>CM066587.1:11550000-12150000 GCA_033816785.1 Picus viridis | reverse complement strand
TCTATAACTCTTCTCACCCAGATCACCAGTTTTCACATGGCCTTCCCTGGCTTTGATACATCTCACCTCAGTGTAATTATGCTCAGCTTCCCAATGGTTTCTCCTGGACTGTTTCATTCATCAGAGGAATTGTCATGCTTATCACTTCTTTTTGCTCTTTCTGAGCTTTGATTGGACCTGCCCTAAGGGCTTGTGAGTCTGAGGAGCTCTTCCTTGCTAGGCTAAGTGCAGATTTTCTGAGGCTGTCATAGTACTTGTCCTTTCTAGCTTATGCTTGCATTGACCTTCCTCATCTATAATTAAGATATGGCAAAGGTTAATCCATGCCATAAAATTTTCTCATGAGGAAGAGTCTTCCATGAAAATACTTGTCAAGTTCTGCTCAGCTTGACCATAGCAGTGAGTTCCTTTGTTCAGTTATTCACAGTCCTGTGACGGGCTGTGCGCTAATCTATCAGGGCTAACAGAACTCAGGACTAATACCTCTTAAGTCCAGATCTAAAATTCAAATAGCATCTTAATCACAGATTGGGTTGGATGTGCCATTAACTTTGTACTTGGAGTCTGTCTTCAGAGGAATTTGAAACATTTTTTTAAATGGATGTATTTGAAGGTATTAATTTGATTACTTGAAGAGGAAAAAGGCAAGTTAATACTGCCTCAAAATTATGTTTAAATATATGAAATTTTGCAGAAGGGATGTTAATGACTTGACTTTTTCCAGGTGCTTAGTCTCTGCAGCTTTCATTAACTTCAGAGAGACTTGTAGTGACCTTGCTTTTGACCACAATTTTCCAAGCTTATTTGACTCACTAGTGACGGAGCTGGGAGGAAAAGTTGTATTTTTCATTATGGACTAGTGATTTTGAGTATGTCTAGGTTTTAATGTCACAAAATGTGAGATTCCACAATCTCTCTGGGCAGCCTGTTCCAGTGTTCTGTCATCTTCACAGTAAAGAATTTTTTCCTAAAGTTCAGCTGAAACCTCCTGTGTTCTGTTTGGTACACCTTGCCTCTTGCTCTTGCCAACCCTATTGCTGCCACCAGTGAGAAGACCCCAGTCCCATCCTAAAGACCAGGCCCTTTAGATATTTATAAGCATTGATAAGATCCTACTGACTAGCTATGCAAGGCCTACATGTAGAGCTTGTTACTGACCTTATTCTCTTGAGACCAAGAGATGATAGTAGTGTAGTGCTGCTTTTGTATGTGCTGTGACTTTACTGTGTGCTTACTATGAATGCTCTACTGCAGGGCAAGGTCGTGTCTCCTGCTGCCAATCCTTTGCAGACATGACATTGAAATTGGAGGCTTCATACTGGGGATTGATTGCCTTTACCTTATAGACAACAGGACTATTCCACAGGACTATTCCTTTGCATTCTTCAAAATTGGGGTAACACACGGCTATGATTACATGTAGCCTTATGGATACAAGCTCGTAGACAAATAGGAATCTTTGAGTCCCTCAGCTTAGCAACTGTTAGAATATCATATGCCCAAGAAAGAGCAGCCATGGGATTTTCCCTGGCTTGGCAAGAGGCTGTTGCATCCATGATTTTCTCAGATGTGTTTTTTGAAGGAACACCTCCCAGGTGTTCCTGTGCATGTAGTCTGTGCAAACAGAGCAGATCACAAGGCTCATCCTTGCTTCTGGATATGGCTTAGGCTGCCAGCTTAGTGCCATGGTTTAGTAGTCATGAGGTCTTGGGTGAGAGGTTGAACTTGATGATCTTTGAGGTCTTTTCCAACCTTATTGATTCTATGATCATGCTGATGTCAGTCTAAATGAGAAGGCCACGAGCTACTGCCCTGGGGTTTAGATGTACCATGTGTAATGGTGTGCTGGTGCTGATGTTGCAAAGATGTGATGTGTTGGGCTATGCCTGTGGTCTCGTTACATCTGACTGTGTGTTTCTGCCTACAGATATTTACCACAGTCTCTATATACGTGACATACCATGAAAAGAGGTTACCCTTTCTTGAAGGCTGTGCTTGAAAAACAACTAATTAACATGGAAAGCAAGAGGGATAAAATGGCAGATTAGTACTTTGCTGTGCTGCAAACTCAATTTGGACAAAAGAGACTTATGTCAGTTCTGAGATCTTTTAGTTCTTTGCTTCTCTCCTATACATCACATGAGAAGAAGATGGGGAAATCATCAGAAAATTTGCCTGAATACATTTTAATAATAATTTTAGCATAAAAAGAGGGGAAAAAAATCATAATTTTGTTCAAGCAGTTCATCTCCACTCAGACAATACAGAGGTTACCGCAGAGCTCCTGCCTTTGATTTCTTACTTTACTTTGGCTTGTGTACCAACCAATTCTTGTTAAATATTTATGGACAAGATTAAAGACTTTATAAAACTTAGCAGCTGGCAGCTGTCCTCGCCTAAAGGATAATGCAGAGTTTTCATTTTAATTGGATAACTATGTGACCGAAATATGCAAACCCCAAGGGAAATACAAGAATTGAAATATGTAAAGTATTTTTTCTTTCTTTTTTTTTTTAAAGAAAATACCCTTTTACATTCTGTGCTTTCTTTTTCCCTCAGTAGCTTTTATCTGAAGGTGAAAACTGTCAGTGCTGTTTCAATCCTTTCTTTTTAAACTTCTATTTAAAGTTGGTTGTGGTTAAGGTGTGGTTTTTTTTTTTTAACTCTGGTGTTAAACTTTTTAGATGGGGTTCCTTTGTTACAGGCCAGGCATGAATTAACATGTTTGCATTCTTCCATCTCTATGCTTCTTTGTCCTACATTATTTCAGGTTTTTGTGTTCTTAATCACTGCTATTATTATGTAAGTGGGAAACTTTGTATTCCATCCTTCAACACAATCTTGTAGACTAGGGTCTTTCACATTAGCTGCCTATATTCACATTCTTCACCTTCTGTATGTCAATAGTATATGTACACCTTGCTGTTGAGATAGCTGTAGCTGACCAAAAGCTGGACCCTGTGTGTCTTTCTAACATTGTTTTCCTCACCATCTTAAGTTGAGTTGTGACTACTGAACTCAATAAAGCTGTAGCTATCTTTGCATGAACGTCTGTATGGCGAGTGGTAATAAAGCAACAGTTTCTTTCTCCACCACTCAGCATCTCATAGTGCAGGAAACCATGTAGTGAAATAATACAGTTCCTGGCCCCTCATTTTTGCCTGTATGGATGCTCTCATTTTTCTTCTTGAACTAGTTCTGTATTTAGATTAATTTTCTTTAATATATCCTTAAGATATTTTCAGTTGTGTGTATTAACTGTGCTATGCAGTCTAGTTTATTGTCAAATGAGTAGTTTAAGGTACTCAACCTACTTCTGTGAATTTTAATCATGTGCACCTATGTATATTCAGTTCTTTAGTCCTGAGTACTATTTGCCTAACTGGGCAAGTATTGTTATGCTCAGTTTAGCTCAGCTTTGCCACTGAGTTGCAGTGGCTTTAAAATTACTACTAATCCCTTTGTCCAGGATTTGTGTTCTAAACTAGACCAGGCATCTACTATCTCCATCAAAAGCATGGGGAAAGCCAGACACTTCCTTGCAGATCTCAGCTGGTGAAGGGGAGAGAGAGCATGCAGGAACACTGTTGCCCTGGTTATGTCCCAAGAAAAAGGTGGAGAAAGGCTGTAGAAGATGCCAGAGGTCAGTGGGAAGTCAGTTCCTTCTACCTGAGGATCACAGCCTTGCACCTGGAATAGTGCTGAAACAATCAAACAGAGGTTCTTCAAAATCCAGTTGGAGAAGGTCCCCTCAGTTTAACCAGTACCTAGCTGTTCAGAAATGTGAGCAGGGTTGTAGAAGCTATGAATTCACACCTCCACTTGCTGAAGAGACAATGTCTCCTAAAGTGCAAGTTACTGGGGGAGCTGGGATGGAAGACGAATATCACTGTGAGTGGCAGATGCAAATTTATGTTATATGGCAGAATTAAAGATACACTGTGCTGAGAGATACACTGTACTGTGTCCAGTTCTGGGCCCCTCAGTTTAAGAAAGACATTGAGACACCTGAACGTGTCCAGAGAAGGGCAACAAGGCTGGTGAGAGGCCTTGAGCACAAGCCCTGTGAGGAGAGGCTGAGGGAGCTGGGGTTGTTTAGCCTGGAGAAGAGGAGGCTCAGGGGTGACCTCATTGCTCTCTACAACTACCTGAAAGGTGGCTGTAGCCAGGGAGGGGTTGGCCTCTTCTCCCTAGCAACCAGCACCAGAACAAGGGGACACAGTCTCAAGCTGCACCAGGGGAAGTTTAGGCTGGAGGTGAGGAGAAAGTTCTTCACTGAGAGAGTGATTCGTCATTGGAATGGGCTGCCCAGGGAGGTGGTGGAGTCACCGTCCCTGGAGGTGTTCAAGAGGGGACTGGACATGGCACTTGGTGCCGTGGTCTAGTCGTGGGGTCTGTGGTGACAGGTTGGACTCGATGATCTTCGAGGTCTCTTCCAACCTTAGCGATACTGTGATACTGTGAGAGAGGAAGTGATGTTGATCTCCAGCCCGGTGCTGGTGCTTCTGTAGGACAGAAAGCTGTATTTTACTGCCTTTTTCCTCGACTGTGTATGCTACTTATATATCTTTGTGCAAAAAACCTGTAGACAGTGGTTTACAGGAGGGCAAGCTGAAGTAGGTTGTTCCTGAACACTCCCAGGAAATGACATTTTAAAATGCTTGTTTATCTTTGGTAAAAGGCTTTTTCATGTTAAAAGGTTAAGAGTCTTTGGAGTGGCAGCTGACTGGTGCTTCTGAGGACTGTATTTGGTTGTGCATGCTCAATGAAAATTAGGCAGGACTTTGGAACTAAAATTCTTTCTTCAGATCTATCTTAAAAAGACTTACCAAAGATCACAGGTGAAGGCCTTTTAAGAGAAGAAACCCAAACCTGGCTTTGTAAATAATAAATTGACATGTCTGTATGAGCCCTGCTGTTTTAGTTCCAGTGTTACTTCTCCTTTCGCTGTTAGCACTTCAAAGCAGTGATGTTTTAGACTTGACACATAAATATTATTAGCATGGATTGTGATTTATTAAGGCAAATATGGTATTAATAAAAGTATTAATTGTTATTTATTAATATGAAAAATTGTCCAAAACATACTAATAAATTTGGTGTACAGCTGTAGTATCTTTACAATGGATATATACAGTGTATAGGCAATATTAACAATTTAAACAGTATAAAGTAAACTGTGAAAGTTAAGACTGGGAAAGAGAATCTGCTGTGGTGCTACGCCGGTTGTCCGCTAGGGGCAGACTTGACAGGGACCTTGCAAAACGGCAGCAATAGAATAGACCAGACCAGGTTGGAAAAGACTTTTGAGATCGAGTCCAACCTATCATTCAACACTGTCTAAGCAACTAAACCATGGCACCAAGTGCCCCATCCAGTCTCTTCCTAAACAACTCCAGTGATGGTGACTCCACCACCTCCCTGGACAGCCCATTCCAATGGCCAATCACTCTTTCTATGAAGAAAGAGGCTTTTCAGAGATAACCAATTACTCATAATAGTATTTCTCTGGAATTCTCTCTGGGGCTGCAATATAGTCCCAAGTTACACAGAGCAACAGGAGTTCCACTCATGTGGAGGGGTGCTGCTGCTGTACCTAATGGCTTTCGGGCACCCATGGGCGCTGGTTGCCGGCAGGGTTGTCTCACAGTCCCAAAGGTCAGGCTAGCCCTGGCCTGATGGCAGGTGGCTCTTGAAGCTTCCCAGGATTTTCAGGCTGTCTGGGGTTTCAGGCTCTTGGACAAAAGCCTGTTTCTCTTGGAGCTTTGCTGCAAAGTCTGGGTTTGAGAAGCAGGTGCTTAAGATGCAAGTGACTTATTGCTTCAGGGGACAGTTCTCCAGGTCTTGGCTCACCTGGGCTTTGTCCCTTCTGTGCGGCAAGACACTGCTGTCTCCTCCTGGGCTTCTATGACATGAAGAGGCTGACTATGGCTTCAATGCAGCTTACATGAAGGGGCTTGCATCTTTCTGGGTAAATTGAGGCATGGAAAAGATTCTGATTTGCAAAGCTCATGGCTTCTTTTCTCAGATCCTAGGCAAGGCACCTTGTTTACCATTTGGCTGATGGGTTGGACGCGATGATCTTGAAGGTCTCTTTCAACTTGGTGTATTGTATTGTATTGTATTGTATTTGCCTGAAGATCAATTTGGCCAGTTTGCAACCAATATAATGGGCTGTGACCACATAAGGTAAAGACAGAAGCCCAGTCTAAGTGAAGCATGGGCAGTGCACGTGCCCGTTCACCACGAAGGGAGGACATAGCCCTTGTTTACCAGACTTTCTGATGCCTGGGTTCTTCATCTTTTTCCTGCATTCCCCAGGCCCCTGAAGGAGGGAGAGTGGGATCATGACTGGACATGCCAGGACTTGCTTGGGTTTGTGTTGGGCCTGTTTGGCCCTACCACCACAATAAATGTGTTGTTAAAATGACCTACAGAAAGCAGGAGGCTGTGGAATCACATAGGAGCAGCTGGATCTATGTGATTGTCTTGCATTTGGTGAGAAATCAGTACTGATTAGAAAATTATAGTGCAGAAACATCTAAGGAAAATGCCCTTTTTTACTTGTTTCTTCATCTCACTGGAACAGATTGCAAGAATCAATGGCTAATATGCTAATTATGGTAATTTTAATAAATGATATAAGATCTCTATTAATTTGATTTCTCTTACAATACAATACAATACAATACAATACAATACAATACACCAGGTTGGAAGAGACCTTCAAGATCATCGCGTCCAACCCATCAAACAATCCAACCCACCCAACAACTAGACCATACAGCCAAGCACCCCATCAAGTCTTCTCCTGAACACCTCCTGTGAAGGTGACTCCACCACCTCCACGGGCAGCCGATTCCAATGGGCAATCACTCTCTCCGTGTAGAACTTCTTCCTAACATCCAGCCTAAACCTGCCCTGGCGCAGCCTGAGACTGTGTCCTCTTGTTCTGGTGCTGGATGCCTGGGAGAAGAGGCCAACCTCTGCCTGGCTACAACCTCCCTTCAGGTAGTTGTAGAGAGCAATAAGGTCACCCCTCAGTCTCCTCTTCTCCAGGCTAAGCAACCCCAGCTCCCTCAGCCTTTCCTCATAGGGCTTGTGTTCCAAACCCCTCACCAGCTTTGTTGCCCTTCTCTGGACACGTTCCAGCAAGTCAACATCCTTCCTAAACTGAGGGGCCCAGAACTGGACACAGTACTCAAGGTGCGGCCTAACCAGTGCAGTGTACAGGGGCACAATGACCTCCCTGCTCCTGCTGGCCACACTGTTCCTGATGCAAGCCAGGATGCCATTGGCCTTCTTGGCTGCCTGGGCACACTGCAGGCTCATGTTCAGCCTACAATCAACCAGTACCCCCAGGTCCCTCTCTGCCTGGCCACTCTCCAGCCACTCTGACCCCAGCCTGTAGCACTGCCTGGGGTTGTTGTGGCCAATGTGCAGAATCCGGCACTTGGATGTGTTAAATCTCATGCCATTGGACTCTGCCCATCTGTCCAGCCTGTCGAGGTCCCTCTGCAAAGCCTCTCTGCCCTCCAGCAAATCAACTGCTGCCCCCAGCTTGGTGTCATCTGCAAATTTACTGATGATGGACTCAATGCCCTCATCCAGATCATCAATAAAGATGTTGAAGAGCATGGGGCCCTTGATATAATATATGGATATTGATGGGGCCCTTGATATAATATATGGAGCTCTTGATATAATAAGGGTCTTTTGATACATTTGGGGCTCTTTTGAGGAGGCACAAGTGAGATCAGCTGATCTTTTTGAAATTATATTAATCTTATCCAGTGATGTATTACTAATGTAATAGTGGTGGTTGAGGCCCTGTCCCTGGAGGTGTTTAAGACCAGGCTCAATGAGGCTTTGGCCAGCCTGATCTAGTGCAGGGTGTCCCTGCCCATGGCAGGGGGGTTGGAACTAGCTGATCCTTGTGGTCCCTTCCAACCCTGACTGATACTATGATACTATGATAATGTATCTTGTTTCTGTTCTTACTACTGAGAAGCATGCTCATCCTCTTATTTTTGTACATTTTCTAATGAAAATTTCTGTAATTAAACAAATATATTGCAAGAAAAAGAAGATATGTTATCCCCACACTTTCAAATCTCATAATCATGTTACTGCAAAAGATAATGTCATCCAGCAAGAGTTGCAGAGGGCGGTAAGATTTGCTTTCACTTTGTTCTGCCTCTTGGGGAATGCAAGGTCTGAGGAAAGCCACAGAATAGCATGGCTATGGGGGCTTTATTCCTTATTTCATCCTTTTGCATCCACATAGTTAGCCATAAACCAAGCAAGGCTCCAGCAGTCCAGATGTGAGTTAGCTTCTTCGTGAATGCAAATGCATTAAACACTGCACTGGCCAGTTAGCAAGATAGCTTCTGCAAAGCTTTGTTGGATGCTTGTTTCCTAGTAGGATTCATATCTCTCTCTCTCTCTTATATTTTTTTCAGTGGCAGACTGAATTTGTTAGCTAAGTAGTTTTCTTCCTAACGATGCTTTGCTTACTAATTCTTTTCTCTGGCAGTCCCAGTCCTGTGTCAATGAAGAACAGTTTCTTGTCCCAGAAACAGTAACAAAATATATTGCAAATTGAGGAAAACAGGACAAGAGAAAAGCTTTGGAGTACTCTGGTATAATCCTAATTGGTGGATTGGAATGCTAAAAAAACCCACAATACTGAACCCTAGAAAGTTTGTAGGGGTCTGTGTGTGCTTTGTGGCAGTTTGTTTTTACTTGCATACAAACCTGACTATATTGCTATCCAGCAGACCCAGATGGTCTTGTACAGTCTTGCTAAAGATCTTGCTGCTACTCAAAATTGCTCTTGAAAGCTACACTGACTGTATTAAAGTTGGTTCGGGCAGGTCTGTGCATGATGTGTTCTAAGGTGTTGAGGCACTTTGCAGTTTGCAGCTCTCTGGTGGGTAAGCAAGCAGCACATTGGACAAGACACTGTTTGTGGGATTTGATGAGATTATTTAGCAGACCTTCTTCCTCTGTATAAATGTGGCAGCCCTGTGCCTTGCACTGCATGCCCTCACAGCTCCTCTCCCTTCCCAGCTGGGCTGCCACCTTAAAGGGTTTGGTCCCAGCCTGAAAGAGTTAGCAAGGCTGTTGAACTGCTGACAGTTATCCTTTTCCCAGGTAGTTGCAGGACAGACAGGAATGTGGTTACAGATTTTATTTGCTGGCTACAGCACTGGTAGCTTGGCAGGAGAAGAGCTTGGTATCAGGATCAGATAGCTGTAAACTACCTGTCAGGAGGAAAAGGTAGGAGGGAGATTATGACTGTGATGAGGTGTGGATTATAACACAACCTGTTATTTGGGACTGTGCTTAATGGCAAGGTGCAGTGTTGTGAAGGCTAAAGAGTAAATATATAGCCAAAAATGTGTGCTCTCTTTATGCTCTCCTGAAAATCATTGGCATGAGGGTATCAGAAGACCTTGTTTCAACCCAGAGCAAAGCAAGACTGCAGCTGAATGATTCCCTTCCTCCTTGAGAATCATATTTTTTTTTTCCTGTTCTGTTACCACAAATAAACCATTGAAGTTAATCAGGCTGGAGCTAATGAGAGGCCACTGGAAAGCAGTATGTGAATAATGTAAATGTCTTACTATGATAAGACAGTGTATTTTCATTAGGTTGGAACAGCATTGACAGGGCAGCTGAAGAGCCCTTTGGCAATATGAAGGCTAATTACTTCCCATGAAGAAACGAAAACTTGTCAAATGGGAGCTCTGTCATCGCTCAGTTCAATAAATCAAGGCAATAAATCATACCCAACAGAGTCTCTGTGCCATTTTAGGCTGTCTGCAATGTGCATGGGAGTGGGGAAACCAAACACTGGAAACACAGTGTCATCTGTAGATGAATATAAAGGGAAAATGGAGATGCAGTGAAAGAGGTTTATTGTTTTCCTAGATGCTAAGGATAAGAACCTTAATTGTTCTGTTTGAGTCAGATTCCTCATTGCATGGCCTCCAGAGTAGCTTATCAAGAGTGTTTTCAGAGGTGCAAGGAACTTCTCAGGGCAAACAGGTTCTCCAGGAGCCATGATATCTCTTTTCTTGTTGCCTTCTGGATTAGGGGACCAGTGAATATTACTTTCAGCTGGGCACTACTGTTCTAGCTCTGTCACTGACTCTTCACAGAACCACAGAATTAACCAGGTTGGAAAAGACCTTCGAGATCATCAAGTCCAACCCAACACCATCTAATCAACTAAACCATGGCACTAAGTGCCTCATCCAGTCTCTTTTTAAACATTTCCAGTGATGGTGACTCCACCACCTCCCTGGGCAGCCCGTTCCAATGGCCAATCTCTCTTTCTGGGAAGAATTTCTTCCTAACATCCAGCTTTTGACCTTGGGTAACATGATGCTGCTCTCTGTGCTGTAGCTTTCAGTAAAATGAAGCAAATAGCACTTGCCTTATTTCTAAACTTCCCTGAAAGTGATATATTAAAATACCTAGCAAATAGATGTAGCTAAATTTTCTTTTATTTGTACTTTTGTTGTAGAAGAGGTTATTAAATCAAGATACCTAAAATGTCTGTCACAGAGCTGGATTTTTATTCATACAAAAGAAGTCTACTGCTACTCCTTTGTGTTTAGGCCACGATCTGATTTGCAACTGTAAATATTCTCTGAAGAGATTGCAGGATGTTAGGGGTTGGAATGGTTGGAATGGACCTCTTGCCTGCCAGAGCAGGACCATAGAATCTAGTGCAGGTCACACAGGAATGCATCTGGATAGAGTCTCATTCTCTGGAGACTTTGAACACCTACAACCTGAAGTTCTTTTTGATCTCTTTGAATAGAATAGAATAAACCAGGTTGGAAGAGATCTTCAAGATCATTGTGTCCAACCTATCATCCAATACCACCTAATCAACTAAACCATGCAACCAAGCACCCCATCAAGTCTCCTCCTGAACACCTCCAATGATGGTGACTCCACCACCTCCCCGGGCAGCCCATTCCAATGGGCAATCACTCTCTCTGTATAGAACTTCTTCCTAACATCCAGCCTAAACCTGCCCTGGCACAGCTTGAGACTGTGTCCTCTCATTCTGGTGCTGGTTGCCTGGGAGAAGATACCAACCTCTGCCTGTCCACAACCTCCCTTCAGGTAGTTGTAGAGAGCGATAAGGTCTGCCCTGAGCCTCCTCTTCTCCAGGCTAAGCAACCCCAGCTCCCTCAATCTCTCCTCATAGGTCTTGTGCTCCAAGCCCTCAGCCAGTTAGTTTCTAATTAAACAAGCAATCTGTGTGTTCAAAGTTAAATGTGACTCTTGCTTTTAGCTTTTACTTCTACACTTGTTTGGAACAAACACCACATCGTGCATTGTTTTTCTCTGTCACTGATCACAGCAATTCTGTTTCCTCACAAATTATGGGTGTAATTAGTATGTGGGGTTCTGTATTTTGTGGTAACATTTATTTATTTTTTAAAATTGCTGAGGCAAGAGTTGAGAGCATCTGGGACTAGAAGCACATAAAAGCTGTAACTGTCTAAAATAGTTTAAAGAAAAGTTGCTTTCTCTTCCTTTCTTGAGGTGTTGTTTGGTTTTTTTTAACTATAATGAAATGTTATTTCTTTTCCTACTGTAACTGAGGTGAGTGTTGGGATTCCCACTGTTGGATTTTGTTGGTTGGGGTTGGGTTTGGGTTTGGTTGGTGGGTTTGGGTTTGGTTGGTGGGTTTGGGTTTGGTTGGTGGGTTTGGGTTTGGTGGGTTGGGTTTGGGTTTGGTGGGTTGGGTTTGGGTTTGGTGGGTTGGGTTTGGCTTGGTGGGGTTGGGTTTGGCTTGGTGGGGTTGGGTTTGTGTGTTGTATGTGATAAGTGCCACATAAGAATTATTGTGTACTTGCAGTCAGTGAGAAGAACCACAGCAGCCCATATCTACATGCTTTGATCTTCCTTCTTGAGCTTGGTGCTTATTTCTGAGTAGTTTAACAAACTTGAGTTTTTCATCTTCTTGTCCTCTGGAATACTGCAGACATCGATATCAACGGTATCTTGAGGTCTATTCAACTTCAAATTGCAATCTTAACAGGCAGATTCACATTTTTTATGGATGTTTTAGTGCCTCACTACATGAAAGGCTTGAATGAGAAGTAGTGATAGGTCATGATAAGCTCATATGAAGCAGATATGCTGCAGTAGAGTGAAGGCTGGGTTTCTTTTTTTCTAAAATGGCATTTATGTAGAACGCTTTAATCCTGACATTATGGCTTATGCCAGGCTGAGGGAGCTGGGGTTGCTTAGCCTAGAGAAGAGGAGGCTCAGGGCAGACCTTATTGCTGTCTACAACTACCTGAAGGGAGGTTGTAACCAGGTGGGGGTTGGTCTCTTCTCCCAGGCAGCCAGCACCAGAACAAGAGGACACAGTCTCAGGCTGTACCAGGGAAGGTGTAGGCTGGAGGTTAGGAAGAAGCTCTTCACAGAAAGAGTGATTTGCCATTGGAATGTGCTGCCCAGGGAGGTGGTGGAGTCATCATCACTGGAGGTGTTTAGGAAGAGACTGGATGGGGTGCTTGGTGCCATGGTTTAGTTGATTAGGTAGTATTGGATGATAGGTTGGACTTGATGACCTCAAAGGTCTTTTCCAACCTGGTTAATTTGATTCTATTTAACACTGTATAGGTGCACAAAAATTCTCTTAACCCAAGGGTTTTCATTGCTGTTCATTTACGGTCTTTGTAGCCCGATGATTTCCACACACCTAGCAAATATTTGTAAGAGTAATAATCTTTATCAAAAGGCTTTAATAAAGGGGAAAATAATTCTCTAGTCAGAGACGTTCAACAGAACTTATGCTTCATTACAAGAAGATTTTAGTTTCATTACAGAAAAAAAGGGATATTACCAGAGCTACAGAGTTGCAGAGCATTAGGTTGAATTTAGCCTTAGTACAAACCCATGAAGAACAACCATTGTATTTGTGGTGATGTATTTACTCCGTTGTGATACAACAGTGGTTGTAAACCAGAAAAAAATAAATAAATCCTCCTGTAGTTTCCCCCATCTTGACAGGGTAGCTTGTTTCTCAGTTTAGTTTGGAGTGGACAGAAAAAAGTATTTTACCCTTCCCCAAAAGGAGTAAAATGAAAACACTCCACATGGCACTGGAAATTCAAATGGCTGCACACTGTGCACCAATATGCAAAAACTCCTGGGTTCATGTTTCAGCTTATAACCCATTCAGCAAGCCATAAACCCCCCAACAAGCCAGGCTTCCATGCCCTCCCAGGGTTCTCACTTGTCCTCCCTACCCTCCCGAGCTTGGCTGAACTGCTCGGTGACCAGGCTCATTTTGTCACAACTGAACCAGGCAGCAGGCCTCCCCCACGTTGCAAGAGATACCATGCCAAGAGGGAAGAGAGGAAGGCAGAAAGAAGGCCAAGAAAAAAAAGGGATGAATAATCTCTGCATTCCTCTTGTAGAGCAGATACAGGGCTTATGGGATAAAATGCCATAGCCTATGATTTCTGGTGGCTATCTAGAGGACCGTCATCTCTCTGGCTCTTAAAAGCATTTAGCCTTCACCCACAACAGCTTGTTAAAATCTCATTAATGGAGGAGTTCAACTTTGGTCAAGTTCCTTGAGGCAAAATTTTTTATGAAGATAGCAAAGTTTTATTACTAGCAACTGAAAGGTGAATTACCCTCAGGTGTTATATATATATATGGAAATAGCCTAAGGTATTTTCATGCTGAAAAGACTGTATTAGTGGTCATGTTTCATTCTTCTCTGTTTCCTTTAAAAAAATAATAAAATAGGTTGCAAATAAGGACTTTTCAAAGCATTAGCATATAACATATTACAAAGAGTCTATCAGCAGTTCTGTGATAAACTTCCAATTTTAGGCTGAGTTGTATAAAATCTCATTTTAAGCTGATAGTCAGCTGTAAAATAAGTTGGAAACCATGCTGAATAGGAGCTGTGGCATATTTATCTCATATTTCAAAATTGCTTCTCAGAAATTGAAACCTTGTATATATGCCATCTGTAAGGTCTGGAAGTAAGCCTTTTGTAACTAAAAATGATGGTTTCTGGCATAGGAACTGAAACCTGAAGGGCTGAGGTTACAAAAATAGGATTTACAGGATCAAATTTTTGTGGTATTTAAGCTCCTGACTTCTTAATTGAAAACAGTGGGAGGCATCCCTGTTACTGCCTGTAAAGATCTCAAGTCTCCGGTGTGGCAAAGCTGCTATAAAAATGTGTGTATGCCCTAGTGCCTGCAGGAGATCCAAGAACGCTGAGTTAAGCACATTATAGAGGGACCATAAAGTATAAGCATGCTGCCTAACCTTGGATGGACACTGAGAAGTGGCATGTCTTTAGTCCTGGACTCTGACCTATAAAGGGGAAGGTTTCTTAAGGCTGCTAATCTACCCTCTTAGTCCAAAATATATTTTCCTCTCCTTCCGCTCTGAAAATAGACTCTGCTTTCTGCCCCAGTGAATAGCACTCATGCTTAAGGAGTTGTACTGGCTTTCTGTGGGATAAGTGTTGGAGCCAGGGTGTGTGAAAAGCATGGGGCTAAAACATGGGAAAAGATGATGGAGATGTATTTCAGCCCATTGACACAAGAATGCCATAGTTCAGCTGTAGTGCTGAATTGTGTTTTGTACCACCCTAGTACCTTTAGACCTCCTCTTAGTACATGACCTCATTTTCCAGTTGAGGGAGGAGAGGGCATAAGCCCTATGATCTCATGCACAGACTGTCCATATCAGGAAATCTTGCTTAGTAGATTGCCCTTTGCATGCCAGTAAATGTTTTATGTCTGTATTTCCTTTTCCCAGGAGGTACCCCTCCTATTGGCCTTTCCTGCTGAAGGAATGTTGATATTCAGTGAAGAATTTGGCAGTGCTGGGGTGGTGAGAAAGAAATATCCTGCATAAGTCGGTGCAGAGTTCTCCAGCTCTGATTTGGGTATGAGGATAAAAGGGGCTTTCTGAGTCTGAGCCAATGCCCTGAGACAGCCTTTAGAAATCCCACCCTGGACTGTTTTTTCTTTTCTCAGGCTTTCACCTTTCATCTGGGATCACAAATACTGCTTGAGAGGAGAGGTCTTGAAGTGTGGGCCAAGCTGTTCACTAAGGAACTTCAGAACCTCCCATTTGTTTCACATGGTCACCACTCAGCTCTGAAGCAGTAATAAAGTAAAACCTGGATCGATTATCTAAAGAAGAAAGATCTATTATCTCTGTGACGTTATTAATCCCAGCTCATCCACTCTAAATATATTTCAAACTGATTAATATTCTGAGCTGTAACTGTCGGGACATTCTCTACTCCTCTCAAGCTTTCCATTTATGAGCATGGTAAATTTGCATCGACAGTCTGCAGCTTAACGGCAGGTGATTTTTCTAGTGCTAATAATCCTGTAACTAGTTTGCATGCATAGTGTATATAAAGCCCAGCCAATCCATGCTGACTACTGAGAAGCAGGAAAAAAAGAGGTTCACAGGTAACATTTTAAACTGCTTTTAGAAAGGCATCCTGAGGACTTCTCACCAAAATGTATGTAAAATGTATGTATGTTGCTGGTGGATGAGAAGCTCAACAGGAGCTCTCAATGTGCACTTGCAGGCCCAAAAGCCAATCAGATCTTGGGCTGCATCAAGAGAAGTGTGGCCAGCAGGTCAAAGGAGGTGATTCTCCCCCTCTGCTCAGCTCTGGTGAGACCCCACCTGGAGTAATGGATCCAGTTCTGGAGCCCCTATTACAGGAGGGATGTGGATGTGCTGGAGCGTGTCCAGAGAAGGGCCACGAGGATGATCAGAGGGCTGGAGCACCCCTCCTATGAGGACAGACTGAAGGAGTTGGGGCTGTTCAGTCTGGAGAAGAGAAGGCTCTGAGGTGACCTCATTGTGGCCTTCCAGTATCTGAAGGGGGCCTACAAGAAGGCTGGGGAGGGACTTCTCAGGACATCAGGTAGTGATAGGACTAGGGGGAATGGAATGAAGCTGGAGGTGGGGAGGTTCAGGCTGGATGTGAGGAGGAAGTTCTTCCCCATGAGAGTGGTGAAGCCCTGGAATGGGTTGTCCAGGGAGGTGGTTGAGGCCCCGTCCCTGGAGATGTTTAAGACCAGGCTGGATGAGGCTCTGGCCAGCCTGATCTAGTGCAGGGTGTCCTTGCCCATGGCAGGGGGGTTGGAACTAGCTGATCCTTGTGGTCCCTTCCAACCCTGACTGATACTATAATTCTATGATACTAAAAGGCATTTTCTTCTACTTAGGCTATGTATTAGCTTCATTTTTTGTTGTTGTGTTTTTGAAGCTCTATGATGTGCAGGTACCCATCCACACACACTGTTCCCCCTACCACTGTTGTAGGAAGTTTACTCCCCCTTTCTCTGATCACTCTCAGTCGAAATGCAAATACAGTGAAGAGAATGAAGGGTGAGCTGCTTTTTATCATTGGAAGCTTTGATCCCTTTGTAGAGAGAAGGTTTTAGGAATTGATAACCTTTGTCTCTTTTGAGCAAACAGTTTTGATCAAGTAGTTGAGGAGGTAAAGCAGAGCATGCTTTAGAAAATTTCAGGAAGGAAAGTTGTGTCCAGTTCTGGGCCCCTCAGTTTAGGAAAGATGTTGACTTGCTGGAACGTGTCCAGAGAAGGGCAACAAAGCTGGTGAGAGGTCTGGAGCACAAGCCCTATGAGGAGAGGCTGAGGGAGCTGGGGTTGCTTAGCCTGGAGAAGAGGAGGCTCATGGGGAGACCTTCTTGCTGTCTACGACTACCTGAAGGGAGGTTGTAGCCAGGTGGGGGTTGGTCTCTTCTCCCAGGCAAGCAGCACCAGAACAAGAGGACACAGTCTCAAGCTGTGCCTGGGGAGGTTTAGGCTGGATGTTAGAAAGAAGCAGAGCATCCTGAGCTAGTGATCAGAGCAACCTGGTCTAGTGTGAGGTGTCCCTGTCCATGGTAGTGGGCTTGGAACTAGATAATCCCTGAGGTCCCTTCCAACCCTAAGAATTCTATGATTCTATGAATTGAGTAGAAACCACTCCAGCTGCTCAGAATCTCTAGAAATAAAGTCATTTGTTTTTAGGTTCTACAATATCTTTCTACTTGCAGTATAAGAAAAATCACCAGTAATTTCTAAAACCTTGTGGTTTTTATTCTCGCTTGGTCAATTCCATTTTTAAAAATTTCTTCTTTTAATATTCAGGATAATTTATTTCTGACTCGCGTCCAAATCTCTCGTTATTTTATTGCCTGGCTTACTTCCAGAACACCATGGACTCACAAAATTGTGGGCTACATGATGATATAGGGCAGCTGTCATATCTACTGCCTGCTAAAACAGCAGTTCAGTGACAAAACTGCAATGTAGTGAATTGCTCTTTGGTTTTATTCTTCTACAACGGCCCCCATGTTTGTAATACATTATAAATGTTTTCAGTATAGATAACCTTACAACTTTCTAAAATGTACTGTGATTTTTATCACACAGAGAGAGGTCTGAAATTTTCTGTCTTTTCTTTACCTTCCTTATTCCAAATAAAGATAATCTACTCTTAAAAATCTCTTATTTGGCCATGGAAATATTCTCTTGGCTTGCGTACAATCTGAAATCTCCTTTTCAAAGTATGTAGCATGCTGCTTGAGGGGGGATTTAACTGCAAAGGGAATTAAAAAGAGGACTGGAGCTCTGCTGGAATTCTAGGCAATGCTGCAATGCTATAAAACAATCTGGGGAAGTTACTGTACCTTAGAAAGCCTTGGGTCCTTATTCTAATTAGGCTGTGTCCCCTCCAGAACAACCAAGTTGCTTAATGACTCCTTAATCCTCATGTACTGAGCAGTCTACAGTGTGTTACCACACAGACTCTTACTCAAGATGACTATCTTAAGACCTAGAGGGAATTACATCTAGGGAAGATAATGCATTAGAGACACCAGAAATTAGAATTCTGATCCATTTCAGATTGTCTCTCAAACAAATGTGAAACCTTGTCTTGGTTACCTTCTAGTAATAGAAGCAATACCATATCACTCCCTTCTCTGGATTCTGCCAGCAGTAACTGGTGAAGCACAGAGATAAGTAATTACCTCTAATTAAAAGTGGAGAAAGGTAGTCACCAAGTGCAGACCTGAGAGACTAAAGTTTCGTGCACCTGGCAGAGGGGTGACATTTTCAGTCTGCTTCAAGGCATACTATGTAAAAAGGATATATTAAATTTCTGGCCTTGCAAGACCAAAATGCAATAGCCTAAAGTAAACTGAAGAAAACAAGTGGGAAATTTAGAAATTAGTTAGTGGTGGGAGAAAATGGAAAATGCAGCGTAGAAGCAGCAGACAGAAAGAATTTATTTCCTGAGATATACATGCAAACCTATAGGTATGCTGGCATTAAAATTAATAATGCTGGGCACGTGTCTGACTTCCTCACTAGTCATCTTCCTTTTGTAGGCCACACCTTGAGTACTGTGTCCAGTTCTGAGCCCATCAGTTTAGGAAAGATGTTGACTTGCTGGAACGTGTCCAGAGAAAGTCAACAAAGTTGGTGAGGGGTTTGGAGCACAAGCCCTATGAGGAGAGGCTGAGGGAGCTGGGGTTGCTTAGCCTAGAGAAGAGGAGGCTCAGAGGAGACCTTATTGCTGTTTACAGCTACCTGAAGGGAGGTTGTAGCCACGCAGGGGCTGGTCTCTTCTCCCAGGCAACCAGCACCAGTACAACAGGACACAGTCTCAAGTTGTGCCAGGGGAGGTTTAGGCTAGATGTTAGGAAGAAGTTCTTCACAGAAAGAGTGATTTGCCATTGGAATGTGCTGCCCAGGGAAGTGGTGGAGTCACCATCTCTGGAGGTGTTTAAGAGGAGACTTGATGGGGTGCTTGGTGCCATGGCTTAGTTGATTAGATGGTGTTGGATGATGGGTTGGACTTGATGTTCTCGAAGGTCTCTTCCAACCTGGTCTGGTCTATTCTATTCCTATTCTATTCCTATTTTATTCCTATTCTATTCTATATGACAGATCAAGGGGTTACTGATACTTGGAGGTGAATACAACATTCACCTCTTCTTGAAAGAATCTGAAAAGGGAATTTTTAATAATACCTGAACTGAACTGTTACAGCATCTCTGCAAATTGTATGGTTCAGGGACATTAGAAAAAGGTGTACACTGATTAATGTGGATATTTTGGTCTCCCTTATATCAAAGGTATCTAATATTTGTCTATTTTACCAATTGCCAAATGTTCAAAACTTGGAATTTGAATAAAAATTGCCCCTGTGGGAGTGCTATAACAAAAAATTTGCAAGGCTTTAGCACTGAATCTTTGTGTTGGCCCTGTACACAAAGGGAAATTTCACTCAATTTGAACAATAGGGACCAAGGAAAATTATCACTGCTAAAGGGAGCAGTACTCTAGTTATTGATGCAGAAGAATTAGAAAATATTGGTTTATGGACAGCACAATCAGTAAATTGAATAAGTTGCTCCTGTAGTTAGTCAAAGTAATTAATGCAAGGGCATATAGGGCAGCTTGAGCCAGCAGACTCTGGCACTGGAGTAACTGACTGTAAGTGAGCCATTAGCTCATGATTAAGTAGTTTATCATCAGAAGTCAGCATATGTAGTTATAAATGCTTAATTATAGCTATTTCTGACTGGTACTAGGGTTATAATGGGGTGTTGAATAGCCTATTTCTGTAAGGGGAAAGGGATGAACTCTTCTACATAAGAAAATTTTTCTGCTTTGCTTATTTCAAGCCATCATGAAGTTTTCATGTTTCTAAAGAAATGGGCCATGGAGAGAGGCATATCCATGAATTTCTGACTGTAACAGCCCACTAGAGTGTGGCAGATGGAACAGAGGATGGAGAGCAGAATAGAATCATAGAATCAACAAGGTTGGAAAAGACCTCAAAGATCATCAAGTCCAACCTGTCACCCAACACCTCATGCCTACTAGACCATGGCACCAAGTGCCACATCCAATCTCTTTATGAACACCTACAGGGATGGTGACTCCACCACCTCCCTGGGCAGCACATTCCAATGGCTAACAACTCTCTCTGTGAAGAACTTTCTCCTCACCTCGAGGCTAAACTTCCCCTGGCACAGCTTGAGACTGTGTCCTCTTGTTCTGGGGCTGGTTGCCTGGGAGAAGAGACCAACCCCCACCTGGCTACAACCTCCCTTCAGGTAATTGTAGAGAACAATAAGGTCTCCTCTGAGCCTCCTCTTCTCCAGGCTAAGCAACCCCAGGTCCCTCAGCCTCTCCTCATAGGGCTTGTGCTCAAGGCCTCTCACCAGCCTTGTTGCCCTTCTCTGGACACGTTCAAGTATCTCAATGTCCTTCTTAAATTGAGGGGCCCGGAACTGGACAGAGTACTCCTCTGTGAAGACAGAAAGTAGAATCAGGAAAGACAGAATCCCTCCAGCAATTAGATCAACGCACACGTGACTACAGATTTATCAGGAAAAAGGGGTGTGTTGCTAGCAAAAAGAAACTATTTACCTCTGTTTGGTGATCAGAGTAGGATGTCAGCCAACTTTACAGGCAGCATTTTCATCTCTAGGTTTTAGTTTTAGAGCATGATGTCAAGAAGACAGGATAGAAGGCAGGAATGTGGAGTCTGGAAAGAAGTTATTCATGTTCTGAGAAAAAGAAATTATTTTCATATTGATTTTTGTGAAGAAAAGAACACAATTAGGGTAGATCAGCAGAATTTCTCTGCTAAATCTCAATCGATCCTGTCATCTGTTCTGCAAATAGGAGACCCCTAAAATTCATAGTGCAAATTCACTTGCTGCTGGAGGGTGGAAAATTTGAAGTAAAAAGAAATGTTTCTAACTATTTTGATATACCATACTACTAAGAAGAATCACAAAATTAGCATCAGCTGATATTAACCTGAAATATCAGGTGAAAAGGAGAATTTATAATATTAAAGTTTCTTTCATTCTCTAATTTCCTGCCATCTAACAAACACAAATGAAAGCATGTTGTATTAATACATGATCTAAGTTATTTTTTAAAGTGTAGTAGGAACCAGCCTGGAAATATCCCACATTAGAATCATAGAATCAGTCAGGGTTGGAAGAGGCCACAAGGATCATCTAGTTCCAACCCCTGCCATGGGCAGGGACACCCTACACTAGATCACGCTGGCCAGAGCCTCGTCCAGCCTGGTCTTAAACACCTCCAGGGACTGGGCCTCAACCACCTCCCTGGACAACCCATTCCAGGGCTTCACCACTCTCATGGTAAAGAACTTCTTTCCTCACATCCAGCCTGAATCTCCCCATTTCCAGCTTCCTGAGATCCTGAGAAGTCCCTCCCCAGCCTTCCTGTAGGCCCCCTTCAGATACTGGAAAGCCACAATGAGGTCACCTCGGAGCCTTCTCTTCTCCAGACTGAACAGCCCCAACTCCTTCAGTCTGTCCTCATAGGAGAGGTGCTCCAGCCCTCTGATCATCCTCGTGGCCCTTCTCTGGATACGCTCCAGCACGTCCACATTAGTATGTTGCCCTTTGTTTCTAGCTAAAAAGGCATGTTCTCAGATTCTTTTAGTTCTCTTAATTAACCATTCAACCACTAAATCTGAATTTTTTTCATGCTTGTATCCACACCAGTAGACAATTTTAGGAAGTTGATTCAGCCCCAGCTTCCAAAGAGCTCCATCTGTATGCTCGAGGGTTTTTTCTTTTACACATCCAAGTGCTGGGTTCTACACATTGGCCACAGCAACCCCATGCAGTGCTACAGGCTGGGGTCGGAGTGGCTGGAGAGTGGCCAGGCAGAAAGGGACCTGGGGGTGCTGGTTGATGGGAGGCTGAACATGAGCCTGCAGTGTGCCAAGGTGGC
Organism: Picus viridis; assembly: GCA_033816785.1. Lineage (NCBI taxonomy): Eukaryota > Metazoa > Chordata > Aves > Piciformes > Picidae > Picus > Picus viridis. The sequence continues at coordinate 12,128,154 of CM066587.1, read as the reverse complement.
CAAGAAGGCCAATGGCATCCTGGCCTGCAACAGGAATAGTGTGGCCAGCAGGAGCAGGGAGGTCATTCTGCCCCTGTACACTGCACTGGTTAGGCCACACCTTGAGTCCTGTGTCCAGTTCTGGGCCCCTCAGTCTAAGAATGACATTGAGACTCTTGTATGTGTCCAGAGAAAGGCAACAAAGCTGGGGAGAGCCCTAGAGCACAAGCCCTATGAGGAGAGGCTGTGGGAGCTGGGATTGTTTAGCCTGGAGAAGAGGAGGCTCAAGGGAGACCTTATTGCTGTCTACAACTACCTGAAGGGAGGTTGTAGCCAGGTGGGGGTTGGTCTCTTCTCCCAGGCAGCCAGCACCAGAACAACAGGACACAGTCTCAAGTTGTGCCAGGGGAGTTTTAGGCTGGATGTTAGGAAGGAATTCTTCACAGAAAGAGTGATTTGCCATTGGAATGTGCTGCCCAGGGAGGTGGTGGAGTCACCATCCCTGGAGGTGTTTAAGAGGAGTCTGGATGTGGCACTTGGTGCCATGGTTCAGTTGATAAGATGGTGTTGGGTGATAGATTGGACACAATGATCTTAAAGGTCTTTTCCAACCTGGTTTATTCTATTCTACTCACATTGTTCTTTCTTAATGCAGAAACACAGCAGGTGATCTCATGCTGTAGCAGGTTTGGAAACTCTTCTCTGAGATTAGTCCTCAGAAGTGTTTGTGCCCTCAAGATCTGTAGCAATAATGAGCCAAGGAAGGGCATTGCTTGAAAACACCTAGTGTAACAGTTGCAGAAGAAAGTAGCTTTGGACATTGATTGTAACTTGGCAATGTGCATCAAAGATAGACAGTTTTTCACTGAACAACAGTTTCTTTCTGAATGTTCTCTTGTCACTTTTATGTTTCATGTCTTCTGAAGATGTTCACCTGTAACCTGACAGTTCTGATTCAGGGTCTATGAAAGAGCAACCTTTCCATAGTCTAACCTCTAGATTCAAATTGGAATAATTTTTTTGAGCATGTGTGTCAATAATTGTTCATTTAGCCATAAAATGCTGTGAATGTCATTGGTGTATGTGTCTGCATGCTGGAATGTAAGACAGTCAAATGGTCTTTATTTGCACTATCTCTCATCCACATAGCAATTTCTTTGTTGTCTGAATTGGAAATCCCTTGGACAAGCGTGTCTCCCTGTTCTGTGCTGGTATTAAACTGATTTTCCAACCTTCCCTTCTTCAGTGTCACGTGAAGGCTCATGTGGTAGAGAAACATGAAGCTGGGGAGTGTGGATCTGGCAGGACCTCTGAGTGCCCAGACAGACAGTGCCGTGAGGCAAGACAGTGTGCCTGTCTGATTCATGCTATGACTTCAAACACCATTTGGATTTTGGTGTAAATCTGTAGATCAGGACAACAGAATGTACAAAGTGGCAGACTTTTTTACAGGCCAATATTATCCAGACTTTTCTAGACTAGTGGGATTACTGTTTCTCTACTTTATATTGTTTGTACATGGGGGAGGTGGGATTCCTGGGAGCAGAGCTCATCCACAGGAACAGACCTAAGAATTTGTCCAACTTCTCATTCCAGTCCAGTGTTTTGATTGTGCCACACTGCTTCTGAATTGTGGAGCTATCTCAGATAATAGTGCTTATCCAAACCTGAGTCTTATCACAATACAGTGGCTCAGTTATACATCGTAGACAAACCATAGGAAGATGTGTGGAGCTACATACAAATTGCCAGTTGTGGTTAGAAAGCCTTAAAACAGAATGAGAAGTGGGAAGGAATGGAGGTAGTAGGTAGATCAAGCTGAAAGTATAATAAAATGAGTGGGGAAAACTGAAAATAAAAATAGGGGGCAAGACTTATTGTGAATTTATTAAGTATTTGTAGTGGTACTTTTAATAGAAGAAAACTACATAAGAGACCACATGGGGGCAGGGCTAAATCAAAGATCAATATTCCTGGGTCTGTTTCTGGTATTCAGGTTGAAATGGTTATTTCATGTGAATGGACCTGTGTACTGGCTCTACTAGTGCAAATGATGGGTAGGTGAAGTCTGATGTAAGCACAGAAAGATCGCTGATGAAGTCTAAAATAAGCATCTAGTCTCTAATGAGCTCTATTTGGTTAGAGATCCCCCAGAATGTCCAACAGTTTTTTTTTTTTCAATGCAGCACATGCTCTAGTCATCAGTCTGTCTAGTATGGGGAAGCAGAGCTAGTATTTCTTTTCCTGGTTTTGACTGTCCATAGAAATGTCTGACTGACACCATCAAATTGAGTTTTTCATAGCCCACTGGAACTTTGTGGCATACACATCACTGAAAACTGCTTTGATACAGTATGAGAGCAGGAAGAAAATATGTAAACTGATAGTACATACATTAGGGATCATGGATTTGTGAGGTCCTGGAAACGGAGTCCTCAGTATTGAAACGAGATATTCACTCTTGGGAATTTTAGTGTCTGTGATGTTTGAGAAGTTGAAAAGAAGCTACCAACACTCAAGCTCATAGGACACAGAATCACAGAATCAAAAAGGTTGGAAAAGACCTGAAAGATCAAGTCCAACCTGTCACCCAAGACTTCATGACTACTAAACCATGGCACCAAGTGCCACATCCAATCCCCTCTTGAACACCTCCAGGTTTGGTGACTCCACCACCTCCCTGGGCAGCACATTCCACTGGCTAACAACTCTCTCTGTGAAGAACTTTCTCCTCTCCTCAAGTCTAAACTTCCCTGCCACAGCTTGAGACTGTGTCTTCTTGTTCTGGTGCTGCTTGCCTGGGAGAAGAGACCAACCCCCACCTGGCTACAACATCCCTTCAGGTAGTTGTAGACAGCAATGAGTCTCCTCTGAGCCTCCTCTTCTCCAGGCTAAACAATCCCAGCTCCCTCAGCCTTTCCTTGTAGGGCTTGTGCTCGAGGCCTCTCATCAGCCTCGTTGCCCTTCTCTGGACACGTTCAAGTATCTCAATGTCCTTCTTAAATTGAGAGGCCCAGAACTGGACACAGTAGTCAAGGTGTGGCCTAACCAGTGCTGAATACAGGGGCAGACTGACTTCCCTGCTCCTGCTGGCCACACCACTCCCGATACAGGCCAGGATGCCATTGGCCTTCTTAGCCATAAGAACTGATTCTCCAGACTGACTGTTGGCATCACAGCCTATGTTATCCCTTAATGAACTAACAAAGATTACATCACATGAAACAGTTGATGTTGTAGGCTTTCTATAAATACAACAAACTGAATATATCCAGCCCCTTGAAGCTCTTTGGATTTGAAATTTTGGCTAAGCAGTGCTATTCATACTGTGAGTCCTTTCTTTAAATTGTTGTCTGTAGGTATTTTTCCTTTTTGGTGCTAAATGTGCACAAAGCTGTCATAACTAAGGATCCACATGTGATAAGGTTGTGGCAATTTTAAATATTCCTCACTAAAATGTCCAGTATGTGGTTTATGTCTCCAACATGAGGCAAGTGGACCAGAAGCTAATTCTTTAACTTGTAATTTCTCCTGAAGTGTTGCAGGTGATTATTCAAGCTTGTAGACCATAGAATCATAGAATTGTTAGGGTTGGAAGGGAACTCAAGGATTCATCTAGTTCCAACTCCTCTGCCATGGGCAGGGACGTCTCACACTAGATCAGGTTGTTCAGGTACAGCATATGCACAGTGGAGAGTGCTACTACCTTCATCAGCTTCATGAACTGTATTACTTAATTGCAAATGTTAACCACATAACTGTTAAATTCTTAATAACCAGGCATCAGTAAGCCATTAATTTGAAACTGCTATAATCACAGGATGCACAAGTGTGGAATTTCGCTGGTGAGGTTGAAGAATTAATTTAATTTTATAATGACAAATGTGTCACAAATAGCTATTGTACAAATAGTAATTAAGTCCGAAAGCATGTTATTTCTTTGCTTTCAATCATATTTATTTGCTTTGCAGGCAAGCCAAATACCTAAGAACTTTGTTAAAAAAGAAATCTTTCTGAATTTCAGAAGAAAAAAATAATCCTTATTTCAAGGATTTTACTAGCTGACTTACCAGAACAAGAGGACACAGTCTCAGGCTGTACCAGGGCAGGTTTAGGCTGGATGTTAGGAAGAAGTTCTATACAGAGAGAGTGATTGCCCATTGGAATGGGCTGCCTGTGGAGGTGGTGGAGTCACCTTCATTGGAGGTGTTCAGGAGGAGACTTGATGGGGTGCTTGGCTGCATGGTTCAGTTGTTGGGTGGGTTGGATTGGTTGATGGGTTGGCCGCGATGATCTTGAAGGTCTCTTCCAACCTGGTGTATTGTATTGTAATTTAATTTTCAATTCTTCAGTATTAATTTATAGAGCAGCCACCTCTGGTTTTCACCTCGTCTTCCCACCCCATCCTTCTGCTTAGGTGTGGTTTGTCCAAACTGAACTCATGCCCTTTGCTATGACAGACAAAGAAGAGGAGAGTGGTTGGCCATTGGAATGGGCTGCCTAGGGAGGTGGTGGAGTCACCATCACTGGAGGTGTTTAAGAAGAGACTGGATGGGGCACTTGGTGCCATGGTTTAGTTGATTAGATAGTGTTGGGTGATAGGTTGGACTCGATCTCGAAGGTCTTTTCCAACTTGATTATTTCTGTTCTACTGAGATATTAGAAAAGTTTAATGTGGGCACATGCAGAAGTCTCAGTGGATTGAGGTCTCTTTGCTAGGTATCAAATCTTTTCTCTCTCTACCTAGGAAGATACCACTGTAGCCACAGAGATACCACAGTGGTTCATAGGCCCTGGAGACAAAGGATGTCACATTATATTCATTTTACTGAAGCAGAACTGAGGTGCACAAAATGACAAGACTCTCAAACCCATCTGCAGTAGCTGTTTAATTCCTCAGACTCCTGTTGAAAGCCCAGCACATTGCTGGGTAGACAAATATCACTATACCTCTGGGATCCTTAGCTGATTTAAACACTGACTGCGGTCTAAGTCAGTTTTCAAAGGGTTTATCCACTTCTACAATAGGTATAATAATAATATAATATAATCATAAAATATGTATAATAATGTATAAGAACATATTCACAGTTATGTCCATTAATACTGCATCACATCACAATTTCTAATTTCATCAGAAAAACAGAATTAAAATATGCTCAGACAAATTCACTCCTGTTCATTGTTCAGTCTCAAGCCACAGTGGAGTAACTTTCCATGCAGCATGTGAGAAATTAGGCATACTGGCAGCTGTGAACATCTAATTCCCCCTGCAGGGTGCTGATAATGTACTCCAAAGTAATGTTTTTCACTAATTACATACTGCACTGACCATGGAAGCCTTCCATACTCCCATGGCAGAAGAGTAGGATTCCCATGGCTTTTCCATTTAATTGAAAGTGAGTATGAGGGACTGTTGTTATTGTCTTCTGGGATCCAGTGAGGCTTCTACAAATTGGAGAACTTTAGGCAACTGGTTAAAACTATGTTATATCATTAGCTATCTGTTGCCCTTATGTGGGGGAAAAAACCCAAACCCTTAGAATAAAATCCAGAGAATGTTCAGCGGGCAGGCTTCTAGAGACATGTGTCATGCTGTCAGATATAAATTAGATGGAAAAAGAGATTGCCTTGCTGTCACTCAAAATTAAAATTCAGGAAGAAGAAAGCACTGAAGCAACAAAATAAAATGGGGACTAACTTATTGGAAGGAGGTTTTTTCAGCTTTTTAATAGTCTATTGAATAATTCTTTTGCATTCGTCCAAGAGTGACTGTTTTACTGGACGTACTACAATGTGTTTTCACCTTCATAGAATCATAGAACGGTTTGGGCTAGAAGGGGCCTGCAAAGGTCATCTAGTCCAACCCCCCTATAGTAAGCAGAGACATCTTCCCTGAGCCCAGAGCCCTGTTGAGCCTGATCTTGAATATCTTTGAGGATGGGACCTCAACTACCTCCCTGGGCAGTGTTCCACTCTACCCTCATGGTAAAGAACTTCCTTCTAACATCCAGCCTAAATCCACTCTTCTCTTATTTAAAACCATTGCCTCCTCATCTTATCACTACAGGCCTTTGTAAACAGTCCATTTCCAGCTTTCTTGTAGCCCCCTTCAGGTACTTTGTTAGTGCTTAATCTTTCTACTACTGAATTAGCTGTAAGAAAAATAAAATTTAATATGTATAAAATAGTTCTGAACAGACAGGAACAAATCAAGTCTTCTGTTCACAAGGATACTACATACCTGTGGTTTATACTTTAAATAGGTTTATATTGCACTATGTAAATTTAGAATGTGTATCTTTATGGACTGTAAGGAGAGAACAGACTGGAACACATGGAGTAGAGCAGGTCTTAGCAGGGAAGGTGCTTTAGCTGTCTGGGTTTGTACCTCTGAAATGGAGGCACTGAAGCCTGTACTGCTCTGCCTCTCTTTGTGGCAGTGCAGGGTGCTTGAAGTGCCAGTTTTTGAGTGTACAGAAAGTAAAACAAGGTACATGAAGGTTACTTAAACTACAAGCTTGTGGAGCGGAAGATGATGTTTATTTCTTGTCTGTGCTGAAACAAAGAGAGATTTGCCATTCAGTGATAGCTGTAAGAAGGCAAAGGTGAATTCCACTGTGAAGAATCCGAGTAAGCAGGATGAGAGTAGGCTCTGTCAAACAAGAGGAGCAAGAGATGGATAACTAAGGAGAGAGAAGTTCACTTGCCAGCAGAAACTAGATGATATTTGCTTGTCCTGTTTTTTGTGACTATCTGAAGTTTTGTCAGGTAGGTGGGAGGGAATTTTCTTTTGATTTCTCAGCCTTAGCCCAAATACCTATTTATATGCATAGATGTGGGAGTTGCATGCAGCGCTGATATATATGCCTGTGACTGGGATTTCTTTGAAGGCTTCTAGATGTCTTGTTTCATATTTATGCCTCAAAATTAAAGAAGTTAAATACTTCGAGCATGTGACCCTGTGAGCTTGTTGGCAGCAGGGTCTTTTTGGAACAAATTCTGCCATTTATGAGGGAAGGTGGAATAGCTGAACTGAGGGGATAGTTAAAGAAACCTTGGGAGAAGTTACTTCTGCATGGGAGGGATGTTTTCAGGAGCATTAAGATGAATAAATTCTGACAAGAATGCTAAGGTTTTAATATGCTAGTTTATATGCTTGAGGCAGTCAATAATCAAATGCCTGAGTACTGTGTGTACTGACATTTACAAATCACAAACAGATTTATATATTATCATTCCACAACTTTATCACAGCAAAATCATCCTCTGCTTTTTAAAACAGATGACAGAAGACGAATTAAAGATTCACACTTATGAGAATGAAGCAGCTGTCTAGGGTTTATTATATAGGATGGAAAATAAGAGGAATGCATCTTAAAAAAGCTTAAATAGCCTTTTGAGCAAGGTGCTAAGATGGTTGCCCAGAAGATTTATACTGGGTAGTTCACTCTACTCCTCTGTTTCCCCCCTGTCAAGACGTAATTATTTCTTTCTGCTTTCTTTCTCCATTGGTCTTCCCCTTTTAGGCAGTGATTTATTATGTGTGTAAAGGGACCTGGGGGTGTTAGTTGGTAGTCAACTGAACATGACTCAGCAACATGCCCAGGTGGCCAAGAAAGCCAAGGGCACCCTGGCTTGTATTAGAAACATGGTGGCCAGCAGGAACAGTTTAATCCATTAAAAAAAGGGTATATCTTAAAGTTGACAGGAATTGTCCAAATCATTGTGATATGCATTTGTTCATTGACTACTAAATTAATTGCTAAATACATTAAGTATGAGTTATTGTAGGCTATAATCTGCCAATGCAGGATGTACTTCTACTCAGCTGCTTTTCAGCTCTCATCTTCCATTTCTCCATCCTTCCCTAAACTTGAGGGATCAGCTCCTGGAGAAAGACAAGCTGTCCATCTGAGGACTGCTAGTACCTGAACAACAGTTGGTTTTGCTTCCCTGCATTGCTATCAATATAAATTACAGTACTGTTGATGACAAAGGTTTCTCCTGATCAGTTAGCAGCTGTTCTAGCATATCCTGGTACTTAAATGTGCCTGTTGGTCTGTGACTGAGTCAGCCTTTGATGTTTGCAGCTGTAAATACAAGAAAGACAAACAAAACAAAAGATCTCTTTAATTCCAGTGTTGTGATATCAGCTTGAGTGCTTGTTGCACAAGCTGTACATAGCTCAGAGTTTGCTGTTATCTCCATCACAAGCTGTGCCAAATATGGTCCTGGTAGCTACTTGCTGAAGGGTGAAGGCTTTCCAGCTGTCCAGAGTTCTTTCCACGTGTGCAGGACAGCCACTAACTAATGAAGAAGGAAGAGGCCCTCTTAACTGGAATAAAACACAGTCCCAGGAATCTCAACAGCCTCCTGGGCAAGGCCAGTAACAGTATAACTCTAGTACAATAGCTTGGGTTTGGAATGCTCCAATCTGGAGGTTTCAGTAGGATCACTAGTCACCTGTGAAAGTAGGAGGTATCAAATAATTTAGCTGCTATTTTTATGTTGTGAAGGTAATCTCTTTGTGCTATTTGCACAATGTCCAGCACACTAGCGCTCTCCAAACCACCAGACTAATATAGCCATTTAGGAGAGTCTTTGTGTGTGTGTGTCCTCTGTTCTGATCACTGCATCTGCTTTGCTGGTTTACGTTCCATTGAGAGCAGATAATCTGTTCATATCTTCCTGAAGAAAATAAATGTGTGGATGAATTGAAATAGCTCCTTCCATCAGCACAACCTGGAAAAGTGCTTACAATGGCAACTGAGATAATAGCAGAGGGCTTAACTGATTCCTTCCCCCAACACAGTAGTTTATTTGCACTAAAAGCACAGATCTCATGGTAGCAGACTAGCACTGAATCAGCTGTGCTGATGTTGATGCCCTCCAATTTATTGTTCACATTTGCTCAGCAGAGGAACTCTGATTAAGATGTGGCCTTTCCCCAGTTATTTGCTGTTAAAAGTGGAAGGTCATGCTGGGCTTGCATGGCTGAAGCTGGTGCCCAGGCTAGCTGGTGGTGTGGCTACCTCTAAGTCTTACAGCAAGGCTGCAGCTCAGCCCTCCCAATCTTCTGGCTGCAACTCACTTCCCTATGTTCACAATTACAACTTCCTTTCATGGCCCCTCTGAAGAGAGTCTGCTGAGTCCTTGTGGCAGGAAAGCTGCCCTGCATCACTGTGTGGCCACTGAAAGAGAGACTGAGTGGTACCCATCACCCCTTTCAGTGCAAATTACTCCTGTGGTGTCAGATGCTCCATAACAGCCCACCTTGCAGCACTCGAGCCCATCCTAATATTGAGAGGAAACATGTGACTGTGTCTTGAGAAGTGCTTTCATGGCTGGAACTCTCACTATTGCAATGTGGATGGTCTGTCAGCACTTGATTGCTTTTCACTGTGGTGTCTCTCTGAGAAGAAGGGCATGAGATATGCTGACTTGGGACTCCATTGCCTTTGGTGAAGTTGTACAGGCAGTATATATTGCAAGAAAATTGCCAGGCTAGAAACATTAATGATGCCATTTGTTAAAAACAGGCTGAGAACTACTTAAAGGAGAAAGAAGAAACTCAGTAAAACCCCTACACCTGAATAGCCAGTTTTGGAGGGCTGACAAAATACAGCATTGATGAAGTATTCATTGTGAAAAGACAAACACTGAATGGCTTGCAAAAGTTTCTCTACATTCTGTCATAAATTCCTCTGGACTACAGTCAGTAGTAAAGGTTTTTAGAGGTTATGTTTTTCAGAGAAGAAAAAGAAACAGAAGCAGCAATGCCAGCCTGGGAGACTGGGAAGAAATGATTGTGTTGATCAGATCTATTTGATATACACACAGAAAGGTTCCAGCAATGCCTTTTATTAGGCCTTTCTTCCCACCCAGATCCCTTTTGCCTGGGAAGCACTGACTGTGAAACACAAATGTTATCATGCTGGGATAAAAGTCAACCATATCTCTTCTGGTAGTGTCAGATATAACCTCCTACTGCACAAAAACTCTGGAGCTGGGTGGTGAAAGACAGACACATTGGTTTTCAAATCTGAATTCTCAGTCTCCAAATGTCAGGTTTATTTTAGGCCTATGATGTTTGCTATCAGCTGTAGTGCTGGCATACAAATTCACAAACATGCTTAAGACATGAAGGTGATACAAGAGGAGAAGAGGAAACACAAGCAGCAAAGCCAGACTGCACACAACCCTTCTGTTTTCTCTCTGGCAGTGTAAAAGGGGCTGTATTCATAAAGACACAAGCATATCCTGCAACAACAGCTTTCAAAGGAAGTTATAAAAGTAACTGTTTTATAGTGAACTTTTGTTTTGTTTTGTTTTAAACCTTTTTAAAGCCCAGACTACACAGCAAATGATAACATGAAATCTAACATGACACCCTACTTGCAGGACTTGGCTCTAACAGATGGAGCTGTGTTTAAATAGCACCATGTTGCCAGTTCCAATACAGCAAGATACACAAAAGCTAAAACCTAATGGGAGAAATAAAAATGCTCTCATTCTTGGATGTAGGCCAGAAGAAGGTGGGAGCAAAGATCACACCAGGAAAAACTCTTACACTGAGATCAAAGGAGAAAACTTGCCACCAAAGCAGCAACCCAGAAGGACTGAGAAATATATTTCTGAAGTGCTAGAAATCAATGTTATCAAAGGAAGCTCAAATATTTTAAGACAAGCAAAGTCAAGGTGCAGATGTGTTTAGATCCCACTTTATGGCTAAAAATAGGCACTTCCAACATTCTGGTTATCTCTGAACAGAGGTTTTAGTGAAGATAGCCTTCAGGTGTCCATCAGCTCCATTGAAATCATCATATGAATTCCCAGTGGGATTCTCAAAGAATGCAGCAAGAATGGTAAGCCTGGGAGCAGTTTTGAGACCTCTGTGCCAGCTGTAAATTTCAATCATCCAGAACTTCCAAAAGTTTATACTGTGGTGGAGTAGGAAAGTTCCCCCCACACACAGAAGAATTCCACAGCTAACTCAGCCGGAGAAGCAGATGAAAGCTGTATTTTACAAGCAGATATGGAATGCAATGAATATGTACAAAAATATACAATATTTACAATATATACAGAAATATACAGCAATGTATGTAATACAAGAAACCTTTCCCCAACCCCCGCCGCGGCCAGGGGGTTCGGCCTGCCCCTCCCTTCTCCCTCCCTACCTCCCCTTTTTCCCAAAAGGGTTAGAGAAGAGAGAAAGGAAGGTAATTAAAAGGGGAAAACTTTGTTAAAGCTCAAAGCGAATGCAAAAAAGTTAGTTTTCTTATCTGGTTAGAGAGGAATCGTAGAGAGAAACGAGCCAGCTCACAGCACAGGGGGAAGAAAAAGACGACTGCTGACTGACTCCCGACTGAAAGACTAAACAAAAATTTACAGCTGGGTCCCACCAATGAAATTGAATTAGCATATCTCTTGTTTTCATTCTAATATCAAAATATTCGCCCAGAGTGTTCAGAAAGCGTCTCTTTCTTAAAGGCACAGCCTAAACCGGTCACATATACACAAGCCAGTTTTGGAAACACAAATTGCTCAAGCTTCACAACTTCTGTCTTTGTTACAGTATTTAATAATACAGTGCAATAATACAATAAATACAATACAATACATTAGGTTGAAAGAGACCTTCACGATTGACTCGTCCAACCCATCAACCAATCCAACCCACCTAAACAGCTAAACCATGGCACCAAGCACCCCATCAAGTCTTCTCCTGAGCACCTCCAATGAAGGTAACTCCACAGGCAGCCCATTCCAATGGGCAATCACTCTCTCTGTATAGAACTTCTCTTAACATCCAGCCTAAACCTCCCCTGGTGCAGCCTGAGACTGTGTCCTCTTGTTCTGGTGCTGGTTGCCTGGGAGAAGAGACCAATCTCTGCCTGGCTACAACCTCCCTTCAGAGAGTTGGAGAGAGCAAGAAGGTTACCCCTCAGTCTCCTCTTCTCCAGGCTAAGCAACCCCAGCTCCCTCAGCCTTTCCTCATAGGGATTGTGCTCCAAACCCCTCCTCAACTTCATTGCCCTTCTCTGGACCCGTTCCAGCAAGTCAACATCCTTCCTAAACTGAGGAGCCCAGAACTGGACACAGTACTCTAGATGCGGCCTAACCTAATGTTATGCTTAAGGTCTCAGTTTCCAGTTCTTGGCAATTATATGAGAATTTCAGCTTCTTTTAAGCTCTTAGGATAGTGAAGAAGCTTGCAAGTAGGCATTGGCTGAGCCTTGAAATGAAAATAAGAATCAGGAGGCAAAGAGTAAAAAATGCAATTTTTAATTGAAGTCTCATGGTTCTGAAGTTTCCAGCTTAAGATGTGTGAATTCTTTGGGCTGGCAATACTGGCATGTTGTTCAGCAGAGCTGAGAGATTTGTGATTATTCACAAGAGTACCCAAAGCTGCTTCTTTAGGCATATTAAAAGCTCCAAAATGCACACCATCTACAGACTGTTAATTACATAACACCCCACCCCACCCCCCCCAATTGCATGAAATTAAGTGGTATAAATTCCAAGCACACCAAGGAGAATGGAGCAAGGGACTACTGCCTTTCATTGGCTGTTAAAGTTCAATTTAAACAGCTTCTAAGCACACCAGTAAACCTTTCTGTCCTCATGCATGGTAAGCACGAAGGTACACTTTGTTAATGACTTCATACTATTAAGCACACAACCATGAGACAGAAAAGGAATGAAAAAGCTGGTTCCCCCACTCTGTTTCATACTGGTCATCAGCTTTGGGATGTAATAGTGACAGATGCTTGTGTCTTGTTCTTCTACATTGTATAAAGGGCTTTAGGTAGTCACTATTCTTTTTCTGCATGAAAAATTTCAAACCAGGATTGCAATTACCATTCATAGAATCAATAAGGTTGGAAAAGACCTCAAAGATCATCAAATCCAACCTGTCACCCAACACCTCATGACTACTAAACCATGGCTTCAAGTGCCATGTCCAATGCCTTTTGGAACACCTCCAGGGACAGGGACTCCACCACCTCCCTGGGCAGCACATTCCAATGGCAAACAACTCTTTCTGTGAAGAACTTTCTCCTCACCTCAAGCCTAAGCTTCCCCTGGTGCAGCTTGAGACTGTGTCCTCTTGTTCTGGTGCTGGTTGCCTGGGAGAAGAGACCAACCCCCACCTGGCTACAACCTCCCTTCAGGTATTTGTAGAAAGCAATAAGGTCTCCCCTGAGCCTCCTCTTTTCCAGGCTAAACAATCCCAGCTCCTTTAGCTTCTCCATGTGCTTGAGGCCTCTCAGTAGCCTTGCTGCCCAGGTTGGAAAAGACCTCAGAGATCATCAAGTCCAAACTATTCAATCCACTACCTTTCATAATTCATCATGAAGCATGTAAACCAGAAGTCTTGACCATTTAGTGTTTGCAGTCTGAGAAGGTTTCATCTTTCAGCTGACCAGGACTTGTTCCCCAACTCACCTTTCATTGAGATGTTGCTTGCCTTACCATCCGATGTCTTTTCTGTAAGTAGATGAACCACATTCCTTTTGCTTACATCTATTTGTACTTGCTAAATTAAGGTAATATTTTAGAGACATTTTTTCCCCCATCATCCTTTATTTTAAGATTTATCAGTGATATATTTGAATCTGGATTTGCTTTGTAATATTTCATAATAACTTTGTGAGATCTGAAGTTTATACTGAATTCAACTAAAAAACCTCAAGCAGTGCAGCTCATTTAATATGTTTGTCACAGCAACAGTTGCTGGGGAGGATTCATAATGCATCAGATAATGAGCATCTGAATTTTTGTGCATTTTGAACTGTTAACTTTAGGACAGAGTCACAGCATGGACTCCTACTCTCTTTTCTGTTTCCTGTTTGTCCATGCCCTGTTGCCCTGACCAGGGGTCCAAATTGTAGTCTACATATTAAGTGACCCAAAGAGGAAATAAGTGGAGTCAGGGTGGTTGATTCTTGGTGGGTGACCTATAAAAGTAGCACTTAAACTTTTCTACTAATTCATGGGTAGCAGTAGCATAGTAAAATATTTTAATCTATTAAGTCCCATATCATATCTGTTTAAATGGTTGCTACTTTTAGCTTGTGTTAATCTGCATTTCTCTCTTTGGTTATTGCAAGTGAAAGCACTGAAGCAGACTGATGTTTCCCCAGGTGCAGTGTTACTTTTTATCACAGTTGCAGAAGATAAGGAAAAGAAAAATAAAGCCACTTTCATCTAACAGAAAAGGATGCAAAATGCAATACATAATCTTCCAGCCACATGTTGTCAAAGGCTGACACAGAACTATCATCTTAAAGGCTTTTCTTACACCTGATCATACGTTACATCTACCTCTTATTAAACTTCACTTTTCTTTCAGAATTGTTACATCGATTCATTTGTTCCTTTCCTTTCACCACTAAAAATTGCTCAATAGGGAAACTAATAAAATAAAAGGCTTTTCTTGGTCAAAACAAGAGATAGTGCACCCTTTAAATCACCTGCTGCTTTCTGTCCTCCCACAAGATTTCTTGCTTCTATAGGTAGAAACATTGAAATAATTGAGGCCAGACTTCTGCTTTCTCCCCCCACCCCTTGCTTATTTCATCTTTGCTTTCACTAAAGTCTTTTGTTGAGTATTACTAGATCTTCCAAGATTTTATTGCAATAGGAGTTGCTGAAGTTGAAAGCTTTTTATTTTTTCCCCTGCAAATAACATTTTCACTACAAGGACAGGTTAGTTGTTGCATTGCAGTACAGGAAGACAACTCCTTACTTTCAAATAAGCTACCGTAACTTTTCACTCTATTACCACTCTGCCTAAAGCAGTTTCATTTCTACCATAATCCAAGTCAGAAAAAATCAAGAAAGAACAGACAAAACATATTAAAGGATTTAATATATGGAACATCAGTGGGAAAGAAGGAGGGAACCACTCTGATATTTTCCCCACACTCCAGTACTAAGGGGACAAATGCTACCTTAATTGTAGAATCTCAGAATGGCTTAGGTTGGAAGGGATCGTAGAGATCACCTACTCCAACCTCCCTGCCATGGGCAGGGACCCCTCTCAACTAGACTCAGCTGCTCAAGGCCTCATCCAACCTGGCCTTGAACACCCTTGGGGAAGAGGCATCTACAGCCTCCCTGGGCAGCCTGTTCCAGGGTCCCACCACCATGGTACTGAAGAACTTCTTCCTAAGATCCAGGCTAAACCTACTCTTCCTCAGCTTCAAACCATTAGGTACTCCCTGAGTCTTCTCTTCTCTAGGCTGAACAGCCCCATCTTCCTCAGCCCATCCTCATAGCAGAAGTGTTTCAGCCTTTGGATCATCTTTGTGACCCAAGGGAATGCAACGGCAAAGCACTTGAGGCTGGACTCTCTGTGAGGCTGCTGTTTGTGCTCCTTAGTACCCATGGACCATGGATTGATGAGGATATTTTAGGATGTTTTAAGGTCTTTATTCCAGAAATGTCTTTTAGCATGTGTTTTGTTTCCTATATTCAAAGAGATGAAGATAAAAGGGGACAAGGTTGCAGAGTGTTGTCCTGTTAGTGCTTGACTGGTATTTATAATGCTGCCCAGACCTGAGCCATTGTGTCTGTGCTGCTGCTGGTGTTAGTGTGAAATGTCAGTTAGGAAGTCCTGTAAATAGAATTGGAGTGTGCAAACAAAGTTGAATCAATTCTATTATGATGTAGGTGTTGTATTGTTTTAAATGTTAAGGTCCCAGTGGAGAAACAAGTTAAAGTCAGACCTCTATGACTCTGTTGCAACTACATCAGTGACTTGACTAAGCAACAATTACAGCAATTCCGTGGAACGCTTGGTAGGTGCAATGCACTTCAGTTCTCACAGCTGTCCTCCAGAAAGCTCTTTCAGTGTGGAACTCAATTTACTTATTCATTTCAAGGTGAGTGAGTCTTCAAAACAGCATTTCTTCCAAGAACTGAAATGTTCTTCAGCTGTGTGGTTTTGAAGATAAGTGCATGAGCAAGGGCCACAATCCTTTAACAACCAACCCAAAGTTCTACAGACAACCTGTGCAGCTGAGCATCCTGCTGTTTGTGACTTCTCTGGGTCCTCCTGTGTGTGCTTAAGAATTATAATGAACTATAAGACACAAAGCAAACAAAATATTTTAAGTGGCCTTTTAATATGTGATCCTTGTAGCAATTGCTGTAAATCTGGCATTGAGCAGAGCCTATTCCACAAGGTGTACTGGATGAGTAGACAGTGATCTCACCTTACTGTTTTTTAAGGTGTCAGGAGATTAAATCAACACAGGAGGACTATTACTGTCAGCTGTGGTGCAGAGGGGTAACTTGGTTAATGCAACTTGATTTGCAGGACAAAATAGGAGTACTGTGCAAGAAGTGAAGTATTTACTTCTCTTAAAGGCATAGATAAAAAAGGAGAAATGACTTCAATATAGAAAAACTATCTTGAAGTTCTTTACAACGAGGGCAGTGGAAAACTGGAACAGGTTGCCCACAAAGGTAGTTGAAGCCTCATCCTTGGAGACATTCAAGATGAGGCTCAACAGGGCTCTGGGCAACTAGAATAGAATAGAATAGAATAGAATAGAATAGAATAGAATAGAATAGAATAGAATAGAATAGAATAGAATAGAATAGAATAGAATAGACCAGGTTGGAAGAGACCTTCAAGATCATCGTGTCCAACCTATCATCCAACACCACCTAATCAACTGAACCATACAACCAAGCACCCTATCAAGCCTCCTCCTGAACACCTCCAGTGATGGTGACCCCACCACCTCCTCAGGCAGCCCATTCCAATGGGCACTCTCTCTGTGTAGAACTTCTTCCTAACCTCCAGCCTAAACCTCCCCTGGTGCAGCTTGAGACTGTGTCCTCTTGTTCTGGTGCTGGTTGCGTGGGAGAAGAGACCAACCTCTGCCTGTCTACAACCTCCCTTCAGGTAGTTGTAGAGAGCAATAAAGTCACCCCTCAGTCTCCTCTTCTCCAGGCTAAGCAACCCCAGCTCCTTCAGTTTCCCCTCATAGGGCTTGTGTTCCAAGCCCCTCACCAACTTTGTTGACTTTCTCTGGACACATTCCAGCAAGTCAACATCCTTCCTAAACTGAGGGGCCAATGATGTAGTTGAGGATGCCCCAGTGCCTTTGGAGGTCCCTTCCAACCCAGACCATTCTATGGTTCTAAGAATTCCTTCATACTTTCTTAGACAGATTTTTATTTTTTTTAAGAACTCAGATTTAGATATGACTGGGCAAAATAATTTGGGAAGGGCAAGGGTATAGCATTTGCTTCCTGATGTTTCACTCTAGGAATGCTGCCATTGTACTCTGATATTTACTGAATTCATATCTCCTGTACCTGGAAATTTCCCCCCTAATTTACTCTGCTGCTGTCTTTCTTCTCAGTACACTTGGATAAATGTTGTGTGTATTCCATACATAGTAACATATGCAGGAGATGTCAACTCTACTAATAAATAATAATTAAAAAAAGCATGGGATGAGGGTTGTTTCTTACAGGATGCTGCTCTATCAGCCCCTATAAATGCTGCTTTTCCTGAAGGTCTGCCAATGCTGCTGCTACAAGCCCTGTCCTGAGGCACACCAGGCTTTTTCCTTCACAATGAGCTGCAATTTGCTCTTAAAGCAGCAGATTTATTTGAAATGCAGCATAGTCATATTTGTGTCTCAGGGGGTTAGGGCCTAAAGGTAAATCTCTAAATGCATTAGTGCCTAAATTAAACGTCCTAAAGAGGGAATCAGGCCATTCCAGCACCTCTACAGTAAGGGAGCTGGTCTCTATTAGTAGCCAAGCCTGGAGTTTAAAACTCTATCCTGCAGACTCCATGGCCTTTTTCAGAAGGGGAAGTAGAAGATGCCCTCCTATTTTAGTATCTCAGACTTAGTGTTCTAAACAGTATAGTTCAAGTGTTTCAGTTGTGTGAAGAGCTGATTTCAACCATGTATGCCCAGTCCCAGAGGAGTCCCTGATTGTGAACAACTATATTGAAACTTGCATTCTGGAACTGTGATATATTTTTTTACCCTGAGCTGCTGTCAATCTGGTCATAATCTGTCTGTGGCTCCCTGGGCAGGTTTTGTGGGTGCAAAGCGATGCTTGCTCTCCCTGGTGCAACAGCTTAGGAAGGGCACCTGCAGCTGGAGAACTGATCTCCAGGATCATTGCTGGCCGTGCTCTTGGTGGAATTTAGAATAGAATAGAATAGAATAGAATAGAATAGAATAGAATAGAATAGAATTACCAAGGTTGGAAGAGACCTTGAAGATCATCGAGTCCAACCTATAACCACAACCTCACAAATAGACCATGGCACCAAGTGCCACGTCCAGTCCCCTCTTGAACGCCTCCAGGGACGGAGACTCAACCACCTCCCTGGGCAGCCCATTCCAATGACGAATCACTCTCTCGGTGAAGAACTTCCTCCTCACCTCGAGCCTAAACTTCCCCTGGTGCAGCTTGAGACTGTGTCCCCTTGTTCTGGTGCTGGTTGCTAGGGAGAAGAGGCCAACCCCTTCCTGGCTACAACCACCCTTCAGGTAGTTGTAGAGAGCAATGAGGTCGCCCCTGAGCCTCCTCTTCTCCAGGCTAAACAGCCCCAGCTCCCTCAGCCTCTCCTCATAGGGCTTGTGCTCAAGGCCTCTCACCAGCCTTGTTGCCTTTCTCTGGACACGTTCATGTCTCTCAATGTCCTTCTCAAACTGAGGGGCCCAGAACTGGACACAGTACTCAAGGTGCGGCCTAACCAAAGCAGAGTACAGGGGCACAATGACCTCCCTGCTCCTGCTGGCCATACTATTCCTAATGCAGGCCAGGATGCGGTTGGCCTTCTTGGCTGCCTGGGCACACTGCTGGCTCATGTTCAGCTTCCCATCAACCAGCACCCCCAGGTCCCTCTCTGCCTGGCCGCTCTCCAGCCACTCTGACCCCAGCCTGTAGCACTGCCTGGGGTTGTTGTGGCCAATGTGCAGAACCCGGCACTTGGATGTGTTAAATCTCATGCCATTGGACTCTGCCCATCTGTCCAGCCTGTTGAGGTCCCTCTGCAAAGCCTCTCTGCCCTCCAACAGATCAACTGCTGCCCCCAGCTTGGTGTCATCTGCAAATTTACTGATGATGGACTCAATGCCCATCTTAATGCCCAATTTAATCTTCCAATTACTGCGCTTCATATTTTTATTCTTCAGGGACATTCAGCAGTTGAATGAAAGAAAACAGAGCTTTTGCAGAGGATTTTATGAATTAAATGGTCTTTACTCACTGACAAAGCACAGGAGATATGGCCAAAATGAGGCATCTTTACACATTTCCCCAGCTCTGCAATTGGGGATTCCTAGTCCTCATTGTGAAAACCCCTCTAGCTTGTACTGCTGCTTCTCCTTAGCTTGCAGATATCTGCTGCCAAAGTGTCTGTTTCTTCATAAATGCTTTATTCTTAATTTTTAACTTAAAACTGGCCCTTTATTAAAAAAACAACTGTAGCTCCTTGGTTGCAGTCTTCATTTCTCCATTGCCCTAATGTGTGTTCTTATAGGGAAGAAGATGTGATTTCTCCAGCTTATTTTCCTTTGTTCTAATCCACTGCCCTTGAAAGCAAATTTGCTTATAATAATTGCCATCAGCTATTTCTGGCCTGGAAGATGTAGTGCATATTACACTGTGTGGCAGATTATTGAATATTTCAATGCACAATCAATGTGGGAAATCTGCTCATTTAAAGCTTTTAACATCTGTTAAATATTCTGATATTTCCTAAGCAGTCAAGATTTACATTTGTAAATATCACTTATGAATTGGAATAAAATTCATAGAGGAAAATTTGCCATGACACTTTGGCCCTCAATTATGCAGGTTAAGTTAATAGACTGCATGGCTTCTTTACACTTGATAAATATGAACCATGAGCTACTTCAGAAGCATTTCCTGACTGATTGGATTTGAGTAAAGGACATCTAAATAATCAAGGTACAATGACTTCTGGTATCTAGAATAAGTTTGTAAAACTAAGCTGTAACTGTTAGATTGGAATTGGTTTGGGCAATAGTTCTTTTAGCCTGGAGATGAGGAGGCTCAGGGGAGACCTTATTGCTGTCTACAACTACCTGAAGGGAGGTTGTTGACAGGTGGGGGCTGGTCTCTTCTCCCAGGCAACCAGCACCAGAACACGTTGTCCAGGGGGGTGGTTGGGGCCCTGTCCCTGGAGGTGTTTCAGACCAGGCTGGATGAGGCTCTGTCTGGCCTGATCTAGTGTGGGGTGTCCCTGCCCATGGCAGGGGGTTTGGAACTAGATGATCCTTGTGGTCCCTTCCAACCCTGACTGATACTATGATGATACCATGAACAAGAGGACACAGTCTCAAGCTGTGCCAGGGAAGGTTTAGACTGGATGTTAGGAAGAAATTCTTCATAGAGAGAGTGATTGCCCGTTGGAATGGGCTGCCCAGGGAGGTGGTGGAGTTGCCATTGTTGGAGGTGTTTAGGAGGAGACTTGATGGGGCACTTGGTGCCATGGTTTAGTTGATTAGATGGTATTGGATGACGGGTGGATGCGATGATCTTGAAGGTCTCTTCCAACCTGTTTTTTCTATTTCTATTTCTATTTCTATTTCTATTTCTATTTCTATTTCTATTTCTATTTCTATTTCTATTTCTATTTCTATTTCTATTTCTATTTCTATTTCTATTTCTATTTCTATCTGTATTTTTATCTGTATTTCTATTTCTTGCTTCCAAAACAGGATACAGCACACCTTCCCAGCATAATCCTCTTAGCCATGGCTTGATCTTTACCAGCTGAAAGGACCCATGTATTTATGATGACCCTTATAAGCACGCTCTAGCTAGGAGAACCTTGTAGACCCCTAAAGCTCAGGAAAAAGAAATCTCAAATCAGAACAATATTATCTGAGAGAATTAAGATTTTCTGTCTAGGAGGAATTTTCAATCAGATAAGGGTAGTGCAGGTAAAACAGGTCTCCTAATTTTTAATTCAATCAAGTGATTTTTCAGCAGACAGAATGTTTAAATTAATTCTTCGCTCTGTCAGTGAAATTTAAACCTGCAAGGGTTCAAGGTCCTGACTTTGATAACTTAAATCATCATGAATGTTCTTCCTCATATGTTGATTCAGTAACCGTGGAAGCATTCATGGCTTGAGCAGTATATGAGTGCTGAAATGGATTAACCTCTTTGTATAACCTTGGATGAATAGCCTCTTCTGTTGCAACTCTTCTAGGTTGAATTCTTTAAACAAGGACTAGGAATATATTTAAAAGCTAAAAATCATAGTTACCCTTTTCCCCTCCTGTGCTGCATTCAGCCTGGGTGCCATACAAAGAATCCTTTTGTGGCTGGGCTTGGAGCAGGAATTTTGCATTGCTTTAGAGTTTAGCAGGTGGCACTTCATGCCTTTGTATCCACTGAGCCTTTCAGGGGCTTCATAGCTTAAAGATGACATACATTATCATTACTCTTGATAGACACGTTTCTTCAGAATGTGTTTTGGAAGTGTGTAGAGCTCTGCCTGACACAAGTTCTGCCTGATGTGAGTAGGATGATTATACTGCACAACAATAATAAAACTTGGTCAGTCTTACAGTTCTTCATTCTGTCTGCCATATCCAGTATCAAGAAACATACACTGTCTCTTGGAGGGAAATTGTGAATCTAATTTGAAAGCAGTCAGAAGGCAGAATTCTTATGCTGCCCAGGGGCTGATGGATAAGTGAATGCTTGGTGCTGAAGAAGATGCATTCAGGTGTTCGCAAGCCCACAACTTTTCTATTCTTGCATCAAACAGGGAAGATTAACCCCAAATTTATTTGGTTGGAGAAAAGTTGTTCCTAAACAGACACTGATACTGTCTCTGGCACAGAAGTTGCCTGAGTTTCCACTGAATTAAGGAGGTTTTGGGAAAAGCTAGGTCAGCTCCTGAGTTGTCCTCATCAATATTAATCCTGTACAGTTCAAGAGTAGGATTCTCTAACTATGAGCAGAATTATCTGATTAATGAAAACCATCACTTAATAGGAATGATTTTGAATGATTTTGTTCACTTAATAGGAATGATTTTGAACTATTTAAGTACTCATACTAAACACTGGTAAAAACAGGCTGTGACTGTGCCCTGCTTTATGCCACTTGAGGCAGTGTGCATCTGAGGCCAGCTGCCTGAAAGGCAGAGCTGACGCTGTAGTTTGGAGAGGTATTCCTTGACTTGATGGCCCCATGAAGTGTTGCTGACCCTTTCAGAGGTGTGGGACAGTAGCCACTCTTCCAGGCAAGAGTTGTGCATCAGGCTGGCCAGCTTGTTTTGCACACAGGATGGCAGTGGAGCAGTGGTAGTGGAGGAAATGCTCATGAAGGTGTGTGATAGCCCAATCCTCAATTGTCTCAAAACAATTCATGTGGGCAGGGCAGGGCAGGGCTGATAGCCCATAATGATGCTAAGGTTTCAAACCAGGTGTGACATATCTGATCTTGGGTAGACAGGGTGATGGCCTTCATAGCTCTGGAGAAGAACTGCTGGGTTAACAATGAAAAGTGAAAGTTCCTGTGGACACTTGCACTGCAGGGGCCTGGTGCGCACCACTCTGTAATTTGGACAGGTCGTGATCCTCCTGCCAAAAGGGTGTAAAAGGACCACAGCTTCTGGGGTCTGTGCATTGCATTTAGCACAGAATACCCCATTGGAATGTACACCCACCACCAAGAACTTGAACTAGTCCTATGAAATAGTCATTGGATCCAAGGAGTGGTGATATCTTTCTTTTTTCTCTTAGTTTTCAACTCTTTTTCCCCTCTCTCTCCTTTCTCTTCCCATTTCCTCTCTGCTCTGGTCCATTTTGTTCACTCTGATAGTTCCAACTCATCAGCCATTTGGTAAAAAATTATAATCTTAGCACAACCTCCCCGTTGTGAAGAGGTTATTAAATTTATGAATATGAAATATGAATTATGAAAATAGTATTTTTATTATAAACTTATTAATAACCAATGAATCACTAACTTATATGCTGCTCTAGTGCACGTTTGTGAAATACATTCCATAAGTGGCTTAGTGTTATGATTAGAACTTAATTAAACTATCTACAGACTATTTCTGTCTTTATATGACAAAGGGTGAAGTTCCACCGCTTGGCCACTAGATGGCGACTCGGCGGGACGCTACAGCAATATTATAATCTCTATGCGTCAGCGATTACTCTGCTAGATGCGGATACTTTGAACTGAGTGCTAGTGGATGGAAAGCATGTGGAAGATACTCTGTAGCTGTTGTTTGTAGCAAGGTGGAGGTCTGGCAGACTGCTGTCACTGGACCGGTTCCTAGTCGAGTTGGACGGCGGCGCTGGGTTACTGTCTCCTCTCTCTGCAGCAGTGGATAATGGAATACTGGAACCTCGGCTTAGCTCGGAAGCAGGTTCCCTTCAGGACTCGGTCGATTCCCTCCAGACAGCAGGAATCGGTCCTGGTCGGGGTCGGCCTGTGGGGTTGGCCCTCAGAATCAGCTCGCATGACAGGGCGGGGTGACGGTTGCCGATAGGCGGGATCGGACGTTTCCAATCGGACAACGACAGCAGACAACAACTATGGGGTCGGTCCGGCTACGGCGAATCTCAGGGCTCATGTAAACGGCCCTTGGGGGTTGGTCCAGTCCTCCGGTGGCATGGTGGGCTCTCCCGGTTGGTACGACTGGCTGTAGCGACACTGGCTTCTCGGGCTCAGCGAAGGTCCTCCCTCTGGAGATGATCCTCACGATCAGAGTGCTTCTCACGATGCAGAGGCTTCAGTATGCGTGCATGTATGATAGAAGCTAACAGCAATAAGCTCAATGGCAGAGGCTGTGGCTCGAGAGCTGTTCTCTCGAGCAAGTACAGAGACAAAGTGAAAGAGGGGGCAACTTGTTTGCCAACTGGGGTAATACTTATAGATTCCTCGAGGCTGGGTTTGACCATTGGGCACTCTCATAGACAACTGGCTTCAGCCTATAGAAAGCATGAAGCTAGAATTATGCTGGTATTTGGTATTTGCACTAGCACTGCATGCGCTGAATGTGTGCTGGCCTGGCTAATGCCTTGGCTTTTGTCTTCCTCCTGAAGGAGGGGAAACCTGTCCACATGCTGGGACCAGATCTAATATCTGGGCAAAAATGTGCCTTCATCACACTCCCCTCCTGCCCACGACTGGCTTGGTATACTGGGTTGTGACAAGGTGCTTGTGAATTAGGGGTCAGCATCTGGCACTGGGAGATGACTAAGTGAACGCACTTGTAAGCAGATGCTTCAAGTTTCAGTCAGCAAATTCTCTTGACATTTCTAAATTCAGAAAAATTTAATTGGGATTTGTAAAGAAATCTTCTGTAAACAACATAATGTTCCCCCCCATTTTCATTTGATCAACATTCTGTTCCTGTTTATGCTGAGATATGCTGGTGCAGTCAAGGTCATGTTGCTGGTAAACTGACAATTGAATGTGGACTGGTGTGGTGGTTTGGCCTTGGTTAGGGGCCAGATGCCCACCAAAGCTGTTCTGTCGTTCCCCTTAGATCAATAGGGGAGAGAGAAAATATAACAAAAGCAGGTGAGTCAAGATAGAAATGATTTAATGGGATCAAAAGCAAAAGCCATGGGTAGAAGCAAAGCCAAACAGAAGTAGTGTTCTCTACTTCCCATCAGCAGATGATGTTCAGTCACTCCTCAGGAAGCACGGCTTCAATACACATAGCAGTTGCTCTGAAGGACAGACTCCATCAATGAATGTCCTCACACATCCTTCTTTCACTTAGCTTTTACACCTGAGCTGACATCATATGGCATGGAATACCCCTTTGGTCAGTTTGGGTCAGCTGGCCTGGCTGTGTCCCCTCCTAAGAACTTGCCTATCCCTCAGCCTATACTGTAGGGCTTGGAAAATGCTGGAAAAGGACAGGCTTGGAAATGGGCTCAGCAGTAGCCAAAGCAGTGGTGTGTTATCAACGCCAGGGTACATTACTGCAAAACACAGCACTATGAAAGACAGTCTGGGGAGATTTAACCCTTTCTCAGCCAAACCCAATATAATTAGAAAGAGAAGCAGTGATTCTTGGGGAAAGGGAGATGGTAGGAGTTGAGCTAAGTGTGATGTGTTTAAAAGCCCCACTCTGGTTTGCAGTAGCATAAGAAATCCTTCCTTAGCTGGATACACAATATTTGCATACCTCCATACCTCTGTGGCATCTCTCCCAGGTGCTGTGCCATTCCTGCTGCCTTTTTTCCCCCCAGGCAGTCACAGCTCTTCAAATGATAAAAGGCAAATGTTACATAATGTATACTTCTGAATATTTATCATTTGCCTGTTAGGTAAACATAAAAATTGCTCCTGTTCTCCTGAGTGCCTTCCAGCAGTGGATGAGGCAGATGCTTGCTGAGTCTGTCTCAGAAATGTTTTTATTGCCAGAGCTGGTGTTTGAACTAGTTTGCATCTGCCTGTTGCATTCTTTGCTTTGCAAACTTACTTACCAGGCTATCTTTGATTGAACCTGATGATCCCACCTGACATTAATCCTACTGTAGATGGGAAAACAGAAGAAATCTTCTGGAAATGGTTAGTTTGAGGCTTAGTTTTTGTCACTAGTTGTGGTTGATGGCTAAAAGTGTGACGGTGCTGAGGGCGGCTTGGCCCCTAATAGGTGTACTTAGCCCTACTCCATTAATCTATTTTTTAAAATGTTATTTTCATGGTATGTTTAGATGACAACACTGGCTTGTGACAGTGTTGTCCTTCCCTGACTGACATGTTGAGTTATTGTCTCATATTTTTCTCTTTTGCCCATCCAATAATTTCATTTATGTGGGTTGCTGTGATGTGAACTGCTGTTATGCAGGCAATGCATAACTTTGATATTGGGAAAACCAACTCATTGAATATACTTTTTTTCAGAATACCTCCATTTCTTCCTTTCTTGATAAAAAGGAGAAGGAAAACATTGGCATTTCTATTAGCTTCATTGTGAAGATCCCTGATGACTTCTGTGCATGACTTCTGATGACTTAAACTGGTACCAAAGTGCTTGGCCACAACAACCCCATGCAGTGCTACAGGCTGGGGTCGGAGTGGCTGGAGAGCTGCCAAACAGAAAGGGACCTGGGGGTACTGGTTGACAGCTGGCTGAACATGAGCCAGCAGTGTGCCCAGATGGCCAAGAAGGCCAATGGCATCCTGGCCTGCATCAAGAATAGTGTGGCCAGCAGGAACAGGGAAGTCATTGTGCCTCTGTACTCAGCACTGGTTAGGCCACACCTTGAGTACTGTGTCCAGTTCTGGGCCCCTCAGTCTAAGAATGACATTGAGACTCTTGAATGTGTCCAGAGAAGGGCAATGAGGCTGGTGAGCACTAGCCCTATGAGGAGAGGCTGAGGGAGCTGGGGTTGCTTAGCCCGAAGAAGAGGAGGCTCAGATGAGACCTTCTTGCTCTCTACAGCTACCTGAAGGGAGGTTGTAGGCAGTTGGGGGTTGGTCTCTTCTCCCAGGCAACCAGCACCAGAACAAGAGGACACAGTCTCAAGCTGCACCAGGGGAAGTTTAGGCTTGAAGTGAGGAGGAAGTTCTTCACAGAGAGAGTTTTTAACCATTGGAATGTGGTGTCCAGGGAGGTGGTGGAGTCACCGTCCCTTTAGGTATTCATAAAGGGATTGGACATGGTACTTGAAGCCATGGTTTAGTAGTCATGAGGTGTTGGGTGACAGGTTGGACTTGATGATCTTTGAGGTCTTTTCCAACCTTATTGATTCTATGATTTATAGACAGCTATTTCTGCTTAGCTTCTTTGGGTGTTTTTGGTTGGTTGGCTGGTTTGTTTATTTGTTGTGTTTGGTTGGTTTTAGGTTTTCCTTGCATGTATGCCTTTTTTGTTGGTTGGTTTGTGTGTGAAGTTGGTTTATTTATTGTTTGAGGTGCTGGTGGGTTTTTTTCCCTCTTCTTTTTCTCCTGCATGTCATTTTCCCTCTCACTACTGCCTGAATCTCTGTTTGAAGAGACCCACAAGTAATGCCTGCAATTTACATGGGCTGGAATTGCACAGGTGTCTTTGGCAGATGCTTTTGAGTACTGAGTCCTTTTACCAGTTCTTAACAAATAGTTGGCTTCTTTACAGCTTATACTAAATGAAAGGTGGCTCTCATGTCCCTCAGTTTAGTGAGTGCTAACATAGTTCTCTGTATAGCATGTAATAGAGACAAATATAATGTTGCTATAACAAAGAAAACAAGACTTCCATTACCTGATAAACTATCCCACAGTGGTCTCTTATCCTCATATTTGTGGAGGTTTCCATTTTGTCAGTCTTTGCAGAATTCAGTTGGGAGCTTGCCCTGAAAAATTAGAACCCAAAATATGCTGTTGAACATTGGTTACAGTGATTTGATATTTTGTATGAAAGATGATACATTGCGGAGATTAGTGATGGCACAGGAGCATTCTGGGGAAATAATGAGCTGTCTAAATGGTCAGGAAGAAATTTACCTTCATTCTGTCACCTCAGATGTGCAGGAGAGAAAAGTGAAATAATTTACAGCCGGGCTGTGTACCTCTTAACACTGTAATATATTAGACACCTGATGTTATGACACTAATCACCAAAAAATTCTAGGGCTGTGTCGTAAATTAGATTGTGCTACATCTGATTGGGCTTTTTGTGCTTTCTTCACATCAAAAGGCAATTACATTTTGTGCAAACTTAATTCTACTGGTTTAATGATGCATGTAAAATATGCCTTGTAATTTGCCCTTTATTAATCCTGTGTATATGAGCTTTCTTCAAATGGGAAGCCATTAATTATTTTGGTTCTCAGATATTGGGGTTGTCCTTCAGGATGTAAGTTTTGTTTAGGTTATCTAAATGTATGTGCAAGTGATAGATATTTTGATCTTTTTAAGGGCAGTATCAGTGCTCAAAGGAATTTTAACAGAGCCAATATAGCTGCTTACTGGACTCAGCAAGCCTGGGTTCAACAGAGGTGCTTATACTAAACTGTGATAAACCCAAAAGTTAACACTGTGTTCATAGAGCACATACTTTCCCCTTTCACCTTTGGTAATAGAATACAATAGAATACAATAGAATAAACCAGGTTGGAAGAGACCTTCAAGATCATCGTGTCTAACCCATCAACCAATCCAACCCACCTAAACAACTAAACCATGGCACCAAGCACCCCATCAAGTCTTCTCCTGAACACCTCCAATGAAGGTGACTCCACCACCTCCCCGGGCAGCCGATTCCAATGGGCAATCACTCTCTCTGTATAGAACTTCTTCCTAACATCCAGCCTAAACCTCCCCTGGTGCAGCCTGAGACTGTGTCCTCTTGTTCTGGTACTGGCTGCTTGGGAGAAGAGACCAACCTCTGCCTGTCTACAACCTCCCTCCAGGTAGTTGTAGAGAGCAATAAGGTTACCCCTCAGTCTCCTCCTCTCCAGGCTAAGCAACCCCAGCTCCCTCAGCCTCTCCTCACAGGGCTTGTGTTCCAAACCCCTCACCAACTTTGTTGCCCTTAATGAAATAACCTTTGCACCAAAAAACCCCACAAAACCAACAAACCACCACCACCACAAAAAAACAAACCCACAATGATTTGGGCTAATGAAACTTCTTGGCAAAGCAAAACTAAAAGGAACAGTGAAAAAGGATCTCATGCACAAGGAATGAATCACCTTGGAGAAGGCAGCAGTGAGAACAGGATAAAATTCATTAGAACAAACCACAAAGCTGAAGGAATGATGAAATATTTGTGCATCGAACTGGGGAATTCTGACAGAAGCACACTAAGCACCAATATGATGGTGATAAATGCAACTGGAGGATGAATAAAGACAGATTTCCATGAGGCTTTGGGAAGTACTGGTGCCTCCACAGGAATGCATGTGGTCTATTGGCCATTGGAATGGTCTGTCCAGGGAGGTGGTGGAGTCATCATCACTGGAGGTGTTTAGGAAGAGACTGGATGGGGTGCTTGGTGCCATGGTTTAGTTGATTAGATAGTGTTGGATGATAGGTTGGACTCAATGATCTCAAAGTTCTCTTCCAACCTGGTTTATTTTCTCTTCTCTTCTCTTCTCTTCTCTTCTCTTCTCTTCTCTTCTCTTCTCTTCTCTTCTCTTCTCTTCTCTTCTCTTCTCTTCTCTTCTCTTCTCTTCTCTTCTCTTCTCTTCTCTTCTCTTTCTCTTCTCTTCTCTTCTCTTCTCTTCTCTTCTCTTCTCTTCTCTTCTCTTCTCTTCTCTTCTCTTCTCTTCTCTTCTCTTCTCTTCTCTTCTCTTCTCTTCTCTTCTCTTCTCTTCTCTTCTCTTCTCTCCTCTCTTCTCCTCTCTTCTCCTCTCTCTCTCCTCTCCTCTCTCTCCCTTCCCTTCTCTCCTCTTCTCTCCTTCCTCTTCCCTTCCCTTCCCTTCCTCTCCTTCCTTCCCTTCCCTTCCCTTCCCTTCCTTCCCTTCCCTTCCCTCCTCCTTCCCTTCCTTCCTCTCCTCTCCTCTCCCTTCCCTTCCCTTCCCTTCCCTCTCCCTTCCCTTCCTCTCCCCTTCCCTCTCCCTCCCCTCCCTTCCTTCCTCTCCCTCTCCCTCTCCTTCCCTCTCCTCTCCTCCTCCCTCCTCCCTTCCCTCCCCTTCCCTTCCCTCTCCCTTCTCCTCTCCTTCCCTTCCCTTCCCTTCCCTCCTCCCTCCCCTTCCCTTCCTCTTCTCCTCTCCTTCCCTTCCCTTCCCTCTCCTCTCCTTCCTCTCCTCCCTCTCCTCTCCTTCCCTTCCCTTCCTTCCCTTCCCTTCCTCTCCCTTCCCTCTCCTCTCCTCTCCTTCCCTTCCCTTCCCTTCCCTCCTCCCTTCCCTTCCCTTCCCTTCCCTTCCTTCCTCCTTCCTCTCCTCCCTTCCCTTCCCTTCCCTTCCCTTCCCTCTCCTCTCCTCTCCTCTCCCTCTCCCTCCTCCCTCTCCTCTCCTCTCCTCTCCTCTCCTCTCCCTCCCCTCTCCTCTCCTCTCCTCTCCTCTCCTCTCCTCTCCTCTCCTCTCCTCTCCTCTCCTCTCCTCTCCTCTCCTCTCCTCTCCTCTCCTCTCCTCTCCTCTCCTCTCCTCTCCTCTCCTCTCCTCTCCTCTCCTCTCCTCTCCTCTCCTCTCCTCTCCTCTCCTCTCCTCTCCTCTCCTCTCTCCTCTCCTCTCCTCTCCTCTCCTCTCCTCTCCTCTCCTCTCCTCTCCTCTCTCCTCTCCTCTCCTCTCCTCTCCTCTCCTCTCTCCTCTCCCTCTCCTCTCCCTCTCCTCTCCTCTCCTCTCCCTCTCCTCTCCCTCTCCTCTCCCTCTCCTCTCCCTCTCCTCTCCCTCTCCTCTCCTCTCCTCTCCCTCTCCTCTCCTCCCTCTCCTCCCCCTCTCCTCCCCTCCTCTCCTCCCCCTCTCCTCCCCTCTCTCCTCCCCCTCTCCTCCCCCTCTCCTCCCCCTCTCCCATTCCATTCCACGCTGGGCATCCAGTGTTTCATATCTAAGTAAGGTTTGCAGTCTGCAGGATTTTCACACAGAGCAGACAGACTCTCTTTTTTGGTGCCCGATTGTCCATTTTCTCTGCTGTTTTTTAGAGGATATATGTATAATATTCTCTGATGAAACTGAGCTTCATATTACCTGAATGTAATCCAAAATGTTTACTCTGGTCTAACCAGACGCCACATAGAGTCTACTTGGACTTTTCAGATATGTCTGTATTTATTAGTTATGCTGTATGTCAGCAATGGTTGAAAAGGATAGAGGAATTATTTGAATATCCACTGAAAATGAAGATACACATGGCTGTGTAGCTATTGGAATGGGCTGCCCAGGGAGGTGGTGGAGTCACCATCCCTGGAGGTGGTCAAGGGGATTGGACGTGGCACTTGTTACCATGGTCTAGTCCTGAGGTCTGTGGTGACAGGTTGGACTCGATGATCTTTGAGGTCTCTTCCAACCTTGGTGATTCTGTGATTCTGCGATAGCACTGCTTTGCTTGTTACTCTGTCTGCAGGACTGATGCATGGAAACAGTTACCATTTCTTCAGCAGACTTGGGCACGCTGCATTGCAAACATTCACAGCAACTTTATTTTTAGAGTGGTCTTGAATCATTCAGTATGATCTAGTTGTTGGCCACCTACAATAACTGAGAGAAAGAATGCTATTACGTGTGGCATTGTATCTTAAGAAATGCACCTTGCTGATATGTATTTTTAATTTCTATGAAGTTTTGGATTCTGAGTGTTCAAGCTGACTTTACTTTATAAATTAGTACAAGATTAGCATGACAGGCAGGATAGTGACCAAGAATCAGAAAAGAAATAAATCCAGTGGTTTGGGGCTATTTGAGATAACAGAAATGAGCAGAGAATTTTGGATCTAGCTTTAGTCTGGCTACCCTTATCTCACCTCAAAAACTACATGTGCCTAGATTACAGTCTTTTTTTGGCTATGAATTTATATGAACAGGATAGCAACCACAATGCTATTGGGCTGCAAGCCTAGCAAAGGGAAATTGTGTGGGTAGAACTCATCAGAGCTCATGGGGTTTAATAGTCATAAAGATTCATTCCTTCACTGACCTTCTTTGGTTTTGCTCCTCACTAAGAGAATGCTGGATTAGTTCTTGTTTATCACAGTATCACAGTATCACCAAGGTTGGAAGAGACCTCAAAGATCATCGAGTCCAACCTGTCCCCACAGACCTCATGACTAGACCATGGCACCAAGTGCCACGTCCAATCCCCTCTTGAACACCTCCAGGGATGTTGACTCCACCACCACCCTGGGCAGCACATTCCAATGGCTAATGACTCTCTCAGTGAAGAACTTTCTCCTCACCTCAAGCCTGAACTTCCCCTGGTGCAGCTTGAGACTGTGTCCTCTTGTTCTGGTGCTGGTTGCTAGAGAGAAGAGCCTGACCCCTTCCTGGCTACAACCACCATTCAGGTAGTTGTAGAGAGCAATGAGGTCACCCCTGAGCCTTCTCTGCTCCAGGCTAAGCAACCCCAGCTCCCTCAGCCTCTCCTCGTAGGCCTTATTCCATCCATGGGATTGCTAAGGATGGTGACAGTGATAAGAAAACCAAACAAACAAAACCAAACAAGCAGAAAAGTAAAGATGTGACTTTTGATGTACCAGAGGGCCACATGTGGACACAAGCTGAAATGAGGAAAGGCTGCTAAACCCAGCAGGTTTTTGGCATGGATAAAGACTGACAATATCTTCTGATTGCTTTGCTGCTTGCTGTGTGATGACTGTTTGTGGCTTAGAACAATGTAGGTCTGATTTAGGTGCACAGTAAGAAAATAACCAGGAGTGCCTTTGCCAAAGGCCTCTTGGCCTCATTTTTGCTCCGGTCACTGCCAGAATCAAGAGGAGGGAAATGGAAAAAAAGAGGTTAAAAAATGGAGCAGATTGTAATATTGTGATATCAAGCAAACTGCTTAGCTGCCTAGTATGAATGTAATAATAGTAGCTGAAAACTGGCCAAAGCATTACAGCTGGGTACAACTGGATGTCTTAAGCCCTTCTGTTTCTGCAGTCCATTTAATGAGTTAGTAGAAGGACTGAAGTTGCAAAACATTCTGTATCCACCCTCTGAATGGGCTCTTTTCTCTAGCATGTCTTTCTGCGCCATTCTGTGACTTTCAAATTGAGCACCAGAGATGCTCAGATATCTTGGTGAACATCCCTAGCTGAGCTGAACTGGCAGTTTCATTGACACCAGAGCAGCTGAGCTGGGTTTTGAGCTCAGTTCGATAAATGCTACAATCAGATTGAATTCTCCTTTGACAAAATCAATGGCGAAAGTAATTTGGCTAGGTTCTTGTCTGCACTTAGGATACTTTATGCTCCTCTGGCATCCTAAAGGAGGAATGAATTACACCGTGACTCATTTTAAAGCCCCTCCATGCTGCCAGGGCGATATTGTGAGTTTAGACTATTCAGGCTAATTGGCTTTCCTGTAAGTGAGCATCAGGGCCATCAACTTGTTTGGACAGTCAGTAATGAAGGTTGTGTGTGAATGAGTCGTTCAGCCCATTGTGCTTGCCCCGTGTCTAAAGTGGATCCTCTGCAAAAGATGCACCAAGACAACAACTGTGGGTTTGCAGTGCATTATATAAGCAAGGGAAAGGAAGGGATGAGCCTTCCTGAATAGTAAAAATCAGCAAGCAAGTGGCTGAATTTAACACATCCAAGTGCCAGGTTCTGCACATTGGCCACAGCAACCCCATGCAGCGCTACAGGCTGGGGTCAGAGTGGCTGGAGAGCGGCCAGGCAGAAAGGGACCTGGGGGTGCTGGTTGATGGGAGGCTGAACATGAGCCTGCAGTGTGCCCAGGCAGCCAAGAGGGCCAACCACATCCTGGCCTGCATTAGGAATAGTGTGGCCAGCAGGAGCAGGGAGGTCATTCTCCCCTGTACACTGCACTGGTTAGGCCACACCTTGAGTCCTGTGTCCAGTTCTGGGCCCCTCAGTCTAAGAATGACATTGAGACTCTTGTATGTGTCCAGAGAAAGGCAACAAAGCTGGGGAGAGCCCTAGAGCACAAGCCCTATGAGGAGAGGCTGAGGGAGCTGGGGCTGTTTAGCCTGGAGAAGAGGAGGCTCAGGGGCGACCTCATTGCTCTCTACAACTACCTGAAGGGTGGTTGTAGCCAGGAAGGGGTTGGCCTCTTCTCCCTAGCAACTAGCACCAGAACAAGGGGACACAGTCTCAAGCTGCACCAGGGGAAGTTCAGGCTCGAGGTGAGGAGAAAGTTCTTCACTGAGAGAGTGATTCGTCATTGGAATGGGCTGCCCGGGGAGGTGGTTGAGTCTCCGTCCCTGGAGGCGTTCAAGAGGGGACTGGATGTGGCACTTGGTGCCATGGTCTATTTGTGAGGTTTGTGGTTGCAGGTTGGACTCGATGATCTTCAAGGTCTCTTCCAACCTTGGTAATACTGTACTGTACTGTACTGTACTGTACTGAATTATGGTAGGAAAGAGATCCTTTTCATTCTGCCCATGCTTTGTCATAGTGGGTGAGGTGAAAACTGGTAAGAAATATAATCTTTTGGAAAAGACAGGGAGGGGGAGAAAAAAAAAACCTTCTCTTTTTTTGGGCTGGCACATTAATGGTTTGGTGAAGTTGTGCTGATGGTGCTTTGGACTAATGGGAACCTCTCTAAAATGACAGCACATAGGTCCCTCAGAAGTTTCTCATTACAGAGGATTTATCTGACTTATCCAAGAGTTTGCATTTCCATTTGTAGTCTGGACCTCTCTTCTGGTTGCTGCCTTATATGGTGTCGAGGTACCTCAGAAGAAAGACACTAAACCAAATCAACCATTTTATAGCTGTGTTGCAGAGTTAAATGGCAGTGGATTGCTGAGACATAACACCACATCTATTTTGTGTAAAAAAAACACACCAAAACCAGACAGTCATTTATTTCCTTTCAGTGGTTACAATTAAGGGTAGGGGTTTGTTTGGGACTTTTCTTTTTCCCCAGGAAAATGTGGAAGAAAGGCTGTTCAATTGCACATACAGCTGCAGAAGTGTAATCTAATTAATTATTCAAGCCTTTTAAATATAATAATTTTCCAACTGTTACCCATCTGGGGCATTTCCCACCTCACTTGACTCACCAAACAAGAAGAGGGAAAGGTTGGTTAGTGCTTGTTTTGTGCTCCATGTTCCTACACAATAACAGAATATGCAAGTAAAGGTCCCATTTACACATGTTCCTTTATGTGACTGATATACATAGAGGTGAGTGTGTATAGCAATTTATTAAATATAGGCAAAATGTTCTTTTTCTGTTTTGTGATGCATGTTTTTGTCATGTGATTTTATTGTCTGACTCTCTGTGCCTCTCATTTAGGACCTAGTCAGGTAAGTTTGGCATAATAAGGTGCATTGAAACAGCAAGAAAGGATCAAAAGAACAAGCAACATGCAGGCAAAACTGGGAAGTCTTCTGTTCCTTGAATGCTGTAATGTTTTCCCTCTGCCTTCTGTACTTATAGCTTGGATCCAAAGTCAACAGGCTGCAACAAGGTGGGTCTGGAGGAGAAGAGTACTTCTGGTTTTCAAATGAGTCTAGTTGAGAGCTGCCTCTGCCCATGGTGGGGAGGTTGGAGTAGATGATCTCTAAGGTCCCTTCCAACCTAAACTCTTCTATGAGTCTATGATTTTCTGAAGACAAAGATGTTTCCATCACATGTAGTGTCTGTTTCCTTCTCATTCTTCATGTCTGGCTTCACAATAAGGTCTCCCCTAAGCCTCCTCTTCTGCAGGCTAAACAACCCCAGCTCCCTCAGCCTCTCCACATAGGGCTTGTGCTTGAGGCCTTAGAGACTTAGAGCTTAACAAACTTCAAGCAAACCATGGAGGCAAAACTGCTGTCCTAAAGTAAGGAATAGATTAATTTCACTCAGACTGTTGACAGAGAGCCCAGAAGCAGCTGTATCTGAAAACTGTATGCATCTGGAAATGAGATTTATATACAAAGCTGCTTTGCCACTTTTACTGAAGAAATACTGCCTACTGTACATTTTTATTTTAAAGTGAGAAGTACATAAAAATAACCACCATAGCATGAATTGCTTACAGAAAGAAAATAGGTTGCTTTATTTCCCCTACAAAATATTTAGTAATCTCTTTTGTTTAAAATGTCTGCCACTGTCTATACTTAAATTATAAAGCCTGCCTTTTAGGGTACACTGAACATTGAGGCCTTGATCTATTTTTTCATCCCTTTTGCTTCTGTTGCTGCGTAGTTCATACCTGTTTGGCAAAACCACCATAAGGGGGTGTGCTGGGACTGGGACTTTCAGTCACCTGAATATCTTTAAATCCTCTCTACTGATACTTCCTATTTCAAAGAAAAAAAAAAAAAAAAGTCCTTTTTAAAAATCATAGTATCATAGTATCAGTCAGGGTTGGAAGGGACCACAAGGATCATCTAATTCCATCCCCCTGCCATGGGCAGGGACACCCCACACTAGACCAGGCTGGCCAGAGCCTCATCCAGCCTGGTTTTAAACACCTCCAGGGATGGGGCCCCAACCACCTCCCTGGACAACCCATTCCAGGGCTTCACCACTCTCATGGTGAAGAACTTCTTCCTCACATCTAGCCTGAATCTCCCCACCTCCAGCATCATTCCGTTCCCCCTAGTCCTATCACTACTTGAGATCCTGAATAGTCCCTCCCCAGCCTTCTTGTAGGCCCCCTTCAGATACGGGAAGGCCACAATGAGGTCACCTCGGAGCCTTCTCTTCTCCAGACTGAACAGCCCCAACTCCTTCAGTCTGTCCTCATAGGAGAGGTGCTCCAGCCCTCTGATCATTCTCGTGGCCCTTCTCTGGACACCTTCCAGCACCTCCATATCCCTCTTGTAACAGGGGCTCCAGAACTAGACGCAGTACTCCAGGTGGGGTCTCACCAGAGCTGAGTAGAGGGGGAGAGTCACCTCCCTTGACCTGCTGGCCACACATGTCCTTTTGTCCTTTTTTGCTCTTGTTGTTGGTTAAGCTAAACTGGAATTTTGAGAGACAAGTCTTTTTAATTTGTGCTTCAATTCATATCTCCATATGCTAAATTTTAGTATGCACTTGCAAGCCTTCCTGGAGGGAGTAGTGACTTATTTACTGCTTGAAATGAAGATAAATGAAGAATTCTATTCAATGGAAGTACTCTTGTGAAAGTAAGAACAATATTTATGGGCAATATTTGTTTAAAAATGTATATGGGGATGTACTTGTTTGCACCTTCTCTTGGTATATTGGCTAGTGACCTGCCTCAGACTTGTACAGCTGCTTAGAGTATGAACTATGTGAGTGTAGTTGAAGACTGAAAAAGCTGAAGTCTTATGTTCCATGAACATATAGAACGCTGTTTTGTCACTGGGTACCCTTTGGTATTCTTTCTAAAATACAGTCAAACCATCAGACTCAGTCTAGAGTTTAAGGATGAGAGAGTTTAATGGTGAGATGCTGGAACAGGTTGCTCAGGGAGGTGGTAGGAGCCCCATCCCTGGAAGTTTTTAAGGCCAGGGTGGATGGGGCTCTGAGCAACCTGACCTAGTGTGAGGTGTCACTGACCATGGCAGGGAGTTGGAGCTAGATGATCATTGAGGTGCCTTCCAACCCTAACAATTCTATGATGGACTACTTAATGTACATCCTGCCATTCCAGACATCTCCAATGATGTCAGAAAGAGAAAAGATTAACCCGGTGCATGGGGAAAAAAGAGCTCTTTTATCAGGTTTTTGTTTTTGCTCTGCTTACCACTGAAAATTCCAGGTTTTGTACCCATCTACCCAGAGAGGAAACTCTATCTGGTATGGAAAAACATACTTTTTGCCCAAGATGACCTGGTGTTTCGTAGCAGGACTTGGCATCATACTTTTTTTTTGCCCATCCTCATTGTAATTCTGGGGAATTTGACTTCTGGGAAATTTGCTTAGTATTGATTTACTTTCATTTCTGTTAAAACCTGAGAGGGCTGTCTCTATAGTTGTGCTGTAGTAATGGAATACCCACAATATCTGATTAATACATCTGGGAAATACATTTTTGCTTCACAGTCAAAACAGCAATCAGCGAGGGGAACAAGTCAGGCTGAAAGGAGAGAGAAACTTTTCAAGGTATTTGTTAAATCAAGCTTAAACTGATCTAACACAATGGCAGGGTAAAGCATTCTTGTTTTCACTTCTTTCTTTTTTTCAGTACAACTGTGGCAGTTTGGGCTGGGTGCCCCCCTGCTGCTTAAGACACACTCCTGGTGTCCCAAGTGTCCAGCCCAGTAGGTGGACACAGCAAATAGCGTCTTTCATCCATAATATCCTGCTCTCTATGAATCCACTTGCAAAGTCCTGCACTTCTTCTTTCTTCCCTCGCTGCCCTTGTGGGAGATGCTCCCTGGCTGGTAATGAAGGGGAGTTATCTCAAGGCCTTTTTAGAATAGAATAGAATAGAATAGAATAGAATAGAATAGAATAGAATAGAATAGAATAGAATAGAATAGAATAGAATAGAATAGAATAGAATAGAATAGAATAGAATAGACCAGGTTGGAAGAGACCTTCGAGATCATCGTGTCCAACCTATCATCCAACACCACCTAATCAACTAAACCATGCAACTAAGCACCCCATCAAGTCTCCTCCTGAACACCTCCAGTGATGGTGACTCCACCACCTCCTCGGGCAGCACATTCTAATGGGCAATCACTCTCTCTGTATAGAACTTCCTCCTAACCTCTAGCCTAAACCTCCCCTGGCACAGCCTGAGACTGTGTCCTCTTGTTCTGGTGCTGGTTGCCTGGGAGAAAAGACCAATCTCTGCCTGTCTACAACCTCCCTTCAGGTAGTTGTAGAGAGCAATAAGGTCACCCCTGAGCCTCCTCTTCTCCAAGCTAAGCAACCCCAGCTCCCTCAGTCTCTCTTTAGGCCTGTCTAGGCTTAATGCCAAGAGGGAAAGCGGGAAGAGCAATCTCAGATCTGGCCAGCTGAGATTAGCCTAACAGGGGAGGGGGGAAGAAAAAGCCCTGGGGATTTTGGGTGTACCCTCAGGTGGGGAGAGGGGAGTGTTGGGAGGCTTCTAGGTATGCTTTGGGATCTCCTTTGTCACTGTGCTTGTGGTTTTCTGTCAAACATTCACTGCTTTTCCCATTTTAACTTTCCATCACCTCTGCAATCCGTTTGTCTGAGTCTCGTTTTTCTGCTCTGGTGGGAGGCAAGGGAGGCTCTGCCTCAAACTTGTAACAACAGCTCTTAGAGCAGACATGCTGGGTGAGCTATATAAAATTCTAATTCATCTTTTTGATATTTCTTCAAGCAAGGTGACTTGCTTTTAAGCACCAGGACACACTGAGTAGTAAAAAAATAATAAATTAAAATTGTGATGGTGACACCTATCAAATGAAAGTTCAGAATCACTGAGTTTAATACTGAACCAGGCCAACATGCAAAAGAATTCATTTCTCCTTAAACTCAGTTTTTCTGACATTCATCACCTGAATATTTAGCAAAGAATCACATAAACAAACTTTAAGAAAGAACCATGTGGATGCTTTTATGGTAGTATTTTTATTTGTGGACACTACTGTTAGAGGGTAGAAGAGCTCTGCAGAGGGACCTTGAGAGGCTGGACAGATTGGCAGAGTCCAACATGATGACATTCAGTAAGTGTCAGATGCTGCACTTTGGACACAACAACCCCATGCAGTGCTACAGGCTGGGGTCGGAGTGGCTGGAGAGCAGCCAACAGAAAGGGACCTGGGGGTACTGGTTGACAGCCGGCTGAACATGAGCCAGCAGTGTGCTCAGGTGGCCAAGAAGGCCAATGGCATCCTGGCATGCATCAAGAATAGTGTGGCCAGCAGGAGCA
Organism: Picus viridis; assembly: GCA_033816785.1. Lineage (NCBI taxonomy): Eukaryota > Metazoa > Chordata > Aves > Piciformes > Picidae > Picus > Picus viridis. The sequence goes on along the minus strand of CM066587.1, from coordinate 12,088,803 downwards.
GGGAAGTCATTCTGCCCCTGTACTCTGCTTTGGTTAGGCCACACCTTGAGTACTGTGTCCAGTTCTGGGCCCCTCAGTTTAAGAATGACATTGAGACTCTTGAATGTGTCCAGAGAAGGGCAACAAGGCTGGTGAGAGGCCTTGAGCACAAGCCCTATGAGGAGAGGCTGAGGGAGCTGGGATTGTTTAGCCTGGAGAAGAGGAAGCTCAGGGGAGACCTCATTGCTCTCTACAACTACCTGAAGGGAGGTTGTAGGCAGTTGGGGGTTGGTCTCTTCTCCTAGGCAACCAGCACCAGAACAAGAGGACACAGTCTCAAGCTGCACCAGGGGAAGTTTAGGCTCGAGGTGAGGAGGAAGTTCTTCACAGAGAGTTTTTAACCATTGGAATGTGGTGTCCAGGTAGGTGGTGGAGTCACTGTCCCTGGAGGTGTTCAAGGGGGGATTGGACATGGAACTTGGTGCCATGGTTTAGTAGTCATGAGGTGTTGGGTGACAGGTTGGACTTGATGATCTTTGAGGTCTTTTCCAACCTTATTGATTCTATGATTCTTCTTGCTGTCAGAGAGCAGATATCTGTAGCATTAAGCAGCCCTAATCTGACTCTTAATTTAGATTTCTTTTCCACTAGCTTTCTTCATTATTAAATGCCAATCTTGCAATCCTATCTCGTCAACCTCTTAGAGGGTTTCAGAAGATTGACATTAAAAAAAACCCCACTTATGACTTGAATAAACTGTTTGCATGTTAAATGCTAAAAGTGGTCACTGAGCCTTCTTCTGGGACCATCAGCTGTTTATTTTCTGTTTGCTCTGTGAGCATTTCTGCATTGTAGCTCTTCACATCATGTACTGTTGCTGCTGGACACTGGAAGACTTCTCTGGTCACGTGTGCTGGCTGTTAGAGATGGCATGAGGCGCAGGGCACTGACCAGGGTGAGAACCCTCCTTATGACTGGCAGGGTAGCCAAAATATTGTGAGACTATTTCTTTAGACTGGGAAAAAAAAAAAAAAGAGGAGTCTTAAACAATAGGACTGCTTCCAGTGGGTTTGACAGAGCAGTTTTTCCACTACTGTTCTGGAAGATGGACTGAAGAAAGTCTAGAGAAACAAGTACTGCAATACTGGTTGGTGGTGTGAGGACATTGGCCAAGCTGGTCTGCATTACTGGGAAGCCTGGTGGACAAAGACATTTGGATTCAACTGAAAGGTGTGGGTATCCCAACCCTGAAGTATGGGAGATGGAACTCAAGTGGATGTGTTTTTTGCTGGCAGTGCAGAGAAAACATGCTATCCCCATCATTACTGGGAGATCAGCAGAAGGAAGGCTTGTGTCTGTAGCCTCTTGGTCCTGGAGGCATGTGTCTGAGCTCACAGTGCACATTTTGGTGGCATTTATCCTTCAAAGCAGGCTGAGAAAATCTAGTGCCTGGGTAAATAGGGATCTGTGTTATTGTGTTTTCTTAGTGCTGCTGTCCTTGAGGAAGCAGGAGTAAGAGGGCTTGCAGGATGTAGGGGAGGGCATCCTTCATGGCACCCAGGAGAACACTGCCACATGGGACAGGTATGTCACATTTCCCTTGAGAATGCATATGAAGTGAAGGAGGAGCAATGCCAGAGCTCACAATTGTCCAAGTATAAACAAGATTTTTTAATTTTTCCTCTTTTTATTTTAAGATCTGGTTTGTGTCAGACCATCATGACAGTTATTCTTTCCTTTGTGCTTTGAAGTAGATCAATAGGCTTGTTGTTGGGTCAAGACAAAGGGCTTGACAACCCAGAAGACAAATTGCTTTTATTTCCTCTCCTGCTCAAGCTTCCTCTGTCATGGAAACTGTTAGCTGAAGAAGACAACTTTTTTTAATGCCCATGTTATCAAGCTGTGTTGATGTCAAAATATCAGGAACAGATAAAATACCTATTTATGTCTACACAGCAGCATCTTTGCCGGATTCAGCTTGACTTCAGGGTAATGTTTTGGTGTACTGCTGGCGTATCACTATCATTTCTTCTACTGACTGTTCCCTTACTTGACATGGACAGGCAGCAGGAGATCTTCAAAAAGGAGGACAGTATGTTCATTTAGGAGCAGTTATGCTAATAACAAGAATACTACTAATAAGCTCTTAATTCAACATCATAATAGCCAGATGTGTTTTTACTGAAGCAGAATTCTTAATTCCTGTAGTGGGAAACATATTTTCTGTATCTCCATTATATGGAAGGCACAAGTGGAAGGAGATTATATCAGAAATAATCCATTTTGTCATGATACTGACTTTTATTTTCCATTGGGTCCTTTTAAGATTTGTATTTTACAGTCTGTGTCAAAGACCAATTCCGATCAAGACTTACAGCACACAGATGAGCTATAAACAGAGTTATGAAAAGGGGCATTTGAGGCCTCTGTAAACATACATCAACATCACAGTGCACTTCTGAAAAGCCTGTACCCCAGGAGTTTCTCGGTCTCTAGTTTCATTGCTATACCTTCTGCTCTCCTTTCAAGCAACCCCTTAAAATCTCTGCTTTGGAGCTCTGAGGTGTGCCGCAGTATGCAGACATGGTTACCACACCCATCTCCTTCCCAAACTGACTGTGTTGAGGTGGGCATGGGAAATATAAAGTCTGAGTTTTCATCTGCCATGCAGCATGACACTCCAGCTCTCACACCAGCGCTGCTTTTAATTCCAGTTGCTCTGAGCACACTTTGCTGGCTCTGGTGTATGCTGACAGACAATGAAATGATTTCATTTGGGTTTGATGTAATTTTTATTCTAGGAAATGTGAACAGGAAAATGTCAACTACTTTCCTCTTAGTCATTTCACTTTATTTCACAATCCACTCTCTTTAAGTGTAGGGTTTTTCCTCTCTTAAAACAAATTAATATTAAGTAGTGTGGTGGGAGAAAGCAAACCAAACCTTTGTTTAACCATGAAATCACAGCAAGTATTTTCAAATCAGTAAAGCTAGTGCAAGTTAAGAGAATTTCTTTCTATCAGGATGTTCATGTTCTTCAACATCTGTCTCTCTATTCAACATTGGAGAAATCTCAACTGTTTAAATTGCAAATATATGATAGCTCCTGCTGAAACACATTCAGCCAGTTCTGAGTGAGGATTGAGGTTGCAGGCCAGGCAAGAATGTCTCAGTTTGCTTGTAGCTACATCTACCTCTGTGCACACAGAGGCTGGTAATGCACTCCAGTGCCTGTGTCGAAACCACCAACTTTAGTGCTGGAAGGAAGCCCAGACCTTGGAGAGAAAGGGAGGTGTCTGCATCCCAGAACTGCAGTCCTCCTGAGCTGGAGGCAAAACCTTACTCACAAATACATGCATTCCCTTGGTTAAACATCGTCTAAGGAAGGACTCGAGGGTGGCAAGATGTCTGGTCCCTTAATCTGAATCAGAAGGCACTGTTTCTAATTTGAGAATGCTTCTCAGGATAGCATCACAATGAGAGTTAAATTTGGGCTCAGTTTCTGTGTTGTGAAGTTTTTAAAATGTGATGGGGTTTATGTTGATTGTTTGTGGGGTTTTGTCTCACTTAATCCCTGTAACTGAACAGTGCCTCCTAGTCATTTTCAGTGAAGGCTTTAGGTGGAGAATACTTCTCTGAGAAAATGATAGTTTCTGGGAGACTGAATTTTCACTGGGTGAAATTTCAGTGGGATGGTGGATTTCAATGGGATCCTTCCCTCAGCACCCCAATATGTTGTGATTATTATTATTATTGTTATTATTGTTATTTAATTAGGATTAATGACATGCATTGCTATTATGCCTGATCACCGATCTATCTCATGTTCTGCACACTTTCCTGTGATAAACATATGCAAAACTGTCCCTTTCACTCCCTAGGAGCTTGCTCTATTTAGTTGGGATAACTCTGAAGTTTAGGCTTCTCTGGAGAAATGTTTATACAGAATATAAATCACTATTCCCTTTATGGCTACTTCTCCCTGTAACTGTATGCATATTAAAAGAAGAATAATCCTACTTCAAAAGGAGAGCTGTAGATTTTTGTAATTCAGTGCTGCATTTCACACACATGACTTTTGTTTTGTTTTGGTTTGGTTTTTTAAATCCTGGTGCATCAGATTTATTTGCCCTTACTCATCCTTTCTATTTTATGGACCATGAAAACTCTGAGGATCACAGCAACTGCTTGGTAGCTGTCAAGCAATACTCTGCGGTATTTCATATATGGTGAGGAGCATCAAGTATCATGCTTGGAAGATCAGCTTGATAAAGGGGACACAGAGTAGAAAGGTTGCACAGATGTTTTGGGACCTCAATTCTTAAATTTTGTAGACCAGGAGTTTGATTATATTCTGAAATCATTGAAGCAAAGAGTAAATATAAAGCTCTGTGACTAGAAATCCCTGCAGCAGATATATGCTGTGTGTTAAATCTTATAATTAAACCATGGTGGTGCAAAAGCTGCTTCCAAAGCATGATCTGTAGAATTTGATGCTTACTTCAGAAGGGACCATCTGTAATGCCCCAGTGCCTCAGGCAGGAAGGTGGGATTGCTGATCAGTGTCACTGCTATAGTGAGAGCCCAAGAGCTTCCCTTTTTCGTTCACAGTTTCAGCCAAGATTTGTCAGCGCTGGGTCACCCCTATTGTAGTGTTTGATGTTGAGCACTGCATACACAGAATTTCTATGCCTTAAGTGTATCTGTGTTTTGTATACTTGAAATTGTTGCTCATTTAACCATGACTAGTAGATAGATTGAACAAAGATCTCTGAACAGAGACTATTTGAGCTCAGAGCACACAACACCCCCCTCCCCAGCTAATCAACCTACACACATAGGTGCATCATCAACATTTGCAATTACATTTCCCCTTAAAACATCACTGATTGGCTGAGAAAAAGATATATTTTAAGAGAACTGAAAAAAGGAATGCTTTGCTCAGTCTGATCTGAACAGGAAGACCCCCACCATCTGATTGAGGGCTGTCTATCAAATACACACTGCAACAGAGATGGGTTAAAATTAAGTTTCATGTGGCTTTTTATGCCAATGCTGTTTGACTGGTGCTGAAGTATGAAAAAAAAAACAACAACCAGCAAACAACAAACCCCAAAGTTACTATGAAATATGAAATGACATGAGATACAGGACACTTGAAATAAAATCTTCCAGCTTAAGACAGCATTGACATTAAGTGTTATTAATGCTACCTGCCATATCTGTGCAGTTTGCTGATATGGGTGGCATTACTGCTTTGCTGAGCAAAATTATGGCAAATCAAATTTAGGCTAAAGTCTGTAAGGCTTAAAAGCATCTCTGTAGGGAGAAAAAAACAAAAAGGAAAACTTCCTACTGCTGATGTTTAATCAATTTAGTAGCTTTTCTCCTTTAGACATCATCAAATACAGTGTGGCCATCGTCAGAAAATGGTCTTTTTAATTGTATTGTTGTTTAGTTAAATAATGGGTAATACACTTGTTAAGGAGCTTGAAAGTAAAAAAGGAATTTTAAATAATTGGGCAAACAAAGGATCCTAAATGGGTCTTTGTAATATTATGCACCTTTTCCCTAAGACCACCTAATAATAGCAAATATGGTTCTTGTGCACTCCTTTGTTCCATTTATAGAGGCTTCTACTTGAAACTTCACCCCTTAAATCCAAAGCAAGAAGTAGAATGTGAAAAACATGTGGCCTCTTAGATCCATGTAGGGCTTTTTTTATGTGTGTGTTTCCTTTGTACTTTCTGCCCTTGACAGTAAATTGTTGAGCACTGGTACAATATGGGGTTTCATTTGGTGCTCTTGCTATCTTACAAGTAAATGTTCCTCATTTTAAATGTATCATCCCTGAGAGGCCAGCATTTATTGTGAGGTGATTTAGCATTGAGCTGTCTGTGTGGCCAAGTCTCTCCATGAAGGTGGCACCAACTTCTTATCTGATGTGTGAAAAATTGGCTGGCTTGTACCTTGTTGAGCCAGCCACAGTGGTCAATAGTTTTCAGATCTGCTGTGATACTTGTCTCTGTCATCGTATTGGTGAGACCCTGTAGACTGTGGAAATATCCTTCAGACCTTTCAGGAAGATGTTAACAGTGAAAAGCAAGGTCCTGCTGGAAGCTTAGTGATGGTTGTAGCAGTTTGGACTCTGTCATACCTGAGTCTTGCTTGGTTCATCTCACAGCTTGACTATTCTGCACACTTTCATGGACAAGGTGTCCTTTGTATAACACAGAACTCCCAGCAGACAGTTTTGGAAATTGTGTTGTGTGTTTCCTACAGCATCATAAATATTTATACCAACCTTGTTTCCATGTTACATTAGCATTCTGGGGAGTGCAATGTTAATGTAGAACAACAAGAACTGCAAACTAAATACACATTACAATCACACTGACAATTCAAAATTGCCAAAAAGACCTCAAAGTCACATGCAATTGAACTTTACTTTCCCCCTTTGTTCTCCCTCTTTGTTAGTGATGCACATGTTCTGCTGCTATTTTTACTCCATCTGAAGCCTTTTTGCAAGGGAGGGACTCATGACACCTGTCCCTATATGTGATTTAGTGACAGGAATACAAAGTTGGCAAATTATTAACTTAATTGGCTTAAAAAAAAGGGCCTAGATTTTGTGTCACGACACTGCACGCTTGTATTCAGAATGCTTTCTAACCTACACGCTCTGCTCTTTCACAAGAGGTGAAAGAGGGTAGCAGAACACTGGAACAGGCTGCCCAGGGGGGTTGTGGAGTCTCCCTTTCTGGAGATATTAAAAACCAACCTGGATGCGTTCCTCTGTGGTCTGGTATAGGTGATCCTGCTCTTTCAAGGTCCCTTCCAACCCCTAACGTTGGGACCTCCAGAAATCATTGAGTCCAACCCTGCTGCCAAAGCAGGATCACCATAGGCAAGCCACAAAGGAGCATATCCAGGTGTGGTTTGGAAGTCTGCAGAGAAGACTCCACAATCTCTTTCCGCCCTCTTTTTTTTCGAGTTACAGACTCTTCTAAAACACACTAGAATTGTGGATGTTGAGAATGTCCTGATCTCTGCAGGAAACTGGCATGTTCCTATTGCTGTTGTTTTTTAAAAAGGCAACCCTCCCCCCGCCAAATTTCACCAAAAGACCTTAAAACAACCAATCACCTCAATCCCTGCCACCAACACTCCAGGACAACCAGAAAAGAGCTTTAATTTCTGGGGGGGGGGGGGGGTGGGACAGTAGTTACAAAGCAAGTTATGAACACTTGTCTTGTGTGCATCTGATGCCTTCAGCAGAAAGTAAGAGGAACAAACCTGGCACATCATCTGGGAGTGGTTGGATGGCTGAGCATCACTGAGGACTGCTTTCCCTAACTGATGTAAGAGACAAGGCAGAATTTGTGGCTAATTAGGAGTGCTGTGACTGTGTGAAATCGAAGACAAGTCCCATCTTTCAGGGAAGAAAGAGCAGTTTGGCAGCTGTCGTTGCGTATTAGGTGAGTTGGTGTGCGTGCATGGAAAGTGGAACAGGAAGACTTTTCAGAGGAGCCAGTGCACTTACTTGTGGAACATGGTATTATTTGCAGACTTTGCAGAGCAGAGATAAGGAAATGGGCCACTATAAAATAATAATAATAATAATAATAATAATAATTGCTCCTGTGACTGTGTCTAACCTCCTACTTAAAACTAAATTGCACTCCAATATCTGAGGTTAAATCCCACTAAAATGAATGCTTAAACATGGTTGGTAAATTCTGGCCAGTGTATATCTACCCTCTTTAATATATAAACTAACAGATATTCTTTTGTCTGTATTGAAGAACCTCTTCTTTCCTCCTTTCTACCATAGCTATTCAATTACTCCATTGCATGAAACTGTCGCTCCATACACATTTGAAATAAGTTGGTTTGTATAAATGCTTGGTTCACTTATCTTTTTTGGCTGCTTGGTGCTGCTTTTAATGACTATTTTCTGCTTTCCAGCAAAAAGAAAAAAAAAGAAAGAAGTGGTTGCAGAGCTGTGGTGGGAATCAGGAAATCAGAACCGTGTAATGCCTTTAGTCTGCTGTCAATTAGTCTCTCTGATACAAACCCGTGATGAATCCCATGGCACCTTCTCCCTGCTGAGCCTAATAAAATTCATTTTCAGTTTGCAAGTCTGTGGATACCCCTTCTGTTCTAAGGGAATAACAAAAGATGTCAAGCCATGTGTCAAACTGAAATAGTAAGAAAGTAGAAAAAGAAAAAAAAAAAAAGAACAACCTGTAAACAAAACAAAAACCCCAGAGAAAGATATTTTTGCAGTTGAATGTAACTGACTTAAGAGGTAGGAGTTATTTTCAGTGCTTGCAGTTCGTATGTCATACTTAGAGGTGTTGCATCTTGTTGAGGAGTAAAGGAAAAGAGCTTGGCAAGGCTTGGAAATACTGCTGTGTGTTCAAAAACACCTTTTAATATTAGAAAATCATAGAATCATTAAATTATTAGGGTTGGAAGGCACCACAACGATCATCTAGTTCCAGTCCCCTGCCATGGGCAGGGACACCTCACACTACATCATGTTGCTCAGAGCCACATCCAGCCTGGCCTTAAAAACCTCCACAGATGGGGCTTCTACCACCAACCTGGGCAACTTTTCCCAGTGTCTCACCACCCTCACAGGGAAGAACTTCTTCCTAACATCCAGTCTGAATCTACCCATGGATCTCTGAATTAGGTAACCCTGGTCAGTCTGAAGAAACACTTGGGTAGTCATAAGGGAAACAAAGGGTGCATGTACCTGATGGTAGAGCTGCACTGGGGATGCAGTGCAGAGGAGGGGGTAACCTGGAGTATCACATAGAAATGCTAGCCTGGTTAGCTTGAGAGGTTGGCTGCTGCTCAGCCTTAGGTAACCTCCATGAATCCAATGGTTTTGAACAAGAAGGTGCCTCGGAGGCACCCGCAAAACAGATGGCAATAGCCAGCTGAAAACTGTGGTTTTATTGCAATTAATCTGCTCTCCTTCCAACACAATAAAATTACAGATTCAGATGTCAGTTGGGAAAACACTGTTGCTCAGCTATTAAACTGTTTGGAGAGGTGAACCAAAATGTGCACACACTCACTGAGAAAATTAAAAACTCCCCATGGGCATGTACTCAACAAGGTGGGGTGAAAACTGTTCTAAGAGGAGATTGCCAGGCTGCTTCTGTGTGGAGAGAACTCAACTATCTCCATAGCAGGGTCATATTTATACCCTAGAGACTTTGGCTGTTGGAGGGCTGAGTTTTAGATTCAGAGCTGCCAGCTAATGCTTGGGTCATCAAGCTGATCCTTATCAGCCTCTAGCAAAGCCCCAGTCTCCTTCTTAGGGTCTGTCAGGACTCTGTGTTTGAGGGTGGGGTGGGAGTGGGGTTGTACCTGCCACAGGAGATAAACAAGATCAGGATGGATCAAGTACTCAGTTCTGATAACATTAAATGTGAATGCCTTTTTTCTTTAATCCCCCTCTAAGGCAACCTGGTCTGTGACTGTCCTAACTGTTATTAACACAGTGAAAAATGAAATAATTTGAAAAAGTACTAATCAATTTATGTGGATGGTCGTCTTCTTTCTGATGTGGTCACATAATAAGATTCTGGGCTGTAGTCATTCACTATTTTGCTCCAAATATGTTCAGGCTGGAGGAAAGTATATATTCTACTGATTCTTCTCCAGATATTTTAGATAGATATTTTAGAGATTTCCCCTATACACAGAAAGCTTATTGAAAATTAGAAAGAATTTAATATTAGAGTCAGTTTCCTGGGGGAGTTTGAGGGTGGGTTAAGTGCAGAAGTGCAGGTTGGATTTGTGACAGAGAAAACTCTTGGGTAGGTGATTAAGGCCTGATTTACATGAATTAGGTATGGAGGTAAACAGCTGTCTTTTTCCTGAAAAAGGGTCCAATAGTCAAGGAGAGTCTAATTTACATTGTCAGTACCTTTGACTCTCTGACAGGAGCTGGGTGGCAGGCAATATCATAACCTCAGCCATTCTTCTGTTTGAGAGAATGCCTCAAGTGATATTGAAAGTTAGGACTAGGATAAGGCCACAAATCACTTCAGAAATGAAGCACTGATTCCATTTTGAAGAAAACATGCTGAATACTGGCATGCTGTATTCTCCTTTATTTGGCCAGAAATCTTCACTGTTTATTGAGGGTGAAATTCATCCATGTGCTGTGAACTATGTGCTCCAAATAAAGCTTCAGTGAGCTTTTAATGTTGGATATATCATATGCTGGCTTTCCTGCATAAAGATGAGTTTCTCCTTGAACCAAAATGAAGACTGAGAGCAGATAAGGTAAAATAATGAAAGGATGAAATAAAAGTGGTCTATAAGAAGAAATGGCACAGATATCCAATTTGGGGCAGTAAAATGGGCATACATATTATTTTCTATTGTATGCTATTTCACACAAAGTACAGTTACAACAGGAAATCAATGGAAAATAAAAATTGCATATAGGACAAACTGCTAAAAACCACGAGGCTGTACTTTTCTGTTCAAATTGGAAGGGAAATGGAACAGAAGGATAAAATGTGGGTTTCATGTCTTTGGATAGCTCTAGGTTCACTTCCTTTATTGATGCACTATCTTCTACTCTTATGGCTGTTTTGGCAGTGTGTGTCTGTTCTGATTATACACTAAACACAGGCAAATGTTCTACATGAACATTTTTTAATGCTATTTCTGTCTGTAACTTCTTATTTTCAAATTAGACTTGCTCTACAGCCATTTATACTTCACAAAACCAAATCTTTTCTGTATATAGATGTACCTGATGCTTTCACTGTATCTGTATTTAACCTCACTGTGCCAAGTATCATAGTATCAGTCAGGGTTGGAAGGGACCACAAGGATCATCTAGTTCCAACCCCCCTGCCATGGGCAGGGACGCCCCACACTAGATCAGGCTGGCCAGAGCCTCATCCAGCCTGGGCTTAAACACCTCCAGGGATAGGGACCCAACCACCTCCCAGTGTTCATCCTCTTTGTATTGGCCCTATAGATCATGGTGCTAACCTTAAAACAATTTGTGCATCTCTCTGTGTGTATCTTAAACTCTTCAGATATAACTCTCCTTCATAATTGCCATGCATTATCTGGTAGAATTAAGAAAGCCGCTTATAGCACGAGATGCAAAGTTCTTTCTCTCCCTTATACTATGCAAAAATGGCCAAGGTACTTTAATCTTTCAAATCAAAGAATCACAGAACCACAGAATGTTAGGGGCTGGAAGGGACCCCAAAAGATCATCTAGTCCAACCTCCCTCCCAGAGCAGGATCACCTATACCAATGCAAATGGAGCACCCCTCCTATGAGGACAGACTGAAGGAGTTGGGGCTGTTCAGTCTGGAGAAGAGAAGGCTCCGAGGTGACCTCATTGTGGCCTTCCAGTATCTGAAGGGGGCCTACAAGAAGGCTGGGGAGGGACTTCTCAGGACATCAGGTAGTGATAGGACTAGGGGGAATGGAATGAAGCTGGAGGTAGCGAGATTCATGCTAGATGTGAGGAGGAAGTTCTTCCCCATGAAAGTGGTGAAGCCCTGGAATGGGTTGTCCAGGGAGGTGGTTGAGGCCCCGTCCCTGGAAATGTCTAAGACCAGGCTGGATGAGGCTCTGGCCAGCCTGATCTAGTGTAGGGTGTCCCTGCCCATGGCAGGGGGGTTGGAACTAGCTGATCCTTGTGGTCCCTTCCAACCCTGACTGATACTATGATACTATGCTGTTTGGTTTACCTATTAGAAACTGGACCTGGGTCTTTATTGTTAGCTCTCATGATGAAACAGTAAAATTGAAATGTCAGTGAAGATTTGCAGTTGAACTCCAGAGTTTATCATAAATAAAAAAGATATTTATTGGGTTAAAAAAAAAATAGAAAGAAAAAGGGAAGTTAACTACAGGAAGAACTGAGATTTGATTAATATTTTAAGTATCTTCCTCTTGGCTGTAAGTGCTCTTGGGAAGAATCTCCATAGCTTTTACTATACTTTCTACATCTGTTTCTTTATATTTCCCTTGCATTTGCAGTTTAAAATAAATCTTTTTAGTTCCTCTTCTTTTTATTATTTTTTTTTTCATCCCACTCTGGTGTTTGAATCCCCAGTGGCCTATTACCTGTAGCAAAGTAGGTCTCACTTTTGAGCCGCTGGCTGCATCTGAGGAACATTGAGGTTCCACTGAAATATTGGAAAGTAGGGGAAATCAGTTAAGTGTCTCAGTCTGAGTTACTGTGACTACACAGAAGATCGTTCAGCCATTTAGAGATGAAGAGCTGCTGGAATTTGAATCAGCTCGTGAATGCTTTCCCTTTCCTACCTTTGAATCAAAGTAAATTTTGATTTAGATTTACTTTAAATCAAAGTAAATTTCGATTTAAACCAAAAGACAACAAACCAGAAAATTTCATCCTGCTGCACTTGGCTAATTGCCTTTACTAAGCATAATTGAATTTTTAACATCTTGACTATGGAGATCAAGACAGCTCTGTGCTTTTGAGATTATAATTATTCAATAAAAACCTTTCAAGATTTCAGGATGCATGAAATCCTCCAAGCTGCAAACCACCAGGTTGATGTAAAATGTATGAAGTGAAGACTCTTCATGGACAGTGACCATACAGTTTTCCTTTTGGTTTAGTCTTTTTCTCTTTGTTTTTTTTTTGTTTGTTTGGAGCTTTTCTGCATGCATATGAGAGTATTAATTGGGTAGGAATCGGACTGGTTCATGTCAAGGCTTAATGATTATTGAGCTCTTCCCGAGTCAGCTTCTGTTCTAGCATTTTTCAGTGGGCTATTGAACTTTGCCTGTTTGTATTTAGCAGTGTTTCTTTGATTGCCTGACTTTGATTTGGCCACATTATCTGCTCCTCTCTGCTGTTTCTTAGAGCACTGGGCTATTCTGGAATGAAAACCTGCCATTCTTCATTCCAGGCACCCCATTATTAGTTGTGCTCATTGTAGAAGCTGTTTGGATGTTGCTTGTTTTTTGCTTGGTTGGGTTTTTTTTTCTTTCTGTTTTTCTTTCTTTCTTGTTTCTTTTTTTCTTTATTTTTTCCTTGGTTTTGTTTTCTCTTTTTTCTTTCTTTTTTTTTTCTGTTTTTCTATCTTTTTTCTTTTTTCCTTTCTTTTCTTTTTTTTTTCTTTCTTTCTTTCTTCCTTTCTTTCTTTCTTTCTTTCTTTCTTTCTTTCTTTCTTTCTTTCTTTCTTTCTTTCTTTCTTTCTTTCTTTCTTTCTTTCTTTCTTTCTTTCTTTCTTTCTTTCTTTCTTTCTTTCTTTCTTTCTTTCTTTCTTTCTTTCTTTCTTTCTTTCTTTCTTTCTTTTTCTTTCTTTCTTTCTTTCTTTCTTTCTTTCTTTCTTTCTTTCTTTCTTTCTTTCTTTCTTTCTTTCTTTCTTTCTTTCTTTCTTTCTTTCTTTCTTTCTTTCTTTCTTTCTTTCTTTCTTTCTTTCTTTTTCTTTCTTTTCTTTCTTTCTTTCTTTCTTTCTTTCTTTCTTTCTTTCTTTCTTTCTTTTTTCTTTCTTTCTTTCTTTCTTTTTTCTTTCTTTTTTTCTTTCTTTCTTTCTTTCTTTTTTTCTTTCTTTCTTTCTTTCTTTCTTTCTTTCTTTCTTTCTTTCTTTCTTTCTTTCTTTCTTTCTTTCTTTCTTTCTTTCTTTCTTTCTTTCTTTCTTTCTTTCTTTCTTTCTTTCTTTCTTTCTTTCTTTCTTTCTTTTTTTTTTTTTTTTTCTTTTTTTTTTTCTTTTTCTTTTTTTTTTCTTTTTTTCTTTCTTTTTTTCTTTCTTTTTTCTTCTTTTTTTCATGTATGTATGTGAACATGTGATCAGTAACAAATATAAACTGAATCTAATATGTGGGTGCAAGCAGTGTGTCTCAGTTCATAGTTCATAATATGCGCTTTGGCAATGACTCAGCTCTAAGACCTTGGATGTGCATCATTCTGCTCTTTTCAAGTGGAGGAAATCTATGCAGAAGGCCAAAAAGAGGAAAACTAGGTGCAACTGGGGCACCACAAAGTAAAAGGCTGTGGTTTGACTAGAGAGCAAAATTGTCCCAAAAGACATGCTGGAAGCAAAAAAATATTTTCTTTGTTAACAGTGACAACAAAATTCCTGTAGAGAAGAATCACATGAAAGACCCTTTTCTTAACTTCTGTACCTTAATAGGTTGTTGTGAGCTTTGATATAGCTGTGCCAATCTGGTCCTCCACTTCCCATGTTGCTCTGTCCTTATAGGTAAATATATTTCACAATGTTAATGCCTTACTTGACAAGGTTAACATTACTGCATGTTTTCTGTTGCACCTGTTGCTATAGGATCTGGATGCAGTGCCTCTGCAAAACTAGGCTGTTCCTTGCTCTACTTTTCTGGGGATTTTTTCAGAAGGATGAGCTGCCAGGATGTTGCAGTGTTACTCCTGCACTTGAAGCATTTCTCAGCTGCTCTGATCAATACAAGTTCAGCACCAATTGAGTGGATTTGGTGTAAAGATTTTTTTTCCTCTGAGCACCTAGTGATACAATGCTCCTTTATCAGCCTTTCCAAATGCTACTGGCCTTTTGCTGCTTGCTTCATGAGGATGATCTGGACACAGGCACAATTGTCAGTCACTCCCTACAGTAGTTTTTGTCTTCCCCCCATTCAATAACTGTTATTCATGCAGCTTCAGTTATATCAGTCAGGATTTTCCTTATGCTTTACATATAGATGTATGCTTTATTTTTTCTCTTTTTTCTCTCTCTTCCTTTCTTCCATTCTTTCTCTTCTCTCTCTTCTTTCCCTTCTTGCTCTTCTTGCCCTTCTTTCCTTTCTTGCCCTTCTTTCTTGCCCTTCTTTCTTGCCCTCCTTGCCCTCCTTTCTCTTCTTTCTTATTTTCTTTCTTTCTTACAAATTTATTTATTTAGTATTTGTGGGTGCTACCAGACTTTCCCAGTGCTGGGTGACTTTTAGGCCTTATTGCCCCTGCTCCTATCTTCCCTAGAGACTTAATGAAATAAAATTTGGGCAGTCATTAAATTAATCCTTGAGTTAGGATAGTTGTGTAGGACTGTGTGCTGAGTCTAGAGTGGCACAGAGCTGTACTGAGTTGGTCTGGTGTTCAACAAACAGACTTCATCAAAAGCAAAATGGTTTCTACACCTTGCAAGCCTCATTTTTTTTTCCTTCTTTTTTTCTTGAGCCACACAGCTTGTGACTGCAGAAAACACAATTTCCAGTACTGGCTGTTGTGTGAGGGGCTAGCTGTATTGACATTAGGCCCTGTCCTAGAAACACCTAGGAATTTGCTGGTGGAATGTTTCTCCCCTAAGGCTGATGACTTACTTCTATTGCATTTTCTGAAAGAAATAATTGTATGGACTACTATATCTTTGCTCGGTATTGCAGGGGCAAATGATAGGGATTCTGTTTTGCTTACAGCAGCAGAGACTCTTGTGAGCATTTACTCAGGGCAGCAGCTAATTATAAATACTTACTGGCCTGAGTTATGGAAATCTTAATAATAATTCAAGTCTCCTGTGTTTGCAGTTGCATGGAAATTAAATATTACTAAGCAGAATACCTTGTTCAGGAGCTTTTCTCCTTGTACATGTGGGAGGTGTCATTCTAATTGAAACCTGGTTTGTACATCACTGGAAGGGGAGAAATGTTTCATCCCTGGTGCTTATGTGTGGTCTCCAGCTAACAGCAGCATCTGCAGCCTGAAGCAGAAAATGTGTATTTGAGTGGGAAATAAGAAACAATGTAATGGAAAATTGCAATTTTCTCTTTCTAATGGACATCACTTATCTGCTTGAGCTTTGGAGAATCTCTTGCTCACTTACAGCTCTGAAGCACTGTGCTCTCCATGCTCGTGAAGAGATGCTTAGGGATGAGAATTTAAGTGAAGAATACTTTTATTTTTCCTCATCCTCCTTAAGGTGAGAGACTGAAGGATTTTTCTCAAGCTCTGCTGAGAGCACTTGGTGGAAACATGGGAGCCAATCTGAGAACTGAATACTCCTGTTTATCATTTCCTTGCTATGACAAGCTTTCATGCACAGGTTGCTTTTCCCAGCTCTTTGCGCTGCACAGACTAAATTCTTATTCAGGATAAAAGGTGGTTGTGCTGAAATGTCATCAATTAGCATTAAAAACTGTCCTTGTGAAAACTCTGCATGCTTTTGCAAGACCACACCAACTACAAGCTCACAATAAATCTGTTCCCATTTGAATTCTCAGTAAAAGATTTATTGAAATAAGTTTGTTTTGTTGGTCTTGTGAGTGGTTGTAGTAATTTATGTAATTTATGAGGGTTGTAGTAATTTATGTACTATAACCATATCAGAGACGCTTTTGATATGTTCCAGGCAGATATTTCCAATCCACTTTGAAGGGATTACATCTTGTTCAGGTCTCCTCCCATGGATTTTACTGAAAATCCAGTGTCTCATTTTCTTGTCTTCCATTCTCTGTCTATGCCATGCATAACTGTCCCACTTCCATGTAGTTTTGTAAAAGTATCTCTATCCTCTTCCTCTCCTCCATACAGTGTTTTGGGGAGCTATCTGTGGTCACAATTTAAAACCTGAACATTAAACTGATCTGGAAAGGGAGCACAGAGTGGGACAGAGAGAAGGTCTGCCCAGCCCCTCTGCTCGCCTTCAGCAGCTGTCAGTAGCAGATGTTTAGGGGAAGTGTGTGGGAATAAATCAAACCTACAGCTCTGATACACTCTTCTAGCTTCTGGCAATCTGCAGTTTAGGGACCTTGTGAGCTGGAGATTATATTATATTTCTGTATTTAATAGTCCTTGATGATCTTTTCTTCCATGGTAGGGCTCCCTGCTATCATTTTGGAGGAAACAAGATTGAGGATATGAATGCTGCAAACAGCTGAGGTTTATATTTGCAGATGGGATTCAGTCCCACCTCTACATTTCACTGCTTTTTATTGTCTACTTATTAGATTAACACTGCAAAATATGTGATTTGGCAGTCTGTGTTCCCCTGTATTATTACCAATAATCAGAAATGCCTTTAATTTGTTACTTCTGCCACTATCTTTTCTGTGAAATCATTGGGATCTTAGATTGGTGAAAACTGTCATGGGTTGCAGCAACTTGCTTCTCTGTCCTCTCATCCTTTTCACTTTAAAGACTGTATCTTGTGTTGTCATGGTTTTTGGTGGGTTTTGTTTATTTTTTGTTGTCCTTTTTTTTTTCCTCCTCTTTTCCAAACCTGAGTCCTTTTATAACTCATAAGGGAAATAGAATGGCTGGATTTGATGTATAACTGTGAGCAAAGATAGGCACTTTCTTTATCCTTGTGTTGATATCTAAACAAGACACTTTGCTAGAAAGTATGAGCACAAGTCCTCAGTTATGTAAGAACTAGAAGCAAATAAAATCCTGCTTACCAATTTTTAATGCAGAGTTTTGACTGGATATACACACCTTGAGTAATGGATATGTATGCTTTGAGACCTGTGTCCAGTTCTGGGCCCCTCAGTTTAAGACAGATGCTGAGTTGCTGGAACATGTCCAGAGGAGGGTAACAAAGCTGGTGAGGGGTCTGGAGCACAGCCCTGTGAGGAGTGGCTGAGGGAGCCTGGAAAAGAGGAGGCTCAGGGGAGACCTCATTGGCATCTATGACTACCTGAAGGGAGGTTATAGCCAGGTGGGGGTTGGTCTCTTCTCCCAGGCAACCTGTGACAGAATGAGAGGACACAGTCTCAAGCTGTGCCAGGGGAGGTTTAGGCTGGATGTTAGGAAGAAATTCTTCACAGAAAGAGTGATTGGCCATTGGAATGGGCTGCCCAGGGAGGTGGTGGAGTCACCATCACTGGAAGTGTTTAAGAAGAGACTGGGTGAGGCACTTAGTACCACAGTTTAGTTGATAGTGTTGGGTGATGGGTTGGACTTGATAATCTTGAAGGTCTTTTCCGAGCTGGTTAATTCTGTATTCTACTTGAAAATACTCTTTCCCCCCACACTCAGGGACCAGCAGGACCCCAACTCCCACAGCATCATGGCAAGGTACATTATCCTCGGATTTCTCATCTCCTTCCCACTGGCTTTGTGCTCTTTGACTTGAGAGCAGGGAATAGTCATCCTGCTTAGATCAAAAGCGAGACAGTAGCTCACCCATAGCAAACTGCAGCCGTAGGCTAGCAGATAAATTGGTGTCAGTGGCTTTAAAGCTACTTCTTGAAGAGACAGGTAATTGTATAATATTGCTCTTAATATCCTTCCTGATTATTCCCTTTTCCTACAGATCTTTGCAATTGTGCAGCTATGAAGTCACAGGCTGTTTTGATTCTTCTCTGTATCTGTGATAATGGTGCCCTAAGAAACAACCTTGAAACATTACAGAGACAGATTTTTCTCATCAAAGGACAAATACAGGATGTTGGATGCAAGAAACCATAGGGTCTTTGTGAGCTCTGCTACCTTTGTGCAAATGCAGTGCCTGTTCCAGGAGTGCAGAGTATTCACTTTGTTTTGCCTCTGCAGGGCGGTGATAACTTCTGCAGCATGCAAGACGAAACACAAACAACCTTTCTGCTCTTTAGAAAAGGTACTTGCTGAGCAGTATTGTATTCAGAGCCTTCCTGGGCAAATTGTGAATAATTCAGTTGTTAGGCCCCGGGGTTCTGCCTTGCTAGACTCTCCACTCTGCCCAGATTTGTGCTGAGATGCTTGGGAGCAACTGAGATGCTAAGAGGATGGAGGTGACTGCTGCTTAAAAGCTGTGGGCTTCAATCTGTTCCCATTTTGTTTCAGATAAACTTAAATGAAATGCTCAGTACCTATGCATAGTGTCCATGGTGCTTTTCATAAGAACAGCTTGGGGGATATGATAACAGAGGAAAAGTTTAGGGCAAAGGGAAGGACTCTGGCTACTTTCAGTGGAGAAGTCACAACTCTAACAGCCATTTAGTTAGAGTTTCTGAAACTTTGATGCTGTCCAGCTGCTAAAAGCTCCATATTAAGCAGCAGCACTTACTGTCTGTATGTTCCTGTCAGAGTTTAGCTGAGTACTGTCATCTTGAATCTAGGCTTTCAGATGACATTCATCAGTTTAAACTGTGATCAAATCCTGTGCAGTTACAGGATCCTCTGTGACAAAGAAATAGGACAGTGCAGTCAGCTTTCCCTTTTTCAGCCTTTCCCTTATAAGAAAGAGCTGTGACCATTAAGGACTCTTCCCCTACCTCTCCCCACAAAATGATAGGGAAGGGCTGCCCATCTTACCTTCTGTTACACTTGTCATGATCAAGGTGGGGATTTAGCATGAAGATGTATCAATTCCTTCCCACAAGCTTATTTAGTTTTTTGGAATCACATTTGATAACCCTATTACCTTGTAAGGTAAGGACTTTCTGGAGCTCAGTGCTCCCATTTTTTCAGGCTGTTTGATCTATGATGGATGCAATATGACTGCTCAACACTGTACAGGAAAAAGGTTTAATTTCCCTCCTTTTTTTTTTTTTTTTTTTTTTTTTTTTTTTAGCACATCACACTCAGTAAATATTAGGTGAAGGTGCAGATGAGTTTTGGGTCAATTTTCACTTCGTAGACTAATACAAATAATCACCGAATCACATAAACATTCAGGTTGCAAAAGACCTTCAGAATCACCAAGTCCAACTGATAACCCTACTCTATGAGGTTCACCCCTAAACCATATCCCCAAGCACCACATCTAAATGACCTCTAAACACATCCAGGGTTGGTGACTCAACCACCTCCCTGGGCAGCCCATTCCAATGCCTGAGAACCAATTCTAATGCCTGAATAATAATATAAGTTGAAGTAATGTTTAGAATAGAATAGAATAGAATAGAATAGAATAGAATAGAATAGAATAGAATAGAATAGAATAGAATAGAATAGAATAGAATAGAATTAACCAGGTTGGCAGAGACCTTTGAGATCATCAAGTCCAACCTATCATCCAACACTACCTAATTAACTAAACCATGCCAGCAAGCACCACATTGAGTCTCTTCCTAAACACCTTTAGTGATGGTGGCTCCACCACCTCCCTGGGCAGCCCATTCCTATGGCATATAACTCTTTCTATGAAGAAGTTCTTAACATCCAGCCTAAACGTCTCCTGGTGCAGCTTGAGACTGTGTCCTCTTGTTCTGGTGCTGGTTGCCTGGGAAAAGAGACCAGCCCCCACCTGGCTACAACCTCCCTTCAGTTAGCTGGAGAGAGCAATAAGGTCTGCCCTGAGCTGCCTCTTCTCCAGGCTAAGCACCCCCAGCTCCCTCAGCCTCTCATAGGGCTTGTGCTCCAAACCCCTCCCCAGCTTTGTTGCCCTTCTCTGGACATGTTCCACTAGTCAACATCTTTCCTAAACTGAGGGGCCCAGAACTGGACACAGTACTCGAGGTGTGGCCTAACCTGTGCTGAGTACAGGGGCAGAATGACCTCCCTGCTCCTGCTGGCCACACTGTTCCTGATACAGGCCAGGATGCCATTGGCGTTCTTGTACCCCTGGGCACACTGCTGACTCATGTTCAACCTACTATTTACCAGTACCCCCAGGTCCCTCTCTGCCTGGCCACTCTCCAGCCACTCTGACCCCAGCCTGTAGCACTGCATGGAGTTGTTGTGGCCACTGTATAGAACCTGGCACTTAGATGTGTTAAATCTCATGCTGTTGGACTCCTCCCATCTGTCCAGCCTGTCAAGGTCCCTCTGCAGAGCATTCCTACCCTCTAACAGATCAACACCTGCCCCCAACTTGTTGTCATCTGCAAAGTTATTGATGATGGACTCACTTCCCTTGTCCAGGTCATCTATAAAGATATTAAAGAGCATGGGACTCAGCACAGATCCCCGGGGGACACCACTAGGGATTGGCCTCCAGCTGGATGTGGCACCATTTGCCACCTAGGCTTTAAGACACAACAAAGAGTTTCTGTGTTTTGATGCATTTCCAATGCTTCCATTTTAGTGGTATATTAGCTGCATTATCAGCTTTTTATCCTAACCTTAAAAGGGAACTTATTGTGAAAGTATCAGGATTCCAAATTGCCACCTAATCTTCAGTGTGAGCACTGACACGTGACTTCACTGCTTCATAGGTCTAGAAGCAGAAAATTGATTAAAGCACCATCGCTGGAGCTATTACTGTTCCTTCTGATGTTCCGTCTTAAAAGGTGTCTGTTTCCTCAAAGGCCTTTCTGCATACTTAAAGGAGGAGATCTGTAGCTGAGACCTTCCAACACTTAAGAATGTATTACAGGGAATATGCTTGCTTCTAGATGTTTATAACAGGAAAAATGGTTGGTAAGATGGGCCTAGGTAGCATGTGGGGTAAATTAGAGCAATAAGCCAAAGATCCCTAATACAAAAAGTATTATCTCCTGATTTGTTTATTTGGCAGGGTCACTTGGTACAGTGAGGAATTAGATTTGTGTTGCAGCCACATGATCCTCCTTCCTCAACACTGGTTTATTTGTCCTTTCTTAAGAGCTGACTGCATATTCTAAGAGGTGAAAATTGTAGCAGTTAAAGGGGATGCACAGGGAGCATGTTTGTACTCAGACTGCACTGGAGGGTGGTGCTCAGATGGGACAGGGCAAGGAGAATGCAGGGGACTCTGCTCAAAATGGGCTGACAGAAGCTGGAGCAGCTGCTGAATCATTGTCAGGTTGAACTGCTCTGAAGAATCTGATAGATCATAAATGTTTGCTGTTTTCCCAAACAGAGCATTTCAAAAGTGCTGACTTGACATATCAGCTACGTTTGACGGAACTTCCAGGGAGCATTTTGCTTCTGAACCTCCTAAAACTCCTCTCAAATGCTGTTGACCACAGCAATGAGTTTTGCATTGACATTAAAGATAGATTTATTGCACTTAAAGTTTTGTTTCCTTCCAATTTATGAGATCTTTGAGAAGCAAGACCCAATATTTCCTTCTAAATGGCTACCTCTACTCTTCAGAAAAGCTTCTTAAATATGATATATTACTAGCAGTGAGTGCAATCATATCTTTTTGCTTGTTTCAGAGAAGTGCTGCGTGGGTTTTCTGGCTGACAGCAAGTTGGAGAATCACAAAGGAAGCAAAATCTGGTAAGATTATAGCTGGACTTAGTACTAAGTGTTGGAAATTCCCTTCTGCCTAATGGGGGATTTTGCTGGAAGCAGAGACAAATCAGAAGCAATATTATTAGGTCACCTTTTAAAAGCTACCATTAATAGACTAAACCTGTTATTAATGGCAGAAAGCTATTTGCACACCACACTGACCTACGTGTTCAGCCTAGTTGTAGCACCAGCTTGCAGCTCCCTGGCTGTTTGCTCAGACACTCTTTACTTTAGCCTGTGTGTATATACTCCTGCAGTCTGTACACACAGCAAACAACACTCATCCTGGATGTTGTGCAGCCTGTTGTGGTTTCTGTTTCAAGGACTAGCTTATCTGTGAAGCTGGGTGAAATTTTGATAATTTTGGAAGAAGAAGAGAGGAATACACTTCATTAAGTTTGCTGATGACACTGAACTGAGAGGAGTGGCTGACACACCTGAAGGTTGTGCTGTCATTTGGCAGAACCCAGACAGTCTGAAGAGTTTGAGAAACTGAATGAAATACGAAAAGGACAAGTGTAGAGTCTTGCATCTGGGAAAGAACAGCTCCATGTACCAGCATAGGTTGGGGACTGACCTGTTGGAGAGTAGCATAGGGGAAAGGCAGCTGGGGGTCCTGGTGGACAGAAGGCTGTCCATGAGCTAGAAATGTGCCTTTGTGGCCAAAACTAGTGACATCCTGGTCTGGATTAGAAGGGCTGTAGCTAACAGATCAAGAGAGGTTCTGCTCCCCTTCTTCTCTGCCCTTGTGAGGCCACATCTGGAGTATTGTGTCCAATTCTGGGCCCCTCAGTTCTTTCTTATTCATTTAAAGTTGTTGTTTTTCTTACCCTAATAATCTTGCTGTTTGTGCAACCCCCTGCTTTTCCAAAGCCAGCTCCCATGGTAATTTGCATGCAAGATTATTTTTGCAGAGACCTCAAAGACCATCAAGTCCAATCTGTCACCACAGACCTCATGACTAGACTATGGCACCAAATGCCACATCCAATCCCCTCTTGAACACCTCCAGGGATGGTGACATTACCTCCTTGGGCAGCGCATTCCGATGGCGAACGACTCTCTCAGCGAAGAGCTTTCTCCTCACCTCGAGCCTAAACTTCCCCTTTACTTTCAGAAAGGTATTTTTTCTCCTTTAATCAGCTCCCAGTAGTATCCCTCATGGTTCTGAAAACCAAAAGTGCTAGCATGAGTCAGAGGGGATGTTCATTATGTTACTCACCAGCTACCTTCTAGCCAACAAGGGATCTCTGATGTCCATGCCTCTTCTGCTCTTCTGCCACTCTACTACTCTTTCAGCCTTCACCTGTTCTTGTTAGGCCATTGGAAATTTATTAATGCTTATTTTAAATGCAGTCTTTCAATCTTCTGTTGTTTCTCCCATACCTTGTCTATGAAAAAAAACCCAAAATGTTGACAAGAGGTTATATTTCTCTTTATTTTTATCAAGTTCTTTTTTATGCTTTCGATTCCATCAAAATTCTTTCTTCTCTCCTTTATCCTTGCCACTGTTTCACAGAGCTTGCCTGCAGGCTGTCCATCCTGCCTCCTTCTGTCACAAAATAAAACAGAATTCAGAGAACAGCAACACGAACTGTGCTTTTCTAGGAGACTGGCAGGATAAGACCCAGAGTTGCTTTGGTAGCTTTAGGCCGAGCATACCCCGAAGGCAAAATTCAATGCCTTTGCCTGTTGCCACCTCAGGGATGTCCATAGGTGGGAGGCAAGTTGCAGAAAAACAACCAGAAAGATTAAGTGACTAGAGGGATCTGATTTATAAGGCACCATTAAGAATGCAATATATTTAAACTGGATATGCAAATAGAGAAGAGGGCATGATAACTTTCTTGAAACACTTGTTCAGTAAAAGCCAATGGAAGTGAAGAATTGCTGTGAAGAGGAGCAGAGGGGTGTAACTGAGAATAATGGGTAGAAATTAAGAAAAATAAGAAGTGTTCTGAATGCCATGATGAAGCTTCATTCACTAAATTCAGAATGTAGAAGAGAGAGAATAAGTAGTAGTGAAAGACCCATCACTTAAGACAGTTTCAAATCAGATGTGAAAAAATAGTGGAAAGTGTACTCTAGAGGGCAATCCTTCACTGGCATGGGGATAGAGTGATAGATCCTTTCAATCTTTAATTTCTGTGATTCAGCAGTGCTGTGATTAGGTGATAATTTTTTTTCCCCCCTGTGCAGACCCAAGATGCTTTTTAATATTTTAAGGGAGCTTTTAAAATAATCTCTAGTAGCTCTGAGAGCTAGCTTTATAAAGTAAATTGAAATACAGCATTATGAACCCCAGGGCTGTCAGGAAACACTGAAGGACTAAAAAAAATAAAGCAAGAAAAAAAAGAAATTATATGACAAAATACTTTGTGTGGCTTCTTCCCAGACATTCTGAAGACTCATGTCAGCTGTAAAGAAATGGTCTAAGCTCTGTTGACATCTCTTTCTCTGTGAGCTCTAGTGCAGTTAACTGACTGCCCTTCATTCCATCACCGGAGGAGCAAATGTCAAAAATATGTTAAATGGAAACTCGAATCCATACAATTGTTCTCTCTCTTGTGCACCATTCAAAAGAAGCAAAGAAGAAAGTTGAACAGATTTTAGAAATGGTCCTTTTTTGACCTTTACAAAAGCACTGAATTTAATCCCTTTAGCCCAAGAGATCCTGCTGGTGAAAGGGATTAGGAAGAGGAAAAATATTTCCTGTGTGTCAGAACTGGTCAAGTTTTTTTGTGACCTAGCGCTTGCAGCACATTTGTTCCGTCTCCTTTCTTCAGATGGTTTCATTTTGAGATATGTTTTGGGCTGATATCTCACAATTGCAGGTCATTGTTTTCTGCAAGAACCAAAAACCAAACAACCCCAAGCCAACAGAAAAAAATAAATAAACCAAACTTCCCACCACTGTCTGTTCCCCTTTTGATCTGCCTGAACTCGATCAGCGAGAATACGTAGGCATGATTTAATAAACCTTTTCTCCATACCTCTTAAGCAATACAATACAATAATACAATACAATACAGCAGGTTGAAAGAGACCTTCAAGATCATCGCGTCCAACCCATCAACCAATCCAACCCACCTAAACAACTAAACCATGGCACCAAGCACCCCATCAAGTCTCCTGAGCACCTCCAATGAAGGTGACTCCACCACCTCCACGGGCAGCCCGTTCCAATGGGCAATCACTCTCTATGTATAGAACTTCTTCCTAACATCCAGCTTAAACCTCTCCTGGTGCATCTTGAGATGGTATCCTCTTGTTCTGGTACTGGCTGCCTGGGAGAAGAGACCAAACTCTGCCTGTCTACAACCTCCCTTCAGGTAGTTGTAGAGAGCAATAAGGTCACCCCTGAGTCTCCTCCTCTCCAGGCTAAGCAATCCCAGCTCCCCCAGCCTCTCTTCATAGGGCTTGTGTTCCAAACCCCTCACCAACTTCGTTGCCCTTCTCTGGACACGTTCCAGCAAGTCAACATCCTTCCTAAACTGAGGGGCCCAGAACTGGTCACAGTACTCGAGGTGCGGCCTAACCAGTGCAGTGTACAGGGGCAGAATGACCTCCCTGCCCCTGCTGGCCACACTGTTCCTGATGCAGGGTGCAGACATTAGATATATAACAAAAATGTTTTTCATCAGGAGTTGTCAACAATCAAATAGAGATACTGCAACTGATCGAGTTCACAGTGCTCTACTCAATATCCCACTATTAGGAAGGCTGATTAGTGAGTCTGAGCCCTAATGCTACTGTATTGCTTCTGGTTCCCAAATGGGATTTTCAGAGCAATCTCAGGCAATCTCTTGGTCTCTTACAGGTGTACCCCCAAAGAACCCACATCAGTGTTTAAGATTAGTTGATAGTTTCTCACCTGTTTTATAAAAACATATTTTTTTTCCAGCTAGGCCTTGAGCTTGGAATTTCAACTCTGAGGATGGGATCTACTGATTTGATGCTATTGTGAGAATGCAACCTTATTTCTGGGGTGTTTCAGAGCACTGAAAATTCTAGTGATGTTAATGTTCACTGAGAACAGCTGTGGGACAAATAGAATCCTCTTGCACTACTGAAATCAGTGAAAGCTTTGCCTTAAATTTCACTTTAATGTAAGCCATAATAAATAACATATTTTCCTGCAATTATGGCATCCTGGTCTTTTTCAGGAATAGTGTGGCCAGCAGGAGCAGGGAGGTCATTCTGCCCCTGTACTCAGCACAGGTTAGCCCACACCTTGAGTACTCTGTGCAGTTCTGGGCCCCTCAGTTTAGGAAAGATGTTGAGTTGCTGGAATGTGTCCAGAGAAGGGCAACAAAGCTGGAGAGGGTTTTGGAGCACAAGCCCTGTGAGGAGAGACTGAGGGAGCTGGGGTTGCTTAGCCTGGAGAAGAGGAAGCTCAGGGCAGACCTTATTGCTCTCTACAGCTACCTGAAGGGAGGTTGTAGCCAGGTGGGGATTGGTCTCTTCTCCTAGGCAACCTGTGACAGAACAAGAGGACACAGTCTCAAGCTGTGCCAGGGGAGGTTTAGGCTGGATGTTAGGAAGAAGTTCTTCATAGAAAGAGTGATTGCCCATTGGAATGTGCATCCCAGGGGGTGGTGGAGTCACAGTCACTGGCAGTGTTTAGGAAGAGACTTGATTGGGCACTTGTGCCATGGTTTAGTTGATTAGATAGTGTTGAATGATAGGTTGGACTCAATTATCTCAACCTGGTCTATTCTATTCTATTCTATTCTATTCTATTCTATTCTATTCTATTCTATTCTATTCTATTCTATTCTATTCTATTCTATTATGTTCATTATTTAACTAAGACAACACAGAGCAAAATGAGGTAGAAAGAGGAGGGGAATTTGAGGGCAAATTAAAAAATGGGGAGGGGTTGGGAATAATTTACGTCTGTTTGCATGTCTGTGGCAGCTGTGGAGATAGATCTGTGATTTAATAACCCTACAACTGGCTATGTGTCCTTTTCTGTATTGCATGGGGATGTGACAGCACAGAGGGGGCTGAATTATTTGTAATGTCATCTGTTGTAAGAAAGAGCTGCTCAGAAGTAAACGGCTGAAAAGTGTCTTGATAACAAATCGTGAGGCAAGTAGGAAGGAAATACAGCACAAAGAAATTGCTACTGTCCCATTGTCTCTGGTAACCTGATATATGTTATTCTGAGCAACTCCACTGCAGAATGTGGTGTCTGGAGTAATGACAATGTGCAGTTCAATTGTGTCCTGTTATCCGTAATGGTCTGCTATAAACCACAACACTATCCTGTGATTCATGAGAATGAACAATGGGGTAATGTTATGCTCTGAGATTGTTTTAAATAGGTTCAAAATTATTTGATTGAGGCTGCAAAGTGGCCCAAATTTGCATAACAGTTTTATCTATTTGAAATGCAATTTGGGCTGTTAAAAATGCCCACAGTCACCTTTAATGTCTAATTCATTTCCTACTGGGTCATCACTAAATCTGGCCTGATCATATTTGTTTCACAGTGACATCTGCAGCTGCACAGCCACCTGCCCCTCTGAATGTTTGAATTTATCTGTTCAAGATGATGGCTGCAAATAAAAGAGTTAGAAGTTCAAGCATGCAGCAGCCTATGAGGGAACTGCAGCTTTATAAAATCAAAAATTTTCAACTGGCAATTCCAGTCCCATTTGTTGTATGAGGTAGAGCTAGCTCCTCATTTATTTTTATTTCTAGTGGATCCTAGTGCCACATGGGTTTATACAACACCCAAACTAAGAAAATAAATGAACAAAACAATCCCAGAACTCACAAGAAGGAAAGCACCTAAAAAAACAACCCCAAACCTGCAGACTCAAATTCACAGCAACACAAGTTTACAATGTTGAGAGAAAAGAAGGCAAAAAAAACACTGCAAGGGATAATTTTGGCATGCTGGAGTTCTTGAGTCCAGCTAGAAGCTTGGATGCTGATTGCCTTTGAGATGCAAAGTGGTTCACATTGAAAATTTATCTAGAAGTTAATAGGCAGATCCAAAGATGGAATGAGTTTAACTGCAAGACTCACCCTTCTATTTTTCCTTACTTTTCTTCCATTTTTTTCTTCATTTTTCCCCTTCTTTTTTCCCCTTCTCTTTTCCCCTTCTCTTCCCTCCCCCCTTTTTCATTTTCCTTCATTTTTCCTTTTCTGTGCTTTTTGTTTTCCTTTTCTCTCCCCCTACTTTTCTATGTCAAGATGAAGTGAGTGCTCACTGATGCTCAGAGGAGACCTTACTGCTGTCTACAACTACCTGAAGGGAGGCTGTAGCCAGGTGGGGGCTGGTCTCTTCTCCCAGGCAACCAGCACCAGAATAAGAGGACACAGTCTCAAGCTGTGCCAGGGGAGGTTTAGGCTGGATGTTAGGAAGAAGTTCTATACAGAGAGAGTGATTGCTCATTGGAATGGGCTGCCCAGGCAGGTGGTGAAATCACCATTCCTGGAGGTGTTCAAGAGGGACTGGATGTGGCACTTGGTGCCATAGTTTAGTCCTGAGGTCTGTGGTGACAGGTTGGACTTGATGATCTTTGAGGTCTCTTCCAACCTTGGTGATTCTGTGATTCTGTGAATATTTACCATATGATGAGATCAGTGGTACCTGCTTCTGGGTTTATGCTTTTAGAGTGCTAGGTTCAAATAATATTAATGACACGCCTGCCTAACCACTAATTGACACTGTTAATCACTTTTAGATACATGGCAGTTAATGTCTCTGACCAAGTTCATTTAAGGGTATCTGATTCTTACAAATATCAGCTTCACCTTCTCAAACTTTTTGGGTCATGAGTTTATCAAAGTCACAGCATATTAAATAATAATTAAAAAGAAATAGTTATTTGTAGATGTATTACTTTGTCTAGTTTTATTGGGCAGGCAAGAGGAAAAAAACCCATGTATCCTGCCTATATATTTGTACCTGATATTTGCCTGCTTGTTGTCTCATTTGTAGTATTTTTGATTCTGATGTGTATTTTTTTCCCCCTGGTTTTACTTTTAATCTTTTAACCTAGTGAAACTTCTCCAATGCTCTAGTTCTAGGAATATGGTAACCAAATGCAGACACCAATTCAATATCTGAGTGCACTTGAAATCTAGGTAAAAATTCTGTATTTTTATATCTGCCTTCATTTTTAATAGATCTTCACATGTCTAGCTTTTTGTTTGTCATTGAATATCAAATAGTCATTTTAATTTGGTTGCCTATAATGGCATATGAGCTCATTTATTACACTTCTGTACCTCAAGAAACCTTTCTCGTTAGGATGATTTCAAGAAACAGTTAAAAAGGTACTTTCCTGGGTCATGATTCTATTATCTATTTGATTAATTTGATGCAGTCTATTTGATATGCATCACAATATTTGTGAGACGTCACCTATCAGAGAAGGGCCACGAGGATGATCAGAGGGCTGGAGCACCTCTCCTATGAGGACAGACTTGAGGGAGTTGGGGCTGTTCAGTCTGGAGAAGAGAAGGCTCCGAGGAGGCTTTATTGTGGCCTCCCAGTATCTTAAGGGGGCCTACAAGAAAGTTGGTGAGGGACCTTTTAGAGTGTCAGGTAATGATAAGACTAGGGAGAATGGAGCAAAAATAGAAATGGGTAGATTCAGACTGGATGTTGGGAAAAAGTTCTTCCCCATAAGGTTGGTGAGACACTGGAACAGGTTGCCCAGGGTGTCAGTTAATGATAAGACTAGGGAGAATGGAATAAAACCAGAAATGGGTAGATTCAGATTGGATGTTAGGAAGAAGTTCTTCCCCGTGAGGGTGATGAGACACTCGAACAGGTTGCCCGGGGAAGTGGTAGAAGCCCCATCCCTGCAGGTTTTTAAGGACAGGCTGGATGTGGCTCTGAGCAACATCATGTAGTGTGAGGTGTCCCTGCCCATAGCAGGGGGTTTGGAATTAGATGATCCTTGTGGTGCCTTCCAACCCTAACAATTCTATGATTCTATGATTCTATCTCAAGAATCTGCAGTTAGGAACACATACTGTACACATCTTCAGTTTTATAAAGTTGTACTTGTTCTTCATTACCTATTTTCTTCTGATTGTTTAATTCACACCAGATTTTAAAGCAAGATCCTCTATGAACTGAAAACCAGACTGTAATTTGCATTTCTTGTTTACTTTTGAACCAATGGCTGATTCATTGATAGAATTTTATCTTTTGGTATTAATTTATTATCTCATTTTCTGCATGAAAAGCTCACTTGTCTATATTTTATTAAGATAAAGTACTTAATTATAGTTATCTTTGTAATCAACACTGTAAGCTTGTGCATAAAGGGAGTTGTTATTCATAGTATATGCTAGAGGCTTTCATAGTTGAGGGATGCAAGTTAGGAATTCACTAGGTAATACCAATTAACTTTGTACACAGGTACTGCTGATGTATTAAAAGCAACTGAGCAGAAGTCAGTCTATTCCCAGTATCCTGGTCTTGGCATCTGTCTCACAGAGGATAATAATTTCAAAACATCTGAGAGTCTTATGCTCCTTATTTAATTTTGTAACAACTGAAGAAGATCTCACAAATGAGGCATTGTGGTTGCCGATGCATATGATATTTGATGTTTGATACTAATGATTCAATGAGTGCATTCTGAAACAGGGTGAGTGTTTTATGCTTTTGATAGTCTGGTTTATCAAATGTTATATAGTTAGGTGGAAACCTTTCCAGTATAATTTAGTATCATAGTATCAGTCAGGGTTGGAAGGGACCACAAGGATCATCTAGTTCCAACCCCCCTGCCATGGGCAGGGACACCCTGCACTAGATCAGGCCGGCCAGAGCTTCATCCAGCCTGGTCTTAAACACTTCCAGGGACGGGGCCTCAACCACCTTCCTGGATAACCCATTCCAGGGCTTCACCACTCTCATGGGGAAGAACTTCCTCCTCACATCCAGCCTGAATCTCCCTACCTCCAGCTTCATTCCATTCCCCCTAGTCCTATCACTGCCTAATAGCCTGAGAAGTCCCTCCCCAGCCTTCCTGTGGGCCCCCTTCAGATACTGGAAGGCCAATTTTAGGTAGTATCTTTCAGTGTAATGTATTTTTAGCTATCTCGAGATGGCTGTGTCTGCAGTTGATATTGACTTGGTTCAGATACAAGATGTGGGATGAAATATATTATTGAAAAAGTCCAAAACCAACAACCCCCTAAAAACCCAACCAAACAAAAACCCCAACCAAACCAAACCAACCCCCTAAAAACCCAACCAACCGAAAACCCCAAACAAACCAAACCAACCCAACAAATAAAAAAACAAATAACCAACCAACCAAAAACCCCACAAATAAACAAACAAAACACCAACCAAACAAAACACCAACCAATCAAACAAAAACAATCAACCCCACCTTCCCCTCACCCCACCCCCTAACCCCTAACAAAACCAGAACACAAAGCCCATGACAAACTGAAGAGAAATAGGGACAAAATATTCCAGCAAAGAGAAAAAAATCCAGAGAGCATGACAAGGAGACAGTGATTTCATAAAAGTCTTACTGAACAAGAAGCTTTGACCCTAGATAACAAGTTAGAGAAGAAGAATGTTTCAGACTCTTAAGGAAATGGATTTAGCTGACATAAAAAATGGAAATCAGATTTGCCATTTTTATGAGGATGATCAAAAGGAGAATTGGCTAAAAGGTTGTCACAGAGGTGTTGACAAATGAGAGAACACGTAATTTTTCAAATGTTGGTGCTGATAAATGAGCAAAATGAGCAGTCTGGATAGAAAATCTCTAGGAAACTCTATGATTGGATTATTTAATCAAGTTGCTTCACTACCCTTATTTTCATGCTAGCACTTCTGTGTGGCTGCTCAAACCTTTAGAGCTAAGATAAGCCAAAGCCATAAGAGACCAGTAGCACAGGGATCATCTGTGCTTGGCACCCAGAACTAAGCTCAGCAAGATGCAGCAAAAGGTATAGTAACCAGTGAAGACCATTTTGATAAATGCAGTATATTTTACATTTTTAACAGTGAACACCTTCACCTTGTTCATTCAAACCAAACAAAACCAATAGCAACAAAAAATCAACTCCCAGAATTGCCAAAGAAGTCTTCATTTTTCAGAACATGTGAAATAAGCATGCAGTAACTCTGATGCTGGGTGGAGCATCCTAAACCACTGTATGATATTAGGGGCATGAGGAAGCACTGAGTGCTGCTGCTGAAGTCCAAATACATGGTATTTCAGCTTCCACGACTTGCCAGTGCTAGCATTCTTGGCAGTGGCCAGGGAATGGGACACCACATTAAGGTATCTGAAATGATACAACCAACCAAAAACCCCACAAATAAACAAACAAAAACCCAACCAATCAAATAAAAAACAACCAACCCCACCTTCCCCTCACCCTGCCCCCTCACCCCCAACAAAACCAGAACACAAACCCCATGACAAACTGAAGAGAAATAGGGACAAAATATATCTGAAATGATACCTTAATGCTTAGTTAGACAGCTGGATACTCTTCTGCATGCATAGACTGCAGTACAGAATACAGAATACAGAATTAGCCAGTTTGGAAAAGACCTTCAAGATCATCAGGTTCAACGTATCACCCAACACCATCTAATCAACTAAACCATGGCACCAACTGCCTCATCCAGTCTCATTTAAAACACTTCCAGTGATAATGACTCCATCACTTCCCTGGGCAGCCCATTCCAATGGCAAATCACTCTTTCTATGAAGAATTTCTTCCTAACATCCAGCCTGAACCTCCCCTGGCACAACTTGAGACTGTGTCCTCTTGTTCTGGTGCTAGTTGGCTGAGGGAACAGACCATTCCCCACCTGGCTACAACCTCCCTTCAGGTAGTTGTAGACAGCAATAAGGTCTCCCCTGAGCCTCCTCTTCTCCAGGCTAAGCAACCCCAGCTCCCTTAGCCTCTCCTCACAGGGCTTGTGCTCCTAACCCCTCGTAGTCACATCACTACAAGATATTGACATAGCATCAAACACATCAGTGTAAAGCTGGGCCCTTTACTCCTCATGTCCTTCATTATGTGCATGCCTACATATGCACAAGGCTGGATTTTTAATGTTTTTAATTTTCTTTTTTCTTTGAGTGCTCATTGCTGTGGTGGTGCCTGGCAGCATGAGGCTCTTTATGTAACCTGTCCTTGAAACTACAGCCTTCTTTTAACTCCAATTTTATTCATAGAATGGCTATAATTAAAGTGTTCAGAAGGCTTTAAAGAGGTAACACAAAAGTTTAGATCTGCTTAGGGCTTAAGAATAAATTACCTCTGTGGCCGCCTGGCCCACTTGCCAGCGCAGCAGTGGAGTTTAATCTTCATTCTTTAAGACAGCTTGAAAACATCTCCTTTCTGTATGTGATGTGGGACTTCTTTTTTTTCTTTGGTTGTTTTTTTTTCTCTTTTCTTTTAAGCTGTCTGGTTTTTCAAGAGCAGTGTGAAATAAATCTCTATATAATCACAGTTAATGAATCATGAATTAGGATGGGAATCCTGCTAACACCGTTATTGGTTGAGACTAGGAACCCAAGTTTTATAGCAAAGAGACAAAAAAACCAATGGGATGCTAGCTGTGGTGGAGTAGGAAGGTTCCCCCCCACACACAAAAGAATTCCACAGCTAACTCAGCCGGAGAAGCAGATGAAAGCTGTATTTTACAAGCAGATATGGAATGCAATGAATATGTACAAAAACATACAATATTTACAATATATACAGAAATATACAGCAATGTATGTAATACAGGAAACCTTTCCCCAACCCCCCCTGCGGCCAGGGGGGTTCGGCCTGCCCCTTCCTTCTCCCTCCCTACCTCCCCTTTTTCCCAAAAGGGTTAGAGAGAAAGAGAAAGGAAGGTAATTAAAAGGGTGAAAACTTGTTAAAGCTCAAAGCGGATGCAAAAGTTAGTTTTTCTCTTATCTGGTTAGCAAGAATCGTAGAGAGAAACGAGCCAGCTCACAGTACAGGAAGAAGAAGAAGACGACTGACTGCCCCCCCCCGACTGAAAGACTAAACAAGAACCTACAGCTGGGTTCCACCAATGAAATTGGATTAGCATATCTCTTGTTTTCATTTATATACCAAAATATTCGGCCAGAGTGTTCAGAAAGTGTCCTTCTCTTAAAGGCACAGCCTAAACCGGTCACACTAGCAAAAATGGGGGAAGCTAATGTTCTTTCAAAACAAAAGTGGAAACACTTTAAAAGAGACATATACATGCTTTTCTAACTAGAATGGAATGGAATGGAATGGAATGGAATGGAATGGAATGGAATGGAATAGAATAGAATAGAATAGAATAGAATAGAATAGAATAGAATAGAATAGAATAGAATAGAATAGACCAGGTTGGAAGAGACCTTTGAGATCATCGAGTCCAACCTATCATCCAACACTATCTAATCAACTAAACCATTATTAATGAGGAAAATTAATCTGCATAGCTTTTCCTCTTGGTAATCTTTCAATAACTTGAAAGCTTTCAGAAAGTGGTTTTCTTTCCTGCTATTAAAAGAAATTTTTTATGTCAGTAAAAATGCTTTCCCAACAGCAAGCAGGCAAAGTCACAAGCAAAACACATTACATGAAAAAAGATCATGTGGAAAAAAAAGATGGAAGGGTGCCCTTGAGTATATTTTGAATGTACTCCCCTTCCTCATTCAGAAACCATCAATAGCAGACATCAATAGAAGAATAAGGATCTTTGTTATGTGTTGGAACTGAACATTCTCTCTATAAATCTAAAACCTTCAGAACTGTAGCTTTACTGCAAGCGATTGTTCTAAAGTGTGTTTTTTTCATACAAATTAGAGAAATAATGTTATGAGATTTCTAAGATGCCTTTGCAATTATTATAAATATGAAAAAAAAAATAAGGGAAATAATATTTTTTCTTTTTCTGTGATAAAAGGTGTTTTATTTACCTGAAAGTAACAGGAAATTATGGTAAGTATAAAACTAAAATTGCCTAGTTTAATGAGCTCACTTAGTAATGGAGATGACGAGAATATTAAGATTATAGGAGAAATGAAAAAGTTCAATAAAATAACATATAAACTATTTTAAGAAATACTTGGAGCTCCAAATTTCTTCCTAAAAATATTGGTTTTAAATTAATGGGTTTTTTAAGGAAAAAGGAGGGGAAGGCAATTGTAATTTCAAAAAATAGGAAATACATTTAAAAATGTATCTATAAAGTGGAAGACTATAGACTTACAGCAGTATTTAAGAGGGAAGGGAAAAAATATCTTGTAAAATGTTTTCAAAATTACATTACTATGGAGCAGGAATAGCTTGCACCAGCCATTCTTTGTTTCTCTCTTCTCTCAACTGTACATCCCCCTGTACACTGCACTGGTTAGGCCACACCTTGAGTACTGTGTCCAGTTCTGGGCCCCTCAGTTTAGGAAGGATGTTGACTTGCTGGAACGTGTCCAGAGAAGGGCAATGAAGTTGGTGAGGGGTTTGGAACACAAGCCCAATGAGGAGAGGCTGAGGGAGCTGGGGTTGCTTAGCCTGGAGGAGACTCAGGGGTGACCTTATTGCTCTCTACAACTACCTGAAGGGAGGTTGTAGCCAGGCAGAGGTTGGTCTCTTCTCCCAGGCAACCAGCACCAGAACAGACACAGTCTCAGGCTGCACCATGGAAGGTTTAGGCTGGATGTTAGGAGGAAGTTCTATACAGAGAGAGTGATTGCCCATTGGAATGGTCTGCCCAGGGAGGTGGTGGAGTCCCCATCATTGGAGGTGCTCAGGAGGAGACTTGATGGGGTGCTTGGTGCCATGGTTTAGTTGTTTAGGTGGGTTGGATTGGTTGATGGGTTGGACGTGATGATCTTGAAGGTCTCTTCCAACCTGGTCTATTCTATTCTATTCTATTCTATTCTATTCTATTCTATTCTATTCTATTCTATTCTATTCTATTCTATTCTATTCTATTCTATTCTATTCTATTCTACCCTCTGCCCCCTGCCACATCTTGAGGCCTTACCCTACCACATTCTTTGTCTGTATGCATAGATTTGTTGCTTAAAGTGAGATATGATCCTCTCACATCAATAGATTGAATAATACGAGCCCAAATAAGAATTATTTGATGTCTGTCATAAATCAGTACAACTTATGTGCATATAATTTACTTGTGAAAGGTTGGACTACACACACCATAGGGTAATAATTTCAGTGATAATAAATAAGGGAATGAACTGGGAAGTTGTACCAAAGTTTAACTGTTACATCACTGATGCAAAGCATCACTAGAGAAAGACTAATTTTCAGGGATTCAAAGCTAAAAATTTATTTCCATGTGCACTTGTTTGGTTCTGAGATCCAAGTGCTATGCAACTTTAGAAATTATTATTAAAAATTTAATTGGTTTCTATCTATTTCCACTGGTTTAGCATTGAATGTGATACTTCTGTGTAAAGTGGGAAGGAAGTTGCTGGAACTGGAACTTGGGTAGTCGACTTAGATACACAAATGATCTCATGTATTCAGGTGATGAAGGCCAGTCTTGTCTATTCAGAACTCAGATTTTCCTTATTGTTTGTTCACACAGCACTCAGTGTGTCACACAATACCTGTGTTCTGCTTTGCTTATGAAGGGACATGTTTCTGGGAGATTTGGTAGCTCTTACTCTGAGCTGGCAGCCAGGAGCACTGAAGTGGACTCAGGCTGTGCAGGTACGTATACACACATGCAGTTCTGCACAGCCTTATCTCTTCCAGACAGGCAATCATTTGCTGAAGGAAACCAAAAGCTTAATGCTGGATATTTGAGATATAGGGGAACCAAAAGCCTAAGCGCTTTTGCAGGCTGGGATTGGTACGACCTGAACTTCCCCTATGTCCTTGGATTATCATTTCCTATGTGCTTCTGAAGGCCTTATACTATTTAGGAGGAAAGACTGTGTGTGAGGAGTTTGTGGGAATGAAGGTGGCATAGAATCATAGAATAGTTTGGGTCAGAAGGGACCTCCAAAGGTCATTTAGTCCAACTGCCCTGCAGTAAAGCAGGGACATCCTCCACTAGATCAGGCTGACCAGAGCCCTGTCAAGCCTGACCTTGAATATCTCCAAGGATGGTCCCTCAACTACCTCCCTCAGCAACCTGTTCCATTGTTCCACTACCCTCATGGTAAAGAATTTTCTCCTAATGTCCAACCTAAATCTACTCTTCTCAAGCTGCACCAGTTCTTCATAGAAAGAGTAAGTGGCCATTGGAATGGGCTGCCCAACGAGGTGGTAGAGTCACCAACACCGAAGGTGTTTAGGAAGAGACTGGATGGGCACTTGGTACCATGGTTTAGTTGATTAGATGGTGTTGGGTGATAGGTTGGACTTGATGATCTCAAAGGTCTCTTCCAACCTGGTCTCGTCTCGTCTCTTCTCTTCTCTTCTCTTCTCTTCTCTTCTCTTCTCTTCTCTTCTCTTCTCTTCTCTTCTCTTCTCTTCTCTTCTCTTCTCTTCTCTTCTCTTCTCTTCTCTTCTCTTCTCTTCTCTTCTCTCTTCTCTTCTCTTCTCTTCTCTTCTCTTCTCTTCTCTTCTCTTCTCTTCTCTTCTCTTCTCTTCTCTTCTCTTCTCTTCTCTTCTCTCTTCTCTTCTCTTCTCTTCTCTTCTCTTCTCTTCTCTTCTCTTCTCTTCTCTTCTCTTCTCTTCTTCTCTTCTTCTCTTCTCTTCTCTTCTCTTCTCTTCTCTTCTCTTCTCTTCTCTCTTCTCTTCTCTTCTCTTCTCTTCTCTTCTCTTCTCTTCTCTTCTCTTCTCTTCTCTTCTCTTCTCTTCTCTTCTCTTCTCTTCTCTTCTCTTCTCTTCTCTTCCTTCCCTTCCCCTTCCCTTCCTTCCCTTCCCTTCCCTTCCCTTCCCTTCCCTTCCCTTCCCTTCCCTTCCCTTCCCTTCCTTCCTTCCCTTCCCCCTTCCCTTCCCTTCCCTTCCCTTCCCTTCCCTTCCCTTCCCCTCCCTTTCCTTCCCTTCCCTTCCCTTCCCTTCCCTTCCCTTCCCTTCCCTTCCCTTCCCTTCCCTTCCCTTCCCTTCCTTCCCTTCCCTTCCCTTCCCTTCCCTTCCTTCCTTCCCTTCCTTCCCTTCCCTTCCCTTCCCTTCCCTTCCCTTCCCTTCCCTTCCCTTCCCCTTCCCTTCCCTTTTAAATGCCACTTTGTGCAAGTGTTCCCATCCTTTGAGGAGCTGCCTTGTCCGACAGAGATCAGATATGAGAAGCAGAGCCCAAGGAGCAGAATTGTATAATGAGCTCCTTGAATAACCTTTGTTTACCAACCTCCCTGACATGTTCCTTGCAAAGAAGGTGAAAAACCTTTCATTGCCTTTCATTGCTGTTCTTACCAGAGGACCTCTACTGTCTCTGGAACACATTTGAGTGTTACTGGACTTCGTTTTGTTACAGAGCTAAAAGCTCATTTGAAAGAATAGTCACCATGAGAAAAATAGAATAGCAAGGCCAGATGTAATGTAGTAATTGACAAAAAACCCTGAATCGGCTCACAGGACACATTTTCCTGGGTTTGTTTCAGTGATATTGTTCCACTATCTAGTGTGTGGTGTCCCTGCCCATGACAGGGGGGTGGAACTAGATGATCCTTGTGGTCCCTTCCAACCCTGACTGATTCTATGATTCTATGATATTAGTCTTAGGCTCCATAACTTTTTCTTTTTCTTCTTCTCTTTTATTTATTTAGTTATTTGTTTGTTTGTTTATGTATTTATTTATTTATTTTCCTTCTGGGTGCACCAGAGTTGGGTTGATCAAGAGGCACTTTGCATCACAGCACAAGATACCTACTCCTACTTTGAATGCCTTTTAACGCTAATCTATGACATCTACCCTCTTGCTGTTATTTGTTACTGAAATTTGCTTTTTTCCTTGAGAACTTTTCTTTCTTCCTTTCTTTTGGAGTGGCTATTGAACTTTCACTCTCTAGTCCTTTCTATTTGGATCACTTTTTCTTCTCTCTGCTGAACTTTCTTTTCACCTTTTATTTTCCTTAGGTATTCCATTCTGTAGGCGCTTTTCTCATTTGTAGCCTATCACTTCATTTCATTATCTTCTTTCAGCCTCCTGTCCATGGTGGTTTTTTCCCTCTAGCCCTTCAATAAACAATAAAAGAAAAAGATACATGAGAATTTATTTGTTTTTTTAAATGTGGAAATGAAATCCTCAGCTCAACTCACTCCATCTATCTCTGATTTCTTCTTCATTATCAAAGTGCAGTGGCAAGTAATACCTCAAATATGCTAGTCAGCCTCTGGAGACAAGGAGCATGGTGCAACCCATGTTTCTTATATTAGCACCAGTCCCCTTAAACCCTTGCTTATATCAACCTTTTAAAGGAAATTAATTTCATACAATTATGTTAATATTTTCTTAATGAATTAGAGCAGAAACCTGTGCAGGCCATTAATGAATCATTATAACCATCCCTGCTGTGAGATTTCGTGATCATTCTTTCTGTAAAAGTCTATGAATATTAATATGCACCCTGGTAATTGGTACGAAGTTAATTACTGTAATTCTGCTATAGTAATAATAAAAAAAAAAAGAGAAGAAGAAAAATCTATGCAATATGCAGTAATAGCTAGTTATGAAGATGGAAGCCTTGAAGTTAAAATATTGACCTATACATGTGAATTGAGGTAAGAAACAATTTTGAAGTAATTGCCAGCTATCTTAAAGACATATAATTTGGTTATTAATTTAATGTGTAGACATTGCACTTCATCACATGGTGTGATGGCCATGGTGGAGTTAGGTCAGAAGTTGGTCTCCGTGATCTTAGAGGTTTCTTTCAACTGAAGCAGTTCTATGATTCTGTGATTTACTTCATGTAAAGAATAGAATAGAATAGAATAGAATAGAATAGAATAGAATAGAATAGAATAGAAAAGAAAAGAATAGACCAGGTTGGAAGAGACCTTCAAGATCATCGTGTCCAACCCATCATCCAACACCACCTAATCAACTAAACCATGCAACCAAGCACCCCAGCAAGTCTCCTCCTAAACACCTCCAGTGACGGCGACTCTACATGAGTTCAAATGTCATTTTATTTTGCTATGTAGTTATCACAGAAAATAAATGGACATATGTCATTTTTCCTTCAAACAAAGAAAATAACTAGCTGAGCACTGGAAAGCTTAATTCATGGAAATGGCTTTTTGTGTGTGTGTGTGTGCAGGTATGCCATCTTCTACTAGTGCACTATTTGTAGTGTGTGTATGCTTTCTTTTTTATTATAGAACATAACATAACATAACATAACATAACATAACATAACATAACATAACATAACATAACATAACATAACATAACATACCAGCTTGGAAGAGACCTTCAAGATCATCACATCCAACCTATCATCCAACACCATCTAATCAACTAAACCATGGCACTGAGCACCCCATCCAGTCTCCTTCTAAACACCCCCAGTGATGGTGACTCTACCACCTCCCCAGGCAGCCCATTCCAATGGACAATCACTCTCTCTATGAAGAATTTCTTCCTAACATCCAGTCTAAACCTCCCCTGGCACAACTTGAGACTGTCCTAAAATAAATAAATATTCTAGATAATTTAGTTGTTATCTTTACTTCAGTGTGGTAGTGTGAAGGTTTAATCGTCCCACCACATGAAGCACAGCTAAACTCAGTTGGAGAAGCGAATGAAAAGCAGTATTTTACAAGCAGAAAATGAATATATACTAAATGTACAGTATTTACAGTATATGCAAGAGTATACAGGAAAGAACATAACACAGAAAAGCCCTCCCAAGGAGAATCCCCCCTGGGTTCCCATCAAAATCCCTCTCTTCCCCCCACTTTATTGTCCTAGCTAACTGGGTGGAAAAAGGAGAAAAAAGAGAATTGGATATTAAGGGAAAAATCGTTAGTTCAAAGCAGTTGTTAAGAAAGTTAGTTGTCTCATATGTTTCAGTCCAAGGTCAGTTGCATGCAGGCTGGCCAGGAACAGAAAGAAAAGCTGAAGACAGACTGTAAGTTCTTAAAGCTACATTCTACTGATCTACCAATGAAATTAGTTTAGAATTATCTTTGTTCTCCTATTTGCACCTAAACATTCAGCTAGAGAATTCTGTAGCTGTTCCTTTCTTAAAGGCACAGCCTGAAACTGTCACATTCAGTGGGTTTTTCATCAGGTTTGAAGTCAGTAAGAGTGGGATCTATCTTTTCTAATGTCTGGTGGAATAAAGGGTGTACACAAGATGGAAACTGACTGTGGAAATTAGAACTAGCAAAATTAATACAGTAAAATTTTAATGCAAGTTTCTGTGTTATAAATTGTTATTTGATAGTATAACAACTTGCTTAGGAAAGGATAAGTAGTCAAAGGGTTCTAATGACATTAAAAGAGCTGCTTACTATCCATATGAACAAATACTTATTTTAATTGATTAGTTACTTTTTCTGTCATTCCTGAACAATAATGACTTTTTCTCTCAGTGGAATAGTAGTGCCAATAGTAATTTCTGTTTGCCCAGTTGCACTCCACCTTCCCAGTATGGGAAAGGGAGGAACTGTTAACCTAGCTGAACCCTGATACCCGTGTCAGAAGCTCCAGGGCAGGGCTATGAAACTCCAGTCACATGGCTGCATACGGTACCTGCTTTTCATTCCCATGTGTTTCAGGTGCACCTTCTCTGCCCACGTGCTTCAGTTATTTTCATACAATCTACCATGTATGAAAAATGGTATTTTTTAAGGAACATATTTATCCAAGATGAGAAGAAATGCAAAGTGTTTGACAACTGATGTTAGGAGGCCTAATTGTTGTTCAGATGGCTGTTCTTCAGTGTGTTGTTACTTGACATAAACTTTCTGTGTATCTCACAAAACTTACAATCCTTATGATAATATAACTATACAATCATCTCATTTTACTTACAGCTACAAGAGTTAGTAACATACTTCTAGTGAAATGGGAGCAATATGCAGTCATCCACACTGAAATTTTTATTTACCAAATCATTATCTAGGCTTGTAAGCTGTTTGTTTTTTTCTAGTGTTTATTATGTTGCTGTCTAACCTAATATTGGCGCAGACCTTCAGTGGGAATTTCTGTCTTGAGGATGCATTAAGACATGTAATTATTAACCAATGCAAATTGATTAAGATGCTTCGTTTTCATCTAAAGACTGTGTGTTATCTACTCCCACCATTGCACCACTTAGCTCTCTTTTACTGCAAGCTTTTAAGCTGTGGCAAGCCTACAATTTTCATGTTACCATATAGACTATAATTGAAAAGTAATAATCCTTTATTAATTTTCTATTTGAGAAAACTCAACACATAAGAAAATAAGTAGATAAGAATGTGAATACCAACAGGGAAATAAAAGCTTTTGTAAAAAGTGTATTCAGTACACTGAGTACAAATTTGAATAATACACCCTAAGCAATCTAATATTAAATTGTCAGGTGGAAATAAAATGGTGACTTAAGTGATT
Source organism: Picus viridis (assembly GCA_033816785.1). Taxonomy (NCBI): domain Eukaryota; kingdom Metazoa; phylum Chordata; class Aves; order Piciformes; family Picidae; genus Picus; species Picus viridis. Next base: position 12,046,266 of record CM066587.1, on the reverse strand, counting down.
TAAAATGTCATTTTATTTTGCTATGTAGTTATCACAGAAAATAAGTGGACATATGTCATTTTTCCTTCAAACAAAGAAAATCACTGGCTGAGCACTGGAAAGCTTAATTCATGGAAATGGCTTTTTGTGTGTGTGTGTGCAGGTATGCCATCTTCTACTAGTGCACTATTTGTAGTGTGTCTATGCTTTCTTTTTGATTATAGAACAGAACAGAACAGAACAGAATAGAATAGAATAGAATAGAATAGAATAGAATAGAATAGAATAGAATAGAATAGAATAGAATAGAATAGACCAGGTTGGAAGAGACCTTCAAGATCATTGCATCCAACCTATCATCCAACACCACCTAATCAACTAAACCATGTCACTGAGCACCCCATCAAGTCTCCTTCTAAACACCCCCAGTGATGGTGACTCCACCACCTCCCTGGGCAGCACATTCCAATGGGCAATCACTCTCTCTATGAAGAATTTCTTTCTAACATCCAGTCTAAACCTCTCCTGGCACATCTTGAGACTGTGTTCTCTTGTCTCCCCTGAGCCTCCTCTTCTCCAGGCTAAGCACCCCCAGCTCCCTCAGCCTTTCCTCACAGGGCTGTGCTCCAAACCCCTCACCAGCTTTGTTACCCTTCTCTGGACATGTTCCAGCAATTTAACATCTTTCCTAAACTGAGGGGCCCAGAACTGGACACAGGACTCAAGGTGTGGCCTAATCTTCAGCCATGCAATTTAAAACATGGGACAATAAGATATAAAATCTAGACTATTTTAATTCTGATATCTAGTTTTTCTTTATTTTTTACAGCTTCCTAAGACATGACTGACTTGATCATCCCCCTCTTGAATGTAACCATTGAACTCTCATCCATTTTTGTTGCAGAGGCAAGAATCTCAGAGACAGGTAAGTTCCCCCAAGTGTTGGCAATTCAGTGGCAGAGTTTGAAGATTGCTCCCCATGACATGGCTGTGGTCCGGCTCTGTTTGTGCCTGTGTTAAGTAATGTCTCTTACACAGCCCTGAGGCAGCTTTGTCCTCATCCTGATGTCAAATCGAGTCTGGTTAAACTGGAGGATACTTCATTGGTAGAAAGGGTGTTTGGGGGAGGCATGTGGGCTAGAGATGGGGAAATAGGGCACTACTGTGACTGACTGCTGTGACTGGGAGAGAGTGTGGAGCCTCATGTTCTGGGGTTGTCTAACAATGAGGAATATAAATGTATGTGAAACTGGATTTCAGTAGTTCTGCTGGTATTAGATGGTATCATTATGATAATGTAGAGGTATTGTTTTATGTAGGAGCCTCACTGTATTGCTCATTAAATCTAATTCTCCATCTTCATCATCCTTGTACAATCTGAAAAATTATTCATGACTAGCTTCTGTTTTTATGGGCTTCCCAGGCTGTCAAAAAGCACATGCAAGAAATGGTTTCAGACATCAGTGGCTTTAAAGGGATTTATGTGGAAGTAAAAGCTATCTGTCTTCTCTGCTGTATCTCCTCTGAACTGCAAAATTCAGTGGGACTAATTGTGAGTTAGACCTGATTGTCTTCCCCTTGGGTTTCTGCTATATGTCTTTTAGTTAAATTAAAAAACAGGCTGGCACATGCCTGTTCTAACAGGTCAGGATCCTGATAGTTAAAACTCCTACCACAAACAAAATGCTGCAGGAGTTAGCTGTGTAGTTGTCTTCTGAGGATTCATCTTTTATTCCCAAAATAGGGGATGATGATGATGTCTCACATTCAAAGAAGCTACTGGAGGGATGTCTGCAGAGGTATATGTAATGCTGCAGATGTTGAGGTGTAAGCTGGCCTTATGGGACAAATGAGGAAGGTTTTTGGAAAACAGATTGTAACTTTAATGGGATTTAAAAATATTTAGGCAATGTATAAATTAATTCTGGAGCTGTTTGTCTAATTAGAAATCAAGATGTGACTATAACTAGGCTATTTCTGCCTGAGATAAGCTGCACTTGCATGAAACTTAATAGTAGTGACATGATGGGGTGAGTCTCTGGGTGTTTGAAGAAACCTAGCTAAAATTAGAATGGAAGAGCACAAAGGCAGCTTGAAGCCACTGCTGCTTGTGTATGTGACTGTGAGGAGTGAGGTTTTTTTCTACTAGGAAAGCAAAAATCACTTTGCCTTTTATAAGAAGAACAGTAATTATGTCTTATTCTCAGATGTGTAATCCCTTCTTCATTTTAGCTACAATAGCACTTTGGGTGTGGGAAACTGTGATGAATCTGTGGACCCTTTGATGGACCAAGAATAGTATAGAATAGAATAGAATAGAATAGAATAGAATAGAATAGAATAGAATAGAATGGAATGGAATGGAATGGAATGGAATGGAATGGAATGGAATGGAATGGAATGGAATGGAATGGAATAATAGAACTAACCAGGTTGGAAAAGACCTTTGAGATCGTTAAGTCCAACCTATCACCCAACACCATCTTATCAACTAAACCATGGCACCAAGTGCCTCATCCAGTCTTCTCCTAAACACCTCCAGTGCCAGTGACTCCTCCACCTCCCTGGGCAGCCCATTCCAATGGCCAATCACTCTATGAAGAATTTCTTCCTAACATTCAGCCTAAACCTCCCTGGTGCAGCTTGAGACTGTGTCCTCTTGTTCTGGTGCTGGTTGTCTGGCAGAAGACACCAACCCCCTCCTGGCTATAACCTCCCTTTAGGTAGTTGTAGAGAGCAATAAGGTCTCCTCTGAGCCTCCTCTTCTCCAGGCTAAACAACCCCAGCTCCTTCAGCCTCTCCACACAGGGCTTGTGCTTGAGGCCCCTCACCAGCCTCTTTGCCCTTCTCTGGACATGTTCAAGAGTCTCAATGTCCTTCTTAAATTGAAGGGCCCAGAACTGGACACATGACTCAAGGTGTGGCCTAACCAGTGCTGAGTACAGGGGCACAATGACTTCCCTTCTCCTGCTGGCCACACTATTCCTGATGCAGACCTGGATGCCGCTGGCCTTCTTGGCCACCTGGGCACACTGCAAGCTCATGTTCAGGCTACTATCAACCAGTACCCCCAAGTCCCTTTCTGCCTGGCCGCTTTCCAGCCACTCGGACCCCAGCCGGTAGCACAGCGTGGGGTTGTTGTGGCCAATGTGTAGAACCCGGCACTTACATGTTAACCAGTTAGATGTAGCCGCACTGACATAACAAATATACAAATCTGCATTGCTTGAAGAAATAAACAGTGCTCAGTACTCTGTATTCTACTACCACAAGTGTGTGTTATTGTCGCTCCTGTCTGTCACCTAAACAGTGACATTTGGACTCTGAATATTTTAGCTATTTTTTTTTGCTTGAGTATTATGAAAAATCCTGGCCTTTTTTGGAGAGCAAATCACTGAAAAGAACATTATTTTAAACAATTTAATTACAAAAATGACTGATTTTAGGAATCATAGCATCGACAAGGTTGGAAAAGACCTCAAACATCATCAAGTCCAACCTGTCACCCAAGACCTGTCACTAGACCATGGCACTGTGGGGGATTGTCTCCCCCAGACTGAATGATTGAGGATGAGAAACTGAGATGAGATAAGAACCACCTGAGGTAGCTTAACAAATAATTCTAATAGATGAGATAGGAGTCAGCTGTGCTGCCTTAATCATAAAACAATAATAAGTATCACTAGTATCACATAAGTATCACTAGAACTAGCTAGTAAGAAGAAAAGTTCATTAACCAATCCCATGCAGACACATCATTAACCAATCCCAATCCCACACAGCCACACTAAGAGCAGAGCTACAAATGCGCGTTGCTTGGAGGGAGTCTTTAGTCTCACGGGCTTGCTGCCTTGGGCAGGGGCTCCCAATCAGGGCTCTCCCTATACTCTGCTTGAATTCTATCCTCGTTGCTGTGGGGGCCACCCTGCACCCTTACAGAGACATGGCGCCAAGTGCCACATCCAATCCCCTTTTGAACACCTGAGGTATGTGACAAATAAAATTTCCTGATTTTAGCAAACGATGCTAAGATATTAGTTTGGAAATACCAAACTGAGTCAAAACATGTTTTGAAATCTTTACAAGGATTTGGAAAGAAAGAAATGAAGTATCCATTTGACATCTTCATTAAACATCCAGGAAGAAGAAAAGCAGCTTGATGCCACGAATTGCATATAAATCATGTGCTTGCTTAGTTGTTGGGAACAAGAGTGAAAGGTAGCACAGGCTAGAAATAAAAATTATGCATCTGAACTTTAAGATGACTTTGCCCTGGCTACAATCCTGTAATTTTAGGTGTTGTTGTCTTTAATAGACAGCATGGAAATGTTGCAACATGAAAATCAGCACAGATACATATTAATCTCAGATACTGCAATATGGTCTGAAATGGGGGAAGAATTCCAGTTCTGAGCTGTGGATTTTAATTGTAATGTTCAAGCACATAATTCAGGAGTGATTCTCCTGGCTAGATGTGTAGTTTTCACGTTAGATGGTGAGTCTGCAGTACATGTGAGACCAGATAAATGAGCAGAAGCAGTAAGTTTTAGCTTTTGAAAATAACCAGCAGAGTAGGGAATGCACACCACCTTCACACAAAGTATTTATGAGCAGCTTGCAAATCCCATTAATTATCCTTATGAAAAATTGCTAATATATTCGAATGATAAATATGTTGGAGGCTTCTGCAATTTGCTCACAGGCAATTTGTGAACAGAAAAAGAGCTGAAATCCCATTGGTGCAATTTTCATTATAAATGACTCATTCAATCCTGCTGTAGAAAAATAAATAACACAGGACACACAAAAATGTTTGGAAATTTGTGCAAGAAGCAATGAGAAGATTCAGTGAAGAGAAACTTGTGCCAAGCTTTGGAACAAGATGAACAGTAGCTGATACGAGAACACATAGAGCCTGCCCCTGACTTCCAGCCAAAATCAGTTTCTCATCTGGGGCAAGCTCTAGCTGATATGATCAGACAGAAAATGCTTGGGATGAGTTTTGAATTCAGCGACATTTCCCTCTCTTTTTGAAGATCAAACCATACACTAAATAAACCAAATGATAGCAAACCCACAATCTCTGGATATAGCTCGTCCTCTCTGCAGAAAATAAAAAGTATAAAGCACAAAACTATGTGAAAATTCATTTTATGTGTAAGCTGTGGTTAATCTTGAAACTGGAGAGGTGATTTCTGGTTGTTGCCAGAGTTGTTCTTATTGGTCTTAAACTGGTGGTTATACCTAGCATCAAAGCCATGTCTCGTTAGGTCATCCTTCCGTGGACCACAGCTTCTCTCAGTTGTCACTTTGGCTGGTTTAGATGTGCATGCTCTCAGGCTCTAACAGTAAAAATAACCAACAAGACCAAACCCACAAATAAACAAAACCCCCAAACCAACACAAACCAAACCAAATAAAAGAAACAAATGAAATCAAACCAAAACCCCAATGATGAGTGTAAATCTTAGAGGCAGAATGAATAACTAACTCTCAAAAGAAAGGCAGACAGACCAAGCAAGGAAGACTGGTAATAGGAACTGTAGCAAAGATAAGTAATCAACTTCTGGGCGCCTCAGTTTAAGAAGGACATTGAGACTCTTGAACGTGTCCAGGGAAGGGCAACAAGGCTGGTGAGAGGCCTTGAGCACAAGCCCTATGAGGAGAGGCTGAGGGAGCTGGGGCTGTTTAGCCTGGAGAAGAGGAGGCTCAGGGGTGACCTCATTGCTCTCTACAACTACCTGAAGGGTGGTTGTAGCCAGGAAGGGGTTAGCCTCTTCTCCTTAGCAACCAGCACCAGAACAAGAGGACACAGTCTCAAGCTGTGACAGGGGAAGTTTAGGCTGGAGGTGAGGAGAAAGTTCTTCACCGAGAGAGTCATTCGCCATTGGAATGTGCTGCCTGGGGAGGTGGTGGAGTCACCGTCCCTGAAGATGTTCAAGAGCGGACTGGATGTGGCACTTGGTGCCATGGTCTAGTCATGGGGTCTGTGGTGACAGGTTGGGCTCGATGATCTTTGAGGTCTCTTCCAACCTTAGCGATACTGTGATACTGTGATACTGTAACTGAGACAAATTGTTGCAGTCTGCCAGCTCACACAAAGATAGTTATGATTAGTGTTTTGGTTACTCATAAGCACAGAGAATGAAATCAGACACAGGATTTTTTTCCTGTCACAGACAGATGCTTTTCATATGCTGGACTGATGCTTTGGTTGCATAAGCACAAAACTATCCCAATTTAATTTCTTTCAGATACACAGGACTCTCAGGAGCCCTGTTTTGAGTGGAACTAGATGCTTCTCAATAGAACTTACTCTAGAAGACAACTAATATCTCCTTCTTAGAAGGAAAGTCAATGAAAAGGATATGAAATGTGTTTAGCTTGATAGTCCTGTGGGTTGAAGCTTAATAGCATTGTAGATATCTTTTTGTTGCCAGGGCAAAGATTGTCTCTCTGCACAAAATCACTTTTTAGGAGAGGAGAGCTCTCTACCAGGATTCATTTGTAAAAAGGGAAGAAACAAAAGAGTAGAGAGGACAAATGGGAAGGGTCTTAGATCTAGATGACTTAGGGTATTTCAAGTTTTAAAAAGTCTAGTCTACTTTAAAAGACATGACTAAGAATATCACATTTATTTGCCTCCTATGTGGCTCATCCTGTCTACTATGGCAGGCTGAGATGATAGAACAAAAGGTAAAAGAAAAAAGTGAAAGAGAATCTTTGAAAGGTTGGGGTCAGTCTCTCACAGAGATACTGATCTCTGGGGTGAATTGAAGAGTTCTCTAGCTTACTAACCATTTATATGGTCTTGGGAGGCCTAATAAGCACAGAGTAGTATATCCTGATTTTCACCAGCAATCTGTGATGGAACTTTAGGATGTGATAAGCAGTAAAGAGGAAATTAGTCTACAAGTATCATACAGCATAAAGCTGGGAGTGAAGAAATCCATGCTCTGTCCTACTTCTGCAAATAATTTCTGTGCAATGGTTCTTATAACTTCTGCTTTCCTTACTGTCTTGTCATTGATAGCTGAAAAGTGCAGTGTAAGTAGAGGAGGAAAGAGCTTGGCAGGAAAACAGGAAACATTCAAATTTCCTAAACACCATTGTACTTTGCTTATGCTGGGCCTTTAACTAATAATAGCAAGGAAAATGTCTCTATTCCATGGGATCTCTTGGTATAAATTATTAATAATATTTGTATAAAGTAAAAAAAATAGTCTTAAAAAAATAAGGACCATAAGGGCATAGTTATTTTTGTGGTATTCAATGGTAAATACAGTAAGATCAAAATGATCACAGAAAGGTTCAAATGTATCTTACCTGTGGTACCTGCCCAAAGCACAATGTGAGCATTAGTGTGTGTTATGTGTAATTCAGGAAAAATATTCTCTTTGATAGGCTGGCAACCAAAGAGATTTATTCTTCCAAAACCTATTCTCTGTTTTGGGATTATCTCTGAAAAGCCATGATAGCAAATAAAAACATTCTGTGTTTGTAATAAGCATTATCTATGAAAGATCTTGGCCCGCAGTAAGGCTTTTCAGAAGGAAAAAAATGGGATGATAAATGCTAAATGAGGAATCCCCTTAGGTAACAGAGATTTCTTTGCCAGGGGAATAGCTTTTAGATTGTGTACAGTGTAAGCTCTTCCTACTAGAAGCCCTAGAAATGTTACCATAAGATCGAGTGAAAGGAAGGTAACACTGATACTGTGGGTGTTTGAAAATACCAGCAAATAGGCAGGAAATTTGAGTCACACTGACTGAAATGTTGAATAATTTTAGTTTTTATTAAGTTTGGAAATATTTGTAGGATTTTTGCATTATTGTTGTAAATTTTTTTTTAATAGAATAGAATAGAATAGAATAGAATAGAATAGAATAGAATAGAATAGAATTAACCAGGTTGGAAAAGCTCTTCAAGATCATCAAGTCAAACCGATCACCCAACACTATCTAATCAACTAAACCATAGCACCAAACGCCCCATCCAGTCTCTTCTTAAACACCTCCAGAGATGGCGACTCCACCACCTCCCTGGGCAGCCCAGTCCAATGGCCAATCACTCTCTGTATGAAGAATTTCTTCCTAACCTCCAGCCTAAACCTCCCCTGGCACAGCTTGAGACTGTGTCATCTTGTTCTGGTGCTGGTTGCCTGGGAGAAGAGACTAACCCCCGCCTGGCTGCAACCTCCCTTCAGGTAGTTCTTTACCGTATTTTTATTTCTTCCCTCTCCTCTCTTTTGTGTCATCAAATTGTAACTAAACAGTATTTGTCAGCAGTCAAAGAAGTACATCTGGAATTTTTCTTTCCTCAATTCTATTCAAATGTTTTTGTTTTCCACCTTTGTGGTAGAGTGACCCATCCTAACAGCTTGTCCTTCTTCCTTTTAAAGAACTGACACTCCTTAATGGAGCACTTTATGGGCCAAAAATATCCTCAATTAGCAAGAATTAGCACAGTTACTTTTAAAGCACCATCTAATGATCTACCTTGGTTTCTTTTCACCTTTTAAATTATTCTAATTTTTCTTTTTACTTCTTAAATAAATCTTTCATGTTAGGCCAATCCAGCATTCTCCTTTTCCCCCAATAAGAAAGCATCTAGCTCCTTTAAATAGCTTTCACATTCTGCATTCTTCAGAGGCTGTACATTTTTGATGTCATGTGGAGCAAAGTCAGTAATAGTGGTGTGTTCAGGAGGCCATGGAGCTGACAGCTGTGCCTCACTTCTGCTGTTAAAAACTCCACTAACGTCAATAAAACTGCAATAGGGTGTTTGACTACCAGTTGTTACTATTTTCTCACAAGACCTTTCAAAGTCTTTTTGATTAGTGTATAGAGAGATGGGTGAGATTGGTTGTTTGCTTCTAAATTAATTTCCACTAAACTTCATTCTCCTTCTGTTCAGCCATTTGCCCAGATACTTACAATCTGTTTGGAACTCAGTGTTTTTTCTCTAGCGCTCAGTAGTTCATGCAGGTTTGGGACGAGCTCTCCAGCAGTGAGGCTTATGCTTTCTTACCTCTGTTGTGATAACTTTTATCTTTCTTTGTTAACTTCAGTCATGTTTATAGTCTTGAATTATGTTAAAGGAGTCATAGAGGTCTTAGCTAATCACTGTGCCACAAACACAAATCCTTTCAATCTAGATAGAACCATGGTGCAGTGTTCACACTACTTAAATTCAAACATTTCTGAATGAGAAGGGTAGTCTTCCCAGGCTTCTTGTAGTCAAAGAAGAGACAGAGTCTTTTTAGGCAAGTGCCTCAGAGTAAAAGGCTAGAAAGGCTCTAAGACATGCCCTGTAGAAGCCTATTTTACCCTAATGACCATCTGTAGGGTATAGGGAAAGCAGCTTTCTTGCATAGGATGTGTGAGCCACTGACTGAATTGGAGAAAATGAGGTTGGAAGGAAAACCTTTCCTGATTAGTCCTTTTCCAAAGTGCTGTGACCAAGCAGCTCTTCCCCATTAACTTCATACAGATGTGTATTTCTCAGAAACATTGTTTTATACCTTTCTTGGCTAAATTGTGTACTTTTATTTTAGCCATTTCCCTTTTCTGTCTTTGCTCGTCTTCAGCCTTTCATGCTTACAGCCTTTATGAGTTCACGCCATATCAAAAATGAATAATTGTATTCTCTACTACGCCATCAAGGTCAATAATGAAAGCAGTGTACAGAATCCAGCCTCAGAGGACCCTACCTGATATACCAACAAAGCTGGTGAGGAGTTTGGAGCCCAAGCCCTATGAGGAGAGGCTGAGGGAGCTGTGGTTGTTTAGCCTGGAGAAGAGGAGGCTCAGAGGAGACTTTATTGCTCTCTACAACTTCCTGAAGGGAGGTTGTAGCCAGGTGGGAATTGGTCTCTTCTCCTGGGCATCCAGCACCAGAACAAGAGGACACAGTCTCAAGCTGTACCAGGGGAGGTTTAGGCTGGATGTTAGGAAGAAGTTCTTCACAGAAAGCGTGATTGGCCATTGGAATGGGCTGCCTGGGGAGGTGGTGGAGTCACCATCACTGGAGGTGTTTAGGAAGAGACTGGATGGGTGCTTGGTGCCATGGTTTAGTTGATTAGATGGTGTTGGGTGATAGGTTGAACCTGATGATCTCGAAGGTCTTTTCCAACATGATTAATTCTATTCTATTCTATTCTATTCTATTCTATTCTATTCTATTCTATTCTATTCTATTCTATTCTATTCTATTCTATTCTATTCTAAATTTGGGTATTTCTTTCAGGTGAGTTTGCTGGATAGGGGTTGTGGTGACTAATGCACCCTGCTACTCTTAATGTTGCTACTCCTGTTATTTGAGAGGTAGGTAGCTGGGGCAATGCATTGCTGTTTGCCACAGGAGAGGCCATCAGTTCTGCTTCACCAGTGGTGAAGCTACACAATTTCTGTATCTGTGTGTCATTATACCCTATAATAGGAAAAAAACAACCCCCAAACTTAAACATTTCTTTGACTCTTTTCTCTTGACAAGTTGATATGACCTGATATGTAATTATTTCTTGTTGCTTTCTAGACTTTTTCAAGTGATTCCTGTGCTTTCTAATGTTTGCTGAATTGCTAACACAAGACTTCCTGCTCTTGAGCTATTGCCTATTGAGCCAAATGTCCTAATTAACCTGGTAGTTCCCAATTTACCGAGCAATCTTGAATGTGAAATCTCATCAAGTACCCTTTGGAAATCTGAATATGCTTACATTTTCACTTAATTTCTCTTAGTTAAAGTGGTAGTAGTATAAAAAATAGCAGATTGGTTCATTAAGTATAACCTCCAGTGCTCTAAGATGCTCTCCAACTCCATATTTATTAAAAAGCTCCAACAGATGTAATATAGTTCTGGCATCATTTTAGGACTGAGGAAATCTTAAATGACAGTTTCTTTCTAAACCACAGACTTTTCTCTCATTTTAAGTAATTTAATTACCTAATTGCCTAAATGCCTTTTTTTTTTTCTTTCTTCTATTGCTTTGGTAATTTGAATTAAGAATACTTGCTCCTGTCTCTTTTATTTGCTCTCTTCTGTTCCAGCTTTAAGGACAAAGAACTTTGTTTGCTAAAGCATTTCTAACGTGAATAAAAGAGAAGGTCTGTCTCAAGCAGATTTTAAGTGTGTTTTTACTTTTAAATGTTTTTAATTTATAGAGCTCTATTTTTCCTATTAACTTCCTTAAATCACACTATTAAGAGAGAGTTACAGATATTCTGTTTAAAGAATCCTTCCTGCAGTTGGAACTTTCTATACAAAAGGTTGCTGCCTTGCTAGGACAGCTTTTCTGGCTTGCTCAGGTGTGGTATAGATGCCCCACTATTGCTACTTTACTTAGTCTTTGGCCAGAATATTTGCATTTTTTTGTTGAATGGTGGAAGGACTTCAGCAGCAGGATCACATTCTTCCTAAGAAGAAGAAAATGCTAGTTACTACAACTGGGTTACATACTGTCTTACAACTCTGTGCTCAGGTTTCAGTTAATCTAAGGGGCTGATATCCTGCTTTGGACAGAAATGAAAATAGCTCTTGTTGTATTAGGGAGGAGCCTCATGTGAATGCAGACAATACTGGCAGGGGTTGTACAAACATAGAAGACACAGTGTCTCTCAAGCTTCACTCTCAGTGGCGGTTGTAAGGCCACATAGTGATAGAGGCTAAACTTTTGTTATGTTTCAACATAACAGTTGGCTCAGGATAAAATGCATGCTGGGACAGCACATAGAATCATAGAATTTTTAGGGTTGGAAGGGACCTCAAGGATCATCTAGTTCCAACCCCCTGCCCTGGGCAGGGACACCTCACACTACATCAGGTTGCTCAGAGCCACATCCAGCCTGGCCTTAAAAACCTCCAGGGATGGGGCTTCCACCACCTCCCTGGGCAACCTGTCCCAGTGTCTCACCACCCTCATGGTGAAGAACTTCTTCCTAACATCCAATCTGAATCTACTCACTTCTAGTTTTGCTCCATTCCCCCTAGTCCTATCATGAGTTAAAAGGAGCCCAACTGAACTAAATGATTGTTGCAGGACTATTCCAGCTGAACTATCCTATTCTATATCAATCCTGTAATTGGATTGTGTTCAGCCTAGAAGGGTAAGCAGTTAGAGGGAAAGACTACACATCCTGTCAACATCCAACAGAAACACCCTATGGAATTCCTATTGTTATCATTACATGGATAACAGAAAACGCAGCAAACACCCTAGAACTTGATGCTTTTGAGCAACCAGAGTTGCCAACCTTGAGATAGAGTATTTTCAGCTGCTTTAAATGAATTTCAAAATAACCTTGGAGAAACATTCTGGTGTGTGCTCCAGTGCTGTGTGGGTTTTGCTGTAATATCTGCTTAACAAAACCTGCTGTTTTCAAAGTAATGACCTTAATGTGATTTCCAGTTAAGAATCTTTCTGTAACTCAGTTCCTTCTATTGAGCAGAAGAAATCAATAATAATAGGTTTTAGGACTTATGCTGCATAGGCACAAAATACATTTTCATGCAATGCTATATTTGACTTTTCGCTGTGGGGATTAGATTGGAAAACTAGACTGAAAATACATTTGTTTTAGCAAGCAGATTTCATAGGAGTTTGAACTGTAGAACTCAATGCATTTTTCTGGTGGAGCTAAGACTTCCAGTGATGATGATTATCAAATCTGAAATGCAAAGAGTAAGTACTGTCTTGAGTGCTTATTCATAGTGCATAGTAATCTTTACATGGTGAGTTCCCTTGGGATGATTTACAATTCAGGACAATATATAAGAGCTTATAGCTTTTCTCATCAGCTACTCTATCTGCTTAGAAATTATCTGTAGACCTTATAACCATAGGAGCATATCTTTATTAGAACAAGCTAAAAGATAAATAAGTATTCCAGCTGCAGTCACAAATACATGTGCCATTAAACACACTGGAAATGCTGAACACACTGCAGCTGTGTGTCAGTGTGCTCTGTATGTGTTTGATTTATGTTAACGTCAGTAATATTCTGGCATGAATGTATGAAACTAGGTTCTGCAATATTATGGTAACAGATGGAGTATTTTTCTGAACTCTGTTCTCAGATCTAGATCCTTCATTTAAAACTAGTCCCTGAGGTGCTCCCTGTTGGACATGAGTGATGTGAATGTCTATGGTGAAAGTGTGAGAAGACCACAGTTTCTTTCTGCAGGGACTAGCTGGAAGGTACTGTGTCCTCTTTCTTGATCCTCTCTGCTATGTGGGTCTCAGATCTGATGGGTGTTTTATACAATTCTCACATCTGTGACATTTCCCATAGATGTAAGCTTAGGTCAGAAATGCTTTTAGAGAGAGCATGCCTTGTAGGAGACCACTAGTTTTCAGAAACAACTCCCATCTTGAGAGGATAAGGGGAGAAACAAATAATCCATCACTTTTCTTGCCTTCCATTTACTGTAACTGCATTTCAGACCTCTCAGGATTAACATTTTGCAGTGTTTTCCTACCACCTTCTACTTTCATCAAATGTTTAATATTTTGTCATCATTTGTGCCCACGTGAGTTCAGATCTCAGTGCCACGATTAAGCATACTTTATATCAGAAGGTGGCTGCATATAGAGCTAATACTAGATGGATTCATTTAAATGTCAATCTTTAGACATAGCTTTCAATAACTCACACAAATTTTATACTATGAAGCACAAGTGACTTTTGTCAGGCACCTTACACTGAAACACCCATTTGACACTTTCTTCTGCATGTTGTAGGTAGATGCTTGTCCTGTTCTACAGCCTCATTTCCTACATCAATGCCTACATCAAAGGAGGTTGCTGCTTAAAACACTGCTATGTATTCATTCCAGACACTCTTCTCCACAGTAATCAATAACTGTAAAACAAGTAGTGATGTCTTTAATACACACTTCCACCTCTATCACCCATTCTGCCCTTAAGCAGGCTATAAAACAGAATTTTTAGCATTTCAGTGACGCTGTGAATCATCCCATCTGGCATCGTTAATGCTAATTGTATGAAATTTCTTCCCACTGGTGAGTCTTCAATTCTTCTTTCTTTGTTTTTGCAGGCTCCTGTCATCGGTAGCTGAAGTGTTCCTTGTCTTTCCTTCCTAATTCAGCTGAACTAATTCAAGAAATCTTGGACTTCTCAGTTCTTGATTTGTTTCCTTTATCAGCTTGACTTTATACTGTTAGTTTAAGGTCTCCCTTGTTGCTCACCTGAAAAATGAGCTTGATAATCCATGGCCAAAATTTTCAGCTTTTAGTCCAGAAAATCCAAGTTTTCTTTGATGATAGCAATTCATCATTCATCTTCAGGAAAGATTTCAAATTTATTGTGCTGTCATTTCTTCTGCTAAGTAAAGACCCCTGAAGTCTTCTGTGACCTCCCTGGGTGATGTCCTGCAAGTCATTCCCCCGTGCACCACTGCTGGTCAAGATTTGAAAAATGACTGCATATTCGCCTCCACACTATATCCATGTACTGTATGGAGGAAACATAGTGGGTTTTATTCTTTGCTGAACTATATGGATGGTTTCTTACAGCTCTTGCAGAATCATAGAATCAATAACGTTGGAAGAGACCTCAAAGATCATCAAGTCCAAACTGTCATCTAAGAACTCGTGACTACTAAACCATGGCATGAAGTGCCACGTCCAAGCCCTATATGAACACCTCCAGGGACGGTGACTCCACCACCTCCCTGGGCAGCACATTCCAATGGCTAACAACTCTCTCTGTGAAGAACTTTCTCCTCACGTCCCCTGGTGCAGCTTGAGCCTGTGTCCTCTTGTTCTGGTGCTGGTTGCCTGGGAGAAGAGACCAACCCCCACCTGGCTGGTGGGCAGGGCAACATGGCTGGTGAGAGGCCTTGAGCACAAGCCCTATGAGGAGAGGCTGAGGGAGCTGGGGTTGTTTAGCCTGGAGAAGAGGAGGCTCAGGGGCCACCTCATTGCTCTCTACAACTACCTGAAAGGTGGTTGTAGCCAGGAAGGGGTTGGCCTCTTCTCCCTAGCAACCAGCGCCAGAACAAGGGGACACAGTCTCAAGCTGCACCAGGGGAAGTTTAGGCTGGAGGTGAGGAGAAAGTTCTTCACCGAGAGAGTGATTAGTCATTGGAATGTGCTGCCCAGGGAGGTGGTGGAGTCGCCGTCCCTGGAGGTGTTCAAGAGGGGATTGGACAAGGCACTTGGTGCCATGGTCTAGTCATGAGGTCTGTGGTGACGGGTTGGACTCGATGATCTTCAAGGTGTCTTCCAACCTTAGTGATACTGTGATACTGTGATTTTAATACATTAGCAATAGTGGAGAGGACATCAGAAATACAAGGTAAAGGTAAGCACCTTTAAAGCAGTGTAAGTTATGGGCAACAGCAAATAAATAGCCTGATATTATAGATGTTGAATTTAGCTAGCATATAAATATCATACTCTCTGCAGACATAAGTGTTCAAATGTGACTGAATTTCTGTTGGGTGGCACAGAAATATTTCAGAACCAGGGCTGGAGCCTCTTGAAGGCTTTTGGAAAACTGGTGAACAATGTATGCACAGGCTTTGAATGACTTGATTAAAGAGAAGATGTATATTCTAGCACAAATTGAAAATGTGCTTCATGAGCCATACCCTCAGATTTATTTTATTTTTTTTAAGAGGTTTGAGTCAGCTGTTCTCCGACAGAAGCAATCTTGTTCAAATACCAGGGCAGGTTTGACATGTCTCTGGCTGAACTTCGTGGCCACCGTTCACAACCACGTCTCATAACTGCTCTGTTTCGCTTTGATCTCTTTAAAGATTTAAAAGTCTTTAATCTTCTGTCTTCTTTGGAGGGATGCTGCGGGACTTAAACACACAGCCATGTCCTGATAAATCTTTACTTGCTCAAGGATGATGTCTAGTCACCTCCAATGCAACCTCAAGATTTATTCTTCTGTACGCTAAGATTAGCAGATGGATTTTTCATCGTTTGCTGGATGCTTGCTGTACTGAAGTAAATAGACTAAAGAGGGGAAGGAGAAGGAAAGGTAGCTGCTGTGCTCCAGGTCTTGCCTCTCTTCTGGATGTTAAGCCAACAGGGAAACTGGGACATCAGCCTGTCCTGAATACTTAAACTCAAAATTGCTCAGCTCTGTGGAAAACACACATCCATTAAAAAAATGTTATAACCTGAAATTTTAACATTTCTGTTTTAGTAATGGCAGATCATGTAAAGAAATAATATTATAAAAAAAAACTATTCATAGCTTGAGAGTTCAGACATCTGTTACCCCCTCCAGTAATATTTGTTTTATTTCAGCGTGTTATGAATAGAATAGAATAGAATAGAATAGAATAGAATAGAATTAATCATGTTGGAAAAGAACTTTGAGATCATCATGTCCAACCTATCACCCAACACCATCTAATCAACTAAACCATGGCACCAAGCACCCCACCCAGTCTCTTCCTAAACACCTCCACGGGTAGCCGATGGTGACACCACCACCTCCCCGGGCAGCCCATTCCAATGGCCAAACACTCTTTCTGGGAAGAACTTCTTCCTAACATCCAGCCTAAACCTCCCCTGGTGCAGCTTGAGACTGTGTCCTCTTGTTCTGGTGCTGGTTGCCTTGGAGAAGAGACCAACCCCCACCTGGCTACAACCTCCCTTCAGGTAGCTGTAGAGAGCTATAAGGTCTGCCCTGAGCCTCCTCTTCTCCAGGCTAAACAACCCCAGGTCTCTCAGCCTCTCCTCACAGGGCTGTGCTCCAAAGCCCTCACCACCTTTGTTGCCCTTCTCTGGACATGTTCCAGCAGCTCAACATCTTTCCTAAACTGAGGGGCCCAGAACTGGATACAGTACTGGAGGTGTGACCTAACCAGTGCTGAATACAGGGGCAGAATGACCTCCCTGCTCCTGCTGGCCACACTGTTCCTGATACAGGCCAGGATGACATTTGCCTTCTTGGCTTCCTGGGCACACTGCTGGCTCATGTTCAGCCTACTATCAGCCAGTACCCCCAGGTCCCTTTCTGCCTGACTGCTCTCCAGCCACTCTGACCCCAGCCTGGAGCACTGCATGGGGTTGTTGTGGCGAATGTGCAGAACCCGGCACTTGGATGTGTTCATGCCCTTGGACTCTGCCCACCTGTCCAGCCTGTCAAGGTCCCTCTGCAGAGCTCTCCTACCCTCTAACTGATCAACACCTGCAAAATAGCTTTTTGTTTTAAAACACAAAACCAATGGAATATGTTTTTCTCTTAGAAAGTCCATTTGAACGAAATCTACTGTCTCTGCTGATTTACTGAGAAAAAGAAGTTGTTAATTTTGGGTGGGAATACCCCCTCAAATCTAAAGCAGCTAACAAAGCAAAAAAAAACCCCAACCAAACAACCAAACAACCCCAAACCCTAAGGTTAAATACTAAGGAAAGAAATTTTCTAATGTATGTAAGAGGAATTTTGCTCATGCAGCCTGTCTCATTAAAGCTGTTGAAGTGGAACTTCTAAAAGGAAGGCTACTCGAGTGTGTAATTGTTTGCAGGGCAAACTCCTAGTCTCTAGCCCACTGGATTTTGTTAGCGTACTGTAAAAGTGCCTGGTGATATAAGCAGACAATAATTCTGTAATTAGAATTACATCAGGCATAATGCTTTTTCATTAGAAAGAACACTGGCTGGTTATAATAATGATTTTCAACTGTGTTTCTGTGTTCTCTCAAGCTGGCTAATGAGTGTCTTCAAGCCTTGCACGCAAAAGGAATCAAATCTTCAGTCCTATAAATGACTTAGAGAACCGTCACATCAATTTGATACAGTAATTAACATTTAATATCATTTTCACCTCTGATCAGCCTGCTCCTCATTTAAATCAAAACTTGTCTAATTCCCACTTCTCAGCAAATAGATTAGCAGATGATTCAATTCACCTTAGAAATTTAAGTGCCTGATAAATATTGGCTGTGAATCAGACTAATAAATGAACTTTGTCAATTTATAGCTGTGTAGCCATATTAATTAACTAAAGAAAATAGCATGCATGTTCATAAGCAGTTGATAAAGATCTCTAATATATCTTTTAAAAGCAAGAATTATGTCCTTGTATAAACATACCTCCATTACAGAGTAAGTTGAGCACAGTAATTGAGCATGAGCACTGTGGCTGTGAGGCCTTGGCTCTCCTTCTACTGCTGCTGGTTTGCTGCCCCAGCATGCAGCCTATTCTGCACTAGATCTAATGTATGACCATAACCTATTTATTTCATCAATTCATCTTCCATTTTACCTCTCTAAGAATTTCAGAAATTCAAGTGAAAGTCCTTGGTGTAAACTTTCCTGACTACGAGCTTTAAGTTTGTAATTTTCTGTTAGCAGTATTTCTGTAAGGCTCCCAGAAAAACCCTTTCAATTCTTTTAATTCTACCAGGGATTATTATTTTAGCTGGAATGTACTAGGGAGGGGAAAAAAAAAAAGAAAAAAAAGCAGAACTTTTAATCAGAAACATGCTGAGAACACACACTATAATGTTCCAAGGGTGTCACTAAAGCATAGAAGAGCCAGAGCATGAAGAATGGAATTGGGCAAAATATGCCCCTGTACTCAGCACTGGTTAGGCCACACCTTGAGTACTGTGCCCAGTTCTGGGCCACTCAGTTTAGGAAAGATGTTGAGTTGCTGGAACGTGTCCAGAGAAGGGCAACAAAGCTGGGGAGGGGTTTGGAGCACAAGCCCTATGAGGAGAGGCTGAGAGAGCTGAGGTTGCTTAGCCTGGAGAAGAGGATGCTCAGGGCAGACCTTATAGCTCTCTGCAACTACCTGAAGGGAGGTTGTAGCCAGGAGGGGGTTGGTCTCTTCTCCCAGGCAACCAGCACCAGAACAAGAGGACACAGTCTCAAGCTGCACCAGGGGAGGTTTAGGCTGGATGTTAGGAAAAAGTTCCTCAAAGAAAGAGTGACTGGCCATTGGAATGGGCTGCCTGTGGAGGTGGTGGAGTCACCTTCATTGGAGGTGTTTAGGAAGAGACTGGGTGGGGTGCTTGGTGCCATGGTTTAGTTGATTAGATGGTGTTGGATGATAGGTTGGACATGATGATCTCAAAGGTATTTTCCAACCTGGTTAATTCTATTCTATTCTATTCCATTCCATTCCATTCCATTCCATTCCATTCCATTCCATTCCATTCCATTCCATTCCATTCCACTCTATTAACAAAACAGCAAAGAAGGGGGAAATGGAGGCGCTCTCATTTAAATCATTAGTTCAAAATGCAAAACTATGCATTTTCCACTAGCTGTCAGCCTTTTTTCTTTAATTATCTTAGCAGTATTGATTATTTAGTTACAGTTAGAGACAGAAATGAAGCATATTGAAGCCATCTTTATATCTGTTTCGGAGACCCAGTTCTCCTGTGTTGGAGAACTATTTTGCAAAACCAGGACAGAATGTAGAAGGACATGTTTTACTGGTGGCCAGGTTTGATATTTCAGTGGTTCATGTTACCCTTTGCAATTGTTTGTTTTGAGTAAATCACACAGCTAACGTCAAAGGCCAGAAGGAAATATCTGTCCATGCAAACATAAAGAGAACTTTTGTTTAAGACTTGAGATCAGTTTTGAGGTGGTTGTAATAGGAGCAAGAGGAAGCTGCTCACCTGACCATCATAATCTATGCCTTTGTTGTGTACCTACTGAAACACTCCAGCACTGCGTCCTGGTACACACCAGAATGCATTGAACACACAATGCCCCAGTTTGCATTGTATTCTGGGATTAAAGTAATACTTCCTGCTTCAGTGAGCTTGTGAAATGCATACTATTAACTTAATATTAATTACAGTAAATTGCATTCTGTGTCTCCTTTCCTCACCCTTGGTTCAGTTGCTCTAATGCTGTACTTGCTCGATGATACCATTAAAGACTGGATGTCTCACGGGTAATACCTACAAAATCTTGTTTTCTATTGTAGTCTCTTAAGAAGATGATAATATTAACCCAAGAGTCTGAGGTCAGTGTACAGGCTACAGATTTGTCTAAGCACACTTGTTTGTCATAAATGCAAATTGTTTGGCTGCAAAAGTCTCAACTGTCTATCCTCAGAGTAATTCAACCTTCCCAAATCTTGCATGCAAGCATAGATGGCATTGGAAATTACTAACCCAATATGGTGTGCATGGCTTAAGCATTTTGGAAAACAAAAAAGGCTACCCATTTTATGATTCCTAAGGTAAGTTAGGAAGATAAAAAAAAAAGCAAATTCAGTTGAGAAATCAATACAACTCTCAGTGTGTTTGTTTACCCCAGTACAAACAAATCAGAATTGCTATTGGTTATAGTGAAAATATGAGAAAGAAAATAACGTATTAGTGGCCTCACTGCAGTTGTGTTTTGTGTTAAAAATTTTGCAACCCTTTTAGTAGTCAAATGGGAAACAACAGTTCTGTTACTTCTGCTGGAAACAGCACATGAACGTGTGCAAAGCACATTCAGTTTCCCCATTCCCTCACCCTCTGGAATAACAACAACTAGAATTTTTAGGCTGGATGTTAGGAAGAAATTCTTCATAGGAAGAGTGATTGGTCATAGGAATGGGCTGCCCAGGGAGGTGGTGGAGTCACCATCATGTGAGGTGTTTAGGAAGAGATTGGATGGGGTGCTTGGTGCCATGGTTTAGTTAATTAGATAGTGTTGGATGATAGGTTGGACTCAATGAGCTCAAAGGTCTCTTCCAACTTTGTTAATTCTATTCTATTCTATTCTATTCTATTCTATTCTATTCTATTCTATTCTATTCTATTCTATTCTATTCTATTCTATTCTATTCTATTCTATTCTATTCTACTCTAGTCTATTCCATTCTATTCTATTCTATTCTAATTTCAAGGTGTTGGTTTGATCCCATGGCCCTTGGTTCAATGCTTTTTGTGAAATCACACCTGAAAAACACACAGAATCAATTCAGATATGTGGTGGAGTAGGAAGGTTCCCCCCCCCCCCCCCCGCAAAAGAATCCACAGCTAACTCAGCCGGAGAAGCAGATGAAAGCTGTATTTTACAAGCAGATATGGAATGCAATGAATATGTACAAAAACATACAATATTTACAATATATACAGAAGTATACAGCAATGTATGTAATACAGGAAACCTTTCCCCAACCCCCCTGAGGCCAGGGGGATTCGGCCTGTCCCTCCCTTCTCCCTCCCTACCTCCCCTTTTTCCCAAAAGGGTTAGAGAGAAAGAGAAAGGAAGGTAATTAAAAGGGAAAAACTTTGTTAAAGCTCAAAGCGAATGCAAAAGTTAGTTTTCTCTTATCTGGTTAGCAAGAATCGTTCCTGCGTAGCAAGCTGCTGCTTCAGAGAGAAAAAAAAAGCAGGCCAGCTCACAGTACAGGGGGAAGAAGAAGACTGACTGCCCCCCCCCGACTGAAAGACCAAGCTAGAACCTACAGCCGGGTTCCACCAATGAAATTGGATTAGCATATCTTGTTTTCATTCATATACCAAAACATTCAGCCAGAGTGTTCAGAAAGTGTCCCTTTCTTAAAGGCACAGCCTAAACCGGTCACAACATACCTTAAGGTATTAGTGCAAATCCACTCTTGGTGCAAGCACATTTACTGAAGAGTCCTCAAACGAAGAACGAGTTTTGTTCCCTTCTGTTGACTGGAATGAATTTGCAGGACTCAAAAGGCACTATTCAGATTTGTCCATGAGTCTGCCTCCTATTAGATTTACTTAAATATTTTGACCTGTTCCGAGAGATAATAAATAGTGCAGAATCAATGTGAGCAATCATAACTAAGCTCATCACAGAGTGTTCTGGCTACTGGACAATATCACCTGCTTTACCAAGTCAATAGCAGAAATTCTGAGCTGAGAAAGTGTATTTGAACGTGGATTCTGACAGCTACTTGCTCAAATGTGGCATTCCTGATTTACGTGTCGCTGAAAGCGTAGTTCCTATTCCAATTTGCCAGTAATGCTGCTGTAACTGTTAATGGCATCGTGGATTCACAGGGGAATCATAACCTTGAACATGTCTTCATGGACAAATTCAGAGTAGGAGTATTACAATGGAATTTTTCTGTCTGCCTTTGTTCAGGTCACTTGGCAGGACTTGATTTTATCTCTGACTCTTCAAAGTGCTTTTGCTGTTTAGTTGAGTGGATTTACAGAGATTTTCAAGAGCAACATCAGATGAAAAATTAGCAATGTCATCTTTGTTTAATGACAGCGTAATTACAAGTTGTACAGCATCCTCTTGGAACTGATTCTGCCCTTTGTGATATCCAAATGTCATGTACTTTGTTTTATACTTCATCTTTCATTGCTTTGTAATTTATTTTTTAAACACTGGGTACAAACAGTGTATGTTAAAAGATTTTTTAAATTATTTTTATTTTTTAGAATAGAATAAAATAGGATTGACCAGCTTGAAAGAGACCTTTGAGATCATTGAGTCCAACCTACCATCCAACACTATCTAATCAACTGAACCATGGCACCAAGCACCCCATCCAGTCTCTTCACAGACACCTCCAGTGATGGTGACTCCACCACCTCCCTGGGCAGCACATTCCAATGCCCAACAATTCTCTCTGTGAAGAACTTTCTCCTTACCTTGAGCCTAAACCTCCCCTGGCACAGCTTGAAACTGTGTCCTCTTGTTCTGGTGCTGGTTGCCTGGGAGAAGAGACCACCCCCCTTCTGGCTACATCCTCCCTTCAGGTAGCTGTAGACTGCAATGAGGTCTCCCCTGAGCCTCCTCTTCTCCAGGCTAAGCAACCCCAGCTCCCTCAGCCTCTCCTTGTAGGGCTTGTGCTGCAAACCCCTCCCCAGCTTTGTTGCCCTTCTCTGGACACCTTCCAGCAAGACAACATCTATCCTAAACTGAGGGGCCCAGTGAAATGCTGTCTCTAAACCCATAGTTTCCTTAAAATAGGAATGCACGTGGCCATACATTTGGTCTAGGGACATGATCTAGAAATGGCCTAATTTTGTCCCACTTGTCTGATACAATGCCTATTGATCCTCATGATCCCTTGGTTAAGAAATACTACATAATTGTCTCAACCAAGTGTAAGCATCATGAAACTACTACTCAAAATATTTGTAGAGCAGAGAATAAGCATAAACTGACTTATATGTGTGTGTGTGTGTATGCATGTGTATAAAATTTATTCGGGCAGTGGTTACCTTTTGAAACAGGTAGCAGAAAGTGACTGTTGTGAATCTGCAGGGCTGGTTGTGAGTTAGTTAACAGTTTCCAACACTGTGAAAATAAATTAAGAACTGACGACTGCAGTATCACTCTCCATTTCTCTCCTTTGTGTCACCCTTCTCAGCAGCTTATTTTGTAAGAACTTCAAGCAAGAAAGCTCTTCCCCTTGTGTTTGAAGAGAGCCTCATCTATCAGTGCCCTGGTAGGGGGCCTTACATGCTGCCATAATAGGAAGAATAATTGGATTTTGTTTGTTTTCAGTCTGAGTGCTTAAAAATGAATAGTAATGAGGATGAATATTCCCTCATAAAAGTAGAGTTGGAGTTTGTTCTACTGAAAGAGAGCATTTTGAACAGCCTGGTATTATTGTGGGATTAGAAGCATAAACTTGATGTTGTTATTCATACTCTTCCTCCTCACTTTACTGGCATTAGGCTCATTGATACAAGTTTGGATTTTCTCTATATTTGTGACTAAAGCTTTAGCAAAGCTTCTCATTTGACACCAACCAGTTTATGGCAAAAAATTCTTTAACGCTCTGGTGGCTCTCTATTGTACCCAGCTGAATTTGTGTGCCCTTGGGACCTGGTTCCAGTATTTTTAGCTTTCATGTTGACCTCTCAGGAAATGGAATTTAAATTCTTACACCAAGGTAACTGCAGTAATCTCAGGCAACTGGAGAAGCACTTCAGGTTACTGCAGGCTATCTTCTTCCACCTCTGACTAGATGATAGATCAAGAAGGTGGCAGATACACAGACTATAAACACTACTGGGGCATGAATTTGTAATTGGAAGGACAGAAAATGAAACTTTTAAGTTACAGATGCAGAACTGGTAACAAGTAGTAATTTTTTTTTGCCTTAAAAAAGATTATAATTAGATTCTTAAGCTTACTACCACAAGGTGTTCTCAAAGTCAGAATTACAGTTACGTTTAACAAGAGGTCTGCATAAATTCATGAGGGAAAAAGTCCATTAATGGTTATTTAAAATGATGGGTCTTATTTACATTTCTAATTCAGCAAATCTATTAACTGCCTTTTGGCAGAGGATGTGAGCAGGATGCTGACATTATCCATGGTCTCTTGCTTCTATTCTTTCCCTAAGCAGTTTCTGTTCACTATTTGTCAGAAACATGGGTCTGAATTGTAGTCACTTGTGTCTTAGCCAGGATAGCAGTTCTTACTCTCCTACAGGTCAAGTGCAGAGTCTCTGTGGGTTTGCCCAGCCTGCTATTAGAGAGTCTAACTCACATTAGCCTTCAGCTGGCATGTAATTTTATTCTATTTCTTTTAAAACCTAACAGAAGAGACATCTTGGGGTTCAGCACCTGCAGAACACGTGCCCATGTGCTATTAGACATTGTGCTGTTCCATGCAAAAGCAGTCTAATCTGTTTCGGCTTGCAGCATCTGGTAACAGCTATGTGCAGCCTGACCCACTCAAACCACCCTGTCTGTGTGCCCCTTACTCCACCACAGCACTCCAGCTGCAGTCTCCCTGATCACAATGACTTAGTGTATCTTTCTGACCCAGTTCTCCTCTTTGCACTACATGTATTTGTGCTACATTCCCATGTTTTCATTGTCCTTAATGAATCAAAAATAAAGTCATTCAGCTTGATCTGGCAGATAAACAGAAGACCCGATTTATTGAGTCTTAAAGAATGATTTAGCCATGGTAGAAGAAAAAAGTCCACAGCTTGTCTTATTTCAATTGAATGTTGAAATATGCAAACCATTTGGCATGTTTAAAAGCAAACAGTACTCCTGCTCTAATTTCTACATGTAATTAGTTCAAAATAATAATGTATTTTGATAGCAAGACTTTTCTTGCCTTCTGATCTGTATAATCAATGCATAGCCAAGAAACAACGATTCTGATCCCATATATTCTTCGTGGTGTGAGAGAAATAGAAATAACATAGGTGTGAAAACTATTACCCATGAGAGGACTCTGTTTGTGTCAGATTGATTACTATTTGTTAAAATAAACCAGCGCTAGCTCCTCTGGGACATGTTGAAGGAGCCTAGAAGGAGCTGGCATTAGAAGCCAGTAAGCAGAAAGAAGAGGAAGGGCAACCACAGCTGATGTGAATGGTTTCTCATGTAAAGCCAGCTGGAGCTCAGGGGAATTGATGGTGGGGAGTATATAGCTGTTGTTTGCTGGGAACTGGAGACATATTTAGGGAGGATAGATGGTGGGATAAACTGCCCTGGTAGTCAGCAGGGATTTTTTTTTTTTTTTTTAGAGTAGCCCATCCTGACCTGCTGGGTTCCAGGAAGGCTATCAAATTTGTTGAAGCCTAGAGGCAACTGAGAAGAAGAGAGAATGAAAGCAGGTCGTTCATTTTGCTGACTTCTTCAGAGGTGGATTGGTGACACAAGGTAAGAAAGAGATGTTGAATTTTCTACTCATTTATTAGCTTTCCTAAAGTTTTCTGAAAACAAAGAGGGAGAGGGGGATTTACTGTAGAAGAATCTGTGGTTGAGGCGTCTTCTGGAGTTGTCACAAAAGTTGTGAGGGAATGCTTAGCGGGGAGAGACAGCAGCAAAAGGCAGCAGTCCTAGGAGTGCTTCTATTGAGAATGTTGTGACTTGTGCATGAAGGAATGTTTTTTATCTGTGGGAAGCTCTGCTATGGTGTTTTGTAGAACCTGATATTTTGCTTCTTATTGCCATATATTGCTTTAAGGATTTTAGTGTTGTCCTTGTGCAGGGTAGAAAAATGGGAAAATACATTGGTGGTGTCTGGGAAGTTGTTTCTTTGAGTATTTTGTGGTAATATTTTTTGAAAGAAGAAATTATAATTAAACCTTTATATGTAGTCACCTTTATGGGCTGCATCTCTTAATGCAGTAATTACTTGGAGTCCAGATTTGCCTCTTAATGCAGTAATTGCAATTCCAAAATATCTCTTGAAGCTCTGTAGATCTAATAATGTGCTGCCTCAGACTATGGAATGAAGAAATGATTCCATTTTAATTTCAGAAGCTAATGGTGGTTTTAATCCATCTTTGCCTCATGTTAAAAGCAGTTTGTTTTTAATAAACTTGAGGGCGAGTGAGAAATCATGTTGTTCCTGTGACTAATATGGAAATGTCTTTCTGTCCTCTGAAGTGTATAGTCTATGTAAAAATGAAAATGAATTTTCAGCTTGCAAACCTCTTTACCGATGCTTTAAAATAGGAACGTTGCCATTCTCACTCTGAAATTGAACCTGGAGAAACAGAGATGAGCTATTAGTTTTAATAAGTAATTTCATTGACAGTAACTTAATAATTACTGTAAATACTATATGTAACAATAATCCCTGAGTGTTACTCATTATAAGCAGTTAGTGATCTGATAAACTAAAAGCATAAGGTGATAAGGAATGTGGTTAACTTCAGCAGTGACTGATTTCCTATGAAGTACAGTATCATAGTTTATATGCTCTGCAGCAGACAAAGTGTCAACAACTTTTCAGATCCTGTCTGCATCCAGTGCCTCTCTCACTAATGGGAAACTATAGATATGCACAAATCAATGTTTATTAGTAAATGAAAAAGCACCCATGGTCAAGAACACAGTGAGATGAAATAGTGTAGCACTGCTAACATAGAAATCAGTTCTTGGTCTGTACATGGTGTTCTTCAGTTTCCCAGAATAGCTAACCTGTTATAGATAAGGCTTGAATGTGCACAGCTGCAAGCTCAAAACATTGGTTGGGTTTGTTGTTTTTATTTTTGTAAGTCCTAGGTGTTCTTTCAAATAAAACTTACTTTGAATTTATGTGCCCCAGGAATTAATATTTCCTGTATTGAGTTCCATGTGCAACACTCTTTCCTTATTAGTTTTCTTGATTGTAGTTTGTGGTAAATCGGTCAGCAATAATGGCTGGTAGGATTTGGTTCTGTTTGCCTCTGCAGTACTTGGATCAGCAGGTGAAAGAGATCTTGCTTAGTTCTCCACTGTGGCAAGCCAGTGTTATTCATGCGTCCATGCCAGATGACTGGAAATTCAGTAGGTCACCCCAGAATGCAATTCACGAATTGGGACCCTCAAAGGTCATCTTGCCCAACTCTCCTGCCGTGAGCAGGGATGCTTCTAATCAGGTCAGGCCATGCAGGGCTGCATTGAGTCTGATTTTGAATGTCTCCAGGGATAGGCCTCAACCATATTGCTGTGCAATCTGTTCCAGTATTTTACCTCTCATTGTGAAGAGCTTTGTGTCCAGCCTAAATCTGCCTTGCTCCAGTTCCAAACCATTGCCCCTTTGTCCTATCTCTACAAGCCCTTCTAAACAGCCCTTTCCCAGCCTTCCTGTAGGTACTCTTCAGAGATTGAAAGGTGGCTACAAGGTCTCTGTAGAGCCTTTTATTTCCAGGCTGAACAACCCCAATTTCTTCAGTCTTTCCTCGTATGAGAGGTGCTCCGGTCCTCTGATCAACATTTTGGGCCTTCTCTGGACCTGCTCTGAGATCCATGTCTGTCTTTTGCTGGAGATCCCATAGCGTTCTGCACTATGGTATGAAACCAGCTCAGGAGCAGCTTTGGCTGTAAGGGGTTGTTGTGCCTGGGAGTGGACAAATATCTGTCTCAGTGACACACAATAGTCAGTTGCATTCTCCTGGGGAGGGTCTTTGGTGCCTTGTCACAGGCACACTATATACATTACACTCTGGGATCTGTAATCACAGTGCAGGGACAGATCCTTTTCATCCTTTTGTCCCCTGTATCGTTCTTCAAACCTATTCAGGAAGAACAGAGGAATAGGATTAATACTTGCCAAATGTCTTCGTCCATTCCTTAGATATCCATAAGCTCCCAGCCTAGCCCAGGCATTCTGATTTAATGGCCTAACTAGGTGTAATTAAATTTGTGTCATATATAGAAGCTACTGTCTGAATTTTGTCTAAAGATTTATCATCTTGATAAGATTATAATAACAATTGCGTTGAGTTTTAGTTGAGAATGTTTTTGGTAATCAGAATGCAGTTTGCCAACTCAGTAAATTATCTTCTATTTGTGTTAAATGGAAAAATAATGTAAACTGAAAGCACAGGGTAATAACTGTAAAGAACAATCATTTCAGTAGCTTGAATAGAGATGGCCAATTACTTAACCTCTTCATATGGAGAGAGACTCTTCTGTGAGGGACCTGTTCATGCCCTCAGATTCAGCTGGTCCATCATCAGTAAATTTGCGGACGACACCAAGCTGGGGGCAGGAGTTGATCTGCTGGAGGGCAGAGAGGCTTTGCAGAAGGACCTCGACAGGCTGGACAGACGGGCAGAATCCAATGGCATGAGACTGAACACATCCAAGTGCTGGGTTCTGCACATTGGCCACAGCAACCCCAGGCAGTGCTACAGGCTGGGGTCAGAGTTGCTGGAAAGTGGCCAGGCAGAGAGAGACCTGGGGGTACTGGTTGATGATAGGCTGAACATGAGCCTGCAGTGTGCCCAGGCAGCCAAGAGGGCCAATAGCATCTTAGCCTGCATCAGGTACTGTGTGGCCAGCAGGAGCAGGGAGGTCATTCTGCCCCTGTACACTGCACTGGTTAGGCCACACCTCAAGTACTGTGTTCAGTTCTGGGCCCCTCAGTTTAGGAAGGATGTTGAGTTGCTGGAACGTGTCCAGAGAAGGGCAACGAAGTTGGTGAGGGGTTTGGAACACAAGCCCTATGAGGAAAGGCTGAGGGAGCTGGGGTTGCTCAGCCTGGAGAAGAGGAGACTGAGGGGTGACCTTCTTGCTCTCTACAACTCCCTGAAGGGAGGTTGTAGCCAGGCAGAGGCTGGTCTCTTCTCCCAGGCAGCCAGTACCAGAACAAGAGGACACAGTCTCAGGCTGCGCCAGGGTAGGTTTAGGCTGGATGTTAGGAAGAAGTTCTACACAGAGAGAGTGATTGCCCATTGGAATGGGCTGCCCGTGGAGGTGGTGGAGTCACCTTCATTGGAGGTGTTCAGGAAGAGGCTTGATGGGGTGCTTGGTGCCATGTTTTAGTTCTTTAGGTGGGTTGGATTGGTTGATGGGTTGGATGGGATGATCTTGAAGGTCTCTTTCAACCTGGTGTATTGTATTGATTAGTAGTCTTGAAGTAAGACATGGAAAATTAGTGAATGAAAATCATGTATAGGAAAGACTGTATATAATAACTCTCTACAATGGAATGCTTGGAGACGTGAGGCTGAAGCTGTCTTTGTCAGGGCATTAAAGTGTGTGCGCTTAAGCGAGCGAGTGAAAATTGTCAGTGGAAATATTTTGTTCAAAGACAAATGGCCTTTTTCATCAAAATAGAGAACTTGGCAGAGGTTTGATTACAACAGGGTCGTTTGATGAAGACACCAATCTTTTTTTTTTTTTCATCAAGGGTAAAATTTTCAAATGTGCCCAAGTGACTTAAAGAACTGAATTGAGTTTCTAAAGCTAACGCAGCAATTTTACACACTTCCAAAGAAGTAGGCTTCCAGGGCACCTGAATAATGTTTCGTTTAAAAACACACAACACCTACACATTTATTTTTGTATGAAACACAAAAATGTCAGGAAAAATCTTGTAGATCAGGTATTTAACCTAATCTTGTATTCATCACTAGTCGCAAAATGTGAACTTCTAAAGAATTAAGAAAAGTGGCTTCTGTTTGTTTGTTTTTCTTAAATCCATTTGAAGCACTAACTTAGGGTAAGAATGTGAATCTGACAAGACCAGATGGAAGAATAAGATCCTGGTATTATACACAATATCAATGCCTGCAGGGCCCTGGGAGATGAAGTGCTGTCGTCTCCCCGGTCCAGAGACTGAAGTGTGCAAATAAGGATTATATCCTGACCTCCTGAGGTTTTTTTTTCCTGTCTCTTCCCACACTAATTTCCAGCAGTCCCATGGTGTTTTTAGCTGCTAAGCAGCAACATGAGAAACCTGTGTGATTGTGTACACCATCAGCAGTGATAGTTTGATTCCTGATGAGTGTTTCACTGAGCCACTCTGGGCTATGGGATTACAAGGATGGGTTTCTGCAGTTCTTTGCAGCAGTGAAAAATACTTCATCGAACTGTACTTCACTGAACATTGGATTGGTTGATGGGTTGGACGTGATGATCTTGAAGGTCTCTTCCAACCTGGTGTATTGTATTGTATGGGCTTGTTTAAAGAATTCCTGAGAGAAACACATACAAGAATTTCTGAAGACTGTCAGAAGTCATACAACCAAAGGGGTGAGGGGTTGAGGGTGGGGCAAAGAGGAATATTTACTACTTTCTCTCTGCTTAGGATGGGAAATGGAAAGGCACAATAACACGTGATTATAATCATGGTGTTTTATGATGAAGCATCTAAACTTCATGAGAAGCAGCAAGGGGAAAAGGAAGGCAAAAAGGAATATGAAGAGATAGGGCCAGGTATCTGTTAGATAAGGTAGAGTCTCTAAAGGGCCTCAGAAAGGACAACAGGTTGAGCTTTCCATTGTGCAATGTTTGCAAGTCTGGCTTCTGGCTTCACATAGCTTTGTGTTAAGAATTCAGGACATCTCCCTTTTTCTTGGGGGGCAGCTACATACCAGGCTGGTGGAAGTTGGTGTCTCTGTACCTGTTGGTTGCATGCAGGATAATTTTAATGTAACTTAAGTAGTTTATATTCATTATAAAGAAATAATCTGACTCCTGAACATTTCAATTATCTATAACTGTATTAAAAACCCAAAGTGCTGCATTTGGGTACTGATGGCATACTTCACATTTCTGAGAGCCTAACTTTAATGTCCTTGTGCCTGCTGAGATATTGCCTGTGGTACTTTACATTTAGAGATAGGACAGGATGGATTAGGGTTGAGCACATAGTCTCTAAATAACAATGTATCGGAGGAAGATCTTGTGGGATGAAGGGCAGAAGCAAGAAACATTGATGTTAGGACAACTGAACATTTAAGCATGTCTCTAGCAAGATGTTGTGGCAATATTGCAGCTACACAGAGGAATGATAGAGATTGTTACAGTAAGGTAGAAACAAGATAAGCTATCTAGACATCAATAACACTTACTGCATGAAACATCTATCAAAGAAATACAGTAGACTAAGAATAAAAAGCAAGGGTGTTTTTAGGTTTTCATGGTCTTTTTTTGGTGGTGGTATTTGTTCCCCCAGCCCCCTTTTCTCTTGCAGAGCTTGTACTCAGTGACCCTCTATCTCACTCTGCGTGGCAGGAATCTCATCTGAAATATAAGAAATTCAGTTTAAACTTTTGCCCTCCATTTGTAAATGGAATAATTTCCATGGAAATACTAGGAGCTGCCTTTAAAGAAAGGCACAAAAAGTAGATCAATTATTGAAGAGGAGTTGCTGAAATCGAGATGATAACTCTTGTGGATTAATGTGAATGTATTAAATAGCAGTGCCACCCACGTGCAATGTCATCAGGAGTATTGCAATTAAAGATCTTAGTTTTAATGCACAATGTAACTGTAAATTGGTGGAATGATAATTAATATACCTTTTAGTCTAATGCACACATAGAAGTTAATCAGCTGTGCATATGAAAGGGATAAAGTAGTCACTGGTAGAGAACCTTTAATTAACATGATGTTATTAGACAGTTAACACTGTAACATTAGACATACTTAACAAGCAAAAGTGCCTCATCAGAAAAAGCTCAGGAAGCAGAAAACACAACATAATAGAACTGATTGTCAGTGCAAGGTTTTCTTTGGAGGTGAATGCCCTCCAAAGCCAGGTAATCATAGAATGGTCTGGGCTGGAAGGGACCTCTGAAGGTCATCTAGCCCAACCTCCCCTGCAGTCAGCTGGGGCATCCTCAACTAGATCAGGCTGCCCAAAGCCATGTTGAGCCTTGCTTTGAATACCTTTGGGAATGGGACTCCAACCACCACTCTGGGTAACCTGTGTCAGTGTTCCACCACCCTCATAGTAAAGAACCTGTTCTTAACAGCCGATCTACATCTACTTTTCTCCAGCTTGAAGCCATTGTCCCTTGTCCTATCACCAGAGGCCTTTGTAAACAGTCTTTCTACGTTCTTCTCGTAGGCCCCCTTCAGGTAGTGGAAAGCTGCTATTAGGTCTCCCCAGGTCTCTTTTCCAGGCTGAACAACCCCAGCCTACTCAGCTCCCCTTGTTCTTTTCCCTCTTAAAAAGCAGGTGCTTGTATAACCCTATGCTGCATACTAATCTTGGATAATTTTCAGTAAATCTATGCTTCACATGGAGTTTTAAAGAAGCATGAAATTCTTTTTGCATTTGCAGGAGTTCTTAAGTTAGATGAAAATAGTTTATTATGATATCTCCTCATGTTTAAAATTTTTCATTTTTCTGCCAACTGTTTAGAAATATTTTGAATGTTATGGAAGGAGCTTGTTCTTTCCTGTGTCTGAACTGTAATTTACTGGCACTCATGGAAAAAAAAAGACAAAGCTCCATCCTGGCATGATACTAAAAATGTTTAAAGACTCTGATAAGGATGAATCAAACAGTTTGTTCTTGTAAGCTGCTTTGGAAATTCAAACCACATGCAAAGGTAGCAAAAAAATAATCAGAAGCACACAGCTGCAGCAGGTGGGCATAGCATGTGAGATTTGTCATATTACTGGTTGAGAGGCCTGGAATATAGGTCTCAGCTGTGTCTGCCCTTGCCTTCCCATTCTCATTTTCCCATTCCATTTTCACACTACCTTAATGCAGAATCCTGTCCTCAGCCTAAGGGCAGCAGAGGTAGAAAAGCTGTAGCGCAGAGGTAGAAAAGTTGTAGCTCAGATGAGCATGGCACACAGGTGTCCTTGGTATCTCATGCTCACCTCTTACTTTTCTTTCAATGCTAATTTCAGAGATGATTTTGAAACCACATCACTCTTTCCTTTAAGTTGCTGTAATAAATTTAATGTTCGTACAAGATGTTAGATTGACAGCCCCAGAGAAGAAAATTATTCATGAGGCAGGTAGTTATAGCTGAGGTGGGAATCAATCTTGTAATTATCATGCTCTTGACTTTGAGGACTTCTCACCCTGAATGCCACAACTGGAAACCAATCTGACTACTTCTATCTGTTCATAGGTTAAAAAAAAAATAAAATCAGTAAGACTTCAAGATACATCAGACAGAACACCCCTCTGTCAATTGTAAGCAGAGCATGGCTACTGCTGAAGTGGGGGACCGTGTTGACCTAATGCTCTTGGCCTGGAACAGAGCAGCCCAAGAGCTGTTCTGCCTTAAAATGAGTTAAAATGCCACCTGAAGGGTGAAATTGCACTTAATAGTGGAAACTTCAGGGGATCCTGGGTGTGCTAAAACCTCCCATGGCTGCACTTAACTTTTTTCACTCCACTGAGCAAAGTGAAGGAGTGCTCTGAGACCACTTGGCCTCTGTCTTCACCTTTGCTAGGGGCAACTTTAACACAATTATTCTTTTCCTGGCTGGGTAAGCTGTTATAAGGAACAGACTAAAGCACAGTATGTTCTTGAGTTTGCTGCACCTTGCCAGAAGAAAAATGGCTTTGGGTGATCCATCCTTATATCCAAGACACTCACTTTGATGCTTGAAGGAGACTGAGAGAAGAGCTCATGCTTTTGTTCTGTCTTCATTGCCATTGTTTTCACATGAGCTGCTAATAAGAATTTGACATTGTAAAATGAAATGACTTCTGGATATGCTGCCTCTGAGTTTTGTGTGTGGCTCTTTATTTATTAATTAGATTTTTCTTTAAAGCAATTGGGACTTCTCAGATTTCAGATTAATCTAGCTTCACAGTGAATTCAGGCATTGAATTCAGCTGTCTTTGCATAACATGAGGTAGTGTAGCTCATGCCTTTGCTTTGTTGGTGGAATAATCTGGAGAGTGCAGAACAAAATTAAATTAGAGGTCAAGTCACAGTTTTCACCACACAGTCTGAGCTGGCCTTCTCAGCACATAATTTTGCAAAGTGTTTGTTCAGTGGTACATCAAGAAGCATATCTGTGCATTACTCACTTACTGCATGCAGCTTGCTACAGCCATCTGCTGAAATCCCCTTTTCAGTGTAGCCAATCTGAGCCTAAAATACTGATAAACAATCTCTGCTTCTAAATTAAGACTAAAAGAGTAAGCAGGGGAATGAATGTAAGCAATACATTTCTCAGACATGCTATGTGTGCTTCTGTTAATATCATGGTGATAAGTAACGTTACAAATCTGACACATGTAATCATTGTATGCAAGTGATAAGGAGGATAAAAATTTTAGAGTAGCATAGATGTTGAAAAGATACTCCCAAACAATTCATCTCTACCTGCAGACAGCTTAGTGACCATGTGTTGTGGTAATCTCTGTAGCTGTAAATAAAAACATCCTGCAGTGTGTTACTCAACTTTGTGTTGCCGAAGATCTTATTTCCAAGGGTAAAGGAGAAACCACTTTTGCTGATTTCTGTGGTTAAACCACCACCACTTCTACGTAGCCCCTATCTAATGCATCCATGATCAGAAGCCATGATCTTTGGCAAGAATGGGGGGTTAAGGAAAAGAATGATTCCCCTCACCCTTACAGTCTGCCCTTCATTATCATCTCTCTAGTCCATCTAACAAAAAAGTAGAGCTTGGTGAACTCCAGTGGCTTACAGAAGAGGTACTTATTGGCAATTGGTTTCTGAACTGATGTCAGGGCCAACTCAGCTACACAGGGACGGGAATAATGCATCCATCTTTTCACCATGGTTGAGGGCCAGACTGCCAGACATGGGGCACTGCGAGTCTGTCCATGATCATCATAGTATCAGTCAGGGTTGGAAGGGACCACAAGGATCATCTAGTTCCAACCCCTGCCATGGGCAGGGACACCCCACACTAGATCAGGCTGGCCAGAGCCTCATCCAGCCTGGTCTTAATGATGTAGCAGAAGAGCAGCACATGACAGCAGCGTTTAAAGCAGATTGTTCAGCATCAGTAAGCACTGAGCACAGAAGTGAGAAGTTGAGGAAAAGCTGGAGAAACCTGTGTAGGTTAAAGTGTATACTCTAAGCAGCTAGCCAGAACAAGATGTATGTTGCTGTGGATATGGTGCTATCCATATCTAAGTTGGGTGTTTTAATGATACTTGGAAGAGTTTTAGTTCTCTTTGGCTCCAGGGTAGGCATATGAAGAGGCAACAGCTCCAACCTCATATATCTTACTGTTTTTAAATAAACATATGGTAGAAATGGAAAAATAATTTCTTAGAGCTGGAATAATTTATCCAGCTTGTTAAGAGTATATGGTGAAGATTCATGTGCAGTCCTCCTTGGTACATGTACTAGGTTGGCTTTAAACACAAACAGCTCAAATCCTGTAGGTGGGAGAGTACCCCAGTGTCAGTGAAGTGCCTGAAGGGTGCATGTGGCACATGAAATCCTCACATCTGTTAATTTACATCAGGAGGAAGCTATCACCTTGTCTGCTTAACTCCATAATCTGCTGCTGTGAGTGAGCTGAGCTGGTTAATGCTCTCTTGAGAACTCAATGGCATCTGGGACATGACAAAAATTATATGAAATTAAAATAGAAGGGAAGTAAGCTATGAGAAAAATACAGCTTGAATATGGCCAGAGCCTAATCCAAGCCTTTAAGAAGAGGTAGAGCACATGAAGTCTGTGGTAAGGTATATAGGAAACAGAGCAGACTTTTCTACTGTGATTTTTTTCCTGTTTATAGACAGTGAAGGAATGTAGACATAATCAGAGTAAAGAAAAGATGGTGTGTCAGAGAGATGACTGCTGAGGAGACCACCTGCCATCACAGCCATGGTAATAAAAGGATTTGTAAAGCCATTTTGCTCCCTGCTGCTAAAAATTTCAGCTGCCTTGCCTTCTTGTGCTGTGGCTTCCAGGTTCCCAGAGACTGCTCTTTGACCTTCCCATGTCTGCCCATACCAGCTGCTGCTTCTCTCCAATACAATGGGAGTCAGCAGATCATTTATTCATCAGCTGTTTGGTGTTAAAACAGTAGAAACCTTCTTTGCACTGTCTGATAGTCTCTTCCAGCTCCTTCCTGCTCTGAGACTTCTTTGCGTCCTTGATGGTTAATTTTATTCTTTTATCTCTGCTTTGCTTTCTCATCTCCTTGAGTGCTCTCTCACCAGATGATCTTCAATGCATTGACTTTTCTGACTTACAGGGAAGTTAATTAAACTCTCAGCCTTAATGTTACTTTAATATTTGCTGGTTTGAGTGGATTTTTATGTAGATAGCTGTCTCCATCAAAACGCCAACATTTGCTGTAATTTAAGCACAGTAGCGTCTTTGCTTAGGTTACCAAATGACTGCAGCATCTTAGATGCTACACTATCACATAGTGACAAGGAGTGCTTTGGTCCTTGACCCATGTGAACAGTATTTCATATAACTGTGAAGGCAAGGAACTGCATCTTCTAACCATACATGAAACTAGGTA
This sequence comes from Picus viridis, assembly GCA_033816785.1. Taxonomy (NCBI): domain Eukaryota; kingdom Metazoa; phylum Chordata; class Aves; order Piciformes; family Picidae; genus Picus; species Picus viridis. Next base: position 12,009,718 of record CM066587.1, on the reverse strand, counting down.
GCAAATACAAGAGCAAACAAATTTTAGGTTTTGGCCAGTCACAAGTTGCACTTTTGTTTGTAGGTCTCAAAATGCTACTCTGAGACTGATACTATGTACTGAGCACTGATCTGAGATACTTGTGCCTTGTATAATGTTATAGAGACAGAAATGTATATTTCTGATACCTTATTAGCAGGGAAACATCTAATTGGAAACTGTAAAATGAGTCCAAAGTATTTCTTGCATGCTGCCTGGCAGTGGGTTTTGTCATCTTATTAAATGCTGTTTCAGCATATTCCTGGCTAATAAGGGTAGGTGTTTTACATCATTTTAGCAAAGTGGAACATAGGAACTGTATGACTGAAAATCCATATTGCCATTTTTCATTTTCATTATTGCTCTTTCATAATTAAGCAATAAATATAAGCTGTGCTGATCTGAATGATTATGGCAAGCTTTCCTGCATACTGCGAAGAATGAGAATGTAGATAGAAAAAAGGTTCCAGCTGCCCTTGGGAAAATATAAAATCAATCCTCCAGTACGTTGTCTGCTTACCTTGAACTTGTACTGAGCTGTAGTGGAAACAGTGTCACAGTGCTGGATGCTTTGGGTTGATATAGGAGGTACTTTTTTGCCCCCAGCCGATGTAACATCAGCTTGAAGATGTTCCCATGATAAGCAACTACAAAGACAAGCAGTTTAAGTACTGCTACTTCCAAGGATGAAAACTATTTGCCCAATTTCTGTAAAAAATACTAAATTCTCCCTAACCTTATGCAAATTAGTGTTAGCACAGGTGGGTGAGGCCAAATAAAGCCTTACTCAGCTCTGGTGGGACCCCACCTGGAGTACTGCATCCAGTTCTGGAGCCCCTATTACAAGAGGCATATGGACGTGCTGGAATGTGCCCAGAGAAGGGACATGAGGATGATCAGAGGGCTGGAGCACCTCTCCTATGAGGATGGACTGAGATTTGGGGCTGTTCAATCTGGAGAAGAGAAGGCTCTGAGGTGACCTCATTGTGGCCTTCCAGTATCTGAATGGGGCCTACAAGAAGGCTGGGGAGGTAAAGGTACTAATTATTGTTTATTTCAAAAGGTACCTTGTGGAGTCAACTGTACACTTAAACCAAACGTTCTGTGTCCTTTCCTCTGCGTGACCAATCAGATGAGGGTGGTGGTGGAATGCAGTGAGGCTGTGACCCCATTTGAGATGTAGGAGTGAGCTGAAAATACTGTAGGTAGGAGCTAAGGTGAGGGGGGAGCATGTATCCTTTTTGTGTGTTGTGCAGATCCTTGCTAAATTGTGCAGGGAAGTGCTGAAGGGATGGAAGTGGGTGGAATGTAAGGGGAGAGAGTGACACAGGTAACACTGGGGTTAAGGCTCTTAGCCTGCTGGAAACGGATGCTAGAAGTATCCAGAGAATCGGCTCATATCGCATTGTGAGTCTTGTTTAGTTGGCATCTTGGGACAGCTGCTGTCACCCTGGTAATTTAGCACATCTGTCTTTGTTTGCTAAATGTGCTCTTGGTCCCTAGTCCCTATTGTTATCTTTTGCTGCTCCTTTCCTTTTTTTTGGTTGCTTCCTGTATGTGTGGTGGTGTCCTGCCTGAAGTCAGGGATTCATTTTCAGTTTTGCCATTACCACAGTTTCATTATCAACCTTTATGAAGCTGCTGACCTCAGGTTTGAAATTGCTTCAGGTCAAGAGCATGTTTGGGGCATATGAAAAAACAAACATAAACCACCACCATCAAAGAAACAACCAGCGAAAGCCAAACCCAAAAGCTGATTGTCTCCACGACATTTCTGTAAGCTTCTCAGGTAAATTAGAGATAAACACAGGTCTTTGCCATTTACCTTTTCAACATAATGTAATGAAGAGAAGTAATATGATTGAATTCTATTGATTATCTAAACCCTGTGACCATTTAATGAACACACTTTCAGGTATTTTTCTAGGGAACAGACAAAAAAAATATGCATTTTCTTCTGTATATAGTTTCTTACAATTAGGTAAAAAGGAAAGGACAAAATCCTGTAAGGAGGGCTAGGTCAAATCCTTGCTGTTCATTCTATGGGAAGAGAGGAAGAACAGGAAACAACAAAAGTAGTGATCAGAAACATGACATATCCCACTTGGTTATCTAAAAGACACTGTGAGAATCATAGGGAGCCATAATTTTGTAAACAGCTGCAGTGATTTCTGTAATGCAGAGACCTAATGAGGAGCAGTGAGCCTAGCTTGGTTAGAACAACAACATTGCACTGCAACATGCTGTGCTGAGTGCTCTGCAAGTACAAAGCAATGGTCTGGAGATCCAGGAAGTCTGTCTCCTAGACAATGTCTGGCAAATCATTTTACTTCATACTGCTTCTGTTTCACCCTCTAATAACCGGGCGGATGACTTTATTTTTAAGTGCATTGGAAGCTACTGATGAGAGTTAGGTGGCAGCATTGTTTATTGCATCAAATGTGACCAAGATTGCACAGAACATACAATTATGAATGGAACTTGTTGTCAAAGACTGCAGAAGGTCTTTTGGTACTCCTGTATAAATTGTCTGTGCCAACTTTCTGCTCATTATTGTTAGGATAGGGAGACAAATCTTCCCATTAATCTTGTATACAAGTCTGCCACCATGTTCAGAATTGAAGTCAAACTTTTATGCTTATTCTTATGTTTCATGCATTTCTCTTTGTTGCTGTTCTTTTCCATCACTGTCATGATTTCTCCATTTCATAAACTGTGTAAATCTACTGATTGCTAAGTCTTCTTTAAGTTCACTGTTACATGTGTCCAGAAGATGTAAGAATGTGGGTAAAGCAGTTTCTTAAACACCTTATGCCTCTCCTATAAAAAGTTCTAGCTTTCTGCCTGCATTTTGATTAGTAGGATTTAGAGTTCCATTTGTAATTGAGGGAGGAAAAAGAAAGTATGTCATAGAATCAATAAGGTTGGAAAAGACCTCAAGTCCAACCTGTCCCTCAAGACCTCATGACTACAAAACCATGACTTCAAGCGCCATGTCCAATCCCTTTTTGAACACCTCCAGGGATGGTGACTCCACCACCTCTCTGGGCAGCCCATTCCAATGGCTAACAGCTCTCTCTGTGAAGAACTTTCTCCTCACCTCGAGCCTAAACTTCCCCTGTCAGATTATACTTTCTTCCTTCCTATGAGGTGATCCTTTTCTTTTCAAGCTAACATCATTTTAACTTCATTTGTTAAAATAGAGGTCTGGTGGTCTTTCATGCTACCAAACTGTTTTGTTGAAACATCTAAACCTGAGCAGATACTCTTCTGATAATCACTTTTCTAATAAATCTGTCAGTAACTGGAGGTGTTTAGGAAGAGACTGGATGGGGTGCTTGGTGCTCTGGTTCAGTTGATTAGATAATGTTGGATGATAGGTTGGACTTGACGGTCTCAAAGGTCTCTTCCAACCTGGTTAATTCTATTCTAATTGTGTACTCTTGCCAGCAACAAAGATGGATTTAAGTGGGTTTCTCCTCCCCCAACCCCCTGAATATTTGTTATAGGACCTTTGCTCCATTTTTTTTTTTTAGATGGAAAGAATGGATAATAATAGAAATCACAATCTTTAAGTAGCAGAGAATACAATGACTATATTAATTGTGTGATGAAGTTTCTTAGTGTGTCTCTAAATTTTATTTCATGGGGGGACACCCAAACCCTCCTTCCCCCCCCCCCCCCCCTCCACCCCTGAGTTATGGAAATTGCAAATAAGGTATCAGAAATATACATTTCTATCTCTGTAATGTTATACAAGGCACCAGTATCTCAGATCAGTGCTCAGTACGTAGCATGAGTCTCAGAGTAGCGTTTTGAAACCTACAAACCAAAGTGCAACTTGTGACTGGCCAAAACCTAAAATTTGTTTGCTCTTGTATTTGCTACCTAGTTTCATGTATGGTTAGAAGATGCAGTTCCTTGCCTTCACAGTTATATGAAATACTGTTCACATGGGTCAAGGACCAAAGCACTCCTTGTCACTATGTGATAGTGTAGCATCTAAGATGCTGCAGTCATTTGGTAACCTAAGCAAAGACGCTACTGTGCTTAAATTACAGCAAATGTTGGCGTTTTGATGGAGACAGCTATCTACATAAAAATCCACTCAAACCAGCAAATATTAAAGTAACATTAAGGCTGAGAGTTTAATTAACTTCCCTGTAAGTCAGAAAAGTCAATGCATTGAAGATCATCTGGTGAGAGAGCACTCAAGGAGAAGAGAAAGCAAAGCAGAGATAAAAAAAGGGGCATGCTTAATTTATGCCCAGTATTCCTAAAGTGGGCATCTGTCCCAGGGTTTGCAACCATTAGATCTAACTTTTATCCGTTTGATATAAACATAAATCCCTTCTCTCTCTCCCAGGACAAGGCATAGCTTGTTCAATTTTCTTCAAGACTCTGCATTATTTTTGAGGTGGAAAAAGGCATTTCTGGCCTGAGCAGAGCATTATAAGGGATTTGTTTCCCTACAGAGTCTGCCTATTATGAAATTGCAGAGGTGTGCTGATCAGGCAGTGTGTCTTGCAGAATACATCTGCATCATAAACCCTCTGATTAATGGGATGTGAGGTCCTGAGTCAGCTTCTTAAAGGTATTTTTGAGTTGCTCTAAGTGTTGTAACACAAAGAATTGGGACAATAGCAGGTCGATCCTTTTCTTCAGGATATTGCAACTTCCCTAGAAATTCAATCCTCATCCTAGTTCACTACCCAAAATCTGGAGTTCAGTGTGATTCCATGAAATAGCTAGGTATGAGCAAACTCACCGTCTTCTGATGGGAAGTTCTTTAAACTGAAACATTCCTGAAGCAGTCCAAAAGCTACATTTCCTGGGACTATACTGTTACTGCTGCTTTTTACATATTTGCTAGTACAGACAAAAAAGCACTTGCCAAAATGCATGATTTGTTTTGTAGACAATTGCAATTAAAGAAACTTTTGATCCCTCTAGTAGGTTGTTACACTCCAAGATTTTTCTCTTGCTTTTGAAAACCTTCCAGACGTGTATCACTCTCTTCCTCTCTGGATGTGACAATTTCTGTTGTCTGATCTTTGTAATCTTCTTCAATTAAATTTGGAAAATGCAGAGGCCACTCCAAAGGAGCAGACCTCTAACTGCAATGCTGAAATGCCAGACAGCAGTTGGAGATCCTCAGTCCCAACCTTTCATTTAACAGGACTCTTCTTGACATGCTCAGATTGATGAGGTAACAGCTTGAGACAATGAGTTTTCTTACAGTCCTGTTTTGCTCTCTCTCCTGTCTATTGGGAAGGTGGTTAAAACCTGACACAGCATGTTGTATTATATGTGAATAAATAATCTGGATTTGCATTTAAAGCACCCCATCATTCTGTGGTGTAGTTTGATTGTTTTGCACATTGTGCTATAGATTTTTGGGTTTGACTGTGTTAACATAGCTGGGATGATGATAAGGTATTGCTCACATTTATTCATAGCTATCAGAACCGTAAACCTGAAAGCCTCACCTCAATGGCAACTCTGGGAGCTCTGTTGAATTAATTACATCAAGCCTGACTCCATTCTCTCACTGGCTGTGGCCTTCCAAATCCACTGATCCAAACAACTCTATCTCCCAGGTAGAACTTGTAGCTATAACTGTTTGTATTTGATCAAAGACCTCATAGGCACGTTACAAAGAAGATACGGACATGGAGTTAAGCACAGGTGAACTGCTGGTAAACAGTAACTCCTCTTCAGAGTCTTGTGGCCTCTGAACAAACAACAGATCAAGTTCCAAGAGCTGGAGAAGGCAAAAGAGGGAAAGACCCTCAAGTACACTGTACATTATAACTGCCTTTTTCATGGTGAATGGGGCATGTGGCTACATGCTTTCAACCACCTGTAAAACACTCAAGGTCCAAGTTTGCAGAAACTTTGAACAAAGACTCTTTGTAGAGCCTTTTTTGGTGCTTTGATTAGTTTCAGCGTCAGATGAGCAGTAGTGAACCTGTGGATCATAGAATCAGTCAGGGTTGGAAGGGACCACAAGGATCATCTAGTTCCAACCCCTGCCATGGGCAGGGACACCCCACACTAGATCAGGCTGGCCAGAGCCTCATCCAGCCTGCTCTTAAACACCTCCAGGGGCGGGGCCTCAACCACCTCCCTGGACAACCCATTCCATGGCTTCACCACTCTCATGGTGAAGAACTTCTTCCTCACATCTAGCCTGAATCTCCCCATTTCCAGCTTCATTCCATTCCCCCTAGTCCTATCACTACCTGAGATCCTGAGAAGTCCCTCCCCAGCCTTCCTGTAGGCCCCCTTCAGATACTGGAAGGCCACAATGAGGTCACCTCGGAGCCTTCTCTTCTCCAGACTGAATAGCCCCAATTCCTTCAGTCTGTCCTCATAGGAGAGGTGCTCCAGCCCTCTGATCATCCTCGTGGCCCTTCTCTGGACACGCTCCAGCACCTCCATATCCCTCTTGTAATAGGGGCTCCAGAACTGGATGCAGTACTCCAGGTGGGATCTCACCAGAGCTGAGCAGAGGGGAAGAATCACCTCCCTTGACCTGCTGGTCACACTTCTCCTGATGCAGCCCAGGATCTGATTGGCTTTCCGGGCTGCAAGTGCACATTGAGAGTTCATGTTGAGCTTCTCATCCACCAGCACCCCCAAGTCTCTCTCTTCAGGGCTGCTCTCCAGCCAGTCACTGCCCAGCCTGTATTTGTGCCTGGAATTGCCTCGACCCAGATGCAGGACCCTGCACTTGGTCTTGTTGAAGCTCATGAGGTTGGCTTGTGCCCACCTCTCTAGATGAGACTGTGCTCCTATATAAATGTGTATGGTGAGGGGGTAGAAGGAATTAATCTACAGGCATCTTTAAGGACCCAAAAAGAAGGCAAGGGAAAGTCACTGCCTTTAAGCTCTCCCTGCATATGTACAGAAAGTTAAGTAGAGCTTGCTCCATCAGTCCCATACCTCTGATTGGAAAGGGAAGAGTTTTGTTACCCAGACCTAAAGAACAAATAACTCCAGCAGTTAAAATATATGCCACGGTAGGACCAAACCTTAGATGTGGTGCAGGCACAGCATACTGTGTTACTATACCCTCTGAAGCTGACCTCACAACTGATCACCTCCAAGCTTTACTGCTTCTGAGTCATTCCAGGAACTTAAACTTGCTCTCCTGACTTTGAACACAGGAACCCAGGATCAGCTATCTCACTTTCTTTTTCCTGACCTCTGCCCCTGGTACTCTGAAGCCCATAAGGAGGAAAAGACAGTGGTCTCAAAACTGATTTCTTCAGGGATTTTGTCACAAGACACAAAGAAATGTGTGCCTTGTGACAGGAGCCATCTCTGAGTCAGACTGAGGAAGTGAGTACACACAGATAGCTGAATTGGAGCTTCTATATTTTATTAAATCATAACATTCTATTAGCATTATATTATAAAAGGGAGGAGCAGCTTATGTGCTTTAGACTAATTTAAGGCAACTTCATGGTCAGTTCTTACTCTGGTTGGACATAAATATTTTAACAACACAAAAGGCTATGCTCTGTATTTTTCCCTCTGTTGCCCAGGCTTGCTCCATAGCTCTGGTATTCAATGTTCTACAGTGCACTTCTCTATTCTAGTCAGGAAAAAAATAAAACACTTATGGTTCCATTTTTTGAGTCTGCAGCAAATACTGAACTTCTACTTTGAAAACAAGCCAGAGCAGCCCTTCTGTGTCTACTAAACTCAGAAACATGCTCACAGTGTTTCTTCCATGCTTTGAATAAAACAACCATAAAATTATTTCCTTGTAGACCTTTTCTCCCCCTCCTGTGGCAGTGAAGTGTCACTGGATATTTATTGTTTCTCCATCTAACTCAACTTTGAATTCACCTGATCACAGGAACTCTACAGCTCTGGGTGCTGTTTCAGCATGAACTCCTGTTTGCTTAGAGAAAAGGTCAGGAAAAAAATTGCAATGAAATGCTTTATTCTTGTGAGAATTTGTCTATTTGTCAACACACGCAGAGGCCTGACTGATGTGGTGCCACTGCAACATAGGTCCTGCCCTTAGGTAAATTCATTCTGGAAACTTGATAAATGTCATCCTTTCCTCCTACCTCATAAATATCCCTCATTTTGAGTTCTCAGAAACATACACATACCAGGGAATACAATTCAACTTACCTGACTTTTGGATTTCATGTGGACTATGGACAATGAGAAAAATAAATAGGTAATGTGAAAAATAAACACTACTGAGTCCTTTCCAGGGCAAGATAAACCATGGCATACAGGAACCCATTTCTCTCTGTTATACAGTAGGGAAATACTTAAATTCAGCCATCTGTGCTGCTAACATCTAAATTAGGTGATTGCACCTCAGTCCTTTAGTCAGCTCTTATCTCCCTTCCTGATTTGTAATTTGTAAAACAGTCATAAGCAAATTTGCAGATGACACCAAGTTGGGAGCAGATGTTGATCAGATGGAGGGAGAAAGGGCTCTGCAGAGGGACCTTGACCGACTGGACAGATGGGCAGAGTCAGATATGATGACATTCAACAAATCCAAGTGCTGGGTGCTGCACTTTGGCCACAGCACCCCCATGCAGAGCTACAGCCTGGGGCCGGAGTGGCTGGAGAACTGCCAAACAGAGAGGGACCTGGGGGTGCTGATTGACAGCTGCTGAAACATGAGCCACCAGTGTGCCCAGGTGGCCAAGAAGCCCAATGGCATCCTGCATTAGGAATAGTGTGGCCAGCAGGAGCAGGGAGGTCTCATTGTGCCCCTGTCCTCTGCATTGGTTAGACCACACCTTGAGTACTGTGTCCAGTTCTGGGCCCCTCAGGTTAGGAAGGACATCAAGACACTTGAAGTTGCCCTTCTCTGGACATGAAGGCTGGTGAGAGGCCTTGAGTACAAGCCCTATGAGGAGAGGCTGAGGGAGCTGGGATTGTTCAGCCTGGAGAGGAGGAGGCTCAGGGGAGACGTCATTGCTCTCTACGACTACCTGAAAGGTGGTTGTGGCCAGGAATGGGTTGGTCTCTTCTCTCTAGCAACCAGCACCAGAACAAGAGGACACAGTCTCAAGCTGAACCAGGGGAAGTTTAGGCTCGAGGTGAGGAGAAAGTTCTTCACAGAGAGCGTCATTCATCATTGGAATGGGCTGTCCAGGGAGGCGGTTGAGTCACTGTCCCTGGAGGTGTTTAAGAGGGGATTGGACGTGGCACTTGGTGCCGTGGTCTAGTCATGAGGTCTGTGGTGACAGGTTGGACTCGATCTCTTCCAATCTCGGCGATACTGTAATTGAAGTCTGGCTACAGTTTTTCAATTTTCCCTGGTATTATTACCTCCTTCAAATTTTTTTTTATTAATTTTTTTTTGTCAGAAAGTGCGTGGTTTTCATGCAGAAATTCCTTCCAGGGAAGGAAGCAAGGCATAAACCACATTGGATGTGTTATAATTCAGAAAGAGCTGGTATGTGTTAATTCTCTCTCTCTCTCTGTCAGAAAATGGCCAGTTTGATTGAACTGATATATTTCCTGAGTCTTCTGAGATCTTAAAGCAGTAGAACAAGGGCAGGCAGCAAACCCAACCACTACAGGAATAAATGTGGTGGAGCAATTACACTTGGTTGCAGTTTTGTAGTGCAAGTTCTCTATTTAGTCTTTAGATTGTGATAGCTTAACACACACCAAAAAAAGTTATGAAGACTGTTGAAAGTGAATTGTCAGGGGACTCCAGCCTCACCACAAGAGCTCTGCATGTCAATCAAACTCTGCACTTTTTCAGTAACTCCACAGAGTTTATCATACATTTAAGAACTGCAGGGCTGTGAAGGCTTGTTTAGACTCTGGATCCAACTGTAGAGAAGGTTGGAAGGGTCTGAAGCTGAGAAATGAATGGAATGGAAATCCTTTCATTGCAGTTTGTCATTTAACAGTTGCAGCAGGCATCTTTAGGGACTTGAGCCTTGTGCAGTGACTCAATCACCACTGCAACTACTTGAGTGCAATCTTTCATGTAGGAGATGACTTGACTTGTGAAATTGTTTCTTGAAATTAGTTTGGTACTTAGCATTTAATACTCTCTTTTGCTTTGCAATTAGCTCTTACTAATGCAGTTTAATGTATTTGTAACATTTCTTGAAAATCATAGTAGACGTGATTTGAACTGAAGCTAAATCTCTTGAACTTTTCCTTATGTTAATTTGAAATGCCAACAGGGCACCAACTGCTGTGAAAATTAATGAATGAGCTACACCAGACTGTCTTTCATTTCATTTGAATGACTTTGCACTCAGGGAGCATATGTGACAAGCAAGCTATTCTCCCATGTTACAGATGATGCTGGAGCAGTAAGAATTCTGCTTCTAGATGTCTGCACAGACAGACTGGATCCTGATTTCTTTGCAAGCACATTATGGCTTACAGCTCAAAGGAGAGGCAACCCCCTCAGAAGGATGTTTTTTTCTTTCAAGTGTGGAAATATTATTGAACTTAAACTATATGCCACTGAAGTAGCATTTCTAATTATCAAGGCAATGCTTTGCTTCCCGTTAAAATAATCCCTCTCTTAACATGACACTCAGCTTGCTTAAGACTGAGGGCAGTTTTGCTGTGCTCTTTCTTTTGCTCTCTACAACTACCTGAAGGGAACTGTAGCCAGGTGGGGGTTGGTCTCTTCTCCCTGGCAATCAGCACCAGAACAAGAGGATACAGTCTCAAACTGCACCAGGGGAAATTTAGGCTCGAGGTGAGGAGAAAGCTCTTCATTGAGAGAGTTGTTAGCCGTTGGAATGTGCTGCCCAGGGAGGTGGTGGAGTCACCATCCCTGAAGATGTTCAAGAGGGGATTGGACACGGTGCTTGGTGCTGTGGTTTTTTCCACCCTTAATCATCATGATTCAGTGACTTCTAATGAACATTTGTGAGTCAGAAAAAAGCAAACACATGAAGCTTGTTTTCTCAGACTGTGTTAATTATGTCATAGCTATTAAAGCACAACTGCAGAATCTGGATGGTTTTGTGTGATAAATGCCATACTGAGTTCTCAGGCAACAACTCTGCTGTCATTCTCTGCTGAAGTTCTGGAATTTAGCTTTTTTCCTTTCAGACACCAGTGTGCTTGCTTGATTGTGTTCCTGCTAACAAATTTTTCATCTTTCTGCTTAATCACATGCTAATACTCCACTGTAGTCTTGACACCAATGCATGCAGAAGCTCACTGTTTCCTGGGGGTGGTTTGACTCAAAGTTCAGTTCTTCAGTTTTAACTGGGAGCAGTAAATATGCTTTGTTGCTCTTGTTCCACCATTTGGAGTCTCTAATAACAAATGAAAACAAAATCAAATGATGTGATCAGTAAAACCGTGACACAACGTTCGTGCCTAGATAAATTATCAAATAAACAATTTCATTTACACCCAGATTAGATAACTGGCACCAAACCCAATATGTTAGTTTTTATACTCTGCATTGCAGTCAGATAATGAAAAGACTAATTGGATTTGGACTTGGAAAAATGCCACTGCTGTGCTCCAAACGTTGACTAAACTAAGAAACGAAAGTATGGGGCAGTTGTGTCCTGGCTATTGCAATGCAAAGGATAAACAATTTATTTTCTGACTTAAGCTTCATATTAAAGAGGTGTAATGGCAAAGTTGTGTCAGTAGATACAAGCTGTGAATTCTGTTTAATGAAAACAATAGAATAAGATGTTTGAAGGCATCTTTTACGAATGGGCTGTGAAGAGCCTTGTCAACAGCAAACCCGTGAAGGAGTGAGAATTGGCGTTGGACTTAGCTGGACACAGAGCTCTTCTGACTTGGTAAAGACACATGTATTTATTTTACATCCCACAGGGCACTCATCTCTGAGTGTGCCTGTGCTGCTTTCAAGGACACACAAGGTCATCTTTGCCATTTTTCATCATTTGTTTTCTAGAAAAGTGGCATCCTTATTCTCTGCTTGTTGTCAGATACGAAAGTGGTTTCAGACATAATTTATGGGTCTGATTTATACATCAAAACACCTGTCATACCGAATGCTGCAAAAGTAAATTTTACAGGTCATGAGAGGGATGTACAAACAGCACATATTATGGTGAGATTTCAGGATTGTTTGTTCAGAGGTTTTCAACGTACCTGACTTGTGCCTCCTGGAAGCAACAACTCTGATCGTTTAACAGCGCAACCTTTGTGTGCCTGAGTGCAGCAGTTAGGACTGCCCAGCTGCAGGGAAAGATGTGTGGCTTTATGAATCAAAAGAATTGCACTAAGAATTGCTTTAGTTGTTTAAAACTCTTACACTGTAGGGTACATGGGTTGTCAATTAGTATCATAGTATCAGTCAGGGTTGGAAGGGACCACAAGGATCAGCTAGTTCCAACCCCCCTGCCATGGGCAGGGACACCTCACGCTAGATCAGGCTGGCCAGAGCCTCGTCCAGCCTGGTCTTAAACACCTCCAGGGATGGGGCCTCAACCACCTCCCTGGACAACCCATTCCATGGCTTCACCACTCTCATCTTGTCCCTGAAGGTTTGTTTTCAATAGCATGCCATAGTCTCTCTGTGAATTTCTGAATAGTATGCTTGATCTGAAACTAAATTTATAAGCAATGGATCAATATATATTTAACAAATATCTGCTGCTTTGTAGTATTTAAGAAGTATATAAACTGATAAATATCACTAATAGAAACAGTATTTCACTATAGTCTGTATTGAAATCTACTTTGTACTGTGTGTTGAAAACCAAACCACACAAACCATCAAATCAAGCAATACCAACAACAATACAATAGAATAGACCAGGTTGGAAGAGACCTTCAAGATCATCACGTCCAACCCATCAACCAATCCAACCCACCTAAACAACTGAACCATGGCACCAAGCACCCCATCAAGTCTCCTCCTGAACACCTCCAATGATGGGGACTCCACCACCTCCCTGGGCAGTCCATTCCAATGGGCAATCACTCTCTCTGTATAGAACTTCTTCCTAACATCCAGCTTAAACCTGCCCTGGCTCAGCTTGAGACTGTGTCCTCTTGTTCTGGTGCTGGTTGCCTGGGAGAAGAGACCAACATCTGCCTGGCTACAATCTCCCTTCAGGTAGTTGTAGAGAGCAATAAGGTCACCCCCAGTCTCCTCTTCTCCAGGCTAAGCAACCCCAGCTCCCTCAGCCTTTCCTCATAGGGCTTGTGTTCCAAACCCCTCACCAACTTCGTTGCCCTTCTCTGGACACGTTCCAGCACCTCAACATCTTTCCTAAACTGAGGGGCCCAGAACTGGACACAGGACTCAAGGTGTGGCCTAACCAGTGCAGTGTACAGGGGCAGAATGACCTCCCTGCTCCTGCTGGCCACACTGTTCCTAATGCAGGCCAGGATGCCATTGGCCTTCTTGGCCACCTGGGCACACTGCAGGCTCATGTTCAGCCTATCATCAACCAGCACCCCCAGGTCCCTCTCTGCCTGGTAGCTCTCCAGCCACTCTGACCACAGCCTGTAGCACTGCCTGGGGTTGCTGTGGCCAACCTGGCACTTGGATGTGTTCAATCTCATGCTGTTGGATTCTGCCCATCTGTCCAGCCTGTCGAGGTCCCTCTGCAAAGCCTCTCTGCCCTCCAGCAGATCAACTCCTGCCCCCAGCTTGGTGTCATCCACAAATTTACTGATGATAGACTCAACCCCACAACCCACAAAATCAAAACACAACAGAAAAGGTACTAAGGGAAATGTCACTCTTCAGTTGGTTGGGAGGTGTAAGCTTGGCAAACATGACATTTTGATTGGTCTCATGGCATGTTTTAGGTAGGGACTTGTCAACACTTATTTGTTAACCTTGGTGTTAGGCAGTCACAGCTACCAGGTTGGAATTTCATCTTCAAACTGTGCTTGTTGTTTGTTCTTGAAGCTCAGAAAAGTAGTTTAAGGTAGTTTTGTTTCCAAATTTATAGCTGCCAGAGATGAAAGAACAACATAGGCAATACTAGGTTTCTGGATTCTACACACACTGCTTTGTAGTCCTGCTTGAATGTATCAACCTACTGTTTTATGTAATGTTTTTTTCCACCTATTGTGTTCAACACATGATATTTTGCATGAGAAAAGGGGCTATGGTGGTGGTTTTTTTCCCTGGGATTATTGGAGTACTCAGAAATGCTGTTAATTATATTACATATTGATAGTCTTTTAAGTCTCATTCTCTGATTTGTCTGTCTCACATGAACCTAACTAAGAGCAGAATAAACATCTCTCTTGTAAAAGACTCTCTCTTTATCTTAAATTATGAATTCATAAGTGTGAGGCAAGGAATTATTTTGGTCTTGGATAATATGAATAATGCATGCAGCACCATTGTACACATCTTGCATTTTGTGGAACCAGAATGAGCTGTTGTGTTAATGAACATTCATAATGCTCACCATAACCCTTCTGAATGTTTTATTGCCAAAAGAAATTGTGATTCCAAGGACATTTGGAGATATTGTTCTTATTACTATATGCAATTATTAAAACTTTAACTTATAGTTGTATTATCGTCCCTCTTCGTTTGACATGGGCAATTACTCAAAATCCCTGGGTTTTGTAGCTTGTTTCTGTTATGTTGGCACAGGAGTTGGTTGTTTCTTAAGCACAATCTTATTTAATTTAAAAACCTCGAAGCCCCTTGTTTTTCTGAACAATTAAATTAAACAATTAAATGATAGGAGGCACACTGAATCCCTTGCAATTCTTGGCTTTCAAACCTTCCTCTCTCACTTCAGCAGTGTTTCTAAGGCTTCCAAAACTGTTTAAGTTTCCAAGCTGCCATCTTCATTTCTTCATTTTCTCTGTCTCCAGTTCCCATCAGTCCCACTGAAAGTTTGTTTTCAATCTAGTTTCTTGATGTGCGGACACATGGGAAAAGGCATGAAGCCTCATGGTTATTTGTTTCACCTCACCTTGTTCTCAGTGGTTCTCCCCTGTTGTTGCTTAAGTGAGCCTATGAAAGCTAAAGCTGGTTGAGGAGCTCTGGCCCATGTGGTACCATATGGTTAGCTTTGAGAAGTATATGGATGTTAGTTTGCTGATTTGCCTAAATGGGGACAAAGAACAGTTAGCTTGTGGATTTATATGGCTTGGAGGCTGTCTCACTCTTTACAGATGGATAAACTGGAGAGTGAAGAAAATTCAGGTGTTTTCAATTGCAGCTTAAGAGGGACATAGAGGAGTTCTGCTGTCAGCAATCCATTTGATAGGAAAAGATGCTGTAGCATGCAAAAATGTTTGTCCTTTTACTTTGCTATGTGAGGAAAATAAAAGGTGTTGCAGGCTTTCTCATTAAAAGAAATGGTTTATGATATTTTACTATACTCATCAAATAATCTATAACCACTTTTAGAAGAGTCACTACTTTTCCATTGCACATCCACAATAGAAACCCCAATGTGTGGATTAAGAAGATACTTTTCATTTATAAACTTAATTACCTATTTGCATTCACAAGGAGGTATTGCAACAAGTATTTTCCTTCATGGGGAGCATGAGAATCATTAACTACCCAGTTATTGTAGGAACACATTTAATAATTTTGCTGGTTTGTTTTAAACCATTAGTTCTGGAATGTTAATTCTTAACTGTTTAATTGTTACTTGTCAAGAGAAGTGTGGCCAGCAGGTCAAGGGAGGTGATTCTCCCCCTCTACTCGGCTCTGAGGAGACCCCACCTGGAGTACTGCGTCCAGCTCTGGAGCCCCTAGCACAAGAGGGATATCGGCGTGCTGGAAGGTGTCCAGAGAAGGGCCACGAGGATGATCAGAGGGCTGGAGCACCTCTCCTATGAGGACAGACTGAAGGAATTGTGGCTGTTCAGTCTGGAGAAGAGAAGGCTCTGAGGTGGCCGAATTGTGGCCTTCCAGTATCTGAAGGGGGCCTACAGGAAGGCTGGGGAGGGACTTCTCAGGATCTCAGGTAGTGATAGGACTAGGGGGAATGGAATGAAGCTGGAGGTGAGGAAGAAGTTCTTCACCATGAGAGTGGTGAAGCCCTGGAATGAGTTGTCCAGGGAGGTGGTTGCAGCCCCATCCCTGGAGATGTTTAAGAGCAGGCTGGATGAGGCTCTGGCCAGCCTGATCTAGTGTAGGGTGTCCCTGCCCATGGCAGGGGGTTGGAACTAGCTGATCCTTGTGGTCCCTTCCACCCCTGACTGATACTATGATACTATAGAGACAATGGTTGACGTTAAAGGAGCCATTTGTGTTGATTCAGTGGTTAGTTTAAAAGATAAATGTCTTTGATGGGTACAAGAACCAGAAAAGGAGTCTTTTACCCACATCAATGGAGGAAAATTTTATGTATTTCTTCCCATTGCTTCAAAAATTAATCCTGCTATGGAATCATAGCTTTTAAGGATGAACTGGGACATTTGATCATTCCTTGACCTCATGTAATGGAGGCCATGGAATTTTATCTTGTTGAACCTAATAACTTTTTGGCTCTGTCATGATACATGTTCTGCAAAGATCTTCAGCCTTGATTTGATGTCAACAAGACATGATAAAAAAACTTAGCTTTTTATATTAGCACATTCCAGAAGTTAAACACCCCTATAAATGTGTCTTCTTTTTACTTAACCTTATTTATGCTAACCCCCAGACTTTGTTCCCCAGCTTCACTGCTGAGAGTTCTTTCCATTCTCCTCCTTTTACCCCTCTCTGATAGATACATTTTCTACAAGATCTCTTCTGAGAGAGTGTGTACATGGAGGACTGCCGAGGTTGCAATATGCTCCCATGACAGTGAGAGATAACGAAGTTCAGCATTAATATTGTTTGTGGTTACTTGTAATTGTTTACCAAGCTACTTCTCACCTTTGAAGGGCAATATAATTAACTTCAGTGTAGATGAAAATTTTGACCATGTTTTAGCCAGAAAGCGCATAGTGATGTGACATTTTAAGCATGCTCTTAGGTGAAATAGAAATAGCAAGGAAATATACATAACTTCTCTATACGCTGTGTAAAGTCCTAGAGCTCACCCACAGCTGTCTTACAGCATAGAATAAGCATGGGGGTGCAACACTGACTTCCCTTTTTATGTGCTAGTTCATTTCATTCTTTCACTTATTATCCACTTCCCATTCAGATCCATAGTTCTCAAACTGGTCCACTCAAAGTTGGATTCATCATCTGTAATGGCCACATCAAGCAAGGCTGTTACTGGTTTTGGTTTCCATCAGTGGCTATAGCAGCCTTTACCATCTTCCTAAAAGCATGATTTCCAGGATAATAATACAGGTTTTTTTCTTCTACTGAATACTCTCACAAGGTGTGCCCTTGGTTATTTTTCTTTCCTTGAGATTTTTATCATGTTTTAGGGTTTTGCCAGGACATCAGTCTCTAGACAAAATAAGGGTCTTTAAGCTGCAGTATTTAGCAGGGGGGACAGATTTCAAAAAGGGAAACCACACTGGAAGTCACTTAACATTCATATTCACATCAGGTACTACTTAAGTTTGTAACACCAAGTGTGTTCCTGGCATGTGAAATCTTTCACACATTTTCATGTTACTTTTCCTTTAATGCTTAAAGTTTTTCTGCTTTCATTCTGATCTGAGTGACATCCCAGCTCTGGGGAAGATAATGAGTCACAGCCTGCTGAGATCCTGGAGATGTTCAAGGGGCCTCACTTAGGGTCTGTATCTATAGATTTGCAAGATATTTGACTTTAGGCAGCACTTTTCCATTGTGACCATTGTTCTTGTCAGGGGATCTTGTTACTCTTCAAAGAGGGCAACTTTCTGAGGTATTCAGTTGCAGGTGTGCCCACTAAGCCATGCTCCAAAGTGCTGTATCGACATGCTGGTTTTGTTTAACAGCTCCACAGATAGTGACTTAACCTCCCTGGTCAGACTATTCCAATGCCTGACAACTCTTGCAATAAAGAAACTTTTCCTAATATCCAATCTAAACTACCCCGGTGCAACTTGAGGCTATTTCCTCTCATCCTATCACTTGATATTAGGGAGAAGAGGGTGGGCTGTGCACCACCACAGGGCTTTGGACTCATTGCCTTCAAAGTGTTACAATCCTTGTGGCATAACTGAGCTGAACTTTCTTAGTCAATATGCCAGGAGAACATTTTGTTGTCTTTTAACATGGAAAGGTTGGCAGACTGGAAATGCCTGGTAGCAGGCGTGGTTGTTGCAGTCAAAATACTGTGTGCACTAATTAAAAATGTATTTGTTTATGCATGTTGGGCCTGGCCTCAGAGGTAGGAGAATTTACAGTACGGGAAGTGGGTTTTCAAATTCTATCACCACCTACTCAAAAGCAGGAGACACGAATTCTGTTGCTTATTCACTGAACCTAATGCCAACCTCAGGCCATTCTTCTGGTCCTCACTTTGAAAGAATGCTAATTATTTACTAATTGTAGTGAGCTGGCATCAAATCAATCTCCATTCAGACAACAATTCTGTGCCTGCCAGACAATAAAAGACTTGTATGTTGATAAGCCCCTCTGATTCTGCTTAGAAGCTACACATTCCATTCTTGTAAACCTATCTAATTGTATTTGGATGATAGTCTCTAAAAGACTAAATGCTTTTCTCAACAAATGTGCATCTCAGGAAAATGTCTTCCCTTTTAAGTTGATGTTTACTTGACAGCCAAAACAGGACTGAGAAGAGAAATACCTGAAATGGAAAGAATGAGTTATTTCATATTTTTCAGTCCTTTTATTGAGGCTTTTTTTAAGGGGCAACAGAGCTGAAACACCAAACGTGTACCCACACTAAGGTCAGGGTCATCTTATACATACCTCATATGAATGTGGAATGAAAAGATGTCTTCAAAAATGTCCAAAACCACTGACACCTCAGATGAGATGAATGCTGTATGTAGAAGAAAAGAGAGAATGTAAATCAGACAGCTTTTATCTAAAGTTTCTAAAGTAAAAAGTGCTGAGAGACAAGGTGGTTTCAGGTCAGAGAACATAGCTTGAGACTTAAGGCATCTCTTTAGTACTCGTGCATTCATTCAAACTGAAGGTGAAGAAATTTGCAGGCCTGGATTTAGATCTAGTGTGAGGTATCCCTGCCCATGGCAGTGGCGGTTGGAACTGGATGATCTTTGAGGTCCCTTCCAACCTTGACAGTTCTGTGATTCTGTGAATTCAAAAACACAAACTGTAGTGTGGAGTTCTGGATCCATAGATTTTTTTTTTTTTTCACTCATTTAGCCAGTGGTCTACAGAGAGTCTCTGCCACAATAATGCTGTTGTGGAGCATAAACCTCTTTCTGCCTTCCAGTTTTCTTGAGTCTCTTCAGTTGTTACCAGCCTTTAACTTCCCTCCCAAAGTCTCTGCTTCCATTTTTTTCTGCATGTCTCTCTTTTCATTAGTGTAACATATGGAGAATTTGGGAGAAAACATCACTGTTGCTTGTGGACTTCATGTAAAGTTCTTTACCTTGTCTTGTTTCCTTGTATGCTTCCAGAAAGAATTTTTAAGGTGCAGAAAGCTTTCTCTGGAGAGCCTGCCCTTGTATCTTTGAGTGATTGCAATATTTAAATTTGTGTACAATGTGGAGTCATGCAGGGTGGTCTAGTGCACAATTAACATCTGTTGGGTAGTTTATTCCTCTGGCAGCCTTCCAGCTCATGCTGAGACTATGAGAACAGCGTAAGTCAAACAATTTGTCTAAGTTCTTCGACCAGGTAATGGTGGCTTACGGAGCACTTGAGCAATTATACACATAGAATTGTAAAATTGTTAGGGTTGGAAGGGATCTCAAGGATCATCTAGTTCCAACCCCTGCCATGGGCAGGGACACCTCATACTACATCACATTGCTCAGAGCCACATCCAGCCTGACTTAAAAACCTCCAGGGGTGTGGCTTCTACCACCTCCCTGGGCAACCTGTTCCAGTGTCTTACCACCCTCATGGGGAAGACCTTCCTAACATCCAGTCTGAATCTACCCATTTGTATTTCTATTCCATTCCCCCTAGTCCTATCATTACCTGACACCCTAAAGAGTCCCTCCCCAACCTTCTTGTAGGCCCCCTTCAGATACTGGAAGGCCACAATTAGGTCTCCTTGAAGCCTTCTGCTCCAGACTGAACAGCCTCAACTCTTTCCATCCTCACAGGAGAGGTGTTCCAGCCCTCTGATCATCCTCGTGGCCCTTCTCTGAACACACTCCAGCGTGTCCAGATCCTTTCTGTAATAGTGGCTCCTACAGTTATGCAACGGGGATTAACAAGTGACTAGTAAAATAAGCATTTGGTGGTTACTGCAGAACAGCTTTGTAATGCTTCCTAGTAGGCTTGTGTGTTGAAATTACTGGACACTGACATGTTTACCTTTGTCAGAGTGCCTAGTTCATTAGCAAAAGAGAAAAAAATAAATTGAGAGAAAAGGAAGTAGGAGAACTGCATAATAACAACATAGATCTAACTGCTAATGTAAAAATAAGGGAGAATTTGCTAGGTTTAGTTTTCATTATGCTAGTAAAAGTGTATCTCATCCATTATGCTCTTTTTTTTTTTGCACCCTTTCAGCTTCACATAAAGCTCTTGGATGAATTATTATGTTCCAGCTATCCCTGGGAAAAAAACCCACATGTTTTATTACATGATAGGTATAGCGACTATTAAGTATTCTGTAGGGAACTGGGAGCTGTCCCAGTTGTTGCAGTGACCATATAGTTAGCAATAAACATTTTGACTATGGTCATGGAATCAGTTCCTGTGTAGAAGTTTATTTTTGTGGTTACTTCAAAGAGTTGGAAAGTTTTTGAATAGTAGAGAGAGACAACAATTGTCTTGTTGAGTATCAATTCAGCTGCTAGAGTTGCTGCACTACTTCAATCCTTAAAAATATTTACTGCACTAGTGTCTGTAATATCATTGGGATTAGGTGGAGTGTTCTGCAGGATTGCTGTAAAATATGATCAGGTAGTTTATGGTGGTGGTAGGGTTTTTCCTAAGAACAAAGAGACTTTCCTGTGGTAAGGTAAAGGAATATCAACACAGCTGTGCAGTGTCACAGTTCAGTAACAAAGTTGTCTGTGTAATAAAGTGCTGTCTCGGCGGTTAAAGAATCGGTAACTGAATCTATATCCTTCCACATCTGTTCACTTTGGGTAGAATTCCAGCTTTTGATACACTCAGAAATACGAAGCAGCCACTTCAACTCTGTAAATCCATCATCAGCAATCCTGAAACAACCACTTTGTTTTTCCCAACCCTTAGAGGCAACTGACTCTACCTGGCTCTCTAGCACCACAGCACATCAGACACAAAAAAAATCATGCTGCTCCAACAGCTTAGCCCTATGTGACATTAAGTAATGCCATCAGAAAACAAGTTCTTTGAGTGTTTCTATTTAATATGACCAAGAAGCACCTTTCAAACGTGGCCAAGAGGTACAAGGGAGGCTCCATTTACTGCTGGCAAGTCCATCAGTTAGGGAGTCCTTGCAACAAGGTGCTATTGCTCACATCCTTACTCTGGGCCCTGGGCATACAGGAGGGATGGAGACCATGTGCTGCTTTCACCTGCCCCACTGAAAGGGCATCACAATGACAGTAATTACTGACATCCTCAAGATGATCATAAAAGCCTTATCTGAAATTTATGGTTCTGAGTGACTTTGCCTTTTAACTGGGCCCTTGGAGAGAGACTTTACATTTGAGTAGAAATGGAGACTTAGAGCTTCACACTGGTAGCTTTAAAATATTTTAAATAGATAATTTTCCTGGCTTAATCCTTTGATCATTTCTCCACCTCTCTGCAGATCTTCACTCACTTTTCATCAAATGGATTGCACATCTTTCTCTTTGAGGTTTTGCTAGGCTACCTTCAGACTACCAATGATTTCTGACTTAGTATTACCTTATATTCTCAGGGAATTTACCAACAGTGTTGCCAGTCACCATAGTTGTTTTAATCTAATCAGTGCATTCAGAGTGTGTGTGTGGGTTTTATTGTTGATAGTGATATTTTATTCAAACTATTAATCCTACTCCACATAATGTCAGCTTGCTTCTTGAGTGCCTGCGTGCAAACGTGTGATTGTATCTTGAGGTCGTAACTTACCAATTGCTCTTTGTAATCTGTAAGCCAGTGTGAAAGTAAAATATGTTAGCACATATGTGCTTCATTACCAAATGGACTTTCAGGATTGTATTAGCATTTGGTGTGGTAGTTAGCATCTTCTTGTAAAGCTAATTAAGTGTTGTGCTATCATGAATAATTGTACTTTATTTCTTTTATTCTTAGCAATGCACTAGGCTGCTGCAGGAGAGAAATAAACAAATGATCACAGTATCGCCAAGGTTGGAAGAGTCCTCAAAGATCCCTGAGTCCAACCTGTCACCACAGACCTCATGACTAGACCACGGCACCAAGTGCCACATCCAGTCCCCTCTTGAACACCTCCAGGGATGGTGACTCAACCTTCTCCCTGGGCAGCCCATTCCAATGATGAATGACTCTCTCAGTGAAGAACTTTCTCCTCACCTCGAGCCTAAACTTCCCCTGGCACAGCTTGAGACTGTGTCCTCTTGTTCTGGTGTTGGTTGCTAGAGAGAAGAGACCAACCCCTTCCTGGCTACAATCCCCCTTTCAGGTAGTCGTAGAGAGCAATGAGGTCTCCCCTGAGCCTCCTCTTCTCCAAGCTAAACAATCCCAGCTCCCTCAGCCTCTCCTCATAGGGCTTGTGCTCAAGGCTTCTCGCCAGCCCTGTTGCCCTTCTCTGGACACGTTCAAGTGTCTCGATGTCCTTCCTAAACTGAGGGGCCCAGAACTGGACACAGGACTCAAGGTGTGGCCTAACCAATGCAGAGGACAGGGGCACAATGACTTCCCTGCTCCTGCTGGCCACACTATTCCTAATGCAGGCCAGGATGCCATTGGCCTTCTTGGCCACCTGGGCACACTGCTGGCTCATGTTCAGGTGGCTGTCAGTCAGCACCCCCAGGTCCCTGTTTGGCAGATCAATAGCATTGTGTATTTTATATAGGTCTTCTGCCCTTTCTATCATTATTATTAATAATAATAATTACCACTGTGCTCAGTTGTATAAAAGTCTAATTTACAGATGGAGGGAGCTTACAATAACTCCATAAGAATTTAGTGGTACCTGCAGATGCTCTGAGACTCAGATCTGTGAGGACTATTATTTCCTAATGTTAAAACAACTCAGTGCATCAGCTGTTGTTTTTGATCTATACTGTATAACATAATTACATTGTCTATGTGCATAACCTACCAACAGCAGTGGCTTACGTTGTTCGGCTTTGAATTATGAAGAAACTGCAGGACATGAGCCTGAATTTACCTACCCCAGAGGCTATGATAGCAGGCTGTACTGAATCTGAAAGGGTGACTTTGAGATGTGTTGAATTCCCGCTGAGATCATCCGTAGTGGATTGCTTCACCTAGAGCTGGACTCATGTCACTCTGAAGGCACAGAGAGATTTTTAGCTTGCATCAGTGAGCACACTTGGAGGCTAGTAAGCTCGTTCCTCTTCCACAGATGTAAAAAACACCTAATCTTCAACTTCATTTGTCTCCCTACATCAATGTCCCCTGAATCAATTTTTAAAAGTTTTCAGGTTTCAGGCAGTCTCTTCCAGCACTTCCTTCTTAAACTTTTGCCTTATATATATAATCAAGTCTCTTTCTAAGACTTAAGGAACTTTCATTTTATTGATGTTTCCTTACAAAGTTCATGCTATCTGAACTTCTGACTTTTTTTTTTTTTTCCTGGTGATGTCTTGAGATAATCCCATGTGAAGCTACTGAATTAATCTATTTATCCTTAACATTGAACTGCCTGTACCTCACTGCCACAAATTTTGAAACAGAGGTAATAATGGTACCCTTACTAGCAAGGTCTTCTGATGATACATTCATAAAAGGTTATGAATCTGATAAGAGGCTTGTGAGCAGTTAAAGCAGTCAGAAAGATGGGCATGTAACCATCATACTGAACAGCAGGTTTAATGTGACTTTTAATCCTTATAAATGATGTTCTATACATAAAATTACAGAATTTTCTTATTTAAGTCTTTGATATAGCATTTGAGTAGTTCTCACTGGGGACTGCAGTGGTCAGCCAGGATGGGGAAGGGAGAATGCAGATTTTAATGCTGGAGTGCTGCTGAAGCTCCTCCTTGCATCCAGGGATAGGGGCTACTGTTCTATGTTCGCTAATACCTCCTAGCAAGAAAACAAGTATATTTAGTAGTGCGTTCAGGATCCTTGAGTGAGAAGTCCTACTTCTTGAGCTCCAGGTTCCCCATTGTTTTGTGCACAGAGGAGTGAACACTAAGTGTTACAAAATGCAAATTTTACCTCTGCCCCTCATCATCAGATCAAAACTATGCTCTGCAAAGGCATGGATGTGGTTTTAAAATTGGGGATAAATGCAACGTTTATGAAAGGCACAAAATATGCAAGAATTGTGCATAAGCCTTATCCGTGTTGTATGATGTTTCCCAAACAGTGTTGCCTTTGCCCTCCTCCTGGTGCTCTGATGCAGTGGAATACCGCATTCTCCTCCATAACTGAGGAGAGCAGAGTAACTATTTTGGTAAATATTGCCTTGCTGGTGGTAAACACTGGACCTTCTCTCTGAAATCTATCAAAAAACAACAGTTGCACAAAGGAATCCCAGTGTGCTGAACCATGTAGTGCCCTAATGAAATATCAGGCCCAGAAGAGGATGAGAGGTTTACAATCATACTGAGTGGTTGCTTTGAGCTAAGGGTTTGATTCAAGGTCAGCAGATGAAAAGCTTTTAGGTCAGTGTGCTGTGTTCTGTAGACTCTCTTCTGTGATTTCCAGTGTGCACTTCTGTTTTGCAATCCACATGGCATTATCTGGACATTCTTCAGTAGTATCAAAGCACCAAAAAAGAAATAGATGAACTGGGATGAAGATAACTTTAAAAACTGCAGAATTTGTTTGCTGGCTGACTGTATGTCCTTTTATGAAATGTCATCTTTGCTGCCATCTGAAGACCCAACCTCAAAATCCATTGCACTTTTGGCATGACACTAAAAGAACAAGAGCAAAACAGAAGGCAGAATAGCAGTGTGTACAATTCTCCTTTTTCCTTAGCAATACCACAAGGTTATTTCTCACCTGAAAGATATCAAATAAGAGAATGGAACAAAGCAGTGGCGCTGACAGAAAAGTCCCATATTCCCTGGACATCAGAGAGCACATTACTGTGCTCTCTGATGTACCTCTTGGTCAACAGCACTGACAACATAAGGTCCTCACAGGCTTTGATGCCACTCTCAGCATTGAGAGATCATGCTGGGCACTTGCTATGGTGTGAAAATGGACATTCCTTTTCCACTTACCTGTTCTGAGAATGTTTTGCTAAACACTTAAATTTCAGCATAAACTAATCTCTCAAAAGGCAGGGTTTAATACTTGTTGTTCACTAGCTACATCAAATGTCACTTAACAGCTATGCATTTGTATTTGTTCATTTGTTCAGTTGAGTTCAGGAGCACAGATGTCTTCAGCCTACTTGCTTAGGTGGGTACAGGGAAGCAAAGTGTGGAGGTACTTCATATTCTTTTAAAATATTGGGGAAAAAAACCCCAAACAACCCTTTTGTTTGCCTCAGAATACTAAGAATATAGCTGACAGCTGGTAATTCATGACTGAAAGGCACACAGAACAGATGGGGTTATGTTCATTTATTGTCAGGCAGTGATACAAACCCAAACACATCACCGCAGTGACAGTTTTGGAAGAACACTGTTCCTGCTCTTCTAGATAAAATGTGCCTCAACGGTTTGGTGTCATCAGTTTGTAGCTAAAGATGTATTCTGATTTGTCAGGCATTGTGTGCTTTTAATGAGTAATTCTGAAAATCCAGAATGAAAAGGTTCAGAAATGGAATTTTCCACTTTTTCAATTGCAATGGTTTTACTGTAGGTGAAGGTATAGTTATACTGGGGATAAATAGCTCTGCCCAAATTGGTGAGGGGTTTGGAACGCAAGCCCTGTGAGGAAAGGCTGAGGGAGCTGGGGTTGCTTAACCTGAAGAAGAGGAGTCTCGGGGTGACTTTATTGCTCTCTACAACTACCTGAAGGGAGGTTGTAGACAGGCAGAGGTTGGTCTCTCCTCCCAGGCAACCAGCACCAGAACAAGAGGACACAGTCTCAAGCTGCACCAGGGGAGGTTTAGGCTGGCGGTTAGAAGGAAGTTCTACACAGACGTGACTGCCCATTGGAATGGGCTGCCCGAGGAGGTGGTGGAGTCACCATCACTGGAGGTGTTCAGGAGGCAACTTGATAGGGTGCTTGGTGCCATGGTTTAGTTGATTAGGTGGTGTTGGATGATAGGTTGGACGTGATGATCTTGAAAGTCTCTTCCAACCTGGTTTATTCTATTCTAAGTGTCTTTGATTTGTTTCATCTTTCTCAGTTTTCCTGCTTAGTTTTCAGAAGGACCTTTTGATCAATGGTTTCTGACAAAGGTGAGTTTTAAACTAAAGATTTGGAGCTGATAAAACTTTTGGGCTACCATTGCTGTATAGCATTCTTCCCCATTTACAGGAATGACCCACATGGCAGCTTTTCTACCAGCATTTGCACTGTTCTTGAAATTCCTGAAGCTTGCACATTGCCAGTCCTCCTGGGAAGTGAGGTGATCCCAGTGCTCGACCTGTCAAGCAGGTCCATCACTAACAATTTCTCTCTATTGCCTCGAGGCAGCTTCTCTTCGTCTTTGCTGTAGTTGTGGAGGCTAGTGTCTGATTTCAGCTTCAAGCACTCTAATACATGGTTTATATAAGCTTTCCACAGCTCAAACCCAGCTCTGAGGGTAATATTTTCACACCTTTACCCAGACACATTATAATGTTATTAGTTCAGTTCTGTAGGCAGAAACAAATGAGACTTGACAGTCACCTGTTTTCTTTGATTACTGATGCTTCTGAAGCTCCCTAAAGGAAAAACAGTGAGTTTTCTGTGTGGGATGCAAGACTATCTTTGTCCTAGTGTGTAAATGGCAGCATGATGTTGAAGAAGTCATCTTGGAGGCTGCAGAATAGCTGCACAAACAGTAAATTCCTACAAACTGGGTTCTAAAGCCCTTCTCCTGGAAGGGCAGTGGCAAGGCAACAGATGGGAAAAGGAGAATAACAGCAGATTTATGTGGCACTTCAACAATCCTTTGCTTTCTCAGTGTTTTAAATTAGCATCATGATTCAAATGTGTCCAACAGGAACAGTGTCTTTTCTGGAGGTGTTGGACCTTTCTTATACTGCAAAATAAGGGAGACTCAAACTCCTAATGAGTCTCAACATACATCTTAGACCATTTAGCCACTATTAGGGGTAACTCTGCCCTACTAAAATTAATCTTTTTACACACCTTCGCTAGTCAGTGTGGTGATGCAAGTCATTCAAAACAACTGCACTAGGCTCCTGTTCTGCAATGTTCACTGGAGAAACTCATCTCACCCCACTAAGTGAACAGGAAACGTGGCATGGCTCACTAGGCTGAAGTCATCTTTTCTGCCTGCTGCTGGGCTCCTTTTACCTTTGTCCTGCTCCCGACTGGTGCTTCTTTACCAAGAACCACAGTCATGCCCTGCTCTGTGCACGAAGCCATGGGACAATGCTGTGTTTTGCTCTATGAAACTGGCACCATTCATTTATCTTAATTTTGTGATCTTATACTTCTTTCCCTGAACAATAACTGGAAGCATTCTGCTACATGCCAAGGAGGTGTACTTTTCCAGAACGAACTGACAGCCCTGAAATAGGCTTTTAAAGATACATGGTGGTGCATGTTTGAGACACTATGATTATAAATGAGCATCTGAAGTAAAAATTAGCAAGCTAGTCTAATTTATTGAATCTATATTTAGATTTTATGTGCACACCTGCTGTTGGATCAATTACTGCTAAGCAATGTTCACTGTGGTATCATAAATTCAGCATGCTGATTAATTCCAGTCTGCTTATTTGATGTAATATGAAGCCTTATTGTAACATCTAGAACACAGCTAAATCAGTTGTGATTTCATGATAGTTACTACCATATGTGAGAGTTGCTATCATATGTGAGAGTGGTAAAGCCCTGGAATGGGTTATCCAGGGAGGTGGTTGAGGCCCCATCCCTGGAGGTGTTTAAGACCAGGCTGGATGAGGCTCTGGCCAACCTGATCTAGTGTGGGGTGTCCCTGCCCATGGCAGGGGAGTTGGAACTAGCTGATCCTTGTGGTCCCTTCCAACCCTGACTGATGCTATGATACTATGTACCTAACACCACAAATTTGCATATAGTTTAAGAGCAAGCCGTAGTTAGGCAGGAACAGTTATTTTTCTTTCCAAGGAATTCTGGAAATAAGAGAGTTAAAGTATTTCAATTACTTTGCCCTGGCTGCAGAAATGAGTCCTTCCCAATTCAGTGCATTTGATTTTATAATGGATTTGTTTTGCATCTTTTTTTTTTTTTTTACCTCTCATTTCTTCCACTAGACAAGATCAGACTTCTTTTAGAAGTGTGCATTTCATAATTACTTCTTATATCTTTTTCTTAAACTGAGTTGATATTGCTGTTTATGTAAAGTAATTTTAGTTGACAGTTGTGCAACACTTGCCTGTTGAGGATATGATTTCAGAGGAGTTTTTCAGACTATAGTTCTCTTGGAAAGGGGGAAAAAAGGGCACAACAAAACAAGACAGGCAAAGATGATAATTCTTTGATTTCTTGAGTATATGTCTGAGTGTATCATCTGTTATTTTGTTGAATGATGACTAATTTGGTTTCTGTGCATCTGCAGCCAATCAAACTGCTTTGTATATTTCTTACTGGGATACCAAGGATCACATATTTGTCTTCAAACTTGTCATCTTTCCACTGTCCCATCATGGCTGCCTGAGTCATGTAGCATTTGCTGCATTGCAAAAGTCTGCATGTGCCTGTGTGGCTCTGTAATACAATACTATAATGCAATAAACCAGGTTGATCTTGAAGGTCTCTTCCATTGTGCCCAACCCATCAACCAATCCAACCCACCTAAACAACTAAACCATGTGTCTCGGTCCGGAGAGGGAAAGAGACTCAAGTTTTTTTTATGAATATGCCCATGTTGTGAAATGAGAGGCACAAATGAGGCCAAAATATCAACAGCTAGGCTATTTATTACACAAATAAGGTGGATGGACATAAATAAAGTGGATGGATTAGCAGGGGAGAGAGAAAATAGAGAGAGAAGAGGAAAGGAATTATATTACCACACCCCTCACCCCCAAGACAGTTTGAGTCTGTGGAGGAAAGGTGCTGCAGGAGATGTTTGGTCTGTAGAGGAAGGGTGCTGAGGCTTTGGCTGTAGAAGGGATGAGGTCCTCTGAGCAGCTTCTTCAGCTCCACGAGTTGCAGCAGGCGGAACTTAGGGCACGGAGAGAGGGTTTTCAGAGTCCAGGATCCGTTGTGTTGCCCCATGGTGATGTTTCCAGCATGTGGTGCCGTCTTCTTTCTTCTGCTTTTTTCTTCTCCAGTTTTCTTCTTCTAAGCCTGTAGTTGCTCCAGTCTTTTATACCATTTTTTAGCCCTTAAGGAAGTGTCCAGGTGTTGTTCCCCAGGATATCGTTCTGGGAAATCATCTTTAGGTAATTGTCCAGGTATCGTTCCCCAGGAAATCTTTCTGTGTACTCAGGTGAGTTTGGGTAGCTGTCTGGATGGAGGGGGGGAGGCCTCTGCCTCCTCCTTCTCCATCTATCTACCCACACGCTCATTACACATCAGGAAACAGGTGGTGAGTCCATTGTCTCATCATCCTCCCTTCCTGGGCTATCTGATGGCTGGAAATGATCTTGTCCTGAAGGTGTGACGGCTGGGCCCTTGGTCCATTGTTGTGAGGCCAGCTGTGGTCCCGTGAGCAATGTTATCTTTGCGCCTTCCAAGAGTCTTTCCAGTGGCTCTGCCCAATGAACATCAGCTATTGTCTGGGCAAGCAGCAAGTGATTTTCTTTGAGTCACACCAGGAGAGACAAGCTTTAGTCTCTCACACCATGGCACCAAGCACCCCATCAAGTCTCCTCCTGAACACCTCACGTTAGGCCATCTTGCATTGCCCAATTTGACACCTGGGGTAGGCCATCTTTGCTGGTGCTGTATTTTGTCAGGAGGGCTGCACTAATACCGTATGCCCAAGAAGTGATGCGTGAAAGGGTGCCTTACGTACCTGGCTGCAAAATGAATCTTGGACTGAAAGCTAAGATTTGGCTAGTTTGGGCTGATTGCCCAAACAGAAAACTCAACCAACCAACTAAACAAACACCTCCCAACACCCCCCCCCCCCCCCCCCAAAAAAAAAAAAGACACACCCAAACAAACAAATGAAAAGCAAAACAGAATTCAATAGTAGGGCTTGTTAAGGGAGGCTTGAACTACTGATTTTCCTAAAGTATCTAATGAAGATTCATTTCCAGAGAGGCTGGATAGGTCATGTCAACTACAAAGATTTCATCTTAAATTAAGAATTTTTATCACTTGAGAAATGTTATGGAATTTTCTTATGTACATGATTTCCTTAGACCACTCTACCTCAGGTACTTGATGGGCTGAACACTTGATTTTGTTTTAAGTTTAGTTGATCTACCTCTATAAGATTCTTTTTGATAGAAAACAACAATGTAGGAATTTAGTGATATGGAGTGACTTCCTTCTGAGGGCTTCTGTGGTAGCCAGAACGCTATCTGTTTTGGCAGATTTCAGAAAGACTGTTTTGTCACTGGACTGACACCATCATCTGCCTTTTCTTGCCAGATCAGTTGATGATTTCATGACTGATTATTGAGAAAATCCCTGAGTTTTTCTGTGTTACTGTGCCTTGCTTGATTTCACTGCAAGTAATGGGGAATAAAACTTAAGTATTGCACAGATGTGCAAAGATACCATCTCTGTGTAGCAGCATTTGGTTTTGCTGTGAGTGTGTGCCTAACCACAGTGATGGCCTTTAGATGAGTACAGCTTGGGAATTAGAGTCCCCAAAATAAACAGTAATAGTACTGAGGAATACTTCAATTTAGTGTGACCTTACTATTACTGTGGTTTAGAGTTCTGTAAACAACAGAATAAAATTAACCAGGTTGGAAAAGACCTTTGAGATCACGTCCAACCTAGCATCCAACACTATCTAATCAACTAAACCATGGCATCATCTAGTCTCTTCCTGAACACCACCACCTCCCTGGGCAGCCCATTCCAATGGCCAATCACTCTTTCTATGAAGAACTTCTTCCTACCATCCAGCTTAAACCTCCCCTGGCACAGCCTGAGACTGTGTCCTCTTGTTCTGGTGCTGGCTGCCTGGGAGAAGAGACTAAGCCCCTCCTGGCTACAACCTCCCTTCAGGTAGTTGTAGAGAGCAATAAGGTCTCCCCTGAGCCTTCTCTTCTCCAGGCTAAGCAACCCCAGCTCCCTCAGCCTCTCCTCACAGGGCTTGTGCTCCAAACCCCTCCCCAGCCTTGTTGCCCTTCTCTGGACAACCAATGATATTTCTGTAAAGGCATATCTGAAATGCCACGTCTGAGTGGTGGTCTTCTGAGGAACTCCATATCTGGATTAGTGGCAGTGTTTTGGTAGTAGGGCAGGCTTCAGAGGTCAATTCTATGGGAAGCTGTTACATACTTCTCCCATGTCTGCTAGAGCCAATACTAGCTGGGTCCAAGAAAGACCCTCTGCTGGCCAAGGCTGAACCCATCAGTGACAGTGGTAGAACCTCTGAGGTTATATACTTAAGAAGGGTAAAAGTTCCTGCACAGTAGCAATTGCAGCTGGAAAGTGGAGTGAGAATAAGTGAGAGAAATGACTCTGCAGATGCCAAGGTTGGTGATGATGGACAAAAGAGGAGCAGATACCATGTGTGATGAACTGACCATAACCCAAATTCCTTTTCTTTCTGTACTGCTGCAGGGGAAGATGTAAAGAGAATAAAGTGGTGATAAGCCCAGAAAGAAAGGATGGATGGGGGGAAGCTGTTTTAAGGTATGGTTTTATTTTCTCATTTGCCACTCTCATTCTAATCCAATTTGATTGGTAATGAACTAAATTAGTTTTCCCCAAGTAGAGTCAATTTTGCCAGTGATGGTAGGTGAGGAGTGATTTCTTTCTGTCTTTGTCTTGACCCATGAGCCCTTGTCCAGTTGAAGAGGAGAGTGATAGAATGACTGCAATGGGGACCTGGCAAAAAATGAGTTCTTTTAATGGAATTTAAAATTTCAGCAAGGAGTTAAAGGGATACTAATGTGGAAAATCATAAAGCTGGTCTTTGTTGTTACAGCACAAGAGAAGTAGAAGCTTCTCAGAAGTGTGGATTTAGTGTGGATTCAGTACTTGCCTCCTCCAGCGTTTGCTAGCATCTTTAAGCCATCCATTGGTATGACAAAGAAAGTAAAGGAAAGGAGTCCTGTGATGTTCAACAGTCATGCTGCTTTACAACTAAGTAGTAAATGCAGGATTTTTTCCTAGGATACTGGGAGACTTTCAATAAGACTGTCAAGTCTGAAAATTAGGAAGATTTTCCTGAAATGAATAAATGATTTCAGAGTGAAATAACCATAACTGAAAATGGTTATAGATTTCTGATTTCCCATATGCTTGACTATTGATTTCTGATTTCCCATATGCTTGACTATGCTTGATTATTGCTTTCACTGCAGTGATAATCACCATACCAGGAAGTTAACAAACATTTAAGAACAGTGAATAGCTTAGAATGCCTCTGTTGTAAGGGATCTACAGTTCCCCTGTCATCTGTGCTTTTGCCTCTTAACTACCATGGTGGATGAAAGCATCTGGTTGCTTCTCTGAGGGGTTTGGAGCAAAGCCCTGTGAGGAGAGGTTGAGGGAACTGGGGTTTGTTTAGCCAGGAGAAAAGGAGGCTCAGGGAGACCTTATTGCTGTCTACAACTACTTGAAGGGAGGTTGTAGCCAGGAGGGCGTTGGTCTCTTCTCCCGGGCGGCCAGCACCAGAACAAGAGGACACAGACTCAAGCTGCGCCAGGGGAGGTTTAGGCTGGATGTTAGGAAGAAGCTCTTCACAGAAAGAGTGATTGGCCATTGGAATGGGCTGCCCAGGGAGGTGGTGGAGTCACCATCACTGGAGGTGTTTAGGAAGAGACTTGATGAGGTGCTTGGTGCCGCAGTTTAGTTGATTAGATAGTGTTGGGTGGTAGGTTGGACTCAATCTCAAAGGTCTCTTCCAACCTGGTCTATTCTCTGGTCTATTCTCTTCTATCTTTCCTGCATAAATGTGATGGGAATTTATGGCTCTTGGAAGGAAAAACATGTATTTATTCCCTCCTGGCAAATATGGAATTTTCTGTACGATTTTTTTCTTTAATTTTGTTTTAAATCCACCCTCTTCTTTTAGAAATTTTTAACATTTTTTTTTTATCTTTTTTTTTTCCCCTCATCCTTTCATAACCCTTGATGCAGTTCACAGCAGTTACGTGTAAAATAGTAGTCAAGACTCCAGGCCAGAGGAGAAGAATGTATATTTGTTAGTTTCAGGAGAATATCAGGGTTTGAGGGCCCCAGGGTCAGTAAGAGAATTAAATTCAGGTCTCTTCTGCCTGTGGAGAGTATTCAGTCCATGAGGCTACTGCACTAAAACAGGCTGCAGCACTGCAGTGAGTTCAGCCACTGCTTGGAGATGCCCCCTTCCCTGTGGGGCCCTCTGCTACTTGGTTCGAGCTCCAGAATGTAGCAATCAGCTTGTAAGTATCTAATTAGATCTGTCTGGGAGAGATGCTCCTGTTACAGAAAGAGTCTGTTACCAAGCAACTACATTTATTCAAATTCATTTATTACTTAAAAAAAAAAAAAAGGGAATTATTTCAGAGTCTGTGTTTTTACCTAAACACTCTCAAATGAATAGCAGGTTTACACTGGTGAGCTCTGCAGATTTTGTAACATGAATAATCCTCCCACTCGTAGACACAAGCACATCACAGTGCCACACACATTTCAAGCCATCAGTAATTTCATAGAAGCCTGAAAACTGTTATATTTTAAATCTGAATTTAGTGACTGGAGAGGGATAAGATTATTAGGATGAGGCAACAAAAAACGTTCATTTTGCATCAACTGTTATTCCTGAATCTTAGTTAATAAACCCTGTGTCCAATATATAGTTTTGATGGTGGAAATAGATGGTTCTGCAGGACTGGTGATAAGGCCCTGTGCTTTTGCAGCAAAAGAATCTCAATTGATCCTTGCAATTATTATGACATTTCATGTGCTATTAACAAGATGTCGTGCTGCAACAGAATAGTGAATTCAGAAGGCTTTTCTGGCATTGCCTTCCTTTTTCTTATTACTTCCCATTTTCTTTTCTATCTTATATCTCCTACATCATTCATCTTATGTCTTGTACACTGACATTGAAGTGTCTTTTTTGATATCTCACCTATTCAAGGGCTACAGTTAAGCAGAAACCAGGTGGATAAATATCTCAGGTTCATTACTCTCCAGTGGCTTCTGATCTGTGGAAAAAACCCAAGTGTTAGCCATGGTGCTGACGCAGAGACCATCTCTGACTCAGCCCTTGCCCACCGCAGCTGTTTGTTACCAGCTATGGGGTACAGAAACTTTTCTCATTTACAGCAGAATATTTTTGATGCAAATGTTTTTTCATGTGCTTTATTCCCATAGCTGCGAGGTTATTGATAGAGGGGGAAAAAATAGGACAACTCCTACCTTCACCTGTTCTGATTGTAGAGGGTTATCTCCTGTAGTGTGGCATGCCCTGACTCCTCTCTATTCACCCTATCCAATTTATCTGATGAGATTCCTGTAGGGTTGTGCTGCTATCCTGCAGCTCAGCAAAGCATTTCTCTTATGAGCAGTGAAGGATCCCAAATCCCACTCAGGTGTTCCCATTAAGTTCAGTCCAATTGATACAGTCCAATTCTTCCTGCACGTGGCCACCCACATTCACCAGCAGATGCAGGAAAGCACTCTGAATGTGATGGGATTGCCAGGCTGCTTGTCCTTCTTATTTTGTCTGAGCATCAAGGCACAAAGTTATCACCATCATTTAAATTGGATTACTACAGTCAGTGCATTTTATCATATCCCTTCTTAACACTCAGCAATGTGGAACATATTAATTGGCTCTTTTTTTGGGTGCACAGGGCTTCTCAAGTGTGTGAAGGTTTTAAACATAATTCAGAAAGTAATGCCACAGCCTAAAACCTCTTTCAAACCCTCAGCAAGCTTTCAAAGAGGCCATTCTAGGTAGAAAGCATTACTGGGAGAGGAGGAAAGACAGACATTAAAAAATAAATAGAAGTGAAAAAAACATATTTATTGCAGTTACCAAAATCAATGTGTCTGCAAATATAACTTGTCTCATAAATCATTAGGTCACAAACCTGCACAATGTCAATGTGTTGTCACTATCCTATTAAATTAAATTACTAACTGAGGTGATACTTAACAGCACATTTCACAGGGTACAATGTTTTTAATGTATTGAAGATGCCTAATAAATATAGCAGTCAGCTAATACGATTCGAAGCCTTTAGGCAGAAGAAATACTAAAGAGACAGAGGAGAGTGGGGGGAAAAAGAGAGAAGACATCTACTCACTGGGGATATAACACATTGAAATACTGGATTGGAGTAATGAGAAATGTCCTACTAAATCCCTACCCAGTAATTATCAAAGACGGGTTGAATGGGTTATATTTGGATTTGGCAGCTGCATACACAGCGAGGTAGGCAGACTTTACAGACAACTGGCACTTGCACTTGAGCTATGGGACAAACTAAGTGATGAACTCTGAACCTTATTTTTACTGAACGATCCTTGCAACTGTATTTATAAAAGGCAGGGACAGGATGTCCACTCTTGAAGTAGAGAGTGCAATGTGCTGATTTACACCTATTCCAACCCCCATGTATTTTAAGATTAAAACATATATCAATCTTGTGAAGTAGTCCCTAAGCAGCAGTACTCTCCCTGCTCTTCTGTTTGTCCACTATGGGAGTAGCTTGCTTTGGTTTGGCTTTGTTTATTTGTTTGGGTTTGTTGGTTTTTTTGTCATTGTTTTGGTTTGGTTTTGCTAAAAGTTGAGGTTTAGACAGATTTCTCACAAATACAGTCTCTTTGCCTAGTGCTTTGGAAGAAGTATGAGAGCTTGCAGAATTCCTGGGGTTGTGAGAGTAAGTGGAGAATACAAAATACATGGACGAGTTGGTGGATGCATAGCCCAGGTTGCAGTTTAGACCAGACTAACAGTGTATAGTAATGAATATTTATGCCAAGTGTTGGATCTTAGAGCACTTGGGTATTAGACTAGAGTACCTAAAAAGGACACATCCCCCAGTGTTACATTTGGCATAATTAAATGAAAGCCCAGCTCTACTGACCAAAATTCAGCCCTATAATGACGTGCCACATACATCAGACGTGACCATTGTTGCATTTTGTTTTCTCATTCAACACAGATGAACTTCTGCATCTGTGTGTCTAGTACTAACTGCTAGATTCAGTTCTTGGCTTCTGCATTCTCCCCCAAGGAGAACTTGCAAGCCAAATGTCAAAATTTGATCCTTCTCAAGCTGTATGGAAAAGAGGGAGGCAGGAGAAAAAGATAGTGAAGGAAAAGGCTATTTTTAAGTAAAAGAAGCTTCTGTTTTTACAGGAAACTCTCCTCTTGCTCTCTAACAGACTCATGACTGTGATTAGGCTCTAAATCATATGGCTTGAAATCATCTTTATTTTTATGAGGTATTATATGGTCACTTCAAATTATGGTATAAAACACCATAAAGAAAAAGGCAGTGTCTACATGAAAGGCATGCCATTATATCAAAGTTCAAACCACTTCTTGTTGCAATTTGTTTTGCTAGATGCAATGGCGATGGAGTTGTTGCTTTCAGCCCATCACCAGACAAACTATGCTCATGGGCTACCCATTTGTTAGGTAGGAATAGGACAAGAGTCTTCCATAAAACAGTGAATATGGTGAGGTTGTGATAAATAAACTTGAGTCTACATAAAACAAATAAAATTCTGGCCCTAGTGAGATATAGAGGAACTTTGTGGTTGACTTTAAAACCATGAAATATTATTTCTTACTCCAAAATTTTCTACCCTTAAATTCACATGTTGAGAAATCCCAGTGTCCCTTACAAATGCAGGGTCCATCTCTGTCTCCCTACACAATGCAGTAATTCTAACCAGCAATGCTAAATGGAGATGTTTCCAGAGGTGTGGTGGTGGCAGGCACTTGGCAGGCAGCACAGTACTCAGCTTCCTTGATCGTCATGATTGACAATAGCATAGGAAAATGTCCCATGTCTGTTTTCTCTCCTAAAAATGTCTACATCTTTCAATACAATAGGTTGAAAGAGACCTTCAAGATCATCACGTCCAACCCACCTAAACAACTAAACCATACAGCCAAGCACCCCATCAAGCCTCTTCCTGAACACCTCCAATGAAGGTGACTCCACCACCTCCACGGGTAGCCGATTCCAATGGGCAATCACTCTTTCTGTACAGAACTTCTTCCTAACATCCAGCCTAAACCTGCCCTGATGCAGCCAATGTGTCCTCTTGTTTCTTTTAACACTGCCCAGATGGAGTAGTCACTTAGCTGATAGGCAATGGTTCAAGTTACCCATCAAACAAATGCTATCATAAGCTAATTTATTTGTTATGCTGATTAATTAGTAGGTGGTGGCTTTTTCAGTTTTATGGTGAAGATCCCTTGTTTGGGAGCTCTGTTTCACGTTTCCTTCCACTTCTGCTTTAATGGTGATTTGCACGTTCAAATTTTCTGTCCCTCTGTTCGCCAGCTGCATTGTTTTTTACAGTCATGCCATCTTTGCTGCTTTCTAATAGTTTCCTGTCCTCTTTTCCCACCTCTAAATCAATGTTTTTAATACTTCAAGAACTCATCAGTAAGAAGGGCTGTAAAATTTGGTTACTTCACAGAATCACAGAAGCATTCAGGCTGGAAAAGACCCTCAAGATCACCAAGTCCAACTGATAACCTTACTCTACAAAGGTTACCCTTTGAACCGTATCCCCACATACCACAGCTAAATGACCTTTAAGTACATCTAGGGTTGGTGACTCAACCACCTCCCTGGGCAGCACATTCCAATGCCTGATCACTCTTTCTGTGAATTTTTCCCCCTAATGTTCAGTCTTTATTGACACCTGTCTCTTACTTGATGCTGAAAGCCATTTGCAGTTTCCTTCAGATGCTGTAAAGATGTTTTTTTTATTTTAGGACTGAATCTCCAGAGGTCAGACTAAGGCAAACAAGTTTTTCCTTTTTGTAGTTTCACTGGAAATAAGTCTTGTAAACCTGGTAACTAGGTGGTAGAAGCCCCATCCCTGGAGGATTTCAAGGCCAGGCTGGTTGTGGCTCTGAGCAACCTGATGTAATGTGAGGTATCCCTGCCCATGGCAGGGGCATTGGAACTAGATAATCCTTGAGGCCCCTTCCAACCCTAACAATTCTAGGTTCCTATAACTAACTTATGGGCATTGAAAAACTCATTTTAAAGATCATGTGTAGTTAGTTCATTGCAGCAAAATGGATTCGCAGTTTAGCTGACCATAAAGCAAGAAGTAATTAGAGAGTGTGCAGTGGTCCTGTTGGATATGGGTCACAGAATCACCAAGGTTGAAAGAGACCTTGAAGATCATCAAGTCCAACCTGTCACCACAGACCTCATGACTATTGATGATCTGGATGAGGGCATTGAGTCCATCATCAGTAAATTTGCAGATGACACCAAGCTGGGGGCAGCAGTTGATCTGCTGGAGGGCAGAGAGGCTTTGCAGAGGGACCTCGACAGGCTGGACAGACGGGCAGAATCCAATGGCATGAGATTTAACACATCCAAGTGCCGGGTTCTGCACACTGGCCACAACAACCCCAGGCAGCGCTACAGGCTGGGGTCAGAGTGGCTGGAGAGCGGCCAGGCAGAGAGGGACCTGGGGGTGCTGGTTGATGGGAAGCTGAACATGAGCCAGCAGTGTGCCCAGGCAGCCAAGAGGGCCAACTGCATCCTGGCCTGCATTAGGAATAGTATGGCCAGCAGGAGCAGGGAGGTCATTGTGCCCCTGTACTCTGCTTTGGTTAGGCCGCACCTTGAGTCCTGTGTCCAGTTCTGGGCCCCTCAGTTTAAGAAGGACATTGAGACACTTGAACGTGTCCAGAGAAGGGCAACAAGGCTGGTGAGAGGCCTTGAGCACAAGCCCTATGAGGAGAGGCTGAGGGAGCTGGGGCTGTTTAGCCTGGAGAAGAGGAGGCTCAGGGGCGACCTCATTGCTCTCTACAACTACCTGAAGGGTGGTTGTAGCCAGGAAGGGGTTGGCCTCTTCTCCCTAGCAACCAGCACCAGAACAAGGGGACACGGTCTCAAGCTGCACCAGGGGAAGTTTAGGCTCGAGGTGAGGAGAAAGTTCTTCATCAAGAGAGTGATTCGTCATTGGAATGGGCTGCCCGGGGAGGTGGTTGAGTCTCCGTCCCTGGAGGCGTTCAAGAGGGGACTGGATGTGGCACTTGGTGCCATGGTCTAGTTGTGAGGTTGTGGTTACAGGTTGGACTCGATGATCTTCAAGGTCTCTTCCAACCTTGGTTATTCTATTCTATTCTATTCTATTCTATTCTATTCTATTCTATTCTATTCTATTCTATTCTATTCTATTCTATTCTATTCTATTCTATTCTATTCTATTCTATTCTATTCTATTCTATTCTATTCTATTCTATTCTATTCTATTCTATTCTATTCTATTCTATTCTATTCTATTCTATTCTATTCTATTCTATTCTATTCTATTCTATTCTATTCTATTCTATTCTATTCTATTCTATTCTATTCTATTCTATTCTATTCTATTCTATTCTATTCTATTCTATTCTATTCTATTCTATTCTATTCTATTCTATTCTATTCTATTCTATTCTATTCTATTCTATTCTATTCTACCAAGTACCATGTCAATTCCCTCCTGAACACCTCCAGGGATGGTGACTCCACCACCTCCTTGGCCAGCCCATTCCAAAAGCCAGTCACTCTGTGAAGAATTTTCCCCTAACATCCAGCCTAAATCTCCCCTGGTGCAGCTTGAGACTGTGTCCTCTTGTTCTGATGCTGGTTGCCTGGCAGAAGGACTGACCCCTACCTGGCTACAACCACCCTTCAGGTAGTTGCAGACAGCAATATGGTCTCCCCTGAGCCGCCTCTTCTCCAGACTAAGAAACGCCAGCTCCCTTAGCCTCTTCTTGTAGAGCTTGTGCTACAAACCCCTCACCAGCTTTGTTGTTGAATATGTCACAGTTTTCATTCACATGCAAAGTAAACATTTATTACTATGTCTGGTACGTGTAACTTAGAGTAATCACAGTAACAGCATGCAAAATTATAATGTGATTACAGTATAATTTAATATACTTCTATTATAATGTAATTGCATATTCTTATGTGTAGGTTATTTGTTCTTGTTTAAATTGTATTATAATTATTTGTCTTAATTTATATACATTGAGTGAAGCACTGAGAGGGAATCCTGATTGGCAACAGCGTTAGGAAAATAGCCCTGAAATTGTCCTTCTGACCAGGGCAACAGGAAAATGGAGTCAAGATGGTTGGCCCTTGCAGTTGACTTCCAAGATGGCAGGAAAACCTCCTCTTCTCTTGAGAAAGACCTGAATAGATATATGCCTACTTTTGACATGCAACATATGGAGAATCCCAGCTTTGACAGGTGGCTATTTACAGAAGAGACCCTCTAGGGTATAGGAAAGCTGTGTCAATTTGTATGGACAAGCTATGGAGTTTTTTGTGGTTGTCCACTGCTAGGAATTCAGTGCCCCTTTGGAACTTTACAGTAGTGATCCCAAGAAGAGCTTAAAGTAAAATATGTCTCTCTTAATCAGAAACCAAAAGGTCCTTGAGGATTTTTGTTGATGAGGATGATTGCCATAGCTTATTTTGAGAGACCATTAGATCTCTAGGATATTGTCCCACCCTACACTGTCAGATACCTGGCAAGTCCATAAGAGGAAGCAACTTCTGCCTTATTGGTGTAAATGGACAGAATGAGGTGTAAACAGATATCTCATTTTGACAAACAGAGACAACTGAAGTAACAAACCTCCTCATGTAAACATGCAGGAATTCTGTCTCAGAGATTTGAAATGAAGCTTTATCACTTCCCTCATAGTCTCTTACTGCAGAGCCTTTGTTTGTTTCCACATCCCCCCAACCCACCCCCCCCCAAAAAGTAAGTTTATAAAGGTTCTAAAAACAAACAGGAGCATAATGTTTTATAGCAAAATCATTTCAAGGACCATTTATTTGCCTAAACAAAAGCAGATTGCTGGTATGGCACAATAGAAGAGTGGCTCATTTGTTCAGCACCAGATTGTGGTGGCTTTCTTTCAATATGAAGTACAGTCTTTTCCAGGAAGTATTCTATCTCATTGACACATTCCTCACACTTAGACTGGGTAGATGAACTAATCTTTGTTCTAGATTTCATTTGCAGGCCATGGCTTCTATTATATTTAAGTACTTCTCCTTGAAGCTCTAAATCAAGGGCAGCTTCAGAAGTGGGCAGCTTTTATTAAATGTAATTACTTTAATCTGAAGCTTATGCTGAAGGTGAGGCTGCTAAACAAGGGTAGCCACTAAATTAGAGTAGCTGCAGTTAAGA
The DNA here is from genome assembly GCA_033816785.1 of Picus viridis. NCBI lineage: Eukaryota > Metazoa > Chordata > Aves > Piciformes > Picidae > Picus > Picus viridis. The sequence continues at coordinate 11,968,005 of CM066587.1, read as the reverse complement.
GCATGAATAGTAAAAGTGCCTCTATTAAATAAAGGATAGTAACTAATCAAGGAGGGATTGTAATTGAAGCTCTGTGGGGTTTGTTTCTGGCTGGGTATTATGCCATTCCTAAAAGCAGAAAACGTCTCCCTGTATTTCCTCTCCTGTAAATGACTGACAAGATACATAGTGTCTGTATCCTTGTGTACCTACTGTTTCACAGCCTAATGACATCTACTGCAATACTGTTAATATGCTCTTCCTGTGCTTTCGACACAAAATGTTTGTAAAAGAGAATGCTTAGAACTTTCAGTGGTAGCTGTTGAACTCGAGAACACAAAGCCAAGAGGTGCTTTTGCTCCCCAGAACCATTTATTTCTTTATTACCATATTGGTTTTAGTCTATTTGTGATCCATCAAATTACCATGTCTTCCCAATATTTAAAAGGCAGTTTATCGTTCAGATCTTCCAAGTGACCTTTTCTTCTTGGAGTTTCTTTGTGTCATGCTTTCTAACCTGCTTTACCAGAGCTCTAATGATTCATTGGCTTTTGGTCACTCCAAATGCTCTTGGGGGATATTTTGCTTATTAAACCCCAAATTTTCTATTCCTGAATAGGAAGGGGAATGGGTGTAGTACTTCTCAACTCTTTTCTATTGGATGACAACAATTTCCACCCAGTATTGCAGTCATTATTCAGGTAACACTCCCCCCAGATTTCAGAGATAAACTGCACATGCAGTTCAGGGCTGCATCAGGAGAAGTGTGGCCAGCAGGTCAAGGGAGGTGCTTCTTCCCCTCTACTCAGCTCTGGTGAGATCCCACCTGGAGTACTGCGTCCAGTTCTGGAGCCCCTATTACAGGAGGGATGTGGACGTGCTGGAAGGTGTCCAGAGAAGGGCCACAAGGATGATCAGAGGGCTGGAGCACCTCTCCTGTGAGGACAGACTGAAGGAGTTGGGGCTGTTCAGTCTGGAGAAGAGAAGATGCAGCGGTGACCTCACTGTGGCCTTCCAGTATCTGAAGGGGGGCCTACAAGAAGGCTGGGGAGGGACTTCTCAGGCTGTCAGGCAGTGATAGGACTAGGGGGAATGGAATGAAGCTGGAGGTGGGGAGATTCAGACTGGACATGAGGAAGAAGTTCTTCCCCATGAGAGTGGTGAAGCCATGGAATAGGTTATCCAGGGAGGTGGTTGAGGCCCCATCCCTGGAAGTGTTTAAGAGCAGGCTGGACGAGGCTCTGGCCAGCCTGATCTAGTGTGGGGTGTCCCTGCCCATGGCAGGGGGGTCGGAACTAGCTGATCCTTGTGGTCCTTTCCAACCCTGACTGATACTATGATTCTATGCAGGAGCAGTGCATCACTGAAGGAAAATTTATCTGAAAAACGTGATAACTAAACTATTTCAATGGAATGCTGATATTTTTGTTACTAGGCGTAATGGGAAAATAGAATTCTTACTGGGATAAAATGCCACCAAAATAAGGAGAATCCAAGTCTATGGTTTTTGGTGGAGTTTTTTAATGTTGACTGTTAAAACTAACATCAAGTCAAAAACAGTTGCAATAGGCTGAGTTTCCTTTGTGTGGTTAAAGGAAGCAGAGAAGAGTAGTTTCATGCGGGGAACAGATCAGGTAAATAACATCTTTACTGCAGCTATGCTTTTTGAGTAACTGGAGCAATTTCCCTTTCAATTTCTAAGGAATCATTCTCAGCTCTAATACTGACCGAGTCACTTCTGCAAAATATTTTTCAGTGTTCAAAAGTCACCTCAAGAGGCTTATTTTCTTCACTGTTGTTTCCCTCATCTTGCACATCCGTTCCTTTCTGTCACAGCTTTTCAAAGACAGTTTGTAAGCATGCGTACTGCTGTACCAGAGATTTGATTTCTGTAATCGTTGTGTGGGAGAGTCTGAGCGAAAGGAAGAGAAGTCTTTGGACTTGTTCTCAATATAAGAGCTCATCTTCAGGACTTTGCTTCAAAAGCCCAGCACAGACAATTTCTGAGCTATTCCTTAGTTTTTCATTTTCTTTATACATAAAACATTCTGTGCAATCTGAGTGCCATAAAAACAAACCAACCCACTCTTAATAGCCACTTGCAAGCTTATCTTAAACTACAATAGCAGAACTTGTAGTGATGCACGTCCATATTATTGCATTCTGATGCTTTGGAAGATCTAAGGACCATAATCTCTGTGCATCAAGTCTAAGCACGCTGTTAAAACCAACAAAAAGTATTAAAACCAGAACAAACAATGTTGACTTTACTACAAAATTGCCACTTCAAAATTTTTCAACTCTACAATAGAAATAGATCACTCTGGTGCATTGTTTTTACTAATCCACTAGTCTCTTTTATTCAGCACCTGTATGGTCTGTAGATAGAACCAAACACCTGCACATGCTGTCATACTTTCTGCACAATGCTTGCTTTCACAATGACTATTCAGAGGATGTTAGAAAGTCTAAAGCCAGAAAGTTGTTCTTGCATGCCTGTTCAGGGAAGCAAAAATTGCATCATAAGCCAGAGTTTGCTTATTTGTTGACTGGTTCTTTTTCTTTGGCAGGAAGCTGATATTTCATATTCTAACAGTTCTTCTTTCTGACGTTTATGATACCTACCTGATTTTCAAAGAGTTTTGATTTGCATTAAGCCACAAAAGAACCACTAAACCAGACAAACTGATACAGAAATTACAATAAGAATGTGAACAACACTTACAGAAGCTAGAAAATGATGAGTTAAACTTGAACTTGGCTTAGCAAATTTGGAAGTGAGGGAAACATCCAGAAAGCCATTTAGATGGAATTATGAATCTTAGTCTGAGAACATGTTCCAAAAAGTCTTTGTTCCAGCAGCTGCAAAATCCTATTAGGAACTTATATATTTTGGGCAGTGGTGTTTCTTCCATGCTTCTATTTTAGCTGCTGTGCATACTTATAAGCACTCTGGTGCTGGTAGGAAGCTTGCTGCTATCTAAGTTCCATTTCAGTTGCAGCAGTGTCTACTTTCAGCCACTTGCTGAATGTGCAGTTGGTTTGAATTGTGAATGAAAAGGGATTAATTTTACACAGGAGTTTCAATGAATTTAATGCTTTCCTTCAGGTATGAGGAAAAATTCCAAAAGAATACATATTGTGTGATGGTAACAGTATCTCTCTGAAACACTGATCACAAAACCTAGTAATCTTCCTGTCACTTTGACACCTATTACAGAGCCTGTCTGATCATATCCACCCAGGCATATGTAGTACATGCACAGGTTTATACAGTCGTTGGACATCCAGAGTGTACATGAAGACCTGAAGCCTGTGTTGTGCATCTGTGGATTCACCAGACTGATATTTTGGGGGGCTTGGTTCAAAGCAAAGGCATTTGGCTGCAATATTTCTAACCTTGTTTACCTGAACTAAATCATGGTGCACCTGAACTCAGCAAAGAACTTCAACTGCCTTATAAGTTTTGAAGTACTAGTTTTAAGTTGCCTTGAGACCCTGTTGTGCAGTCTTTCTTGTTACTTTTGTAGTGGAGAAGTGTGTAGCAAGTAAACTATGTCTGAAATCTGGCATTTTACCACACCATCAGCTAAAATTTTGCATCCTTCTTGGGAAAAGGAGGTTGTAGTGAGGTGGCTGTCAGTCTCTTCTCCTTAGTAATATGTCATAGGATGAGAGGACATGGCATCAATTTACACCAAGGTACATTTAGATTTGACATTAGAAGAAACTTCACTGAAAGGGTTATCAAAGACTGCAACAGGCTCTCTGGGTAGGTGGTAGAATCCCTGCTCCTGGAGGTATTTAAATCATATATGGATATGGTGGTGAGGGACATATATTTAGCACCAGGCTTGGTAGATTTAGATAATGATGGGACATGATGATCCTAAAGGCCTTTTCCAACCACAATGATTCTAATTCTATTTACTCTTGTACTTCCCAATAATTACATTGTTGCCCAATTGTTGTACTTACCCAGCAATTTAACTTTGCTTTGCTTTATTTTTGCTTATTAAAAGATAAAAAGACACTGCACATTTTCCTGTGCTCTGTTTCATGTTCATTAAGGACAAATATGTATTTTCATTCAAGTTCACAAGCTTAACATCTAAGAAATGTTTTGTAGGAATTCTGTTTATTAAGATAAGAAAAGTGGTGAGAAAACAACTAGTGCTACAAATAGATGAAAAGGATACAGATGATAACTGTTTGTATTCATGGAAATATTCCTCTGAGCACTGTTCCAATGTAGGTCACTCCAAGGTAATGAGGCTGAGGTTTACCTCTGAACTCCTGATGCAAGGCCAGTTGACACTAGCAATTAAATTCCTCTTCATTTTACATAGGAGTGGACTCAGACCTAAGGTTCTGCTGCAGGATGTGAAGACTGAGATCCACAAGGGCACTCTGATTCAATATCACTTAGCATTACAACATCCCAGCATTTGCAGATGGTCAGACAGAGTTTTATGCATCTCTTTCAAAGTCACTTTGGGTCTACTAGGCACAAAGCAGCACATCCCGACATTAGGATGCCTCAGGGGTTGTCTGGAACCTTTGTGGTCTCCTGTTAATGGTTAGGTAATTGAAAAGTATGCAGGTACCTTTGTAAGAGTTTAAGCCTCCAGCCTTGTTCTGCCAGTTTTAATAGAGCTAATATTTTACCAGCCACTAAAATAAGACAGAGAAGTTACCTTATGGTGATGTGGGTTAAATTCTCCTTTCTTGGTCACCAGGATAAAACAACATCCTCCAATTAGAGCCCTATTAATTGCCATTGGAGCCTGAATTGATATGCCACATATAGTGGGAGATTTCAATGGATACAGCTCTAAAGAATATGATTATCATAGAACAGTCATCTATTTCAAGTCATGCTATATTTCCTCTTCTTCCAACGTGGAAATGTGTAACAGTGTGCCCAGGTGGCCAAGAAGGCCGACGGCATCCTGGTCTGCATCAAGAATAGCGTGGCCAGCAGGAGCAGGGAAGTCGTTGTGCCCCTGTACCCAGCACTGGTTGGGCCACACCTTGAGTACTGTTTGCAGTTCTGGGACTCTCCATTTAAGAAGGATACTGAGACTCTTGAATGTGTCCAGAGAAGGGCAAGGAGGCTGGGGAGAGGCCTCGAGCACAAGCCCTTTGAGGAGAGGCTGAGGGAGCTGGGGTTGCTTAGCCTGGAGAAGAGGAGGCTCAGGGGAGACCTTCTTGCTCTCTACAACTGCTTGAAGGGTGGTTGTGGCCATGAAGGGGTTGGTCTCTTCTCCCAGACAACCAGCCCTAGAACAAGAGAACACAGTCTCAAGCTGCACCAGGGGAGGTTTAGGCTCAAATTTTGGAGAAAGTTCTTCACAAAGAGAGGTGTTAGCTGTTGAATGTGCTGCCTGGGGAGGTGGTGGAGTCACCATCCCTGGAGGTGTTCAAGAGGGGATTGGATGTGACACTTGGTGCCATGGATTAGTAGTTATGAGGTCTGTGGTGACAGGTCGGACTTGATGATCTTTGAGGTCTTTTCCAACCTTGTTCATTCTATGAGTAGAATTTCCTGTCCAGATTTCCCAGAAGTGCTTATGATTGAGACAGCTGGCATACTTATGGCCCCTGAAATCATGCACAGATCAGTATTCTGTATTGATAATATTTTAATGTTTGCATTCAATGTATTCTTATTTTGCATGAATTTGGAGCATTGACTTTCCAAGGAAATGCTTGATAATTGAACAGTATGTGAAAGAAACCCCTTGTGCTGAGTTCTAAAATTGTCATGGCTTGATTGGAAAAAACCCACTACTGTATTTCAGGGTAATACTTGCTGTGAGGATGATCTCCCTTTCAAACAAACTAGACCAAAAGATTTATCGGGAAACAGATTGTGCTTCTCTTCATGAAGTCTCACTGAACAGCTACCAGAGTATCCATGGACTCCAGAGTATGTTGACTCGTATCATATCAGTGCTTTCCATTCAGAGTTTTTTCTTCATCATAAATCTAGTATGATCACCAAAACCTGCACAAGCGTGTCAGATGAAAGCCTCAGGATTAATCACTCACCGCAGGATGCGTCATGTCTGGAGAAGAGAAGGCTCCAGGGAGACGTTATTGCGACCTTTCAACGTATATAGAGGGCTTATGAGAAAGATTGAAACAGACTTTTTATCAGTAGTGATAGGACAAAGGGCAATGGTTTTAAACTCCAAAGAGAGTAGGTTTAGGTTAGATATAAGGGAGACATGCTTCACTGTAGAGATGATGAGACATTGAAACAGGTTGCCCGGAAAAGTTGTGGATGATTCATCATAGGAAATGTTTAAATTCCAGTTGGATGGGGCTTTGAGCAGCCTCATTTAGTGGAAGCATGTCCTTGCCCATGGCAGAGAAATTGGAGATAGATGATCTTTGAAAATCACTTCCACCTGAAACTAATCTATGCTGTGTGTTGATATAGTGGTAAAAATCCCCAGCTGAGGAGCATACAAGTTTAGGTTGTGGTCAATATCCTATTTCACTGGGGAGAGCTGTACTGTGTTGGACTTGGACCTGCATTAGTGTATTATCAGCAGCAGTTCTCAGCTTCAGTGTGCTGAAAGCTAGAACCAGAGAAGATTTTTCTCTTGTAGCTCTGTGAAGCCGGTTACTGGTGAAAGAGAAAAATGAGCTGTTCTTCATAGCTATATGCTTTTTGCTTCTCAATAAAACAGCCATTGAGGAAGAACATTAAGAAAAGGTAAACATATTTTTAGTTTTTAATAATTTTTTTTTAAAGACCTTTGGCTTCAAAAGCAGCAATTCAGTTGCAGAAGGCATTATTGGATTAGACAGATGGGCAGAATCCACCGGCATGAGATGCAACGTATCCCAGTGCCAGGTTCTGCACATTGGACACATTAACCCCATGCTGGGGTCAGAGTGGCTGGAGAGCAGCCAGGCAGAGAGGGACCCTCGGGATACTGGTGGTGGGTAGGCTGAGCATGAACCTGCAGTGTGCCCAGGTGGCCAAGAGGGCAAATGGCATCCTGGCCTGTGTATCAGGAGCAGTGTGGCTAGCAGGAGCAGGGAGGTCATTCTGCCCCTATACACTGCACTGATTAGGCAACCCTTGATTATTGTGTCCAGTTCTGGGCCCCTCAGTTTAGGAAAGATGTTGAATTGCTGGAATGTGTCCAGAGAAGGGCAACAAAGCTGGGGAGGGGTTTGGAGCACAAGCCCTATGAGGAGAGGCTGAGGGAGCTGGGGTTGCTTAGCCTGGAGAAGAGGAGGCTTAGGGAGACCTTCTTGCTGTCTACAACTACCTGAAGGGTGGTTGTAGCCAGGTGGGGGCTGGTCTCTTCTCCCAGGCAACCAGCACCAGAACAAGAGGACACAGTCTCAAGCTGCACCAGGGGAAGTTTAGACTGGATGTTAGGAAGAAGTTCTTCGCAGAGAGAGTGATTGCCTGTTGGAATGGGCTGCCTGGGGGGGTGGTGGAGTTGCCATCATTGGAGGTGTTTAGGAGGAGACTTGATAAGGTCGTTGATTGCATGGTTTAGCTGATTAGGTGGTGTTGAATGATAGGTTGGATGCAATGATCTTGAAGGTTTGGTCTGGTCAATGCAATGCAATTTTTCCCCCTTCGATGATCAAGTAATTCAGCACACCCCAGAGAAAAGCATGCGAAAAAGGTTGCATTTTTCCTTAATTCTTCTTTCCTACTGTTGAAGTTGGAGCCCATTAATCAGTTCAGTGTTTAAGTAGTTCAGTAGACTAAGGATGATGTGACTACTTAGGAACATCACTGCCTATTTTAGTATGTATTGGTAAATGTTTATTACTTATTTAAAATTACAATTTTTGGTGTGAGAAAGGTTCTGCAGCATGATTGGTGTTGTGGCCAACACTGGATCTTGTGGTGATAATAACCACTGAATTTAATTCATATAAAAGTGAGTGAGAACAGTAGCTAGGCAGTTCTGCCTTTCCAGCCTTCTTTTCCCTTTCTGAAGTACTATTTTTAAGTTTTGGCATCTCTTCCTCATTCTGGGCCCCAAGTACTGTGGACACAAAGCAGATCTGGATTTTGTGGACTTGTTCTATCACCACACTTTCAATTTGACTGGCAAAACCTGAAAAGTGTTGTGTAAGGCTCTGTGCAGTTGATTTCATGTTTATCTTTTGGACACAGTTATACACTCTTCTGGTGGGTTTTGTCTGGATGCCAAGTGCTCACTCTGCTCCTTAGTTGGCTAGGGAAGAGAAAATATAACATAACCAGACTAAGCTAAGTCAAGTCTCCTTCTCTGGAGTTTTTCAAAACCCTCCTGGATGCATGCCTGTGTAGACTACACTAGATGATCCTGCTTGGGGACGGGGGTTGGACTCAGTCTCTGGAGGTCCCTTCCAACCTGTAACGGTCTGTGCTTCTGTAAGCTTGGTGAAAATTTTTTTACCAACCAAGTCAGAGTAACATAATGAGAAAATAGAGATTACATTGTCATTCTTCCCTTCTTTCTATCTTTAACTCTGTATCTCTTCCTGCTGTGGCACAGAGGGACAAGGAATGGGTGCTGCAGTCAGTTTTCCGTGTGTTGTATCTGCCACTCCTTCCTCTTCAGAGAGAGGACTCCTCATCTTTTTCCTTGTGCCAGCATGGGGTCCTCCCCCCAGGAAACTGTTCTCCACAAACTTCTCCTATGTGAGCCTTTCCTGCACGCTGTAGTTCTTTATGAACTGCTCCAGTGTGAGCCGTTTTCAGAAGGTATAGTCCCTTCAGGAATGGACTGCTCCAGTGTGGGTTCGCTCTGTGGTCTCAAGTCCTGCCAGCAAGCCTGCACCAGAGTGGGCTTCTGCCTCCATGGGTCTGCAGGTCCTCCCAGGAGCCTGCTCCAGTGTGGGCTTCCCACAGAAGTCTCAGCCTCCTCTGGGCCTCCAGATGCTCTGTTATGATGTCCTACACAGGCTGCAGGTGGGTATCTGCTCCACTGCTAACCTCCAGGGGCTTAAGTGAGTTGGCCTGAGTCACCATGATCTCTACCACAGGCTGCAGGGGTATCTCTGCTCTGGCACCTGGAGCACTTCATCTATTTCCTTGTTTACTAACCTTGGTGTTTGCAGAGTTGTTTCTCTCATATACTCACTCCCCTCTCCATCTGCAGTTGCTACTGTGCAGCAGCTTTCACCCTCCTTAAATGTGTTACCCACAGATGCTACCGCTGGCACTGATGGGCTCACCGTTGGCCAACTGGCATTGGCTCTATCAGACGTTGAGGGAGTGTCTAGCAGCTTCTCACAAAAGCCACCCCTGTAGCCTGCTCCACTATCAAGGCCTTGTCACACAATTCAGTACAGTTCTGCAATTTCTAGGGAGAAATGTACCATAGCAAACCCTGAATTGAATCTCTCCAGGGCTGTTTTGCTCACTCCAGCTTGCTGAAAGAAACAGAATACCCTCCTCTTGGCAAATGAGTTTTATAAATGAGGTTATGTTTCTTAGTCTCATTATTTCATTATTGGAGGAAAATAAAGGCATAAATTAGGGCACTGGGGAAATAGTCAATCAATTTATTATGATTTATTTGTGCTTTTGGGTCTCTTGATTTTTTTTGGGTGGGTGGACAGAAATGGATTGAGTAGCAGACTCAGTAAGAAAAACAGACTTATTGAGGGAAAGGGCTGCATTTCAAGCTTGGTTTTGCATGGTTCTCTCTCACAGCAGAATTCTGAATGACTAAGCAAAGATGCTTTGCAGATTACATGGGCTCTGCTTGGCGCTGATCTGTGTTCTTTCTGGAAGTCCTTATCTGCTCTGATCTGCTCCCATGTGAACTGTCACAAATCTGTGTGCCTGCCACCCAACCATGTGCTCATATCACATTTGAGCCCTGCTGTCTAGTGGAGAAACATGGTGCCTAGGACACCTGCCAGGACAGCACCAGTTCCTCTCCTCCCTGGACATGTGTACAGAGCAGCATCCTCCTGGGCTCACAGTGTTGCTATGGCCCTGCCAGCATGCAGAGGGCTGCTGAGATTGCAGGCTGCAGGTCCCACTTACAACTGCTTTTTGGGTTTCTGTTGCAGCTAGATAAGCACCCTGCTTGGACACTGATGTCTGGGTGGCAGGACACAAGTTTCTAAGCATCTGCAATATGCAAAGCAGCCTCAAGCTCCACAGGGACTCCTCAGCCACTATACTATTCACCATCTATAGCAGTTAGCCCACAGCTGAACTGTGCCCTTGTATCTCACTGCTGCTCAGAGTGAATTCTGCCATTTAAAACAATGACAAAGTAATGCTTTTGGTAAAAACTAGATTTGGAGAAAGTCTGTTTTCATGTTACTGCAAGCATGAGCGGCAAGTTGTCATAAGCCACTGATGTATGCCAGAGTGCACGCATGAAGTTTGTCTGTGCATGATTTTGCAGAGACAGGTTGCTGCACCCCCACCAGAGTGCAGAAGTGTGTGAGTGCTCTGTCCCTGGGAAGCTCGTGTAGCACTTGGGATTGTTCTGAGCACAGGAAGATTGTTCACTGCTGCAGTTTCCTGTTAGCTGAGGATAGCAGCAGCCTCCTGTTTGTCGGTGTAGTTCCAGACTTAGTTGTTTGTCCTTATGTGATACAAATGTGGTTTTTTTTACCCTCTAGTAATCACAAGAGATTTAACACAATACTGAATTAAGGAGAAGGGGAAGCTGAGAGAAAGAGTTTGATTTAAATTCTGGTATTTAACACACAGATCTCCTGTTATCTTCATTTCTTTTCTTTAGATTTATTTTGAAACATGAGAATTCAGCATAGAATCATAGAATCAGTCAGGGTTGGAAGGGACCACAAGGATCAGCTAGTTCCAACCCCTGCCATGGGCAGGGACACCTCACACTAGATCAGGCTGGCCAGAGCCTCGTCCAGCCTGGTCTTAAACACCTCCAGGGACGGGGCCTCAACCACCTCCCTGGATAACCCATTCCATGGCTTCACCACTCTCATGGGGAAGAACTTCTTCCTCATGTCCAGTCTGAATCTCCCCACCTCCAGCTTCATTCCATTCCCCCTAGTCCTAGCACTACCTGATAGCCTGAGAAGTCCCTCCCCAGCCTTCTTGTGGGCCCCCTTCAGATACTGGAAGGCCACAATGAGGTCACCTCGGAGCCTTCTCTTCTCCAGACTGAATAGCCCCAACTCCTTCAGTCTGTCCTCATAGGAGAGGTGCTCCAGCCCTCTGCTCATCCTCGTGGCCCTTCTCTGGACACGCTCCAGCACGTCCACATCCCTCCTGTAATAGGGGCTCCAGAACTGGACGCAGTACTCCAGGTGGGGTCTCGCCAGAGCTGAGCAGAGGGGAAGAAGCACCTCCCTTGACCTGCTGGTCACACTTCTCCTGATGCAGCCCAGGCTCTGATTGGCTTTCCAGGCTGCACGTAGTCACATGAAATAAAAGGACTGCAACCAGCCTAAAATGTGATGCTTAACTCCCATCTTTCTGCAACCTGTGGTGCCTTTGCAAGAAGGATGCATAGAAGAATGAAATAAAAAGTTAAACTCCCTCTCTTTGGAGATATTCAAAACCTGCCTGGATGTGTTCCTGTGTGATCTGGTATAGGTGATTCTGCTCTGGCAAGGGGGTTGGACTAGGTGATCTCTTGAGGTCCCTTCCAGCCCCTAGCATTCTGTGGTTCTGTGAAAATTGGATTGTTTCACTGGCTGTGCTGCTTGTTCCTGTGAAAATTGCTCCTTCTACCTAAGTCCACACAGAGAAAAAGCCCTCCTGATCTACAGTACTCTGTTAAAACACCTTTCCACATGACTTAAGAATCATTTGAATGCTCTATGGAATCATAAGGCTAAAGCACCTCTCTTGCTATGTTAGTTGAATTTTGAAGCTTAGCCACTGAAGCAGCACTTGCTTTGGTGGTGTTTTTTTCTGCTATCCCCTGGTGGCTGCCTGTGTTGCCTGCAGTCTTGCACCAGTTTTGCATAATGCCAGAGGAACAAATTACTTCAAGAAAATATCACTCTCTGTTGCTCAAATCTCATTTGTTTTTCCCATGTGTCTAAAGGCCAAAAGGCAAAGCAGCTGGTGTCATTCTGGTGTGCAAGGGGAAAAGCTCTGGATGTGAAATCTGAATCCCTTATGCAATGTGATGGGATGGAGTCTTCAACACATGGATTTAAGAAAAAAATATTGTTTCTAAAAGTGAGTCATTTTATATTTTAATGCATGCTTATAGGTTTTTTTTTTTACCTTAATACAGCAAGCTCTATTAACAGCTGGGTCCTGTTGCCTGTTATTTTAAACCTATTAGCTTCTTGGCTTAAGGAATTTGCAGGTATGTGTGTGCCTGCCTTTCAGACTGTGATAACTTATTGGTTAGCAAACGTGTAAGTTATGACCCTGCTCCCCAGATGTGTCTGAACTCTTTGGTTGGTCCTGGGTGCTGCAGTGCTGTGGTAATGCTGAGGGAGAAGTTGCTTTTAGAATAGAATAGAATTACCCAGGTTGGAAGAGACCTTCGAGATCATCAAGTCCAACCTATCATCCAACACTTTCTAATCAATTAGAATCATAGAATCAGTCAGGGTTGGAAGGGACCACAAGGATCAGCTAGTTCCAACCCCCCTGCCATGGGCAGGGACACCCCACACTAGATCAGGCTGGCCAGAGCCTCGTCCAGCCTGGTCTTAAACACCTCCAGGGACGGGGCCTCAACCACCTCCCTGGATAACCCATTCCATGGCTTCACCACTCTCATGGTGAAGAACTTCCTCCTCACATCCAGCCTGAATCTCCCCACCTCCAGCTTCATTCCGTTCCCCCTAGTCCTATCACTACCCGACATCCTGAGAAGTCCCTCCCCAGCCTTCTTGTAGGCCCCCTTCAGATACTGGAAGGCCACAATGAGGTCACCTCGGAGCCTTCTCTTCTCCAGACTGAACAGCCCCAACTCCTTCAGTCTGTCCTCATAGGAGAGGTGCTCCGCCCTCTGATCATCCTCGTTAAACCATGGCACTAAGCACCACACTGAGTCTCTTCCTAAACACCTCTAGTGATGGTGGCTCCACCTCCTCCCTGGGCAGCCCATTCCTATGGCATATAACTCTTTCTATGAAGAACTTCTTCCTAATATCCAGCCTAAACCTCCCCTGGTGCAGCTTGAGACTGTGTCCTCTTGTTCTGGTGCTGGTTGCCTGGGAAAAGAGACCAACCCCCCACCTGGCTACAACCTCCCTTCAGGTAGTTGTAGACCTCTTTAGTAGGAGATCACCCACTTTAAGCAATACACGGTCCATCCTATAAACATCTGTAATTCTAAGTTACACTTATCTAGAGTGTAAAGAAGTCCTGTGGGTTAATGAAGGTAGAGAAGCTTGTTGGGGGATGAAAAAAAGAAAGGAAAGATGAAAGGAAAGAAACAACAAAGAAAAGAAAGGAAATGGAAAAAAAGAAAAGAAAGCAAAGGGGGGAAAAAGGAAAGGAAAAAGAGAAGACAGACAAGAAAGGAGAAAGAAAAAAGGAAACAAATATAAAAGCTAATAATTATAGTAAGTGTGGTTCTTATTTGGAGATCCTTAGGCAGGTGAGTAACCTTTACCAGAGATTTTGCTCTGAAATTCCTTATTAGACTAGGACAACTTGGCCAAATGAAAGTACTCGGTTACATCAGGATTGCATGCATCTGTGTGTGATGCAAGAAAACAGAGTTTTACTTTTGCTGGGGCCAGCTGTCTCTGAGTAGGATCACGATTTTGCCCTAGTTTACTCAGATCACTTGTATCACCATCAAAAGAGGCATGCAATGTGCCCTGTTTAATATTGACTCACTTTGAAAATTCTGTTCCCTTTTTCCCTCAGAAAAGCTGGCTGCACTTTGAGTCCATCTCCTCTTTTTGGACAACCTTGTCTTCATCAATAAGAGGAAGACAAGAGGACACAGTCTCAAGCTGCGCCTGGACAGGTTTAGACTGGATGTTAGGAGGATCTTGAAGGTCTCTTCCAACCTGGTTTATTGTATTGTAATACATCATCAAAGGCTCTCATCTGGGTGACGCTTTGTGCTAATCTGTACCGAGATACAATCACTTCAGTGACACATTGCTAAGGAAATACTGCCAACTGGCAGGGTGGTTTGTGTGATCCTCACTAACGCTTACACCATTATTTGAGGCTCATGAATTAATTTTTGAAAGCCTAAATACTGGTTTTAGAAAGGGAAGAAGTGTATGCCCACATGCACAGCAAAGCTGCTGAGAGTTCACCCACCCTGTTGTGGTTAGAGTTTTAAATGACTGATGGAAACTTTCTGTCTGTACTTTTGCAAGGGAGCAAGCATCTGCTATGGCGACCGCTGGGTAACAGGCTCTTTTCTCCATGTGAAATGGATCTAATTATATGCTCTAGGCCATCCCAAGAGGAGCACAGAAGTAGGCAGCTCAAAGCAAGACTATTTAATAAAGGAGAGACATAGGGCTGTTGAGAGTATAATCTTTGCTGTATTTAAATAGGCTGTACTGAATGGGAGTGTGCCTGTCTTTCTCTTCTGAAAACAGCGGTTGCAATAGTAGAGTGCCTTTAATTTTAGGGTGATCATTCCATTTTCCCTCTTCTCTTTTCTTCTTTTATTATTTTCTTCTTTTTTTAAAAAAATTCTCTGTTGAATTTGATTTGTTCTGTATTCAGATATGTGCAGGGGATACTTTTGTTTCATACAAAGCCCCATTGGAAAGAAAAAAAAAAGCGGTGCTTTTCAATGCTGACTTTGGTGACCTTTGGATCAAATTGCCAGTACCGTTTCTGTGACAGTTTTGGCAACAATTTCAAAGATCTTGCAGGCAAAACTAAGTTTTCTTGACATTTATCAAAAAAATGAGAAATTATCTTTAAACACTTCTGGAGGAAAAGCTGCACGCTATGAGGGCATTTCTTGGTGTTCCATTTCTTGTATTAAATCTTGGGGTTATTCTTTTCTCAGCCTGGATGTCTACATTCTCTGCTTAAATTCACTTTACAGTATTAAATGAAACTGTACTCTTCAATAATTATTTGTGCCATAATCCTCTCTGTCACCATCAGCCACACCTCTGTCTTCCACCCAGCCCACTATTTCCATGTCTACTGATGGCAACTAGGAAACTGCAATAAACCAGTTATTTACAACAGATTGTAATGTGTTCCTCTGTCATATTCTAACTCCTTTTCCATTAATGGCAGAGCTAATATTTTTTTCCACTGTCTTCCACGTCAGCTATGGAATTTACCCTGTCTCTCTTAGCCTTACAATGAATAGTCAGTTTAAACCACACAGCTTTTGGTCATACTCTATAGAGTTGGTACTTTTAGCTTCCTTAGTTGAATCTTGTCCCACTTAAAACTTACCAATAAACTATTTTCTTTGTTTCTATTACATCAGCCAGGGCATTTCTTAGTTGGCCTCATCCTTTTGATGTTATCTCCTTGATGGTCCATGTGAAATCTTTTGCTCAGCGCAGGTCAATGAGCAGTTTGGCAGGAAAAGCATCTTGAGTGACTTCTGTGGGTCAAGGATTCCATATTAAGCTCTCTTGCAGTCAGAGATCGTACAGGGGTGCTTACTGATTGGTAGAAAGAGAAAGTGCTGGGAATGTTTATATTGATAAATGCTTGCAGTATTTCTGCTGGAAATGCCAAAACTTGTTGTTTCTATGATTCTATGATCACACAAAAAGGTTGGAAAAGACCTCAAAGATCATCAAGTCCAACCTGTCACCACAGACCTCATGACTACTAGACCACGGCACCAAGTGTCACGTCCAATCCCCTCTTGAACGCCTCCAGGGACAGCAACTCCACCACCTCCCTGGGCATCACATTCCAATGGCTAACAACTCTCTCTGTGAAGAACTTTCTCCTCACCTCAAGCCTAAACTTCCCCTGGTGCAGCTTGAGCCTGTGTGTTGCAGCCAGTGGTGGGTACCCACCTGTTTTGTCAAAACTTGGCGTGTTTTGCTTCTGTTTCTGACTTTGGAATGTTGGTTTCCTTTCTGATGGGCTCTTTTGTATCTCATCTGTTTATAAACTCCTAGACACTTTCCAGAACTAATTGCATGACTCAGGTGGGATCACTTTTTCTCCATGTTTAGGGAGCTTCACCTGAAAAGGAGTGTGAGTTGTATATTATTTTTTTTCCTAGCATGGAGATTCTGAAGAAGCATATTTGTGGATGTTTGCAGCTGGAATATTTATGTAAATAGATTTCAGTGCAAAAAACCTGAGGTGTTTCTTGAGAGTCTGAAATGTGTTCTTGATCTGATTTTTTTTTTCTTCAACATGCTTCCTTTTCTGTCCTAAATCTTGAATATAAGAGAGCTATTAGATGAGCCTCTTCAGCTTTTCTTCAATATTTCTTTTCCCTTCACTGAGGAGGCTTTTTACTTTTCATTCATGAAAATGATTCACTGTTCATTTATTCCACTATGCTCTTGCTGAGACTCTGCAGGTCACTTTATAGCCTACTGTGCCAGCAGTTAAGTGAGATTCTTTTGGTCTCTTTTCTCTTTCTGAAGCAACTGTTTCCTCCAAATTGATAGCCTAATCCATTGCAGTTTGAAGTCAAGACGTTCCTGATAGTAACACTTCATAGTTTACTGGTTTAACATCATGTACTCAGTAGCATTGGAGTGTGCTTCATGTTAATGAACCATTTTTTGGCTTTCCAGTCCTATGATCTCTCTCCCTGTATGGGGTGGGGTGGCTCAGGTTTTGTTAAACAAGCAACTCTTAATATTCACTTTAGTTCTCTGGGTGAAAGTTACAGAAACTCTGGGTCCTAGTTCTTCAAAGCATGCTCTATTGGGGTTATATTTAGAACCCCATTCAGTCCCATTAGGAAGTGATTAAATATCGATGTGGAAACAAGGCACCTTGATCAACAGGTGAAGAAGCCCCAGGGTGTTTTTCTGGCAGGTTATCAAAAGGTCTTTCTAGGAGTTAAAATGCATTGTCTCAGTGTGGCTTTTTTTTGTACCTTACAGTCTAGTATGCAGCCACTTCACCTCCTCCCTTCTCCACTGTGGGTAACAAATGAGAAATTCTAAAGGCTGCTGAATACTGTGCATTTTCACAGTAGGTTGGGTGTTTAGCACAGGTGTTTCTGAAATAGCATCACATTGGTAAAGGGCACTATGCTTGATGGCTTTACAATTTCCACTTCTACCTGTGTGAACTAGGGGCCTTCCATATGGAACACAGGCTGCAATTTCAGATTATAAAAATGATGGTTAACTGAGGAGTAAAAAGGATGGGTTTTGATCCTATTCACAAAGCAGAGCTTCAGATGGTGAAGCTGCCAGAGATCTGGAATATTCAATGAAACGTTTGGTCTGAAAACGTACCCTGGTAAATTTAGCCCTTGTAGGCTCTGGAAATCAGTCACACCAAATTACTTTTTTCTCTTAATCTTTATTCTAAGCACATATCAAATTACTGCAGCCAGGAAAGAACAAACTGTTCTTTTCAACTCTTCACTAAACACCTTGTAACTACATTACATTTGCTTGTATTTCTATTCATATTCTCAAAAATCTTAAAACAAGGAAAAAAAATCCATACTGTATAACAAATACAGCAGCTGTGTTACAAATGATGACTTTTGCTGCAAAATCATGAAGCTTGCAAGTGAAATGGACATTTTTACATGGCTGTCAGGGAATTCATACAGGACTCTGATATAATTCAGTGCGCCACAGCAAACAATGAATAATACAGCTCCAGAAATAACAGGGACCCCAGCTCAATGCTTTAATTGATGAATCTGTTTGCACATTAATTTTGTGTTTGCACAGTCCAGGACAGGTGCTTTGTTTTCCTTCTCTGTCTTCTTTTATATTGGCAATGTTATTTTTATTACTATTATTAGATTTTGGGGGGTGGGGGGTGGTTGCTTTGAATTATCCTAGAACCACAGAGCCAAATACATAAACAAGGCTTTCTTGAGCAAACTGCTGTGCTAACACATGAAAAAGATAGAGTAGAATAGGTTGGAAGAGACCTTCAAGATCGTGTCCAACCTATCATCCAACACCACCTAATCAACTAAACCATGCAACCAAGCAACCTATCAAGTCTCCTCCTGAACACCTTCAATGAAGGTGACTCCACCACCTCCACAGGCAGCCCATTCCAATGGGCAATCACTCTTTCTGTATAGAACTTCCACCTAACCTCCAGCCTAAACCTCCCCTAGTGCAGCCTGAGCCTGTGTCCTCTTGTTCTGGTGTTGGTTGCCTGGGAGAAGAGACCAACCTTTGCCTGGTTACAACCTCCCTTCAGGTAGTTGTAGATAGCAATAAGGTCACCCCTGAGTCTTCTCTTCTCCAGGCTAAGCAACCCCAGCTCCCTCAGTCTCTCCTCATAGGGCTTTTATTCTAAGCCCCTCACCAGCCTTGTTGCCCTTCTCTGGACACGCTCCAACAAGTCAACATCCTTCCTAAACTGAGGGCATGGAACTGGATACAGTACTCGAGGTGTGGCCTAACCAGTGCAGTGTACAGGGGCAGAATGACCTCCCTGCTCCTGCTGGCCACACTGTTCCTGATGCAGGCCAGGATAGTAGCTGGTCCTGAATATGTTATAGGATGCAAAGAAAGGACCACGAAGTTAAGACTGGGAATGCACAAGACTTAGAATATTTTTTGCACAATAGTTTGTATGTCAGATAGTACAATGCCACACTGTACTAGTCACAGATACAACCTCACTTTTGCTTTGCCAGGCATAGAATAGAATAAACCAGGTTGGAAGAGACCTTCAAGATCATCACAGGACAGGGATTTTTGATGTATCACCAGTTGCTCTAGATACAAAGGACTTCAGATACAGTGGGTGTGGTTATTTTAGGCTATGCCTCCAAAAATTTTTCACAGCTCTTGAACGGAAAGTAATAAAGTGTAAATGCATCGCTTTTGGGTGTAAAAAAGGAAAATAATGATAGTGTTAAGCAATCCCATTGGAGAGTTATCTACCATAAGAATTAGTTTGGTAAATACTTTCTCTCTGTTCTTGCTTCCTCAGGCTGGGAGATACTAACTGGCTTCTGCTTGACCTTGGCTGCATTGCTTTGGCCGAGTTCTAACTTTTGCTTCTTTCTCCTGTCCCTTTTATGTACAGGAGGGGCAGTGAGGGAGAAGCTATTAGCTTCCCTGGTCTTTGACCAGGGGGACTCCTTGTGCTGTTTATTAATTGTAAATACTGTATATTTTGTACAAATTCATTGTATTCCATTGTAGATTGTAGTTTTGCTTGGAAATACAGCTTTCATTTGCTTCCAGCTGAGCTGGTCTGGCAAATTTAATGTTGGGGGAGTTGTGGAGTTTTCAGCCCATCACAAGTGGGCTAGTCCCACATATGTCTCTTTCACTTCTTAAAAGGAAAGATCTAAGGTTTCATGATTCTAGGGTGCTACCACAGTGCCCTTGGTCAAGAGAAGCAGAATAGAAACATGCATGCAAGTCTCTTAACTAGCAGATAGGTAACAGTCTCTGTTAAAGCCTAGATGCCTTTAGTTATCCTACTGGTGGAGCATTGGAACCAACATATCAGTGATATGATTTGCCTGTACCTGCATTAATCTGCTCAAGCAGGTGGTGATGTTACACTTTGGAGTGCAGATCCTGCACACATTTAAGCCATAATCAAGAATGATTTTGACAAATAATTTAATGCAGAAGCTGCTGATTTGGGGCTTTTTGATTTTCATTCTTCATGCACAATACTGAATTTGAAAACAGTCCTTCTGCTTCATATTCCATAGTGGCTGCCCCCACCCGTAGCCCTCTTTGGATAATTTTAGATTTCCCTCTGCTTTTAACATTCAGTCTAGCATTTGAGCCAAGACCTACTTTCTCTTTGTGACACTGTCATCCCACTGACCTTGTGCCCATCACTCTTACGAAAAATAAGCAAAGCGAAAGTCACATTCAGAATGAGATCCTGATGCAGGAATCCTCTGCTGAATGTTATCTCATATTTCAGCAGCTTTGCTGGCTCCAGAACTTGGAAACATTTACATTCCCTGCTGGCTGGGATGCACACTTTTTAGAAGTATCCTGCTAAGGTTGTCCTTCAATATATGCTTAACCAGTTCATCCAGGCTCACTTTCTGAGACGGAGCTTGGCAGGCAAGATAGAGGGAGCAGAGTGGTGTTCAGAGGAGAGGATACATGCTGTTCAATTCCATTTTGAGAAGCTACATTTTCTTTCTCAAAGACGGTACCAAATGTGGGACATTTTGAGAAATGCTGTGTGATGTACAGCATCTTTTCATGAAACTGAGAAAAGAAAAAGCTCATTTTCTTCTCTCAGTGTTAATTCAGAAGCCATTTTTCTCTGGTTCGTACCTACTCAATGAAACATCTCCCATTTACCTGACAGTGCTCTGGAGAGTTAAGGTAAAAGAGTAACTTGTGGAAAGAAATACCTTAGAGAATAAATGAATGCAAGAAATTATTAATCCAGGTAGTCACAAAGCTTCACAAAAAACTAGGACAACTCTACTGCAGGTGCCGATATTATGATGGTCACCTACTATTAGATAAGGGGACAGGTCTTATTCTCACACTGAGGTTATTAAGTGATAAGGTTTATGCTTATATTTTCATGTTTACATTGACGTTGTACAGATATCTGTGGGGAAGTTGAAGAGACTATCTAACGTACTTATTGCTAATCTGCAGTGTGTCATGGTTCTTTTTCTGGCCATGGAATTGTCCAGGGAGGTGGTTGAGGCCCCGCCCCTGGAGGTGTTTAAGACCGGGCTGGATGAGGCTCTGGCCAGTCTGATCTAGTGTGGGGTGTCCCTGCCCATGGCAGGGTGGTTGGAACTAGCTGATCCTTGTGGTCCCTTCCAACCCTGACTGATTCTATGGAATTATGTTACCTGCATGGGAATAGCAAGTCTTACAGCAAGACATCCTGAGCATTTGATGCAGCTTTATTGACAAGGCAGAGTACCCAGCCACAATGGCAAATTGACTGAGACTTATTTTTTTTATTAACTCTTTGTAGAAGTTACACTAATCAGGAAACAATGGCAAAGAATAGTGAAAAGATACAAAGCATTTACTTAGAATGCTACTGTTCACCCTCCAACTTCCTCACCAACTCAATCATCTTTCTTCCCATTACTATATATGTGCAAGTATGCTTATTTTATAACTTAAGTTCCCATCTTGTGGGAGTTCAGCCCAATGACACACATAAAAATATCCTGGTAGCTCTGCATCACATCCAGGAGCTGTCCAGCTACTTGTGCTGCTGACAGCGCAAGGGTCTTGCAGTTGAGCACGGAGGAGTGCTTTTTAAAGAATACCTTTGCCTTGGTGAATTCAGTGTGCCCTCAGTACCTGTATTTATTTAGTGTTAATGAGTACAGGAGTAGGAAGCCTGGTTTCCCCTGAGAAATCAAAGCTTTCTGTGAAAGCAAGGTTTTCAGAGCTGTCTTCACATGCATGATCTGTCTCAGGTTTTCCATTCCTGCAGAAACTTTCTATGCAATTTTGTAATATATTTTCTCCTGAAGCCAGGTTAAAAAAAAAAAAAAAACAAAAAAAAACCAAACAAACAAAAAAAAAAAAAAACAACCCACCAAATCAAGCAAACAAAAATCAAACCAAAGCACCCCAACTGAACAACACCAACCAACAAACAAAAACCCCAACCAAGCACAGCAAAAAAAACCCAAACAACAATCAAATTTAACGAGGAAATCACACTAATGCATAATAATTCAGTATTGATCTCTTTAGATGATTATGCTCAGTCCTGCCTGGAAAGGGGAATTTGGACTGACAGATTGCCAGTGACTCAGTTGGTTATGTACCTTCCCTGGTGGGTTGCTCTGGATCAAAGACTTGAATAGAACATGCTGATGTGTGGGCTGGATTTCTTTTTGGAGGAAATCAGAACATGATGTCTGTTGTATCCAAAAACCTCTCTCTGTAATGGAGTTGGGGTGTTCAAGGGCACCGACCTGTAGTTAATATCTTGGAAGTGCTTCTAGGTCCATTGATTTAAACACAGCTAGAATCCCCTTTCAGCTTCAACTGATATTTATGAAAATGTTGCTGCTAGTTACTCACGGGGACTATAATGAATCTTGTCAGTTTTAACTGTCTCAGGATGCCTTTAATCAAGTTTGATTGCTCACTCATTTTTCCTGGACCTCATCCAAAAGCCCACCAAAACCATTGAGCTTTATAATCATACCCCAAAGAACCAGAGTTGTCACCCTTTATATTCCCATTGTTTCTTAGCAAAATCAAAATGAGGGATATCACATTTCTGATCATAGTTTCTCTTGTAATTCTTTCTTAGAGTACTTTGGGTGCAATCCTTCAAGTACAATATACCACATGCTTAAACCTCTTACAGTTCTTAGCCTTAGACAAAGTTAACATTTCAATGTCTCACTTGTATTTCATCACATCTTACTGCATATCTCTTGGGGGCTCATAACTACATGTGAATATCAGGATCCAAGACAACTGTTAAAATAAAAGCATGATATAACTAGATAGTAGTTGATCTGCTAGAGGGTAGAGAGGCTTTGCAGAGGGACCTCGACAGGCTGGACAGATGGGCAGAATCCAACGGCATGAGATTGAACACATCCAAGTGCCGGGTTCTGCACATTGGCCACGACAACCCCAGGCAGTGCTACAGGCTGGGGTCAGAGTGGCTGGAGAGCGGCCAGGCAGAGAGGGACCTGGGGGTACTGGTGGATGGTAGGCTGAACATGAGCCTGCAGTGTGCCCAGGCAGCCAAGAAGGCCAATGGCATCCTGGCCTGCATGAGGAACAGTGTGGCCAGCAGGAGCAGGGAGGTCATTCTGCCCCTGTACACTGCACTGGTTAGGCTGCACCTTGAGTCCTGTGTCCAATTTTGGGCCCTTCAATTTAGGAAGGATGTTGACTTGCTGGAACGTGTCCAGAGAAGGGCAATGAAGTTGGTGAGGGGTTTGGAACACAAGCCCTATGAAGAATGGCTGAGGGAGCTGGGGTTGCTTAGCCTGGGGAAGAGGAGACTGGGGGGGTGACCTTATTGCTCTCTACAACTACCTGAAGGGAGGTTGTAGCCAGGCAGCCAGTACCAGAACAAGAGGACACAGTCTCAAGCTGTGCCAGGGGAGGTTTAGGCTGGATGTTAGGAAAAAGTTCTATACAGAGACAGTGGTTGTCCATTGGAATCGGCTACCCGTGGAGGTGGTGGAGTCACCTTCATTGGAGGTGTTCAGGAGGAGACTTGATGGGGTGCTTGGCTGCATGGTTTAGTTGTTGGGTGGGTTGGATTGGTTGATGGGTTGGACGCGATGATCTTGAAGGTCTCTTCCAACCTGGTGTATTGTATTGTATAGTATAAGCATTACAAAGTGGAAAAAAAAAGCTAGTCTTCTGTTTGTTTGTTTTTCCTGACTTGCTACCCAAAACATTTTTAGGCTTGTCTTTGAATTTTTCCTAATGAGTAGTTCATAACAACCATTTCTCCAATTATATTCTCAAGCCATGGCTTCATCTCTGCCTCCCGGCTTCTCTTTCATATGGCACATGCACACACAGTGTATCTAATATCCATAAATTACTATGAGTAGGACAAGCTACAGTGACCAAAATCTGTCTTAATCAAAGCACCAGCATGGACTGAGAAAGAGAGAGATGCAAAGAGGCTGATGAGAAAATCCTTAGAATCTGTGGAAGTGCATATACTCCACAGAGACCAGGTGCAGCAATGGTGGGATGGAGTCAAAATCTGCTAAGCTGTCCAAGATAAAACTGTTAGAGCTCCTGAGAAATTGTCTGTCAGATTGTGGTAAAAGTTGGAGAGTTTTTTTGCTTTGTCTTTGGATAGCATATTCAAAGAATAACTTGGGGAAGTTTATTTTCAAGTCAGAGGCAAAGCCAAGATCATATATACATATATATGTAATATATATTAGATATATGTTATAATATATATTTTATATAAAAAATACTTCAGGATATCTTTCTTCTGCCAGTTCTTAACACTGTCAATGACCTTAACTTCAATAATTCAAATACTATTACAGCATATAATTCCAACAACTCTCTTAAGCAAAGGCTTTGTTACTTGTGGTGTGTTAGCTAAGATCCTTCAAACTTTTGCAGGAACAAGTGTTTGAAGAGGGAAGCAAATGCATACCTGGACTCTTGGCAAGTGCCACTATTAGGGAGATGATATTTTGGTTTAATTTTCATGTCCTGGTGATGCTCTGTTATAGCATAAAATGCCCAGTATCCAAAGTCCACTGTCATTTACCTCAGAGCAGAGTCCTGCACTGCATCACTGAAGTCTGAGAAACAACTTTTGGAGAAGTATTCACAACATTCTCAGCTAATGGTGTAGTGGTTTCCATTTGAGACCTAAGAAACCTGAAAAATTCCTTATTTATTCTTCTCTGGATGAGAATTAGAGCATATAGATCTAACTTTTTTTCTAGCCTAACAATGACCATTAGTGCAGCAGCTAGCTGTCAGCTAATGGTTGCAATTGGCTGCGAAGGTCTGTTTGCAGCTGGTAAGCACTCGTGCATCACTTCAGGCACGTGCTGCTCAGCAGCTCAGGCATCAGACAGCAATATCTGCTCTTAGTTACCTGAATTATGATAGCTTAGACTGGTGCCAATCCAGACCCCTGTTTACATGTGTAGATTGAATGCCTACAATTAAATACCTAGGTTATGTCATTCAGCCTTTGAATAAATGTTACACATATTAGTCAATTCACTGTATGATTTTACCAAGAGGAGCATTGCCTCTCTGTTCTGTCTGCTGCCATTCTTCAAGAAGCAATGACACAGAACAACCTACCCAAATGAAACATTCATAAGCCTATTCAGAAACAGAAATAAAAGCATGACTTCACCAGACATTTGCTCAGCCTCCGAGTTTGGCTTCAGAAGTCAGTGAAAATTTTCTTTGATTCTAGGGGGCTTTGGACCAAGCCCTGTAAGGCACCATGTGAAAAAGGAGAGAGATTACCTATACTTTCCACGTGAAAAAGGAGGGAGATGGCCTATTCTTTGCTAATGGCACCTCAGATTTCTTTTTTCTCCTCTGGATCCTCTTTTAAGGCTTCACCTGTTCTGACTAAACCAGTTGGCACCTGACATTTGGATAATGGCTCAGCTCAAGCACACACATGCAGCAGGCTGAGTTTACCCTTTGACTTCCATCTTCCTGTTCTGATACAATGCATGGTATTTGGGTTGCCTTACAGCACAGCTTTTGAAGCTGAAAGCTTCACTTACGTGTGCCACTGGGAGACGCAGAGGTGGTCGCAGATCAGATGTGCCCTTTCCCGCTGAACCTTTGGCACTCTCATTAATTGCAGAGATGGAAAAGCACTTTAAAGTCTTGCTTTGATTCTGCCTCTCCCACATCTTCATCTTGACTCGTGTATTTTATCAGTTTCCTAAGCGCAGGAATATCCTTTAGCTTTCATCTACCCAGCATTGTCTTTAAAAAGCACAAAGTATTTTGACACACAATGATCCTTTCAAGCCCCCTCTGTTCCCTAAAAGGGCAGTCAGATCATATGCTCTGTTTATTCTTTTGACATATTTCCAATTCAGTTATTATCACTTCCCATGGTAATGCACTGATTACTTTGACAAGATATCATTTCTTTACAGCAGCTCTCCCGACTGCTTTGCAAAGCAAAGATGGCAATCGCAGGGCACAGATTAGAGGGAGAGGCTGTTCACCAGTTAAGTGGTTTCAGTTTAGAAGGTCCTTAATAAAAGAATCTGAAGTGGCCCATGTACTGACTAAAAAGTTGCTAAGACATGAAATTATCTTTTTAATATAAAAGCTTACCAAGTTCTAGACACAAATACATTTTAAAAGTAATTAAAGTAAAAAGGCTCAACTATTTTTTTTACTGATATTTCAAAATCAGGGTTTTTTTCCCCTCATCATTTTTTATTCAGTTTTGCTGAAGGGAGAGTATAGGGGATATATCAACCATATCTAAGTCAGAGCCAGTCAATTACTTTATTGGTTACAGTGACCATCTACTGAAACTTAGAAATAAATGTTTTAAATTATGGTGTCATTGATCTGCTGGAGGATAGAGAGGCTTTGCAGAGGGACCTCAACAGGCTGGACAGATGGGCAGAATCCAATGGCATGAGATTGAACACAGCCAAGTGCCGGGTTCTGCACATTTGCCACAGCAACCCCATGCAGTGCTACAGGCTGGGGTCAGAGTGGCTGGAGAGAGGCCAGGCAGAGAGGGACCTGGGGGTGCTGGTCGATGGTAGGCTGAACATGAGTCAGCCGTGTGCCCAGGCAGCCAAGAAGGCCAATGGCATCCTGACCTGCATCAGGAAGAGTGTGGCCAGCAGGAGCAGGGAGGTCATTCTGCCCCTGTACGCTTGTCTCGAACTGGAGAGGGAAAGAGATTCAGGTTTTTAATGAAAATTCCCGTGTTGTGAGATTAGAGGCACAAACAAGGCCAAAATATCAACAGCTAGACTATTTATTACACAAATACAGTGGATGGATTAGAAACAGAGGGAGAGAGAGAGGAAAAATAGAGAGGGAGAAAGAGAAGGAATAGGGAGAAGAAGGAGAAAATAGGAAAGGGATTATAATACCAAAGGTCAGAGGTGGAGAGAGGGTTTTCAGAGTCTAAGGTCCGTGGGGTTGGTCCATGGTGTTGCTCCGTGATGTTTCCCACGTGTGGTGCCATCTGCTTTCTTCTGCATCTTGCTTCTCCAATTTTCTCCTCCTAAAAAGCCAGTAGCTGCTCCAGTCTTTTATACAGTTTTTTAGCCCTTAGGCAAGTGTCCAGGTGTTGTTCCCCAGGATATCATTCTGGGAAATCATCTTTAGGTCCAGGTATCGTTCCCCAGGAAATCTTTCTGTGTACTCAGGTGAGTTTGGGCAGCCACTGGATAGAGGGGGGAAGGCCTCCGCCCACTCCTGCTCCATCTACCTACCCACACACTCTTTTCACATCAGGAACCATTGTCCTTTCCTGGGGTATCTGATGGCTGGAAATGATCTTGTCCTGAAGGTGTGAATGCTGGGCCCTTGGGCCATTGTTGTAGGCCAGCTGCAGTCCCGTGAGCAATGTTATCTTTGCACCTTCCAAGAGTCCTTCCAGTGGCTCTGCCCAATGCACATCAGCTATTGTCTGGACAAGCATCAAGTGATTTTATCTTTGTTGAGTCACAGCAGGAGACACAAGCTTTAGTCTCTCACAACACTGCACTGCTTAGGTTACACCTTGAGTCCTGTGTCCAGTTCTGGGCCCCTCAGTTTAGGAAGGATGTTGACTTGCTGGAACATGTCCAGAGAAGGGCGATGAAGTTGGTGAGGGGTTTGGAACACAAGCCCTATGAGGAGAGGCTGAGGGAGCTGGGGTTGCTTAGCCTGGAAAGGAGGAGACTCAGGGGTGACCTTATTGCTCTCTACAACTACCTGAAGGGAGGTTGTGGACAGGCAGAGGTTGGTCTCTTCTCCCAGGCAGCCAGCAGTGGAACAAGAGGACACAGTCTCAAGCTGTGCCAGGGTAGGTTTAGACTGGATGTTAGGAAGAAGTTCTATACAGAGAGAGTGATTGGAATGGGCTGCCTGGGGAGGTGGTGGAGTCACCATCATTGGAGGTGTTCAAGAGGAGACTTGATGGGGTGCTTGGTGCCATGGTCTAGTTGTTTAGGTGGGTTAGATTGGTTGATAGGTTGGACGTGATGATCTTGAAGGTCTTTTCCAACCTGGTGTATTGTATCATATTCAGTTAGATTTTCTTGCTAATGTACCTACAGAAGTATTAAATGTTAAAAGGTTTATAGGACCTGTCAAATATAATCGCACTATTTAACATTTTTGGTTTGCCTCCTGATTCAATAAATTAAATATTCAGTGAGGACTCTGAAAATGAAATAATCTTTGATATCTGAGGTCCGTGACCCTGCTGGCCTGTCCAAATAGTTACTTTAAATAGAACTAATCAAGGGTTTGGGATTATTTTGTTTGGTTGGTTTTGTTTTGTTTTGTTTTGTTTCGCTATAGTACAATGCGACAAAGCGTTGCCAAATCATCCTCACTCCGTATTGTTCCATATCATAACCAGATAAGGTAGCATTGTTGTATTGCCTTTGATCTTCTGTAGAATGTAAATTGGAGAAGATATTATTAATAGCCAAATCATGTTGTGTCTTTGCATAATTGAAGTCATGTTATTAAGAAAAATGGGCTGAGGTTACAAAACCGTCTTGGGATTTCGATGCGTGGTCTAGACGCACATCTTGTATTTAAATTCAGAAGAATGCCAATGAGTCCTCTCCATCGTTTTGAATTTCCCAGCAAAAAGCTGCAATGTGAGGCTTCTCAGAACTGAAAATGATTATTGATGCACATTATCCTTCACACAAATTAATTTAGCAGCCATATAAACATGGGATTCAAATATATTTTTCATACAAAGTCTATTTTGTGTTGAACTTCACAAGCATAAAACACCAATGCAGCAAGAGGAATAGGCTAAAAATAAGTCACAAGCTGTAGGATTGGTAATTGTTTCCCATCTCTTTAATAGCAAAACCTGAGATTATTTTGACAAGAGGAAATGTAGACTCTCTAGAGGAAACATTTAATCATGCAATGTTGGGGATGCTATTCATAGCCAGTTAAGCATATATAAGAATTTTATTTAAAGACATAAGTTTTTCATTGTTGATGGCTTCCTTTTTACTTTGATATTGATACAATCAAACCTCCTTCAAGGGAAGAAACAGATTCTGAGCTCACATGTGCTTTAGTAGGTTGCATCTCTTGATTTTTGATTAAAGACACATTTTGCAGGTTGCTACTACCAATTGTTTCATGATTATTCTAAAGGACTTGGAAGGAAGACAAAATAGTAAACCAAATGAGTGTCCTTGTCTATATTAGGACTACATGTGTTGAGTTTAGGCATAAACTCAAACCCCTCATGGCAGGGGGGTTGGAAGTAGATGATCCTTGTGGTCCCTTCTAGCCCTGACTGATATTATGACAAAATTGCTCCTGCTTTCTATCTGTTGGTTTGATCAAGATCTCTTTGAAGCTTGTGCCTTTATTAGTGCTGTGAGTTCTTGTTTCTGATGGAGGAAGGCATCACTCCAGCATGTCTTTTCCATCCCAAGCTGCCATATCTCGCTTTTAGAAAAAAGTGACAAGCAATCACCAGAAGTTTACAGTAAGCTTCTGTTTACTGGAAGCAGTCAAGATCAGGATGCACTGGGTTCAGAACAACCTGATCTAGTTTAAGATGTCCCTGCTCACTGCAGAAAGTTGGACCAGATGGCCTTTCAAGGTCCAACTTTCAACCCAACCCAAACCTTCCGTGATGTTGAAGGCCTCTTAAAACTAACAGCTGGATAAAATTCAGGATCATATGGTAGGCTACCTATTGGAGTCCAGAAAAGCAATTTGTAGTAACTGTTGGAATGTCATAATTATTTTGAGCATCTGGATGAGCAAAATACTGAATATGTATTCTCAATAAATTAACATAGTACTGTTACAGATTAAGGTGACACACAGGAGCATGTTCCTCTTATTCTGGAAAAACAGATTTGTGACTTCATAGGGCTGCAGTGCAAACTACAGATTATTGGAACAGGACAGAACCATTTGGAGACTCAATTTGAAATAAGTACATTTGGGATTATTTTTTTCTTTCATGTTTTGTCCTCTGTTGTCACAGAAGAAGTGAAAAAGTCATAATCACAAGGCAACATAAGAATTCACTTAAAAAGCATTTCCCCCCACCCTGCTCTTCACTTTTCAGTTTCTCAGACTGAAATAGTTCTTTTTGTGGAAAGAGACACAAATTCCTCTAGATGATTTTGTTCTGATGGATATTGATTCTGCTTCAAATCCTAGAAATAATGACTTACCCACTCACTGTTACGCACGGGAGAAAACACCTGGCTAAAGAAAAAACTGTAGTGTGTAAAATGTTCCACAGAGCTGTGATTTAAACAGGGAGAGAGACACTTTATCCTGAAAAATGAGGTTATTGGCAATTGTTATCATAGTCTTAAGTATTATTTTTCTTATTGTGACCGGTTTAGGCTGTGCCTTTAAAAAAGGGACACTTTCTGAACACTCTGGCTGAATGTTTTGGTATATAAATGAAAACAAAAGATATGCTAATCCAATTTCATTGGTGGAACCCGGCTGTAGGTTCTAGCTTGGTCTTTCAGTCGGGGGGGCAGTCAGTCTTCTTCTTCCCCCTGTACTGTGAGCTGGCCCATTTCTCTCTCTGAAGCAGCAGCTTGCTGCGCAGGAATGATTCTTGCTAACCAGATAAGAGAAAACTAACTTTTGCATTCGCTTTGAGCTTTAACAAAGTTTTCCCCTTTTAATTACCTTCCTTTCTCTTTCTCTCTAACCCTTTTGGGAAAAAGGGGAGGTAGGGAGGGAGAAGGGAGGGGCAGGCCGAACCCCCTGGCCGCAGGGGGGTTGGGGAAAGGTCTCCTGTATTACATACATTGCTGTATATTTCTGTATATATATTGTAAATATTGTATATTTCTGTACATATTCATTGCATTCCATATCTGCTTGTAAAATACAGCTTTCATCTGCTTCTCTGGCTGAGTTAGCTGTGGAATTCTTTTGTGTGTGTGGGGGGAACCTTCCTACTCCACCACACTTAAACTTCATTTTTACAGTTTCAAAATACTTGTGCAGCTTATAACAATGCAAATATACAAGGGTCTTGAGATTTAACACATCCAAGTGCCGGGTTCTGCACATTGGCCACAGCAACCCCAGGCAGTGCTACAGGCTGGGGTCAGAGTGGCTGGAGAGCGGCCAGGCAGAGAGGGACCTGGGGGTACTGGTCGATGGTAGGCTGAACAGGAGCCTGCAGTGTGCCCAGGCAGCCATGAGGGCCAATGGCATCCTGGCCTGCATCAGGAAGAGTGTGGCCAGCAGGAGCAGGGAGGTCATTCTGCCCCTGTACTCAGCACTGGTTAGGCCACACCTTGAGTCCTGTGTCCAGTTCTGGGCCCCTCAGTTTAGGAAGGATGTTGACTTGCTGGAACATGTCCAGAGAAGGGCGACGAAGTTGGTGAGGGGTTTGGAACACAAGCCCTACGAGGAGAGCCTGAGGTTGGAGAAGAGGAGGCTCAGGGGTGACCTTCTTGCTCTCTACAACTACCCGAAGGGAGATTGTAGACAGGTGGGGGCTAGTCTCTTCTCCCAGGCAGCCAGCACCAGAAGAAGAGGACACAGTCTCAAGCTGTGCCAGGGGAGGTTTAGATGGTTTGGATGTTAGGAAGAAATTCTTCATAGAGAGAGTAATTGGCCACTGGAATGGGCTGCCTGGGGAGGTGGTGGAGTTGCCATCATTGGAGGTGTTTAGGAGGAGACTTGATGGGGTGCTTGGTGCCATGGTTTAGTTGATTAGATGGTGTTGGATGATGGGTTGGATGGGATGATCTTGAAGGTCTCTTCCAACCTGGTTTATTCTATTCTTAATTTATTTGCAAATTGCTCCACTTTGCAACAGCTGCAGTACATGACAGAAATAAGAGTATTTAAAATTAGTATAGTATTTGGCAGTGAAACACTTGTGGGGGAAAAAAAACCCACAACACATGAAAATGGATTTCTAAACAGAATTCAAAGTACTCTATGTGATATATTTTCATATGCTTGTCATTTCTACTTTTATTGCTCAGTGAGTGGCAAGACATTGTGTGACTAGACAAGTTTTATCTTACTGGAGAATATCTTAGGTCTGTTTTACAGTTTTACAAAGTGCCACTTATTTTCTAGTTAAATAAGGACTCCAGTGAACTTCCTTAGTAAGCTTCCACCTGCCCCTTTCATTCTGTGAGGACTTCAAAGACAGGTTCAAATAGTATCTTGAATACCCACAAATTCTTCTTTACCATTTCTTTGCTCTATGAAGTTTATAGAAATAAGAATTCAGAGACACAAAATGTGTAGTTAGAAGGACATGAGGGCTGAGGTACAAAGTGCCATCAAAAAAGACATGCGGTGGGACAGAACCCTGTCATGTGCCCTCTGATTCTCTAGCAGGGCACAGTAAGAAAGAATTTAAGTAGGTATCCTGTTGTGCCTGAACTCTATAAAAAGATAATGTATAATAAGTGCTTTTATGTATTTCACTTATTGCATTTCTCAGTCTGTGTCCCAATAATAAGCTATCTTAATGCTGTTTTTGAGCATGAGTTAGACTTCAAATTAAAACCAAAAAATACCTCAAAGTTTTGTGGTCAATGGCTTGATGTCCAAGTGGAGACCAGTGATGGGTGGTATTCCTTAGGGGCTGATAATGGGACCGGTGCTGTTTAACCTCTTTGCTAGAGACAAGGACAGTTGAATTGAGTGCACCTTCAACAAGTTTTCTGACGGCACCAAGCTGTGTGGTGCAGTCAACACATCAGAGGCTGCCACCCAAAGGGATGTTGACAGGCTTGAGAGGTGGGCTTGTGCAAACCTTGTGAATTTCAACAAGGCCGAGTGCAAGGTACTGCGCATGAGCTGGGACAGCCCCAAACACAAATATAGGCTGAACAAATAATGGACTGAGAGTAGCCCTAAGGACTTGGTGCCATTGGTTGACAAGAAGTTCAACAGGACTAGTATCTTAGGCTGCTTCCAAAGATGGGAAGGAGGTCATGGAAGGTGATTCTATCTCTCTGCTCTTGTGAGATCTCATGTGGAGTATTATTTTAATCTCTGGGGCCCCCAACATAACAAGAATATGAACTAAGGTGAAGCAGGTAAGAGGACTGAATACCTTTCCTATGAAGAAAGGCTGAGAGTGTTGGGGTTCTTCAGCCTGGAGCTAGAGGATACATCAGGGATACTGTATAGCTGCCTTCTAGTACATAAAGTAGACCTATAGGAAAGCTGGATAAGGACAGTTTACAAAGGCGTGTAGTGATAGGTCAAGGGGGAATGACTTTGAACTGAGAGAAAGTAGATTTATATTAGATGTAAGGAGGAAATTCTTTACTGTGAGAGTGGAAAGGTGCTAGAATAGGTTGACTAGAGAGGATTTAGATGCCACATTCCTGCAAGTGTTCAAGGGCAGGTTGGATGGGGCTTTGAGCAACCTGGTCTTATGGATGGTGTCCCTGCCTGTGATAGGACTGCTGGAGCTAGATGATCTTTCAGGTCAATTCTATTCCAAACCATTCTGATTCTATTCATTTATTTATTTTCCTTGACAGAAACCTTGAAGTTGTATCACAGTATAACCAAGGTTGGAAGAGACCCCAAGGATCATCAAGTCCAACCCGTCCCAACAGACCTCACAACTAGACCATGGCACCAAGTGCCATGTCCAGTCTCCTCTTGAACACCTCCAGGGACGGCGACTCCACCACCTCCCCGGGCAGCCCATTCCAATGACGAATGACTCGCTCAGTGAAGAACTTCCTCCTCACCTCGAGTCTAAACCTCCCCTGGCACAGCTTGAGACTGTGTCCCCTTGTTCTGGTACTGGTTGCCTGGGAGAAGAGACTAGCCCCCACCTGTCTACAATCTCCCTTCGGGTAGTTGTAGAGAGCAAGAAGGTCACCCCTGAGCCTCCTCTTCTCCAACCTCAGGCTCTCCTCGTAGGGCTTGCCTCCTAAGTAAATTCTATTTACAGTGTTTCATTAATTTTAAGCCATTAAGAAAAAAAGGTGCTGTACTGCACAAAAGAGGTCACATTTCTTTATGACCATGTCCCACATGATCTTTTTGGGAACATCTCTCTGGGACTTCAAGAACTTGAAGGAGGAATTAAGCTGTAAGGAGATAATATGCAAGAGTTTGACTGGCTTTTGGATCTGGCCTGATTTGTGAGGGGTTGTGGAATCCATCAAACTAGAAGTCATTAAAAAAATGTGCCTATTTTCTGCTCCCATAAACTGTGTTACCCCATGGCCTGCTGAAATATGCAGATGCCACCGAGAATAATCAAGCATAACATCTTCTCCTCATATTTTAATGTAGACTAGCTTACCAGCTGATAAGAAAAAAAGATTCATGTCATGTAATCAAGGAAAATGAGATAAATATTAGCATAACAAATTACCTCTACCCATAAACATTATTCTGAGCATTCAGCATTTCAAGGTGAGATTGTCCTTTGTGAAGAGAAGCAAACTTTTATGTGTATAAGAGAAAATTAACAGTAAGTTATTCTCTATAGTCGCTCTGCAATTAGCTTCAATATTTCTCTTAGAGAATAAAAGTTAGCTTCTGAAAGAAAGAATTTTCACTCAGAGTCTGTCATTAGATTAAAACACTCTTTATGGCATCCCATTTGTTGCCATGGAAATGAATGTAGCGACAGAGTCAACGTTGTGGATTCTCTGGAAGAAACGTTACTGGGGGAAAAGCAAAGGGGGGAAAAGGCAAATAGTGAATTTGAATAGGTTTCTGTTGGAGAGAGTAATTGTGAGGAAAATGGCTATTGACCAAAAGAAGGATGGCTTAAAATCTGATTTGAACACAAGTTATTGAAAGATTGTTACCTTGCTTGTCATGAGGAAGCTGCATTTTGCAGCTTTAACCACCTACTACAGTGGTGTAGCTTGGAAGGACATCTCTAGTAACTTCTGAGGAGCTGTGTCCTTGAGGAGAGCTGTGTCATCCCAGTGCTTACTCATGAGGAGTGGGACTGTGTCAGCAAGCTGTTTTCCTGCCCAGCTGCTCTACAGACATTCAGAGCAATGATGGACTTGCCTTTTGTTATATTTTGGGCGTTTGGCTGGAGTGTGTGTGTTGCTACAGAAATGTGCCAGTCTGCTGCATCTCCACGCATCAGAGCTTGGGAAGATGCCATGGGCTTACAGCTGTAGCAGATGCAATGGCTTCAGAGGTCTTGACAGTTTCTTTGCTCATGATTAGTTTTCTCTGATTAGATGTTACTAAGTAGTCAGGCAGGAAGAAAAAAGTTCATGCTTTGTTTTCTTTTTGTGATGAGTAACTGTTTGTGCCATGGAATCTGTTGAAACCAGCCCCTCATGCTTTTGCAAAAACTACTTCAGAAGAAACATTAGTTTGCTGCTCTGGAGATGGTTGGTGCCTCACAGAATCACAGAACATTAGGGGCTGGAAAGGACCTCAAAAGAACCTCTAGTCCAACCCTCCTGCCAGAACAGGATCACCTATACCGGATCACACAGGAATGCATCTAGGTGCCTAGTCCAGGGGAAATTTCAGCTTTTCCCACTCAGTTGTGTCTTTCTTACAGCCTCACTTCACTGTGTGTCTTCTTGCTTTCTATAAGCTACAGTACATGCAGCCAGACTAATGGGGTTTGTGCACCCAAATCTGCGGCATTTTGCTGTGATGCAGTGAAGCCCCCATAACACAGAAGTATTCTTAAGCATAGGTTCTCTATGCGTCTTTGTGATTGCCTTAAATTCAGTTTAGTGTTAAGTCTTTGGAGGAACTCTAATCTTCCTGAATTAATGGGGATCCTTTGGGACATGTGGGACATGCAGGCACATGCAGGATGTGATATGCAGGCTACAGGCTTTGGATAAACATGTAACTGACTCATTCTATACTTTAGTATCCTCTATTAAGGCAAAAACCTCACTTGTTTAGCCATATTCTAGTGTAGTATAACAATTCTCCTTCTTTTAGGGATAGTTTTTGTTTGTTTGTTAGTTGCAATAAAACACATAATCTTCTGACATCCAGTCTTGATTGTCATGGTGATCTTTGACAGACGTAGCTGGAGCATATTTTAGCCAAGGCAAAACATATTTAGCCTATTTAGTCTTCAGCTGCAAAATTTTAGTTCAATTCAGTGCTACCAGATGGAAGTGCCACAGAGGGTAGTCTCATGGAGATAAGGGTCAATCCTTCAGCATTGTTGTCCTTATTTAATTAAAGGGATCTTCAGGCATTTCCCCTGCATCTTCAGCCACCAGTGATCTTTCCATGGATATTAGTCTAATTTTTTCCTGGGAACCTTGACGATAAAGATTCAGCACTCCCCTTAATCAGTTTCAGTGCTCAGCTGCTCTATTTTGAGTCTTCCATGCTGCACTTTATAATACTGCACAGCCCACACTCAGCTGTCTTGTCTTTAGACTAACCAGTAATAGCTCTTTCAGTCTTCCCTCACCAGTGGTATTTACAAATTATAGAATGATCTTTATTGTTCACCTCTGAATTCCCTCTAATTTGTGCTTGTCTTGCATGTTACAGTGTCCCACAGAGATCAAAGGAATTTGGCTGAGATTTTAGCAAAGCTTAGAGGACTGAAGGATTGTTTCACAGGCTATACTTCCAGTAGAAAGCGTCTACATTTTCAGCAAGACTGATTCCACCCCCAATATGGCACTGCTGATTCATTTTCAGCTTGTGGCACACTGTCTTGACCCAGATTTTTCCAAAAAGCAGCTGTTCTGATATCTGTTCCAGGATCTGTTTCAGTCCTTATTTGATTCACTTTGTTATATGTCTGCATTTGGCAATATAATCACCTACTCCAGGTGCATAACTCAGCACTACCTGATCAACAGGTAGCATCACCTAAGATGAAGGGTTGCTGAGTGCAGGTGATTTAACATCCATCGTTATATTGTATTGTATATCTTGAACATCCAAGTCCATGCAGTATAGTTCCATGCTGGTCAAGCCCATATAGGATTTCAGTCTTATGTTCTCACAGGAGTGATTAAATACATGCAAAATGACACTTGTTCCCTCTTTGTAAAGCCAAATGTCATCCATGAGATGTATACTCCACCAGACTTTTAGAGTTTACAGTTTTATGTCTGCAAAAGTGTGCTTTGATCAAGTTAGTGATCTGCATTCTGATGGATCAGACAGACCTAATTAATTTTCGATGCTTTGCATTGAATGTTTTATGACAAACCAGTAAGACAGAAGCTTTGCATGTGGATACCAAAACCATTTTGATTTTACTTTACTTTTTTTCTGGGTAATATCAAATGGAATAAATGATCTTGAGAAGATGGTAGGTTAGTCAGCTGGAGGTACCAGTTATGTTTAAAAAATAACAATCATTGGTCTTCAAAAAAGATATTTTAAAAGGATATATGGTAGCAGCTAAAAATATGTCTTAAATGCTGAAATCTACAGACTGTTGGGTTTTTAAAAACACAATACAATTTGTGAGACATAACTCATAGGCATGTCCCTCTGCTGTTTTGTCATGCACATCTCGTTTTGCATTTCTGGTGAATTGTCATGTCAAAAGCAGACATTCAGTAAGGAATCACAGAATCAACAAGGTTGGAGAAGACCTCAGATATCAAATCCAACCTATTGTCCAACACCTCATGACTGAAGAAACCATGTGTGGAGGTGAGAGGTACAGTTCTCCCTCCCCCCTCCCCCCCCAAAGAAACCACAGCTAACTCGTTCGGAGAAGCGAAAATGAACAAGCTCTATTTACAAGCAGGATGAAATGCAGTGAATATGTACACAATATACAGTATTTACAATATATACAGACATATACAGCAAAGAACACAGGAAAGACCTTTCCCTCTTCCAGCCAGGAGAGTCCCCCCAACCGTACCCCCCCACCTCCTTTTTTTCCCCAAAAAGGGTTAGAGAGAGAGAAAAGGTAATTATTAAGGAGGAAATTTGGTTAGCTCAAAGCCTATGCAAGAATTAGTTTCTTATCTGTTAGCTCAGTTAGTTCAAGGTCAACTCTGTCCAGCACAGCTGTTGCTCAGAGAGACTGAAACAGGCTGAAAAAGACAGACTGGAACAGACTGAGAATCAAACTGAACTAAAGCTAAAAATTTAAAGTTGAATTCTACCAATCTACCAATGAAATTCGTTTAGACTTCATCTTTGTTTTCAAAACATTCAGCCAGAGTGTTCCAGTAACTGTCCCTTTCTTAAAGGCACAGCCTGAAATGGTCACACCATGGCTTCAAGTGCCACGTCCAGTCCTTTTTTGAACACCTCCAGGGATGGGGACTCTGCCATCTCCCTGGGCAGCACATCCCAATGGCCAATTACTCTTCACAGTATCACAGTATCACTAAGGTTGGAAGAGACCTCAAAGATCATCAAGCCCAACCTGTCCCCACAGACCTCATGACTAAACCATGGCACCAAGTGCCATGTCCAATGAGGTCTTGGGTGACTGGTTGGACTTGGTGATCTTTAAGGTCTCTTCCAACTTTATTTATTCTATGATTCTATGAAAGCAAACTACTGGATATTTTCAAGATTAGTTTTGTAGGGATGACAAAATGGTGGTATGATACAGAAGGAAGTACTATACTCAAATATCTCATTGTTGAAAGCTTATGAAAGAATAGAAGCTGTTCCAGAGAGGGCAGAGAGGGGGAAGTTTTGCTTCTCCTTATCTCCCTGAGCTTGTATGAGAGCAATCAGCTTGGATTGTAGACTGCTTTGACTTGGGTTTCTAGAGTCTGAAATTAAGATCTGTAAAAGGACACCTGTCAAAGAGATGTGCCTGAGATGCATCCCTGCAGTTTGGAGCTCTGGGTTATACTATACATGGCCTTTATATTAGACAGATCATGATGTTATCTGAAATCACTCCCTGGTGATTCATGTGTTTTAGTGACAAGAGAGGCTGCTGCTGCGGGTGGTTACACTGACAATGCCTTGCTGTGCTTTGCATTTTCTCCTTCTAGTAACAGGCAAACACTGTCTGCTTTATGTCGCTGCATAACCCCTGAAAACCCATCAGTGGGAGGAAGCTAAGTGTCATTTCACTTTTTAAGTAATTTTTATGCTTTTCTCTTTGACTTTTTTATAGTCACTGAATGAAGCCCATGAAAATGTTGGTGTCTTCATATGAATTTGAATCAACATATTTGTATATCTCTTAATGGCACAAGAGCAAAGCATACACAGAGTTCTTCATCTGACTTCTAGAAAGCAAAGGCAGAGACCCTCTAATTGCTGTAGTCCTTTGACTAATTAACTCTTGCAACTGTAGTTAAGCTGCAACTGATTCTGTAATATTTGGGTGTTATTGGAGATGATACATATCAAAAAACCAAATCTTTGGCAGGAAAAGATTGCCAAGTTAGGTATGCTCTAATCATTCAAGAACAGACAGGTTTGAAAAACAAGCATATAAGAAGTCAGGCTGAGCAATTATTTTGGTTTATAAAAACCCTTTTTGGGAATGTTGTTGCTGTACACTGAGCACAGCTCTGATCATAAAATCATGGAATCATAGAATCAATAAGTTTTCTAAAAGACCTCAAAGATCATCAAGTCCAACCTGTCATCCAAGGCCTCATGACTACTAAACCATGGCGCCAAGTGCCACGTCCAATCCCCTCTTGAACACCTCCAGGGATGGTGACTCCACCACCTCCCTGGGCAGCCCATTCCAATGGCTAACAGCTCTCTCTGTGAAGAACTTTCTCCTCACCTCGAGCCTGAACTTCCCCTGATGCAGTTTGAGACTGTGTCCTCTTGTTCTGGTGCTGGTTGCCTGGGAGAAGAGACCAATCCCCTCCTGTCTACAATCTCCCTTCAGGTAGTTGTAGTGTCAGAAAAGAGCTGAGCTTATGCTTACTAGTCCTGTGGTCAACCAAAGACATGTGAAGTTGTTAGAATAAGGCAGCTCTCTGACAGTAAATGGGAAAGCTGTGAAGATTTCTGCACCAGGTAGTAAAATTCAAATATGAATTAATAAGCCTGTCTGACAGAGTTCAGCATGTTGGATTTTCAATATCTTTTAAAGTGCAGCTGCAAGTCCTGCAATGGAAACTCAGATTTTGAATAGTTGATGTGTAAAACAGGATAGCACGAGGCATGAGATTGCAGTTGCCAGATTTTTGCTAAACAGTTTGAGTAGCTGATATTTTCGATAGCTTTCTTATCTTTCTTGTGATTGGCCATTGGAAGACATCATGTGTCAGTTTACACAGAGACAGAACATTGCAAAGCAATGAGCTGCCAAACAGGGACCTGGGGGTGCTGATTGACAGCTGCCTAAACATGAGCCAGCAGTGTGCCCAGGTGGCCAAGAAGGCCAATGGCATCCTGGTCTGCATTAGAAATTGTGTGGCCAGCAGGAGCAGGGAAGTCATTGTGCCCCTGTACTCTGCATTGGTTAGGCCACACCTTGAGTCCTGTGTCCAGTTCTGGGCCCCTCAGATTAGGAAGGATATTGAGACACTTGACCATGGCCAGAGAAGGGCAACAAGACTGGTGAGAGGCCTTGAGCACAAGCTCTATGAGGAGAGGCTGAGGGAGCTGGGATTGTTTAGCCTGGAGAAGAGGAGGCTCAGGGGAGACCTCATTGCTCTCTACAACTACCTGAAAGGTGGTTGTACCCAGGAAGGGGTTGGTCTCTCCTCTCTAGCAACCAGCACCAGAACAAGAGGACACAGTCTCAATCTGCACCAGGGGAAGTCTAGGCTGGAGGTGAGGAGAAAGTTCTTCTCTGAGAGAGTCGTTCACCATTGGAATGGGCTGCCCAGGGAGGTGATGGAGTCACCATCCCT
Source organism: Picus viridis (assembly GCA_033816785.1). Classification (NCBI taxonomy): domain Eukaryota; kingdom Metazoa; phylum Chordata; class Aves; order Piciformes; family Picidae; genus Picus; species Picus viridis. The sequence goes on along the minus strand of CM066587.1, from coordinate 11,927,545 downwards.
GGAGGTGATCAAGAGGGGATTGAATGTGGCACTTGGTGCCATGGTCTAGTCATGAGGTCTATGGTGACAGGTTGGACTTGATGATCTTTGAGGTCTCTTCCAACCTTAGTGATACTGTGATACTGTGAAAACATGCCTTGGCTTTACTGAGTATAGCTGAATAAAATTCTCAAATCATGCCTCATCATGCTCTGTGCTCAGATTAAAATACACTGAAATCTGGGTTACATTCTCCAGGGGCAGGGAGGACTCCCACGTTTGCAAAAACATCTATTTAATCAGGGGTCTGGAGGGATTATCTCTGGAATACTGGAGTACCTGTTTCACAATATGATTGACACATCTAATTGGCTATTAATAGAAATGCTGCTTTCTCCTAAAGTTGAAATACACCGAAACTATGTGTGAGGCCTGAGGATGATAAAGAATACTGAATTAATCAGGTTTGAAAAGACCTCAAGATCATCAAATCCAACCTATCACCCAACACCATCTAATCAACGAAACCGTGGCACTAAGTGCCTCATCCCGTCTCTTTTTAAACGCTTCCAGTGAAAGTGACTCCACCACCTCCCTGGGCAAGCCCATTCCAATGGCAAATCTCTCCTTCTGTGAAGAACTTCTTCCTAACATGCAGCCTAAACCTCCCCTGGTGCAGCCTCAGACTGTGTCTTTTTGTTCTGTCACTGGCTGCCTGGGAGAGAGACTGACCCCCACCTGGTTACAACCTCCCTTCAGGTAGTTGTAGATGGCAATAAGGTCTCCTCTGAGCCTCCTCTTCTCCAGGTTAAACACCCCCAGTTCCCTCAGCCACTCCTCACAGGGCTTGTGCTCCAGACCCCTCACCAGCTTTGTTGCCCTTCTCTGGCAGGTAATGAAAATCAGAGGAGGATTACTTATTTCAGGTCATGTTTGGTTGATTTTCTTTATTGAATGGAGTTTGAATGCACTTCTTGGCAATTTTGGGGTTTCTTTTTTGGATACAGGAATGAATAATGCAGAATGATTTTATTTATGTATTATAAATAATCAAGTGAATCACTGTGTAGCAACAACACTGTACTCTGCTATTGGCAGAGAAACTTATTCTGTTCTTAACTCCTCCTCTCCAAGTAACATTTCAGAGAAAAGAAAAAAAAAAGACAGAAAAAAAAATAAAAGAAGTCTTATTCTAAGCACAAATACACCAGTAGGACTGGGAATGACTGGAGATAGAAAAGGAGAGGAAGCAGATGGGATGCATAAGCTTACGCAGATACTGCATCCCAAACAGAAATCAGGTCACGTTGGGTAGAAACAAAGCCAAGTCAGGACAACAGAAGAGTGAGCTGATAAAATGCAGTGTACTGAAAAGGAAGGAAAAGCTCTGGGATTGGGCGAGGGAGGATGCTCTGGTGAGCACTGAAGCTGACAAATGAAGGGCAGAATACAGCCAAGCAAGGGGACAAACCTGCAAGTGATTAAATAGACAATTCAAAAGACATTAAGTTCCGGAGGAAGACAGATGGAGTTGACATTAGGAGAAGAAAGCTGCAAATAGAAATGGGAGGAGTAACTGAACTGTGGTGTTTGTTTTGTTTTGAAGCAGAACTGGCAAAGCAGATGACAAACTCATAGAGGAACAATGGTTATTCTTTTATTCCCTTCCAGTAGATCTTGCCATGTGCAGATCTGATCTCTGCCTTCCACCAGTGTATCGTGTCTGGTGTGACAGATGCTTAGACTGATTAATTTGTATTGACACTGCTAATACATGAGAGGTCTTATGCTGAATATCACTAGTAACTGGTTGGTGCAGTGTTACCTGGGTTTACTGTGAAAAAAGATCAATATGGATTTTGTAGATAATTGTACATTATGGCTGTGTGTACATGATGAGCATTAGAAAAAGAGGTCTCTGCTACACAACTCAGATGTGAGTCCAGAGTTTGATACTCCCCTCTAATTTGGATGTATTCAGTTTTGACTTGGCTCATTATGAATGGAGAGACCAGCTGCAAAATTCAGATGCTGTTCTAAATTTGGAACCTGAAACTTGCCAGAGGTCAGGGACTTTCAGAGATAAAAGTGAGGTTTAGAACTCTCTCTAATATAATCATATATATTTTAGGAGGACTGACTTCAGACTTCCATTTGTCTGTGATTTACAAGGTATATCACACACTGAAGGCTTTTATGAAAACTATTTGCATGACCCTCACTGACAGTTGTATGGGTTGCCTGGATCAGATTCTCATCTTTTATTGCTCTAAATCATTACCTGTTATTGCTTTACCCTGGGATATTTCTATCAGGCATGATAATGAAATAGCATAAGGGAATCACATGTGTGGCACATATGATTATAACATATAGCATTTGTGATTCCAGATTACTCCTGGTGAGTTCTTAGGACTAGATCAGGAAAACACTTCTGTATCTAAGGCAGGATTTACACAAAATTTACTGACTAGATTCCAAAACTGCAAGCCAAAATGTCTGGCTCTTTGCTGTTTCCTGAAATGGAGTGCCTTTATCTTTGACCTGATGTTAGATGCCTGAGCACTTGATGCCATCTCTAGCTTTCATAATGATACCAGCTGGCTGGTGTGTCCCAAACCACCTTAAAGCTATGCAGAATTATACTCATTAGGAAATGCAGAAGTTTTTCATTCACCTTTTTATTACAGTAGTCCAGATCCTTCCATGTCAAACTTAAATGTTAGGCAATATTGTTGATATCCTGTGGGAATATTAGAGGACACAGTCTCAAGCTGCGCTGGGGGAGGTTTAGACTGGATGTTAGGAAGAAATTCTTCATGGAGAGAGTGCCCATTGGAATGGGCTGCCCTGGGAGGTGGTGGAGTTGCCATCACTGGAGGTGTTTAGGAGGAGTCTGGATGGGGTGTTTGGTGCCATGGTTTAGTTGATTAGGTGGTGTTGGATGATGGGTTGGACACGATGATCTTGAAGGTCTCTTCCAACCTGGTTTATTGTATTCTATTCTATTCTATTCTAGTCTAGTCTAGTCTATTCGGGAAACCAAGAAACCCCCACAGTACCACAAAGATCAACAAATACAGCTTGCTGGTTTTAGTTGACATACTGAAATTCTGTATTATGCTGATGTGCTTCTGAGAAGGAGAGATATGGGGAACAGTACACTAAAGAGGCACTGCGAGGAGGGGATGGAGAGGAGCAGTATACTGTGTGAATGTTGATGTCAAGCACTGCTGATCAGGTAAAACCCACACAGAGATGGGAGCAGACCTCTGCCAGCATCCTCAGCTTTGAGAGATGAGTAAAGAACACAGCATGAATTGCATGCCAGGCTTGCCATATGACACTGCTAAATACCTGATGCAAAGCTGAAACCCAAATCTTTCAGGTGTCACCCTGCATAAATTTTTCAGGTGCTCCTGATAGGCATGCTGTAGATTTTTGTTTCCTATGTCTGGTCCATGATCTATGGCTTATATCAAGGTTTCATGCATTTAAAATACCTTATCTAATGCTGCTTTTTTTTTTTCTCCTTTTCTTTTTTTTTTTTTTTTTTCTTTATAATAATCCAGTGAGTTTTGAATAGTGCTCATCTGGCTGTATTTTAACAAGAGCACCTTCTTCTTTCTTTATGTAGTTCTGTGGAAACGCTAACCTTTCTGAATATGTTTCCTCCCTCTTTGGAGAGGTGTTGCCCTCTCTGTTATCTAAGAGCAGACCCATCATGCCTAGTTTTAATTATACTCCAGAGACTGTAAAATCTGTATGCTGATTCTGTGAATTCAAGTAGTGCAATTCCACAAATAGGAAATTGCTTCCTCTATAGAACACTTTGTTACTTTCAACCATTAACGATTTTATCATTTTGTGGAGGACGGGCTTGTTACTTTGATGTGAAGGAGGTGGATCCTATGGTAGGTACTTTTTGGAATAGAGCAGACACATGGAGACTTGGTAGCTGATTCTAGGTATAAAGGGCTGAAATCAATGAAGAAAGCTAAGAAAACATCTGAAAATAAAGTTGTAATTAATGAAAGAGGCTCAGGATGTGACAAACAATATAACTCATCCACTGCAATGTAAAACTCGTAGCAGCAAACAACAATGAAAAGGTGATGGGAGGGCTAACTGGCTCAAGTTATAGAGCAGATCATCCTGAAGGCAAGCACAGTGCAAGGGATGAGATCTAGCCAAAATGGATTTAGGAAGGGCAGGTCCTGCTTGACCAACCTGATCTCCTTTTATGACCAGGTTCCCCACCTGGTGGATGTGGGAAAGGCTGTGGATGTAGTCTACCTGGACTTCAGCAAGGCCTTCGACACTGTCCCCCATAGCAAACTTCTGGACAGGATGGCAGCTTGTGGCTTGGACAGGTGCACTCAGGCTCGGGGTGAGGAGAAAGTTCTTCACAGAAAGAGTAATTGGCCTTTGGAATATGCTGCCCAGGAAGGTGGTGGAGTCACCATCCCTGGAGGTGTTTAGGAAGAGACTGGATGTGGCACTTGGAGCCATGGTTTAGTTGTCAGGTCATGTTGGGTCATAGGTTGGACTTGATGTTCTCTGAGGTCTTTTCCAACCTTGTTGGTTCTGTGTTGTTGCTTGTCTTTGGTATAGAAACCCTTGCACCTAGAATCAGTGGCTTGAATTGACAGATATACCTGACTTCTGTTGAAAAATCATTAGTTATCTTTTGTTTATTTCTGTGGGTTGATGCTGTGAAAATCATTTTGACAGCCCCAGAACTTAAGGCCAGGTTCACAAAGATGTTTAGATGCTTAGTGTGAATTAAGTAAGTTTGCAGTGCAGCTAAACACATGCTTCAAATAAATGAATAACCTTAAATTTCATTTCTGTCTGAATGAACTTTATATTATACTTGTCAGCTAGGCAGGACTATCAATACTGTGTGGGATCTTCAGTGAGTATGGTTGATTTGCACTCCAGCCATAAACATAAATGTACACATTTATTGGTAGATTTCTGTGATATGTGCTCAGCCATTGGAATGTGCTGCCCAGGGAGGTGGTGGAGTCACCATCACTGGAAGTGCTTAAAAAGAGACTGGATGAGGCGCTTAGTGCCATGGTTTAGTTGATTAGATGGAGTTGGGTGTTAGGTTGGACTTGATGATCTCAAAGGTCTTTTCCAATCTGGATAATTCTGTATTCCATATTCTTTGATATCTGTGTATCTGGTAATTTTACTCATTTCAGAACTAAGTGTAAGGCAGAATTGACTGAACAACTTCTGTGTGTATGGAAAGGTGTCAAGAATGGTGTGCCAGTTACAGTGGCACTAAAGTGCTCAGTAGCTTCAAGCTCAAATAAATGTAAATCTCAGAGCAGATGTCATGCCCATCCAGTGAGAAGTTTAACATCTGAAATGCTTGTCTAGAGACATGGCTGTGGAGATCAAGCCTTGTAGTCATTATGTACGATCTGAAAAGAAGCATTAGATGAAGTCGTATGAGAGGGTTGATCCGTGTGCATTAAATCAGGTGAGGCAATACACAAATAGCAACAACTACAGAGCCCCTGCTGTAAAACACTGTACAAAAAGCCTTAACATGTCTCCCAATAAACACAATACACTGCACGACAGGTTGCAAAGAAGTCAATATTAGACAATTTGAAAGATAAAAACAAATTCAAATTGTGGTTTGTGTCACCAGCCCTTTCTCTGAGTCTAATAATGGAATATATTAATTTATCTGGGGTACTTTAACCTACCAGAGTCTATCTTGCACGAGTGTCCAGTTACCCACATGAGTTGTTCACTCATATTCTAGTTTATAAGTTGTAGTTTAAATGTATAAATGTGTGATGAAAGAAAAAAGACATGTAGAGGAAGTGGTGGCTTTCTGTTCTACCTCCTTCCTTATATTTTCTTTGTACCTTTGCATATGTTGTTTTTGGAGGGTTGTGTTTGTAAAGGGGAGTCAGCCATGCAGAGCTGTGCACATGTTGGTTTTCTACAGAGTTTTCTTCTAATATTTGAATTTTTTTACTCATTGAGAAAAACTCACATGGGATGAATTCTATAATTGCCATTGCAAGTAGGATCTCATGGAGCAATGTAATTTTTTATGGCTGGGGCAACTGGTTGCCCTACTCCCAAGTGGCAGAACTCAAGGCTAGAGCGAATTGCAAGGAGTTGCTGATATCACCTTCCAGCTCCAAACCAAGACAAGCTATACCAAACTTATATCTCCAGTCAAGAAGAGTGCCTATGGAGCTTGTAGAGTTTGTTCTAGGGTTTCACAGTGGGGCAAGATGAGCCTTTACAGTACAGTATTACCAAGGTTGGAAGAGACCTCGAAGATCATCGAGTCCAACCTGCAACCACAAACCTCACGACTAGATCATGGCACCAAGTGCCACATCCAGTCCCCTCTTGAATGCCTTCAGGGACGGCGACTCAACCACCTCCCTGGGCAGCCCATTCCAATGACGAATCACTCTCTCAGTGAAGAACTTTCTCCTCACCTCGAGCCTAAACTTCCCCTGTTGCAGCTTGAGACTGTGTGTTGCAGCTTGAGACTTTAGACTTTAGATATTCAGAGAGCCTCCTAGAGTCTCTCTCTTACTCCATTTAAAAATGTTGCTCCTTGTCTTTGTCATAAATGGATGTCTCCCATATTGCAAAAACTTTTTCATATGATTAAGCACAGCTCTTGTCTGCCTCTCGTCTCTCCTCCTAAAATAAATGTTCTGGCAACGTTTTTCTTATATGTGATGGGTTAATGCCCATCCTGGAAGCAGGGGAGGGCTTGTAAGAGCATTGCCTTCCCTGCAGCGGGTTTTCCCCCTGGGAAACTAAATTACTCTCTTCCACTCCCCTCCCTGCCCAACAAGGCTATAAAAAAACCTATATTTGCTAATATTTCCAGAGATGATGACTATTCTCAATCACCTTCACTGGAATCCATCCAGCAAGTCCAGCTTGGTCTTCCTTGAACTGCAGCATAGTGCCTGCACTTGAACTGCAGCATAGGACAAATACCTTCTCAGGGCTGTCCTACTGAGTAGCAGAACACTGCTGGACTTCAAATGCCTATTGTGTGACATTCTTATACGTACATGTTAGTATATCTTTTGGGGGCATTTCAGTAGCTTCCATACTATGTTATTATCTAGCTACTTCTCTGCTGACCTGTTTTTTCACCCCAAGTGACCCACCTGGAGTTTTCAATGCTGATTATTGGTCTGAAGTAGAAAAGTAGTCTCAACCCCAGGCCCTCCTTTTCTCTCTGGTGGGGAAACCCAAACTGAACAAACCAAAAGCCCTTTCCTTGATTCTACACAGTTCTCAGGAGGGATTTCTACTTGAAATCCACCAACACCTTCTAAGTGCTACCATTAGCTCTTTCTAGTTAAACAACAACTGCTTCTCATTACTGTCTGCAGTCAGTAACCAAATCATCACATCAATCTGAGCTTGAAATGTGTGTGCTTGTTGAATAGGTAAGGTAAGAGTGTGCTACTTTTGTTCATTTTGTTACTTATAAAGGATTCCCAGGTTCACAGTATGTTAGGGGTTGGAAGGGACCTCTGAAGATCAAGTCCAGTCCCCCTGCCAGAGCATGACCATAGAAGCTAGCACAGGTCGCACAGGAATGCATCCAGATGGGTCTTGAAGGTATCCAGAAAAGGAGACTCCACGACCTCTCTGGGGAGCCTGTTCCAGTGCTCTGTGACCCTCAGAGTGAAGAAATTCCTTGTCATGTTGAAGAGGAAGCTCCTGTGCTGTAGTTTATATCCATTATCCCTTGTTCTATCACAGGGAGAAGAGCCTGTTCCCTCCCTCTTGACAGGCAGCCCTCAGACATTAAACATTTATTAAATTCCCTTTCAGCCTTCTCTTCTGCAGTCTAATAAGCCCCAGGGCTCTCAGCCTCTCCTCACAGGGCATGTGTTCCTTTCCCTCAATCATCCTGGTAGCTCTCCGTTGGACTCTCTCGAGTAGATCCCCGATTCAGATGAGCAGATTCTCTAAGTTAAACTACATTATCTTCTTCATTGCTGTGTACCATATTAAAAAAAAACCAACCTGGCTGCATGCATTCAAGTCTGCAAGCAAGTCAAGAAGCCAAGATTTGGCTCTGCTCCATTTCATTGACCGAATAGAGTTGCAAGCTAGGATTTCACTTATCACTTATAATTGTTTTCTCACATACAATGCATTTGTTTGAAACCAATGCTCACGACCTTGAATTCATTCTGTAGTAGTGGCAGATCTGAAAGTATGACAATGGGAACCAGCTTTAGATGCAGGAGTGTCTGCTGCTAAATTGTCTGAAGCTTCACAAGTAACTAGACTTTTTAAATTATTATTACTGATTGATTAATACCGTAAGCAACATCCTCCTTAAAGTAACTGAAGTCTTGAGTATATAGTGTAATGGGTATTTAAAAGGAGTTAATGCATCTATACCTCTGCTGGGTATTGTAATTTGTTACAAGGGACTGTTTTCCTGTACAGCATACACATTATTCAGCAGTAGTCAGTAGTTTCTAGATTTTTCTTTTATACAACTCAGGTGGCAATTAAAGTTAAACTAAGCATCCATGTGCTGCTGTCTAAGGCACACTCACTAATTAATGGTGGTTCTGGAAAGAATGGGAATTTAGAGAAGAGCTGTTTCAAATGGTGTTTCACAGAATCACCAAGGTTGGAAGAGACCTCAAAGATCATCAAGTCCAACGTGTCACCCAAGACCTCATGACTAGACCATGGCACCAAGTGCCACATTCAATCCCCTCTTGATCACCTCCAGGGATGGTGACTCTACCACCTCCCTGGGCAGCACATTCCAATGGTGAACGACTCTCTCAGTGAAGAACTTTCTCCTCACCTCCAGCCTAAACTTCCCTGGCGCAGTTTGAGACTGTGTCCTCTTGTTCTGGTGCTGGTTGCCTGGGAGAGGAGACCAACCCCCTCCTGGCTACAACCACCCTCCAGGTAGTTGTAGACAGCAATAAGGTCTGCCCTGAGCCTCCTCTTCTCCAGGCCAAACAATCCCAGCTCTAAACTTTTTCTAAACTTTGGTTTGTTATTCAGTACATAAAAGTCTCAAGTATGAGCTGTGCAATAATCAGTGTTTGGAAAAGAAGAGAGGGAGTTGAAGTATTCATTTTTTTTGAGCACTCCGTGCTTTTCATGACCCTTGATAAGCTCTTGGATACTCTCAGTGAGCAGATAAAAACAAGTAACTCTGCATAGTTATTTATGAACATAAAGATCAGTGTAATCAAAGTACATCCCCCCAAAGTGCATAGTTATAATTATTTGAATCTAATCAACTATAATGATTATATTGCTATGCTAAATTAAGTTTTATATTGGTGCAAGTAAACTCTCATTTTATTTATAGTGCCTTTTGGTAACAGGTCCCTAAAATGGAGTGCTTTGAAATACACATAGCTCATGTTTGCATCTGTTTCAGCAGTATTTTTTGTCCAAAAGGCTCTTGGTAACTCTACAGATAAGATTTGTGAAAAACACCTGAGGGGATGTTATTTGTAAGTGGTCTTTCTTCTCTTTCCCAAAACATAGAGGAAACACTGAAGACCTGCTGGATATTACTGTTTCTGAAACTAATGAGCAATTACTGGTTGGCTTTTCCAAGGATCTGTAGTTTGTGTTCTTATTAATGTTAACCTCAGAATGAATGAATTCCAGCTTCAGGTAAATAAAGGGGGTCATGTTGCTTTGTATACTCTATAAGACTTTAAGAGCCATCTACCTTCTCCATTTCTCCTTCATTCACAGATTCCAGAAAGGTTTGCAGCAAAAGTTCAGAGCAGTTTCTGCTTCCTTAATTATTCCTATATGCAGTGAGCAGGAAAACCTCCAACTAGACCAGGCTGCCCAGGGCCACATTGAGTCTGATCTTGAATGTCTCCAGGGATGGGGCCTCAACCATGTCTCTGGGCAGCCTGTTCTATTATTTTACCACTTTTCATTGTAAAGAATCTGTTCTTTATATCCAACCTAAATCTGCCCTGCTCCAGTTTAAAACCATTGTCCCTTGTCATGTCACCACAGTCTTTCCCCAGCTTTCTGTAGGTACCCTTCAGATATTGAAAGGTAGCTGTAAGCTTTAGGTACCCTTCAGATATTGAAAGATAGCTGTAAGGTTTCCTTTGCCTTGTAGTTCACATGTCCCAGCAAGCTGCACATCTTCCTGAGTGCTGGGCTTTGAATGACCTGTTAATCTGGGAGCCATCAGCACCTACATGTCCTTATAGCTGCTCTTCTGCTATTGCTCCCATTTTTTCCCCCATTTGTATCAAGATTCATATTTCTGTTAAGATTCTGCCATGGGCATTGTCACTGGTGTTCTGTTACCACATACAGAGAGGTGGTTTCAGGCCAGCTGACCCCCCTACATCAGGCAACCCTTCACTGCTCAGGTATTCAGATTACTGAGCCTATCTGCACCAGACCTGGAGGATCCAGGTGCTGGTTTAACATTTCTCCCACCAACTCAGTCAATTTTAGGCACTCGTGCAGACAGAAGGAAGCTTTTAGATTAGCAATAATAAAATCCAGTGTCTGACTTTTAAAAACAATCTGTCTCTCTGTTGAAAAAGCAGACTGGAGGAGAGTTTTGAATTAACATAAAATGCTGACTGAAATAGCTCACTCATTCTGGGTGAAAATACATGCATTTTGAGGTGGATTGTAAAAGAAAGAGTAAATGTTATGAAATGAGAATAAAACCTTAGAATTGGACCCTGACAGAATTGATAAGTTTTCTGGAACAAACATTTTCTCTTTAGATATTTTTAGGTTCTATAATAAACAGTGCTGTTCCATAATTATAAATAACTTAATTAACTGCCAGAGTTGATTAAAAAGTGTTTTTAGAAATCAACTTTAAAAGCCTCACTCCCTTGCTACTCTGCTAAGCTCATAATAAAGAAAAAGTGATTACTTTGTTGAACAGAATTCTATACCAGTGTTTCACTGGTATAAAATCTAATTTTGACTTAAGTATGCAGAGAAGCAACACTCCTGGAAATAAGGCATGGTCATCTTCACATCTTCATCTTCCATAAATGTACACCGCTGTGCATCTCAGAGCTTTGCACAAGACGATGCTGTGCTACCTCTCTCTTTGCACCGGACCAGGGCTGTTGCCTATCTGCTGGATGTTCTGAAGTTCCACTCCTATTCTCCTATTTTGTCTGCTTATACTGTCCTAGAGCTTTAAATCTGTTCTGTTGTTGTTTGGAAGGAGTTTAAGGAGAAGTGGGGGGAAAGAATACTTTGCATTGTTTTGGTTGAGGAAGATTTTCCACTTTTTCTTTGTCCCCATTCAAGCTTCTGGATATAGTGCCATTTCATGGAATCATAGAATCATTTCATGGAATCATGTTACAACTACCTGAAGGGAGGTTGTAGACAGGCAGAGGTTGGTCTCTTCTCCCAGGCAGCCAGTACCAGAATAAGAGGACGCAGTCTCAGGCTGCGCCAGGGCAGGTTTAGGCTGGATGTTAGGAAGAAGTTCAATACAGAGAGAGTGATTGCCCATTGGAATCGGCTGCCCGTGGAGGTGGTGGAGTCACCTTCATTGGAGGTGTTCAGGAAGAGGCTTGATGGGCTGCTTGGTTGTATGATTTAGTTCTTTAGGCGGGTTGGTTTGGTTGATAAGTTGGACACGATGATCTTGAACGTCTCTTTCAACCTGTGTATTGTATTGTATAGACTCAGAGAATGGTTTGGTTTGAAAGGCACCTTTAAAGGTAATTTTGTCCAGCCTCCCTCTCTTGGACAGGGACATCTTTAATTAGATCTGACTGCTCAGAGCCCTCTCCAATTTGGCCTTAATTGTTTCCAGGAGTGGGGCTTCTATCACCTCTCTGGGCAACCTGTGTCAATGTTTGATCACTCTCATCATGAAAATATTCTTCTAGTTTAAAATCATTACCCCTTGGCCTGTTGTAACAGCTCCCACTAAAGAACTGTCCCCATCTTTCTTACAGGCCCCCTTTAGGTACTAAAAGGCACCAATAAGGTCTCCTTGGAACCTTATCTTCTCCTTCCTGAACAACCTCAACTCTTTCAGCTTTTCTTCATAGGAAATATGTTCCAGTCCTCTGATCAAGTCTGGACTTGCTCCTATAGGTTCACATCTTTCCTATGCTGCGGGTTCCAGAGCTGGACATAGTTATTCCAGGTGAGATCTCACCAGGACTAGCAGTCACCTCCCTTGACCTACTGGCCACGCTTATGGACTGCAAGCTCACATTGCCAGATTGTGTCCAGCTTTTTATCCATTGCTCTGAGGAAATAGGGTACAAATAGGCCAGTGGGACACAGCTGCACACTGGGCAGCCTGCAGTCAGCCCTACTCTTTATCCTTCCCATGCATCTAGTATTTAGCCCAGCTCCCACAGAGCTCTCAGATCATACTACAGAGCTCTCAGAAATGCCTAGCTTCTGTGTACTATATTATTGTGCATGTTACCTGTATATTTAGTCTTCTGTGAGAACAGCAAAGGCATTTTGTGTCCTCACCTAATTTACACTCATTTACATCTAGTGATAGTTTATTCATATCTCACAACTGCCCTTTCATTTAAGTGTTTTAAAGTACTGATAGAATATAAATGCATGGAAAAATACGAGCACAATTCATGTGACCTTATTACTGGCACACTAAGGCAAACTGATTCCCATCCCTGCTGCAAGCAGACAGATGAAAAGAGATGAAGTTTATCCGTATGGGCTTGGACTGCTACTCTGATCAAGTGGCAATTCATGTGTCTCAGAATTTATCTTCCTATCTAGTCTGTTATCCTGCAAAATAGCTAGTACAAAAATGTTACTCTCTGGATTTTTGTTTCTCCTGCATGCAGTGGCAGCATCTTTATCCAGCTGATCAATTATCCTCAGGGCAAAGGAGGCCAAGTATTAGAGTTTCTGTATCTGTTCTGGTTTAAAGAAAGGAACCGGCACACGGATAATTGAAGTACTATTTAATTAAGTCACTCTGAGAAATCATTGGGATGCTTACTTCTACTTTTAAAATCAGAATAAGTGTTTAAACAATTGCCCAACCTCAAGATATCAGGTAGTGATAGGACTAGGGGGATGGAATGAAGCTAGAGGTGGGGAGATTCAGGCTGGACATGATGAGGAGTTTCTTCACCATGAGAGTGGCGAAGCCCTGGAATGGGTTGTCCAGGGAGGTGGTTGGGCCCCCATCCCTGGAGGTGTTTAAGACCAGGCTGGATGAGGCTCTGGCCAGCCTGATCTAGTGTGAGGTGTCCCTGCCCATGGCAGGGGAGTTGGAACTAGCTGATCCTTGTGGTCCCTTCCAACCCTGACTGATACTATGATAAGACAGAGAAAAGTGGCCCAATAGAAAAAAGCTCTGGCATCTTTTTCTGTTCTAGTTTTCAGGAGTGGGAGGTAGGGGAAGGAATCCTTTCTTCAAAATTACAATATCAAAATTACAATATAAAAATGTGGTTCTGGGGAAAGGTTTACAGGATTTACCTTGCTTGTACATTTACCTTGCTTTGACCTTATTGCTCTCTACAACTACCTGAAGGAAAGTTGTAGACAGGCAGGAGCTGGTCTCTTCTCCCAGGCAACCAGCAGCAGAACAAGTGGACACAGTCTCAAGCTGCGCCAGGGAAGGTTTAGGCTGGATGTCAGGAAGAAATTCTTCACAGAGAGAGTGATTGCCCATTGGAATGTGCTGCCCAGGGAGGTGGTGGAGTTGCCATCACTGGAGGTGTTGAGGAAGAGACTTAATGGGGTGCTTGGTGCCATGGTTTAGTTTAGGTCTCTTCCAACCTGGTCTGGTCTATTCCATTCCAATGACACAGACTAGTGGGGGGTGGGAGGTGGAGAAAGTGCCATTAATTTCAGGAGCCACAGATGATCATTTTGTTACAAGTGTTATCCTCTGGGCTTCTTCTGATATTAAATTTTCTTCCTGGGCTTGGGAATGGTTTTGCTGGTATTTCCACAAATCTTTTTGTAATAAGGAGCAAATTAAAAGAGAAGCCAAAGTGAATTGAAAGCCATAGCAAAAAAAAAAATTCTACTGTGGAGAAACATGTGTTTATTCTCTTCCAATGAGTTTTTCTGATTACACTCTCATTCTTAACCCCAAGGAATTACCTGTTCTGAGTGCAAGATACTGACTAACAAATATTGGCCAAAAATAGCTGGGATGGCAGTATGAGAAAGAGAAGCATGCACTTAGTTCTTATATTATTAATGGGCAACTTGGTATTGAGAATTCAGGGTGTAGCTTTGGAGTTATGGAAGTTGTGCTCTGGTTTTATTTCCTTAATGCAACCCTCTTTGCTGCTAAAAGCAAGTTTCTGGTCTTTAGCTCACTTTAGATATTCAGTAGTGCTGTTTAATAATTCAGTTTGCTTGAACATGAGACTAACACAAAAAGAAAGAGTTGAAATAGAAGTTCAGGACACCCAAGCAAGTAGAAACCCACTTGCTCAAAACATTATTTCTGATGTATTTTATAGTTTGCAATCCAGGGCCAGCAGCAAGTGATCTTTCCAAGCAGGATACAATACATTTTTATCTTTGATCAGAATCTGACATGTGTGAGTCAGGCACCAGGGGCTCAGCACATATGGATTGAATGACTGAGGAGACAAATTCAAAATCCATATCAGCCAGAGCTTCCCACGAGTGTCAGAGGCGTGATATTGCTACAGATTATATACACACTTTAACAGGGCACCTCTTATACTGAAGCATTATATACCCAATATTGAGTTGACCTACAGCTTTTGGTAAGCTCGAATTTAATAAAAGATTAAAGCTTTTGAAATGTCAGACTTTATGGACAGAAAGAAAGAGAAAAGAATGGAGAAGAGCAGTGAATGTATTCCTGCCATTGCTGTGGAGTTAACTGTGGAGTTACTGGATAGGAGGAAGAAATAAAGGTTCAACACCATTATGACAACCTTAAGGGAGGTTGTAGACAGGCAGAGGTTGGTCTCTTCTCCCAGGCAACCAGCACTAGAACAAGAGGACACAGTCTCAGGCTGCACCAGGGGAGGTTTAGGCTGGATGTTAGGAAGAAGTTCTACACAGTGATTGCCCATTGGAATGGGCTGCCTGTGGAGGTGGTGGAGTCACCATCATTGGAGGTGTTCAGGAGGAGACTTGGTAGGGTGCCATGGTTTAGTTGTTTAGGTGGGTTGGATTAGTTGATAGGTTAGATGTGATCATCTTGAAGGTCTCTTCCAACCTGGTCTGATCTGGTCTAGTCTAGTCTATTAGAAATGCAGGAGTACAGATTTAAAACCAGCTTAATAACCAGGCAGGACAGAGAAAGAAGCTTGGTAGTACTCATTCTAGCTGTTCTGAACACCTCCATTAAAATTATCTAGAGAAAAGTAATTTTTTCCATTCAGTGTGTGGCAAGAGCAAAAATAAATATTAATTGCACAATGTCTTCCACACTTATTTAATCTCTCTGATACTATGGTATCAAGAATGACTATTGTGTCTGAAGAGATAGTTAATTTAATTTCTTCAATTTTAAAGAGAGAAATAATCTCTCACAATTTAATTTCTCTTTCTGACCTCTGTTGAAAACATTTGTCTTGATGGTTTCTCCAAGTGTAAAAACTTATCTTTTGGGAAGCTTAATTGTGAGGTCTCCTACTTCAGTCAGCAATGAATTCAATGCTTAAATTACTAATGCGGCCCTTCTGAAAAGCTGCATCAATTCCTTCCAGTGTTCCAAGTTCTCTTTTCAGTTTGGGCCATTTGGTTTCTCAGTCACACAATGCCCACCTGTGGAGCACAAACAACAACAGGAAGAAAAAACGCTGCATTATAAGAGGACTGTGAGGTACAGGTATCATAAAATGCTTTTTCTTTCCACCTACAGTTAGGTGCATGTTCTGCATGTATAGGATTTATGAAAACAGCTCAAAGTGCATCTTCAGCTTATTTTATACTGCTCTAAGATACCATAAAGTAGAAGCAGCTATTTCAAGTAAACCATAATTTACAAGAGAAGCATGGGGATATGGCATAGATGGCACAAACAGTTGTGATCAGGATCAAGTAAGAAACAGAACAAATGTTCTGATACCTCATCACTTTTAATGTAGCTTACTTCCAGAAACTAGTACTTCAGCATTTTTCGAAGGATGTCTCATTTTCCAGCTCTGTTTGTTGTGGTTTATGGCAGAGCCTTAGGTGCTCCTGAGGGGCACCCCGGGGATACACTTTGACTCTCTTAACAGGTAATGATTTGAAACCCTCTCACAAATTTCCTACTCTTCATACAGCGCTGGACAGGTTACCACAATGGCACAAGGACCAAATGAAGCTGGCCAGGTCAGAAGTGCGGCAGAAAAATTCTGTTCATCAGCCTATCAGTTCTTGAGCATATAGGTTTGCTCAGAAATGCCACAAGATGAGCTCTGGTGCTATCACTCCCTTCCCTCTGACAGGAAAAAGCAAGAATGGAGCTCATTTCATAAAAAGACACAGTCCGCAATTGATGACTGTCAAAGGGAGATTTTGATAACTAATAGTAGAAAGGTCATAGTTGAAAATGCAATAGCTAATATGTCATTTTCCCAGAAACTAAGTAGCTGCTCTAGGTTGTCATGGACATCTGTAATAGTTTCAGTCTAGAAATTGTGGGTAGTTTAAGGGCAGACTCTTGTCATTTAGATCTTTCTGTGATCTATTTACTCATCCCTCTGTTAAAGCAATAAAAAATTCTTCTCTAGAAGCCATATAGAAGATAACAAATATAAGGGTGGTGATGTGACATCGTGTCATAGCCTGTGATTTGTTAGGTAGACTTTCTGTGGGCTGTTTTTGGAAGATGGCATCAAATGAACATATTTGCAAAAGGAGGATTTACTCTCCTTAAGTGGTTTTCCAATAAATCATTTGTAGTCTTTGGACTTTCTCTAGGGAATATTTTCCCGGAACAGTGATGTTCCATGTCATTTACAGCCCCCCTAGAAAAGTATTATAGAAATGGTAGTTACCTGCTAATGCACCTCTGGATAGCAGTGACAAAATTGCATGGAAGTTGTATTTGGGTCATTAAAAATACATCACAAAAGCTGAGTAATTAACAATGTTTCATGTCCACCGAGGGTCTGGAGGAGCAACTCTCCCTCCTTTGCGACAAACACCTCGCTGATGCTAACAATCAGGCTTAAACAAGGCCTTTGTGTCAAGCAAATGATATGGAGAAAGTTCAAGGGTAACATCGCAATCAGGGATTTCTCACAGGGCCTTGACAACAAAATGACTCTTGTTAGAAAACTTAACTTCAGCATGACTGAAATAGCACTGTTGTTTGGCCTAGATGAGGACAGAGATCCTTTTCTTTTGTATGTGTTTGAATAAACGAGAAATTGATGATGTCCTTATAGTGTCTTTAGCTTCCTTCTGTTGTGGATAAGGAACAAAGGCCAATCTGTACTTATTTCTGAAATATCTTTAAACTGTAGCTTGTTCATACTATACTGTGCAGATATTTGCTAGGCCTTTCATCTAAGTATCAAACAACTTTTCTCTATTAAACATACAGTTAAATTTTAATGTTATGTACACTTACAATCTAGAGCTGTAGAGATGACACACTGGGAGGACTGGGTCACCAGTTACAATCATAGAATCAATAAGGTTGGAAAAGACCTCAAAGATTGTAGAATCAATAAGGTTGGAAGAGACCTCAAAGATCATCAAGTCCAACCTGTTATCCAACACCTCATGACTGCTAAACCATGGCTTCAAGTGCCACGTCCAATCCCTTTTGAACACCTCCAGGTGTATGCAGCTTCAGTTGTTCTTCCTTGCTGCACAAAATATGAAAAGATGAAATCTAGGAGAGCTGAGGTCCTTTGTATTATAATGCCTCCCGAATCATCAGTTTAGACTTGCCTTAGAAGCTTTGTCTTGAGACATTGAGTTACAACATGTCATTATCGTAATGTCATAAAATGGTAGAAAATTGGGGATATTACAGATTTGCTTTTGCTTCTGCACAAACATGTTTCACTTGCCAAAATGATGATTTGATGTGGAATTAGGGAAGCAGAGGCAGAAATCTTAGCACCTTTAAAGTAGAGTTGTTCCCAAAATGCGGAGTTCAGATTTTCCAGAGTACCGGCTTGTCGAGTTGGCCACCGGAAATGAAGATGTCTAAAAACACTGCTGCTGTTGTCATTAATCTTGTGAACTTAATTGAAATTTAATCTTTCTTTATATTGCTGCCAAGTACTTCTGTTATTGCAGCTATTTTCCAGCCCTTTGAATTATTGCAATTTGCTTTAGCCTTGATTGTTTTATTTGACTGAAATGTGCAACCGTGGTTTGAGTCTTATTGCAGATAGCAATAAGCAGGGAATTGGGGTTAGACTAGATAGCAAGACTATTTGAGAGGAACCCTAGAATTGTTGATGTTTGAGAACACTCCCCCATACGCATTTTAGAATGTAAAGCATTATACTTGATTTTAATCAAATGTAGAGCTGATTAGAAAAATTGGAATTGTTATCCCATGGGACACTTCTTAGAACAGGTGTAGAATTGTCATGAGACAACAGATGGCCCTTTCTCAATAGGCTGCTTGCGCTCTGTGGGTAGATCAAAGAGGATTAACAACCTGAGGGTTGTTCACATGAAAAGCTCTCCCTTGATGAGGCCTCTGCAGGAAACTTCAAATTAGAGTGCATTGGCAAGCTCATGAACAACACCAGGGAAATCACTCACTTCCAGGAGTCTATATCTGTCACTCAGGAAAACAGAAGAGGTAACAAACCGCTGGTGGCCAGCTGCCAGCAGCTGCCCAGGAACACAGCCGCCCTGGAGAAGTCCATGAGAGGTTAGATCTACTATTTGGGCTTCTTGGAAAGCTACATACATGCAACACATTAAGTTCTGCTATCTTTAAAATGTTTTGCTTTTGAATTAATGTTTGTTGGGATTTTAAAGGCTGTCTGGTCATTAATCCTTGTTACCTTTTGTCCCAGATGAGGAGAATCATAGACAAAGTCAGAACACCTGAGCTAACTGTGGGTCTCCACAGCAGAGGGTGGCTCAGAGCCCTGCTGATGAGATGGAAAATCATGCTAATTAGCCTCAGGCAAATTAATGCAAGACTCAAGGTCTGTAAGATTTTTCTCAAGGAGAGCAGAAAGGAAGAGAAGTGTTATTAGGCTAGAGAAGGTGGCGTGGGTTTTCTGGCACATGGGTTTTCTGGCACATAGCTTTGTCCCACACAGGGGCAAAAATTGGCATGGTTGCTTTAAAGATATTCTCATTTCTTCCAAAAGCTGAAACATTTCAGATTGCTTAAATTGTGCACTCCATCTATCCTCGTGACTGCTGGTTTTGTGATCCCTTTCTCTCTAAGATAGCTTCCCTGCCAAAAAAGATATGAATAACTGCAGCATATTGGTATATCTCTCTGCATCTGGGAAATTGCATCTGTTGGCTCAGGCCTTGTAGACAAAATGCTGTGATACATCTGGATTAGCAAACATTTACCTAGCAGAAGTAAAAAATGCTTGTATTTTTACATGTACTGTACTTACTGTGCTTGCATAGCTTTATATTCTCCTGTGTGAGGCTTCCTTGCTACTGCAAACAAGTCTGTTCTGTAAATATCTACTTTATATGCAAAGAGACTGTATATATAGATCTCTCCTAGTTTTCCAGCAGGACTTCTTTGAAGGAACCCCAGACAACCAAAACATCTTCCAACAATGGATTTTTCCCCCCACATTTGTCAGTGTGCAATAATAAAGACAAGAGTCTGTAATGTAATTTTCTACCATGAACATTCTCAGATTTTACATCTCTGGAGGAAAATAATTTTATAGAATGCCAGCATTTAATCCTACATTTTTATTTTCATTGCCTTTTTTTTTTTCCTTTGTTGTTCTGATGTCAAAACTTTTTACTCAGTCTTTGATTGTGTATGTCCTATGAGTTAAGAGGCTGAGGGAGCTGGGATTGTTTAGCCCGGAGAAGAGGAGGCTCAGGGGTGACCTCATTGCTCTCTACAACTACCTGAAAGGTGGTTGTAGCCAGGAAGGGGTTGGCCTCTTCTCTCTAGCAACCAGCACCAGAACAAGAGGACACAGTCTCAAGCTGCACCAGGGGAAGTTTAGACTCGAGGTGAGGAGAAAGTTCTTCACAGAGAGCTGTTAGCCATTGGAATGTGCTGCCCAGGGAGGTGGTGGACTCGCTGTCCCTGGAGGAGTTCAAGAAGGGATTAGATATGGCACTTGGTGCCATGGTCTAGTAGGCATGAGGTCTGTGGTGACAGGTTGGACTTGATCTTTGAGGTCTTTTCCAACCTTGTTGATTCTGTGATTCTATACTTTTGCTGGGATTTCTTTCTGATGTCAACTTTTTGAAGCCACTTTTCCTATTGGATTAAAAATATTTTGATTTTTTTGTTTAAAAATATGTCCCACATTTTAATATTTGATGTTAATGTATAGAAGTGACTCTTGGTTTTATAAAGCATAATTTTTATTTCACTTCTTAACATCATAAGATGTGTATGTTATTGGAAAGCTAACGATTTCTAGCTGTACAAAGACTGCTGAGGGATTATTGGGTTTTAATTGATATTTTAAGACTGGAATATTCACATGCTGATATCTCACAGTAGTAACTCAATCATTGGTTCTCTGAGTGAGTCATGTAGGGATTAACAAAATGCTTTAGTACTCTGTGCCCCATCTTCTTGGAAGATCCAAACCAGCATTGGGATAGGTCTGTCCAAAACTAATTGCTAAGGCCAAACAAAGAATTTGTGTCATGAGCTGCTGCAGGGGATGCTTTGTGCAATATTACAGCAGGTTATTTAGAAAAACTACAGTTGGTGTTGCCTACTGCTGCATTCTCTAAGGACAGCAAGATGTCAGTTCCTATTAGCATGCTCTTGACCTTGGATGCTCCCAAATGGGTATATTATTGCTGCTAATTGCCTGTGTCTTAAACACGGCTACCCTGTAATAGAAGCAGAAGGGTATAGCAAGTCCAGCAAAATCTTCAGCATTTGCTGAATTTCCCCTCTGGTGTAGTCAAGACACAACACAGCTCAAGAGAAGATCTTATCAAAGAGAATTTTTGATTGTAGTGGGTCCAAATTTTACCTACAATGACCAGGACTGGGTTACTCTTCTATATCCATTCTCCAGTGGCTCACAGAGGAAAAGGTTCAGAATTTTTATGGAATCTTGTAAATACATGCCTTGTGATGCATTATTTTATCTACTGGTTCACATTTTCCCTTAAGATCTGAAGTGCTGGAGTCCAGTGT
This sequence comes from Picus viridis, assembly GCA_033816785.1. Lineage (NCBI taxonomy): Eukaryota > Metazoa > Chordata > Aves > Piciformes > Picidae > Picus > Picus viridis. The sequence goes on along the minus strand of CM066587.1, from coordinate 11,906,250 downwards.
TCAGGTAGAAAGATCCCTCAACTTTAAAGGGCTTTGAGTCACACATCCAAGTAGTAAATAATAGATGTATAGAAATTCCAAATGAAATGCAAAGAACTTGAGATGAATTACTGCAACACTAAAGAGAAAGCATTGAAAAATCACAGCATTTAAGATCTTAAAGAGAATGCAGTAGATTGCTGAAATATGAAGAGTTTTTTTCAAAGCCAGTTAAAAAGAAAGCTCTGGGGAAGATCATTTGCTTTTCCCCAATACCTCGAACACTGGGTTTGACCCAAGGTTGAGACAATTAGTGAGAATTACTTTCGGCATCTATAATGAGATGTCTTACAAAAGGTGAATTAGCAATTGCTCAGCCTAGTAGTGAGGTGCTCTAAGTGAACTGTGCAGCTATAAACAGAAAAGGCACCAGTAGATGGTGCTCAAGAATACGCAGACTTGCTTCTGATTCGGTAGGGCCAGGTAGTCTGTTCACAGAGTTATGTGTGAGCAGCTTTCTGCATAACCTGCGGAGTGCCTTGAAAAACCGGCCAGATCTCAGGAGAAATCCTATAATCCTGTGCATCCTGTACATCCTAAATAATGCCTGGAACCTTCTGGGTCATGATCTCCCTACATGAAGGGTCAGTGCAATTCTTTCTTCTTTTGTCAGGACTGAGATGATTCAGCAGCAAGTCATGATTGGTGTTGTCAAGCACTGCTGACAAATTTGACAGTGAGGGCACTGCTGATTGCCTTAAAACCATATTTTATCTTAAAAATTGGTATTGCTTGGTTTATTCATAGCATTCCTTTCCCGGTGAATTGTCAGTGTCAGTAAAAGGTCTCTAGGTATTATAGTAGATGTTGCCTCTGCTGAAAAGCACAACTTTCTCACTTCATTTTGACCGTGAATTTGATATCAGCAATCTCTCTGTAAAAGTCTCCTCAATGTTACAGGCAGGTTTAGGCTGGATGTTAGGAAGAAGTTCTGTACAGAGAGAGTGATTGCCCATTGGAATGGGCTGCCCGTGGAGGTGGTGGAGTCACCTTCATTGGAGGTGTTCAGAAGGAGACTTGATGGGGTGCTTGGTGCCATGGTTTAGTTGTTTAGGTGGGTTGGATTGGTTGATGGGTTGGACGCGATGATCTTGAAGGTCTCTTTCAACCTGGTGTATTGTATTGTATTAAATATGTAGGAAAACTCATTTAAATCTCATGGATTTTTTTTCCAAGTCTATTGAATATTTCACTCTTCTCCTATAGTTTGCATCAGAGTGTGGAGAGAGAGCTCAGTCTCCAAACATATATTTCCTCTCAAGGGCTATCTTGGGAGCAGCACTACCACAAGCAATTAAAAAATTATCTTTTATAATCCTTTAAAAAAAAATATTATTACTGATTTTCTTTAGAATTCGTGGCTTTCCCCCCCCCACTGTTTGTGTTTCTTCATTCCATAAACAGCACTGTTTGCACAGAATTGTCTTCCAGGATTTTTGATTTCATATATCACTTAGGGCTTATCGAAGTGCTTCAGTATGCTGGACACACACACACATCTTTAACATCAAGTGAATGACTACTTCTGATGTGGGCTCTCTTCTTAATTGTCTCTTTTTCTGGTTGCATACAACCCTTGAACATTTTGTATTTATACCAGGTCATAAAACCACACAACTGCAACATGAGCATTTCAATGTGCATGATACCTCTGTGTTATCCTAGAGTCTTATTCACTCAGCATCTTTCAGGGTTTGGTTTTTGCAAAGTTCCCTGGGTATCAGCCCTCAAGAACTGACGGGTCCAGGATGGTTGGACCCAAGCTGCAACAGGGGAAGTTTACGCTCAAGGTGAGGAGAAAGCTCTTCACTGAGAGAGTCATTCACCATTGGAATGGGCTGCCTGGGGAAGCGGTGCAGTCACCGTCCCTGGAGGTGTTCAAGAGGGGATTGGACATGGCACTTGGTGCCATGGTCTAGTCATGGGGTCTGTGGTGACAGGTTGGACTCGATTTTCAAGGTCTTTTCCAACCTTAGTGATACTGTGATACTGTTTAAACCTGGTTTCAAATTCAAGCTGTGTGAACATTATAGGAGTCAGTGGCAAAGAGGGTGGATTTTGATTAGCCCTCGCTAACATCCCTTTTCCAGCTTGGTAATCCATGCAACTCATCTGCCAGCCACAAGTAATGGTGAACTTGTCCTGTGAAATGCAGCTAAAGCCTGTCCTCCTCCTTTTTTCCAACCTAACCTGGTCTGGTCTGGTCTATTCTATTCTATTCTATTCTATTCTATTCTATTCTATTCTATTCTATTCTATTCTATTCTATTCTATTCTATTCTACCCTAGGATTGGTAGGTTGGTAGAAAATCAAGGAAAAGTGAAAGAGTGAAATGCTTCTTGAATGAGCATCCGGTCCAGGGTCAATTTGGTGTTTCACTCGATTGGTGAAACCATTTTTGTCTGTGTCCCTGTGGATGCTGAAGAGACTCTCCAACAAAAAGGTGGATAGGCAATTCCTGTCCCTCTTTGGCTGCAGGACATTTCCAGTTTACTCTTTCTTTTAGACTGGAAACTACAAGTAATCAGAATTGCTCAGAGAAGGAGGGTAACTGTAGAAACCAGTGATTTGTGCACAGAAGGTATTCTTGTGAAGGCATAGCCAAAGACCCAGACTGGATGAGAATATTGATTTAGTAACCTTGTGATCGTGGTTTGTGTTTTGCAGGAATGGAGGGCATTGCAGGTGTATTTTGGGGCCACAGCTGCACAGAAAGCATTGCAGCATCAGGTTGAGACTCCAGTACAGTCTTGGGTCATCATGAATAGATTCTACAGCTAAATTCACTGGAGAAGTGAGTTCTATCTCACTCTAGTTTTCCATCATAATTACTGGTATGGTGCTGGGTTTAGTTTCAGCTATAATGCATAGGCTGCCTGAAGTCAAATGTATTATGAGAGACCTGTGCAAAAAACTTAGGAAGCTATTGGAGAGACCAAGTTGGTTTTTTTTTAATATCAAGTACTTTACTGGGTGGATTGCAGCAACATTTGTGGGTTTTCAGAAGCCCTAATGGCCTGCTATTTGAAAATATGTATTTTCATGCATTCTTTGTCCAAACATCTAATCTGAAAATTACTGCCTGTTATACTTGCATAAAACACTCTTATGAGAGAATTTATCGCAGCTCCTGCCGCTAGAGCATGTACAACAGATTGTCTGAAACACATCCCTAGGCTTGACATTGAGATGCATTTTCCCTGTTTCACCATGAAGAATTTTCTTTGACCATGTCTTTGAACTTAAAACTGAATGATAGAAAGATCATTATAATATTTGGATACCTTCTGAAGGGTAATAGCAGAAAATAAAGTTGAAAATGGAGATAGAGATAATTACAGAATGCAAGACTGGAAAAGGGTAGTCCAAAATCTCAGATAGTCCTGTGAAAATATACTAGAAGTGGCTCTAGAGCACATCTATTCTTATTCCATAAAGGAGAAAACATGTTTAGGCCATGAAACATTTCATTTCACTGAATGTTAGGGATTGAAAGGGACCTTGAAAGATCATGTAGTCCAACCTCCCTGCCAGAGCAGGATCACCTAGAGTAGGTCACACAGGAACACATCCATGTGGGTTTTGAATGTCTCCAGAGAAGGAGACTCCACAACCTCTCTGGGTAGCCTGTTCCAGTGCTGTCACACTTACAGTGAAAAAGTTTTTCCTTATGTTCATGTGGAACCTCCTGTGCTACAGTTTGCACTTCCTGGCCCTTTTCCTACCATTGAACCTCACTGTAAGAGCCTGTCTCTATCCTCCTCACGCTTGCCCTTCACATCTTTATAAACATATAATAGGGTCACCCTTCAGTCTCCTCCAAGCTAATTCCTTCAGCCTTTCCTTATGAGGAAGATATTCCATTCCTTTAATCATCTTTGTGGCTCTGCAATGGACTGTTTCAAGCAGTTCCCTGTCCTTGAACTGAGTGGCCCAGAAGTGGACACAATATTCCAGATGTGGCCTCACCAGAGCAGAGTAGAGGGTGAGGATAACCCCTCTCAACCCTCTAATGGGTTCCACTCCATGGTTAAACTCTCATTATTCTAACCACTACACCAGGCTATTTATCTTTCTGACAGCTGAATCTTCTGCATCAGTTTTCTAGGAAAACCTTTCATCTATTTTGTGCATTCTCTCAGGGCAACGATGAAGAATGGCTTCGTTATGATCATCTGTAATTGTTGTTTCATGGAGTACTATTCAACTCTATGGTAACATTCTGTCTGCATACCTATGAAACAATAACAACAAAAAAAAACAAACAAACAAAAGAAACCCAAAAAAAACAAACAAAACCCACAAAGAAATCCCAACAACAATATAGAATCATAGAATCAACAAGGTTGGTAAAGACCTCAAAGATCAAGTCCAACCTGTCACCCAAGACCTCATGCCTACTAGACCATGGCACCAAGTGTCATGTCTAATCCCTTCTTGAACTCCTTCAGGGACAGCGAGTCCACCATCTCCCTGGGCAGCCCATTCCAATGGCTAACAACTCTCTCTGTGAAGAGCTTTTTCCTCACCTTGAGTCTAAACTTCTGGCGCAGCTTGAGACTGTGTCCCCTTGTTCTGATGCTGGTTGCCTGGGAGAACAGACCAGCCCCCTCCTGGCTACAACCTCCCTTTAGGTAGTTGTAGACAGCAATAAGGTCTGCCCTGAGCCTCCTCTTCTCCAGGCTAAACAATCCCAGCTCCCTCAGCCTCTCCTCATAGGGCTTGTGCTCGAGGCCTCTCACCATCCTTGTTGCCCTTCTCTGGACACGTTCAAAAGTCTCAATGTCCTTAAACTGAGGGGTCCAGAACTCCAGGTGTGGCCTAACCAGTGCTGAGTACAGGGGCACAATGACTTCCCTGCTCCTGCTGGTCACACTATTCTTAATGCATGCCAGGATGCCATTGGCCTTCTTGGCCACCTGGGCACACTGCTGGCTCATGTTCAGCCAGCTGTCAACCAGCACCCCCAGGTCCCTTTCTGTTTGGCTGCTCTCCAGCCACTCCGACCCCAGCCTGTAGCACTGCATGGGGTTGTTGTGGCCAAAGTGCAGCACCCAGCACTTGGACTTGTTGAATGCCATCATGTTGGATTCTGCCCATCTGTCTAGCTGGTCAAGGTCCCTCTGGAGAGCCCTTCAACCCTCTGACAGCTTGGCTGTGGTATTACAGATTTTTAAAATTTTTATTAACTGCTGGAATAAGTCGCCCTCTGTGTGTGTGTTGTTGCACGTGTGGAACATGCTCAGTAAAACATGTTTTTGCTCAAGCTGACAGCTCAGAGATGCAGTTTTATGTATCAGTTTCATTTCAGTCTTGTTAAATTTTGAAAAGATGGTACTTCTCCTCAGTGTAAGATAATTCATATTAGATGTTGTATATTTAATGTTATTCTCAGAGGTATAAGCTGTATCTAATTTTTAAAGGTACACAGGTAGTAACAACTCCTCAACAATGAAGGTTAAGAATAGGGTTGGACAGAAGGAATTCAGCTGGAGGTAAAGGCAGATCCTACCAACAATGCATTAAGCATATATTATAATTTTCATCTGCAGAGAGGCTAATAACTACAAGATCACTAAACCAATCACTGACCAGGGCAAGGCTTAAACAGATGAGAAGCACACAGGAACATTAGGCTTTAGGGGATTGACCTGTCAGCTTGATATATCTGCTTTCTGACCACTGTGTTCTCTTTTCCCATGGAAGAAACAGGTTTGCCTGTTTGAAATCTTCTCACTGTTTGAACACCTGACTGATTGTGAGGAACTTATTTGACATTTGTATTATTCTTGTGAGAGACAAGGATCAAGAGGACTAAGTGACTTACTGAAGGTCTTAGTGATTTGGGGTTGGGTTTTTTGTTGTTGCTTTGGAGATTTCTTTGTATCTGGAATCAGTTTAACATTCCAAATTAAAGGCTGCTGTATAAACTAGGGCAGTCTTAATCTTTTGGTTGCATGGTTTAGTTGATTAGGTGGTGTTTGATGATAGGTTGGACGTGATGATCTTGAAGGTCTGTTCCATTCTGGTCTGTTCCATTCTGTTCTATGTTTGTTTCTTTCCATACTTGATAGTTCCAGTTATTACCCCAATTTACTAGTAAGGTATTTCTCTCAGAGTAGTTCAGCATTCTACTGTTGTCTTTGCCCAGAGAGCTTGACTTCAAAAGAGCAGAACAGGAGAAATTTTTAAAGTATTTATAAGCCAGAGAGTTTGGTATTTTATTTTCACCATACCTTCAAGACCAGAACCCTTTTGAAATTCATGCTTCCAATTCTTCTCTCAACTTTTAGACCTCTGGTTCAGACTGACATTTAATTGACACTCTTGTAGCCTTTTTGAAAAGAAATGTTTGGGTTGATTTTTGGTTTTGTTTTCTTCTTCTATCTTTTAAAGTGGGAAATACAGCAGGACTTTACTAGACTCAGGGGGTTGTTTCCTCTTGTGTAAGTTCGATTATTCCCCCATCTGTAATGCTTTTTTTAAGTTGACCAGGGTCTTAACTATTCAACCTAACCACAGAAACTGCAAGGGGGAGAAAAAGAAAAGGAAAAATAATATAAGGAAAAAACACTCCTTATTTCAATGAGAACTTGAAATTTTGGATGAGAGTTTTATCTGACTTCTTTTGACTGTTTATAACATCATGGGCTGCTATGCTAAGGAGATTTATTCTCCCTGTTTAAAAAAGCAAAACTGAGTCAGGCTTTCACTTGCCAAAGAACAGGTTGGAACCAGGTTGGCTAGTAGATGAGCTTTAGAGAGGAGGTAGATTTTTGACAGTACTTCCAGGGGAATAAAGATTAATCACCTGCCATTGTTCTAAAAGCAATATAAATGCTCATTATCATCCTGAAAGAGCTTCTCCTACTTACCATGGGGTAGAAGTATGGATGAAGATAAACCATGCAGAGACAAAGCTCCCTCCCTAAATTGAAACCAGGTAAACTCAAAGTCATTGGAATAAAATATGCCGAACTGGAACCACTGAAACTCTGACCCGAGGCACATGGAAGTTGGTAGAAACCTTTCAGCTAACGTTATTAGATTTTGCCCTGGAAGCTTGCAGCTACTTGATTGATACTGAAGGCAGTAAAGGCAATCATATGAGAGTAACCAGGGACCAATTCTTCTTTTTTCTCTTTTCCAAAGTAGGAAAATTGCCTAATTCTAACTGTCGGAACCAAAGTTTGTTGAAATCAATAGTAGTCTGTATAAGTGAGAGCTAGTGAACAGCATAACAGCGACAAATAGCAGCTGCATTATGTACCTTGCTTCAGGTCCTTCTGGAATGAAAGCCCCTAAAAATAGAAACAGCACTGTGCTAAAACTTAGCCCAGTGAGCATACCCCAGTTTTATCATTGTAAAATTGCTTTCTTACCAGTAGGGGAATTTGATTCTTTGTCTGTGCCAGAGGGAGGAAAACAAACAAAATCCTTTATAATTGCTGGATCTCTTGTATGTTTGTACTTGAGACAAGGAGCGGTCAGAAGCAGAGTAGTTTTTGTATTTCATCTGAAAATATGAGGAGAGAAATTACAATATCCAGCAAAAAATGTTGGGGGGGGGGAGGGGTGGAGAGAAGTAATTTTTAAATGGCAAGGTAACTATCTTCTATTTTGCCCTCTTCTTATTTAAACCCCAACACCACCTGACACCGACAGGTATCTGAAAGATATCACAAAGCCTCAACAACTTGAATAAAACCTGGACTGTGCAAGGGAACTCATGCATCATTTGACTCACATTAAGTTGACTCCACCAGTTTTGGCTCCACTAAACAATGCTGACAAGAACAATCAAAAAGAAACCTTCAATACTGCAAAACATACAGTGGAGATTCATCAAATACGTCTTTTGGCAATGACAGCCACTTTACAAACACTGCTGCTGATTCTCATGCAGATGAGGCAATCTGAAAAATAAAAGGGCTTCAGCAATTTATGCTTCTTAGAGTTAATAAAGTTATTAATGGAAAAAAAAATCTCTCTGTGCTGGACTTCAGAACCTATTGATTTTTTTGGGGGGTAGTAGCAGATTTCCAAAGGTATGAGTTCAGGAGAGCTGATGCAGCAAAAAGAAAGATAGTATCTCTTAGAAAAATTTAATTATCTTGACACTAAAACTGCATCTTTGTTTAAAAATTAATCTCCATTTTAAAAATAGGCAATGTCTAAAAGTTGGAATGCCTGTCATGTGCTATTAGCTAATCTGAAATGAAGCTGCAGGCAAGGATGATTGATTATACCTAAAGCAAAGTGCCGTGATAAGATAATAAATGTGGTTTGACAGAAAAATATATGACTGAGAAAGAAACATAAGTTGGGGCTCCAGAAGTGAATGTTCTCATCAAAATACAAGTAGAGGTGTGAAGCTCAAATAAAACCTGAAGATATTTGGTGCTCTATCTTACATTGGATGGTAAAATCAAAGTTCAGCAGAAAAAAAGTCAATGAAATAAACCTGGATGAGTGCACAATCATCAGTGCTTTAAAACGTCTTCATTTGTCCAGCAATAAGAAGGGAGAAAAGCCTTCAGCAAGTAGCCTGATGCCTCAGCTATGAGAAGATGATTTCAGTTTTTCCTATCTGGGATTTTTGGTTGAGTTGTTTTTGTGCTTAAAATGGATTACTGTAACATGCTATAACATAGAAAGATTGTGTGTTTGTGTGCATAGCATATGTGTGTGTCTCGATCTGGAGAGGGAAAGAGATTCAGGTTTTTAATGAATATTCCCGTGTTGTGAAATTAGAGGCACAAATGAGGCCAAAATATCAACAGCTAGACTATTTATTACATAACTACAGTGGATGGACATAAATAAAGTGGAGGGATCAGAAGGGGAGAGAGAGAGAATAGGAAGAGAGAAAAGAAAGGGAGGAGAGGGAAAGAATTATATTACCACACCCCTCACCCCCCAAGACAGTTTGAGTCTGTGGAGGAAAGGTGCTGCAGGAGATGTTGGGTCTGTAGGGAAACGGTGCTGCAGGAGATGTTTGGTCTGTAGAGGAAGGGTGCTGAGGCTTTGGCTGTAGAAGGGATGAGGTCCTCTGGGCAGCTTCTTCAGCTCCATGAGTTGCAGCAGGCGGAACTTAAAGCACGGAGAGTCCAAGATCCATTGTGTTGGCCCCGTGATGTTTCCAGCGTGTGGTGCCGTCTTCTTTCTTCTGCATTTTGCTTCTCCAATTTTCTCCTCCCACAAGCCAGTTGTTGCTCCAGTCTTTTATACAGTTTTTTAGCCCTTAGGCAAGTGTCCAGGTGTTGTTCCCCAAGATCGTTCTGGGAAATCATCTTTAGGTCCAGGTATCGTTCCCCAGGAAATCTTTCTGTGTACTCAGGTGAGTTTGGGCAGCCACTGGATGGAGGGGGGAAGGCCTCCGCCTCCTCCTGCTCCATCTACCTACCCACACACTCTTTACACATCAGGAACCATTGTCCTTTCCTGGCGTATCTGATGGCTGGAAATGATCTTGTCCTGAAGGTGTGAATGCTGGGCCCTTGGGCCATTGTTGTAGGCCAGCTGCAGTCCCGTGAGCAATGTTATCTTTGCACCTTCCAAGAGTCCTTCCAGTGGCTCTGCTCAATGCACATCAGCTATTGTCTGGGCAAGCAGCAAGTGATTTTATCTTTGGGTCACACCAGGAGAGACAAGCTTTAGTCTCTCACAGTGTGTGTATATATATAAGTGTATTGATTAATATATCACAGATGAACACATACAGACTCACTATTCTTTGTAGAAATACACTTTGTATGCAAAAAAAGCTGCATCAATAGCAAAATATACACAGTGTATTTGATATTTTGCTTTCCTTCTGGTAGTTCAGAGGTCCAAGGCAGCTCCCTGCTTCTGCAGCAGCAGTAGACCTGTGTGCTGATGTGATGTCCTGGCATAATATCCCTGCTTTGCCAGTGTGTAGGAATCATCATTTCTCCCTGTGCATGGGCATGTTTTGAAGTGCAGACAGCTCTACAGGTGTCATTCATACACAATTTGTACTTCTGCAGAAGATCAGCCTTGACTTGGAGATTTCAGAGATAGGACTGTGAGTGTTGCAGCAAACCATGCAATCAGGGGACATGGGATGAAAAGGTAAGCGACTCACTCAGAATAACATGACTACATTAAAACAACTGCCTCTTATTAAAACATTATTAGTAATCATCTATTTTCTTCTAGTGCAGTGATAATACAAATTCTTTTTAGTGCCAGGAATGTATTACTCTCATATTCCCACCAAAAAAGTAAGAGCCTATTTAGTCTTCTCTCTGGGAGGTGTTTAATCCTTTAACATTTTTCCAGTTCGCATATGACTTTGAAAAGCATCCAAAAAAATCAAAGTATAAACTAAAACTGAATCTCATGAGTTTTGCTCATCAGTAAAGATGAGTGCAAAAGAAAGCTAGAGTTCTTGGTGACTTAAATCTTCACACATGCACCTATGGGACTGCAAGGATGGCAATGACTGCTGACATAGAGCAGTAGCAAAAGTAAGAACTGGAAGTCCTATGGATAGAAAAGCAATGTATTTATGCTATGGACAAGTAGGAGATGCAGAAGGTGGACAGTATCTGAAGAGTGATGATGAAAATATTTTCCAGTTTTAGCTCACTGATACTAATTTTCTCAGCAATGAAAATGGCCAGTGGCATCCTGGCATGCATCAAGAATACTGTGGCCAGCAGGAGCAGGGAAGTCATTGCACCACTGTACTCAGCACTGGTTAGGCCACACCTTGAGTACTGTGTCCAGTTCTGGGCCCCTCAATTTAAGAAGGACATTAAGACTCTTGAACGTGTCGAGAGAAGGGCAGCAAGGCTGGTGAGAGGCCTTGAGCACAAGCCCTATAAGGAGAGGCTGAGGGAGCTGGGATTGTTTAGCCTGGAGAAGTAGAGGCTCAGGGCAGACCTTATTGCTGTCTGCAACTACCTAAAGGGTGGTTGTAGCCAGGAGGGGGCTGGTCTGTTCTCCCAGGCAACCAGCATCAGAACAAGAGGACACAGTCTCAAGCTGCACCAGGGGAGGTTTAGGCTCAAGGTTAGGAGAAAGTTCTTCACAGAGAGAGGTTTTTAACCATTGGAATGTGCTGCCCAGAGAGGTGGTGGAGTCACCTTCCCTGGAGGTGTTCAAGAGGGGATTGGACATGGCACTTGGTGCCATGGTTTAGTAGTTATGAGGTCTTGGGTGACAGGTTGGACTTGATGACCTTTGAGGTCTTTTCCTACCTTATTGATTTCATGATTCTTTTGTGATTGATCAGATAAGCATCATCATTCACAAAACCAAGCACCCATACCTGAATTTTACAGCACTGAGAATTTCTACAGACTGAATCAAATTAATATATTCTTTTGTGAGAAAAGAAAGACATTATAGCTAAAATACTAAAACTACTTTTAAAACCCACTTAAGGCAACATTATCCCTCTAAGTCTGTATTTTAGAGTTTAAAAGCCAACTCTGTTCTTACCAGCTTTTTATTATAGATGATTGCTTTATACCTTAAGTTCCCCTGAGAATTCTAAGCTCTCAGCTTGTTTTGAAGTTGAACAAGAGTTACTTACACATAATTTTGGAACTTAGTACATAAACACTTTTTATAATTTAAGCCTGAGGATTCAACCTGATGAAGGGCATCAATTTGTGTGCTTTGCCCACCAAGAGGAATCCACCCCCACCAAATATCTGGGGAAGATGTTCCCTGTATGGAAACCCACCTAAACTATGTGGTATGTATTACCTGGGTGACAGTTGAATATCTATTACAGGCTGAAGAGATGCATTCCACCTGTCATTTGGAAATAGGTTATACTCAATAATTAGGATATCTTTACAAAATACATGTGGCAGTGGTTCTACCTCTTTTATACACAACTGTTATGGATCCCAAAAGCATATCCAAAAGATGTGATTGGAGGTCCTGTCTCTTGCTTTTCACAAAAATAGGTGAACCATTGTTCTGTCAGAATTAGGCTTATCCCAAATACTCCTTTGAATCTGTTCCAGTCAGGAGGAGTTGAATTAGTATTCATGGAGATCAGTTGTGAAATGATGCTGGGGTTAAGGCATCCCCATAAGCAGGAGCGAGGAAAAAAGGAACCTTTTGTTTTGTGTTTGTTTATCTGAACGTTATACTTTTGTACAAGGGGAAATAGCCTACAGACTTATAAAAGATGGGGAAAGCTTAAGGCATTTGATGTGCCTGAGTAATGCTGTTGTATTTTTGTATTTACATGATATTGAGGGTAAGAAAAAATCTCTCTTTATATCATATGTTTTGGCTACTCAGTGGATTTGTATCTGTTTGGTAATGGTTTGGATGCTATTTTCTGTAATTTGTGTTCTCTTTTGTCCTGCATAAGACCAGACAAGGTTCATGAATTCCTAACATATATTTAATTGTAATTCATGGAAAAACTACTTATAGATGAAGGAAAAATGTACACTCTTCATCACTTCATTCTCACCTTTCCCTGCATTTTATTTTTGTTCTTCTTTCCCCTCTATGGCTGAGTGCACTGATTACCTGGAAGACAAGGAACAGATAGAATGGTTTCTATCTTTTCATTATCTTTGATATAAAGTATTTCCTGAAGTTTAGGAAATAACATCTGAAAAAGGAGACATTTAAAAAGAACTGACTCAAAATCTTTATCATAACCTACCAAGGAAACATATTAGGGTTGGTTTTTTTTTTCCCCTAGCCAGAGTTTTGTGGAGATGTTTTCCATTGTGTGAAGGAAAGAAGGGGAGAGAAGCAGCAGTAGTATCAGTGCTTGCCTGAAGTAATTCTGTTGATGATAGAGGGTAATTAATGAAATTAACCATGTGTATATGCAATTTTAAGTAAACACAGAGTACTAGTTACACAGGAAATAGCTCTCTTTTGTAAGCATGTAAGAAGGATCACAAGGGGTACACCCGAGATCCTTAAAGCTGAATGCACTGTTCCTTCACATGGCAGGAGTAAGTGCTAAAGAAAAATCATAAGCTGAGACTGCACAGAGGGAGTTTTCCCCTGGCATGAGGTCCTGCCTTGCACAACAGTGTGTAAGCTCATGAGAAAGGAAAGGGAAACTGTGTTTGAACACTGCCTGATCCTTAACATTTTCTAGTTAACAGATTCAGGATCCCCAGTTATCAGACGCAGGATGAGCTTCTGGATGACAAATTTGGGGTTGTTTTACCCTTTTAGCTCCCAGTTCTTGTGAAGTGTTGAATCATAAGCCTAAGCATTTAACTAGGGGATCATATATCTGTTTATCTTTATTGATGATCTGGATGAGGGCATTGAGTCCATCATCAGTAAAATTGCAGATGACACCAAGCTGGGGGCAGCAGTTGATTTGCTGGAGGGCAGAGAGGCTTTGCAGAGGGACCTCGACAGGCTGGACAGATGGGCAGAGTCCAATGGCATGAGATTTAACACATCCAAGTGCCGGGTTCTGCACATTGGCCACAACAACCCCAGGCAGTGCTACAGGCTGGGGTCAGAGTGGCTGGAGAGTGGCCAGGCAGAGAGGGACCTGGGGGTACTGGTTGATTGTAGGCTGAACATGAGCCTGCAGTGTGCCCAGGCAGCCAAGAAGGCCAATGGCATCCTGGCTTGCATCAGGAAGAGTGTGGCCAGCAGGAGCAGGGAGGTCATTGTGCCCCTGTACACTGCACTGGTTAGGCCGCACCTTGAGTCCTGTGTCCAGTTCTGGGCCCCTCAGTTTAGGAAGGATGTTGACTTGCTGGAACGTGTCCAGAGAAGGGCAACAAAGCTGGTGAGGGGTTTGGAACACAAGCCCTATGAGGAAAGGCTGAGGGAGCTGGGGTTGCTTAGCCTGGAGAAGAGGAGACTGAGGGGTGACCTTATTGCTCTCTACAACTACCTGAAGGGAGGTTGTAGCCAGGCAGAGGTTGGCCTCTTCTCCCAGGCAACCAGCACCAGAACAAGAGGACACAGTCTCAGGCTGCGCCAGGGCAGGTTTAGGCTGGATGTTAGGAAGAAGTTCTACACGGAGAGAGTGATTGCCCATTGGAATCGGCTACCCGTGGAGGTGGTGGAGTCACCTTCACAGGAGGTGTTCAGGAGAAGACTTGATGGGGTGCTTGGCTGTATGGTCTAGTTGTTGGGTGGGTTGGATTGTTTGATGGGTTGGACGCGATGATCTTGAAGGTCTCTTCCAACCTGGTGTATTGTATTGTATTGTATTGTATTGTATTGTATTGTATCTTCTCTTGTAGTATTTCTTTTGGTTGAAGGAACCAGATTCTTCTCTCACACATGATTTAAGTTGTCCACATTGATTTTCTTATCGTCAACCACGCTTAGAACAACATAAACCTTACTACAGTCCCCAAAATCTAATTGTGAAAAGGATGGGAGGACATTATATCCCCCTCCACCATTTCTTATCCCAATGCTAGAGTGTAGGAGGTTTAGATTAGATACTGCAAAACATTTCTTTACTGAAAGAGTGGTCAGGCTTTGGAATAGGTTGCCCAGGGAAGTGATGGAGTCACTGTCCCCAGACGTGTTCAAAAAACATCTCAACATGGCACTTTGGGACAAGGTTTGGTGGCTATAGTGGCATTAGGTCAACAGTTGGAGGACTTGATGAGTTTAGAGATCTTTTCCAACTTTAGCAATTCTATGACTCTATGAAAATGTTTCAAGATAACAGTGAATGAAGGAATGACACCAAGCGGTGTGGTGCAGCAGACGCGCTGGAGGGAAGGGATGCCATCCAGAGGGACCTTGACAGGCTGGGCACAAGCCAACCTCATGAGGTTCAACAAGACCAAGTGCAGGGTCCTGCATCTGGGTCAAGGCAATCCCAGGCACAAATACAGGCTGGGCAGGGACTGGCTGGAGAGCAGCCCTGAGGAGAGAGACTTGGGGGTGCTGGTGGACAAGAAGCATAACATGAGCTCTCAGTGTGCACTTGCAGCCCAGAAAGCCAATCAGATCCTGGGCTGCATCAGGAGAAGTGTGGCCAGCAGGTCAAGGGAGGTGCTTCTTCCCCTCTACTCAGCTCTGGTGAGACCCCACCTGGAGTACTGCGTCCAGTTCTGGAGCCCCTACAAGAAGGCTGGGGAGGGACTTCTCAGGCTATCAGGTAGTGATAGGACTAGGGGGACTGGAATGAAGCTGGAGGTGGGGAGATTCAGGCTGGACATGAGGAGGAAGTTCTTCACCATGAGAGTGGTGAAGCCCTGGAATGGGTTGTCCAGGGAGGTGGTTGGGGCCCTGTCCCTGGAGGTGTTTAAGAGCAGGCTGGTTGAGGCTCTGGCCAGCCTGATCTAGTGTGAGGCGTCCCTGCCCATAGCAGGAGGGTTGGAACTAGCTGATCCTTGTGGTCCCCTCCAACCCTGACTGATACTATGATAATCGCAGGCATTGCAAAGCTGTGGTCCCAAACATTTCCTGTGAGTGTTAACACTATCAAATTAATTTTAAAAAGCATTAGGAGTATTGTATGAGGAAGTTTCCTGAGACTGAGTGGATAATTACTTTTTTTCCCCTCCTTCATGGCTTCTGATGACAACTGGATGGCCACATAGGCAAACTGTCATTTTCCCACCTTTCCATCAAATTCTTCCTACTCTCACTCCCATCCTGCAGGTATCATACAACCCCCTGAAGTGCACACCTTGATTTTGCTGTCCTTATGTGTGAAATTCAGGTTTCTCATGATCTCTGACAATATTTTATTTGGCTGGATGTAATACATTCTAATCTATTTTCAAAGCATTGTATAAGGGAATAGGACACTTCTTTGGAGATCAGCAAGAAAACACCTGTCCCCTGAAGGCTCTATCTGGCTCCACAGTTGGGGGTTCATTTATTCCTGCTGGGATTACTGAGAATCTAATAGCACTGACTGATTTTCCTGAGGGGGAAGAGCAGAAATGTGGTCTGTTCAGTGTGGTATGATGAATTAATATTTTTTTTATTTGGCATTTTTAATGTATGTTTGAAGTGTCAGAGAGGTAAAGCCCTGCATGCAATAACTGCTCTTAATGGCAATACACTGCTGCTGTGGTGGACCAGTCCTGGACCAGCTGCTGAATTCTGCAAATTCAGTGTTGTAAGAGGATTTTGGCAGGCCAGGGAAATGGCAAAGGAGACACAGATTTTTATACAAAGACCCAGTGCTGGGTTTGATCCTTTTTTTTTCTTCTTCTTTATACAAGGCTGTCACGAATAAGAATGTTTTAAGCATTCCAAAACGTCATAGTTCTACTCTGTTTTCATCTTCTGCAAATCCTCAAGGTTTGGATACAGAATTAAGTTTTCCCTGATGACAGTTTTCCAGGGTTTGAAAGGAAGAGTAATGAAACCCCCAAACTGCTATGGATGCTCTTCAGAGGTTCAACCTCTTTGAACCCTTACGCTGAAGCAGAGTAGTACCAGCAATGTCTTTCCTATTAAATGAGAGCTCCACTAGTGTAATTCTGCTGCTGCTTTTTATCCTAACCAGCTAGGACAGTGGAAAGACCATAGACATTTCCTTCACAATGCTCTAATTTTTTTGGAATAGAAGACAGCATGCAGAGGATTAAGGGGATATAGGTTTTCAAATATAGGATGTAAGTGCTGATGTAATCATACTGGTTGAAAGTGTGCTGTTATTGTTTTCCCTTTAAAGAGAAAGACACTTATTTTAAGCCTATAAATTGTGAAGCATGAGCCATTCTTTCTCCTTCTACGCCTCACAGGGTGTGAAGAATAGGGCCCCTGCACAGACTCTCAGGTCTCAGGGTAATCAGCAGCTGTGCTCTCACTATCGTGTTGTGTGAAAATAGAGCTATTCAGCAGGTGAAATGCAGCTGCCTGGGACTGTCTGAGACCACTGCACAGAGCATAAACCGACTCTGGTGGAGAAAAGACCTAATGATAAGTGCTGCACCTGAACAGTCATGGCTGTTCAAATAAGAAAGCAGCTATTTTCTCCTGATTATTCTCATCACCTTCTTTTTCAGAGAGTTCATGACAGAAGGATCACAGTGGCACTGCAAGGCTACAAGTTCACATTCTCTTCTTCATTTTCAGAGACCAAAGCTTTGCAAAAGTCACAGGTTCAGGGATTGAGAGATCTGAGAATTTTACCTTTATATATATGTGTACACACACAGAGATACACAAGAGGGAACAAAGATCTGCAGCTGAAAGTGATAAGACATTCAGACAGGAACAGGATCATAGCAATAGGTGGAGTTCTGAAGCTCTCTGGAGGACCCTCCCTGGTGGATAGCGCTTTTCTGTCAGACAGTATTGCCTCCTCCACCTTAAGTGTGCTGGGAGGCAAAGCCTGGAATCTGTGAAATAGAGGTAGTGTCACCAGTTTGAGCTGAATTTTAAGTAAACAGGCTGTTACCTGCAATCCTATGGCAACATGCTGTACAGTACAGACTAGTATCTGCAAAGGGTGAAAATCCAGGCTCACTCTTGCTACAATTTTGTCAAAGCCTTTTCCTTGAAATGTGGAATTATGAACTTAGAAATGCTCTGCAGAAGGTTGCTTTTATTTGGTTTACTCCAAAGGAAAACAGAAAGGATTAGGTTTTATTTGAATGAGTAATTTTATGGCTTAGAATCAAGAAACAACTCAGCATGAGATCCTTATGTTACGTGACTCCCTGCAAAATAAATAAATACATATCCATGAATAAAAGAAATGGGTTCTCTTTGGGGCTACAGGAAGCAGGACACTGTAAGAGATTATTTTTACCTGATTATCCAGGATTGCTGAGAGAGAGGAAGCAATACTTGATACCTTTCTAGCATCAACATATTTTACGTGCTGCTGCTGCAAACACTTAACGTCGGTACAGAAAGGACAGAAGAGATTTCAGGAGCAGAAAAAAACATACTGCTGTGAAAGACTTAAAGAACTCATGTCTGTTTAATATCTCAGGAAGACAGGTGGTTTGATTGCAATTTTTGAGTATTTTCATGTGGAGAAAATAGTGGATACAAAATGAACTTTTAATCTTGCCAAGGCAAGTAGGCAAAAGTCGTGCTTGGAAGCTGATCTGAAGAAATTCAAATGACAATGTGTGCTAATAGTTTTAATTGTGAATATTAACCTTCAGATTATCAAGAAAAATCAGGGAAAACAGTAGATTGTCTGTCTCTTGGTATCTCAAATACAGGCTGATGCCTTAGGAGAAAGATGGTTATGCATTATTGAGCTTAATAGAGGAATAATTGGATGTAATAGCCTGTGGTATACTGGAGATTGGATATGATGATCTAATGGTTCTCCTGGCTTTAACATTTATGAATTCCATGTAGACAAAATCAAGAAAGAGAAGGATTTGCTTTAGTCCCTGAATCCTGCTACTAGTAAAATGTTCTGAGCTCTGACCTCATTGTGGCCTTCCAGTATCTGAAGGGGGCCTACAGGAAGGCTGGGGAGGGACTTCTCAGGATCTCAGGTAGTGATAGGACTAGGTGGAATGGAATGAAGCTGGAGATAGGGAGATTCAGGCTAGATGTGAGGAAGAAGTTCTTCACCATGAGAGTGGTGATGCCATGGAATGGGTTATCCAGGGAGGTGGTTGAGGCCCCGTCCCTGGAGGTGTTTAAGACCAGGCTGGACGAGGCTCTGGCCAGCCTGATCTAGTGTAGGGTGTCCCTGCCCATGGCAGGGGGGTTGGAACTGGATGATCCTTGTGGTCCCTTCCAACCCTGACTGATTCTATGATTCTATGATCTCTGTACAAATGGTGTGGCAAACACCATGCTAAACTGGTTGAATAGCAGAAACATTCACATCTAAACATCCTGATCTGTGAAATCCATCTTGATTGGTAGAAATCCATTTCAGAAGTATGGGCAGAGAAGTCCTCCTTAAGTTTATTTGTTGATGAATATGCTTCTATGACATTGTTCTCTGAACAAACCTACACTGGTAACTGTGTGAAGTAAAATGTACTGTCACCTTGATTGTCCCATTTGCTAATCAATGTGGACTTAATGCCAAGTGTGCTGTCAAGTCCTTTTCAAATCCTTCCATAACAAGGATTTCTGTGGTGCGAGCTGGAGGAGGCCAATAGCTATTACCTGCTGCTATGCTATAAAACGTGCTTTACTTCCTGTAATTTATTTGTTAATTAGAAAAGTTTTTAAAGCTTCCATAGGTTGTGTATGACTCTGACCTCTTGAAGTATGAGAAAACAAAATAACAAAAAACCCCACCTAAGCTGTTTTGGCTCTGGCAGTTCAATCTTTCATTTGAAATTATTTTGAGGGAAGAAACTGCAAGACCTACCAACAGAGTGTTTCAGTCCCTAAGTGATCTTACAGATCACAGAATCATAGCATCACCAAGGTTGGAAGAGACTTCAAAGATCATCAAGTCCAGCCTGTCACCCAAGACCTCATGACTAAACCATGGCACCAAGTGCCACATCCAGTCCCCTCTTGATCACCTCCAGGGATGGTGACTCCACCACCTCCCTGGGCAGCCCATTCCAATGGCTAACAGCTCTCTCTGTGAAGAACTTTCTCCTCAACTCCAGCCTAAACCTCCCCTGGTGCAGCTTGAGACTGTGACCTCTTGTTCTGGTGCTGGTTGCCTGGGAGAAGAGACCAACCCCCTCCTGGCTACAACCTCCCTTCAGGTAGTTGTAGACAGCAATAAGGTCTCCCCTGAGCCTCCTCTTCTCCAGGCTAAACAATCCCAGCTCCCTCAGCCTCTCCTCATAGGGCTTGTGCTCGAGGCCTCTCACCAGCCTTGTTGCCCTTCTCTGGACACGTTCAAGAGTCTTAATGTCCTTCTTAAACCAAGGGACCCAGAACTGAACTCAAGGTGTGGGCTAACCAGTGCTGAGAACCGGGGCACAATGACTTCCCTGCTCCTGCTGGCCACACTACTCTTGATGCATGCCAGGATGCCACTGGCCTTCTTGGCCACCTGCGCACACTGCTGGCTCATGATGAGCTAGGAGTTAGAAGAATTTATCCAGACAAATTTCTACTATTCCATTCATCAAATGAACATCTGTGGGTAGCCCATCTCATCCTGCATTCACACTTCCTTAAACTTTTGTGACGCCTCTAGCATTTTAAGGCTCTGTGGAATTTCTCAAGCCCCAGTGCCAGCTCTTGAACTCCACATTGATTTTCTTTAAGAGTATCCTCAAATAAAACATATAAAATAAGCCCATGTCTGAAATTCATGTTCCTGTCAGACACAGTTCTTATGATATATTGCAACAATACATCAGAGAAAAGCAGCCCTGGTGATCTATTACAGTGATACTATACATCCTTGTAGAAGGAATGAACAGGAACTTTAAACTGAGAACTTGAACAGCTTTTTCTAGCTATTTTCTGGCAAAGGTACTAACATCTACTGTGTTTGTCAAACGATAACTGCTAAATTTAACTCCTCATGCACTACAGGTGCACTGCTTGGTGGTTGTTAAATGCAATTCTGCTTTCTGTCTGTGGGAATGAATTGCAAATATTCAAGATTTATTCATTTTTAGCAGAGATATCTTCTGCAATTAAGGGCTAAATATGCCTTAATTTTGCAAATGTGCCTTGCATTTAGAAAGGAAGAAGTAGAAGATTCTTTTAACTTCATTTCCATTGATGTCATTTGCATCAGAAAAAAAGGCAAATACAGAGTTACCCTTCAAGAGTGTAATAAAAACTTAGCCATTAATATCTGAAATTGGTAGCAATATGAGGAAAAAAATTTTCAATTTACTCGGTTTTTCTAGAGAGAAAAAGGTCTTATAACTCACTGTTACTCCTGTGAGCTCAACAGTACCAGAAATATTTCTCTTTAGTGATGCTTTATCTGGACCTTTTTCAGTGAAAACTGGAGTGTATCTTCCCTGGAAGTCCCTTTTCTCAATAATCTTACCTCCTTGATATCTCATTTCACTAACCTGAATAATCTTGGGCTTTGCCTTAAGACTCCTCCTAACTTGCCTTCTGGTCTCATATCACCTGAGTTTTTGTGAGGTGGTTCCTGATGTGATCACTTCTGTTGCTGCCATGGCTCTTTCAGTTTGCATGCTCAGATGCTAGTTGCTAACCAACAGTATTCCTAAATTTCACAAGAGTCACATAGCATGAAACCTGTGCCTTCAAGCTGTTTTCCTGCTCTGTGAGAACATCAGATGTTCCTGCTACACACTGAACTTTCTCATCATAAAGAAATGTTTCTCATAATACCACTGTGACTGCAGTCATCACTTACGGTTATTGTGCCTGAACAGTTGTGTCAATATGGTATCAGTTGTGGCCTTATAAGTGCTCACATTTAGACCTCTGCCTCCACGTACTAAATAAGTGACTTTTTTTGAAGCATCTAGAAACTATTTTTCCTTCTGAGGCACCTTTTGTATCGACAGATTTTGCATGGTTTGCTTTCCATCTGGAGCTCAGCTCTGCTTCCCTCAGGCCAAGTTGTGACTATTGGTGCCGCACATCCTGGCCACTAGCTGTGACACATAGTTATGTATAAAGGTTCTCTTCCTAATTTTGATGAGACATTATATGACAGAGCCAAGACAAAAAATTCTGGGTACAAGCTCTGTCAAAAACTTGCATGCTTTCCCATGGCTCTGAATTACTCAGTGTGTTTTATTTTCAGACAAAACGTTCTGCCAGTGCTGTTTGAAGACATTTTGGCCACAGTGCTTTGGATTGTTTGACCTGCCAGCACAGACATATTGCACTGGAAGCGTGTGAGGATCGGAATGACATCAAGGGAAAACTCTAGGTCTGGTCCCTTCTATGTCTTAGGGCTTATTTTTTTTTTCTACAGTGAATTTTAATCCCATTTTGCCAATTCAGTAGGAAAAACCAGACATGAAAGTGACAGCAGCTAAAAGCTATTACTCAGCTTCTCAGGTTTTGCCATTTCTCTGCTTGGAACTGAATTGCAAGAGCATTTTGTCCTGTGAGCAGTGCATCCATTTCTTTATTGCACACATTCACCACAGGCAGTTGACTCTCTTTATGATATTTTTAGTTTCCTACCCATCAGATTTCTTCATACTTTCTGCTCTCTTTCAAAAAATAAAGGCGAAAAAAAAACAGAAGAGGAAATCCTATTTTCAAAAGGGATATAATGTAGAAGGCAATAGCTAAAAAGTAATAGTCCTTTTCAGTTTTCCTCATTTCACTTTCCTTTCAAAGCCAGTTTGCCTGGTTCTCTTCCAGCCTCTCCATCCTTGTTAAAACAAAATGTTGTACAGTCTGTTAAGGTTCAGACCGAGGGACAATACTTCACATTCTATGACACAGCTTTCACTTTTCATGCAAGAAAACTTTGGGTGAAATCCTTTTCACACTCCTCCTTCCCCTTTTTCTGGTTGGTTGGGTTTTTTTGCTTGGTTGCTTTTGTTGTCAAAGTTCTCAGCCGCTTTTCAACCACTTAAAAAACCACAATTTATTTACATTTTCTAATATAGGGTATTATGGTGGTTTTGCTCAGTGGGAAGGCCAATTGTTTCATATCTACTCCAATGATGAGAAATAAGAAGCCTTAATTTACTGTTTGGAAGATACACAGTCTCATTTGAGTCTTTATCTGAATTGATCAATTTGCTGTCCTTCCAGTTTTAGTATAAAACTTTTGAGAGGAGAACATGTACATCTTTATTCAGCATGTGTAATACAGTGTGTAAACTACATGCAGAAAGCAGCTTAAAAGCAACTGAATACATCTGCCACCAGAATATAGATGTCTAAAGATGGGGAAATTATGTAAGTTACTGGCTACTGTTCTAGGTGGAAATTTTAAAACAGATGACAGTTATTTTCTTAAGGACACCTTATCTGCCAGCTTGAAATTAACTCGAAGATTTTAATTAGCCTACAATAGCAAGGTCAGGCAGAGGCTATAGTCTAGACTATACCAACTGGAAAATCAGGGTCAGTTTGTCACTTCATGAGGATAGACTGGCTGACACCAATATTGGCTAGCATCTGCTGGAGCAAGACTTGGCTTCTTGCTGCCACCTATCTAGCAGGTTCTTCATGGGGAAAAATTACTCAGGTGTTACCTCAGCCTTTGTTAGCTGATCTTGAAACAAGCTGAGACATATTTGCCTCTGATAGGCAGGAGTTGTCTGAGTTGATTGTCAGTGTGCTTGTTCTGGAAATAAGCAAGCTTTCAATCCTTTACTCATTTTTGCATTGCAAGAAGCCTGCTCTTGACAACAATGACCATTGTAGCTAGACCAGCTCTCAGAATAGGTATGGTCCTATAGCTGCCCATGAGCAGAGCAAAGCACAGCAATAAATCTTGTAAGTAATTGGTCTGCATGCTATCTTCTTGCCTAGTACCTCTTCTGGCTTAATTCCTGGAGGGCTCAGTTCAGACCCTGAGACTACTCTGCCGGGTCTGATAAGCGACTATACATCAATTTTGCTTACCTGCACTTGGCTTCCTCTAAGCTACTTACTTGTATGTTACCTGGTAGAAGAGAAATATTTTTGCATAATTCGTTCTTTAGTGCCTCCTCTTTCTGCTAAATGTCTTTATATGACTTCAGGGTAAAAAGGACAGAGGTTAAGCAAACATAAATGCAGAATTTCTACCTATTCAAATTATTAGATACTTTCTTACACTTGCATTCTCTGGGCAGTTAGTGGACATGTTGTGAACTTGCCTGAGACAGATTGAATGGGGAATGCTGAGCAGGGACCTTTGCTCAAAACAATTGCTGTTGGGACTGTTGCTCTTCAAGACATGCTCTGGTTAGGATGATGACACACTGCAGTTCAATCAGGATCAAATGGCTCCACAGTGGTCTGAGTAAGTCACAACCTTAACACCCTCTGTTTTTTCCTAACAGTACAAATTAAATTGGATTTCTATTTTCTCATCATGCCTTGGAGTATATACCCACTTTCTTTTTCTATGTAATTTCCACTGATCTGTTATTTTGCCTTTTTATCCATCTCTTTATTGTTTGAAAGTATCTCAGATCAGAAGTTTTCAGATTAAAACCTACAGGCAAAATCTTTGCTCTTTTTGCTTCAGACTCTAGGTAAAAGTGGAGCATCACCCATAATGGCAATTATGGGTGGTTATTACTCTTGATTAAAATTAGATTAAATTGCAGTTGTCAACTAAAAAGATTTAATTAGCACATAAAGACTGTCAGCCTTTCATTTTAAACATCTGCTAGATAAGCATGCCAGTAGCAGAGATGTGGAGTATTTGCCAGATACCTCATCAACAACCCCCTTTGTATCATCAGATAATTGAGACAATATGGTCTGAAATGCTTCATTTTTCAAATCTGACTGTATCTCACACACTGCATGGATCTTAGAAGTCTTTCTTCAAGTCAGATGTAAACAAATCCAATATTTTATGATTATTTATTTTGACAGATAAAGTGTTCTCTGGTGAGATGTTGAAAATACAGTCGGGTCAGATCGATATCCAATGTATTGATGTTTGGGATCTAAAGGATTTGTCTGGCTATTCTTTTCCTGGCCCAGGTCTGAATATCTGTAAATCTCTTCAATCCTACTGGCATCAGTTCAGCAGACCGACATCTCAGGCTGACATTTTCAAGGATATTTAGGTGTTTACACATCTCTGAGGACCTCAGACTAATGTGAGCCACTCTTTGAACTTCTGCCTGTACCTCCTCTGTACCACAGAGGAGGGTCATATTCTGATACCAGACATAAAAGGGACGTGCCAGCATTTCCAGATACCTGCCTGGAGGAATCGCTAGTTACAGAGACCTCCACTACATGATGCGCTGTGAGAGGCTGGCATTCTGAAACCATGAGTGTGCTCGGGAGGACAGAGTGCTATGAGAAGAAAAAAATCCACTTTTAAGCTATTGTAATGCTTGGGTGTTGATTTTGATCTCTTGAAGCTGCTTGTAAAGGAGGTCACACATTCTCACTAAGTGCAAAATTTCGAAGCTTTTTGATGGACAAATGTGGAAATGAAAATGCTCCCAGTTTTGAGTGATGCATTGTTCATTTAAATCAGAGAAGTGCTCCTCAGTGTGACTGGAAAATCTGAACATGCTATGAAGTTTTTTATTTTGAGGGCAATGCAAAAGTACTGGTTTTACTTAAATTGTGAGGGTTTGAACTCTCACATGTTGGTGAAGGGTTTGGAACGCAAGCCCTCTGAGGAGAGGCTGAGGGAGCTGGGGTTGCTTAGCCTGGAGAAGAGGAGGCTCAGGGGAGACCTTATTGCTCTCTACAACTACCTTGAGGGAGGTTGTAGACAGGCAGAGGTTGGTCTCTTCTCCCAGGCAGCCAGTACCAGAACAAGAGGACACAGTCTCAAGCTGCGCCAGGGCAGGTTTAGGCTGGATGTTAGGAAGAAGTTCTATACAGAGAGAGTGATTGCCCATTGGAATCAGCTACCCATGGAGGTGGTGGAGTCACCTTCATTGGAGGTGTTCAGGAGGAGACTTGATGGGGTGCTTGGTGCCATGGTTTAGTTGTTTAGGTGGGTTGGATTGGTTGATGGGTTGGATGGGATGATCTTGAAGGTCTCTTTCAACCTGGTGTATTGTATTGTATTGTATTGTATTGTATTGTATTAGATGGTGTTGGGTGATAAGTTGGACTTGATCTCTGTGGTCTTTTCTAACCTGGTTAATTCTGTATTCTGTAAATTCACAACTCAGCTGGGCCTTCTAGGTAATTAATATATGATGATGAGGACAACATCAGTAAGTCAGTGCATTTAGTTGGAAAACTCTTTGCTCTGTAACATTAAGAAAGGGAAGAAATTTAATCAGCCTGTCACAAACAATTTTTTAAAAGCCAACCCAGCACTGGCTTTTTTGTCTGTTACCAACAGGCAAATAAAGAACAATGGAAAAATTAAAGAAGTCATTGAATAGTCATTACTGCACTTCAGCACTAAGTTTCCTCTCAGTCCTCAGTCTGCAGGATTGTGGTCCGCCGGGAATGGTAGTTTTGAATGTTTCTTGAAAGTAATTTGCTGTTCCAGCTGCTCCTAAAGTTGTGTTTCTCATTCTTTCTGCTGTGCTTGCCTTGAGATCAACTCTATAAACATATAATATTTTCTATTAAAATTCTGAAAAACAGAATCCAAGCCAGCAGAGGAAATTATTTTATTTAATAGGGTGGTATTTTAAAACTACCCCTGAAAATCTTGAGCCATCAGTTCCGGCTATCTCACCCTTTTTAATGTGGTCAGCCAGTTGCCAGTGCTTCTGTAGAATTCTTCCACAAGGATATTTATTCACAGAGAAGAAATCTGCCTGCAAACCTGCCTCCATATTTTAGTACTTGACAGTCAAGTCACTGCCTTTGATTAAGTTGGAAATGCTCAGACTGAATGTGCAACGTGATACATAATGTGGTTATTTATTGATGTACAGAGTACCTATTCAAACTTTATGGTGTATTATTATTATTCTTTATTTATTGACTGTTTTCAGCATGCCTGACATTTAAAGACTTACAAATCTCTTCACTAAAAGGTCTAACCTTAAGTGCAGCCAGAACTGGCTGTCAGTGGCTGATCACCTCTCTGAGGAGATAAAGCCTCTGTGATTTCAGCAGTGAGACAACTGAGACATCCGGATCAGTGAGCAAAAATAATCTCTGTCCATGGCTTGGATCTTCTCAATCAAAAGAAATTTCTTAAAAAGATGGACTTTCAAGATTTGCTTTCATAGTCTTGTAAAAAAATTGCAAATAACTGCGGGTTCAGTGCTGCTTTCCAAACTGGCAAGTAGAAGGACTGAAAAGGGGAGAGGGATGAGATGTTTTTCCACTGATAGTTATCTTTCAAATGACAAGGAAGTGCTGACCCTTCCATCTTCTTTGTGATATAAGATGGTCTACCTGTTTGGTCTTGAGCTCTCCCTATAAGTTTCAAGGCTGTTCCCATGCCAGATATCCATCTCATGCCATGTTCTAGGATTCATCTACAGTTGCTATCTCACCCTTTCCATACTGGGAACTAGGAATACAATGGACTTCAATTGTAACCCATTCTCAACTTTTCCCTGTCTCACACCTCTTGGCTGTCTGAAGATTGTGGCATGTATTTTGTACAATAGGGAACTTTCTTCACTCCTGGTTTCATGCTCAGCTCCATGAAAGTTAAATAACTTCATCTAAAGAACTCAGAACTGGCTTTTATAGGTTATTGTGTGGGTGAAACTTGTCTCTCAATTTTCAACCCAGGCAGGCATTGCTTTATATTATTGATGTTTTACAGTACCCTTCAAAAGAGAAAATAAAAATCATTATTCTTCTCTCTTAAATGAAAATGTAGAGTGAAGCACTGCTTTCTGTGTTAACCTGAAGTTCACATAAGTGTCATCAGTTGGTTTTATTTCAGGTGAAAAGTGGGTATTTTCCCTAATCTCTCTTCCAGTGGCCTCCATATGTTCAATGCCAGCTCTCAGTTCTTTTTTGCTAAGTGTGTTGCATGAATTTTGTTGTTGCTTTCCAAGGATGGAGAGGATCTTGGTGGTTATGTTTTGAAGCAGTCCAGGTCTCTCCTGTCTGTTCTCATATGTATATTAAATACACTGGGGCTCCACCAGTGTAAGGCCAGTGGGTCTATCAAATTGTTCCTCATAGTAAGAGAACTTAAAAGAAAAAAGGCAATTAGTTCAAATATAAAATGATGATTAGAGCTGGGGTGGAAGTGAAGTACACTTTCAAAGCAGGGAGAAAATGGTCAGAATAGATATGATCTCTTAAACTACTTAAAATTAACATATTGTACTGAACCAAAATTAGGCATAATTGTAGCACTTAATATAACCTGTTGAGAGATGTTTTTAATGAGCTCAATTCAAATGTTTTTACCAAAGGACAAGATTTGTTTTTTCCCCTTCGATTACAAAATGCAATTTAAAGTCTTGAAATATTATTTTTGAATGCTAGGAACAGGAAGCTGGAGGATGATGTTTCTAAGGACAAGACTCATCCTACCTTGGTCTAATATGATTACTTTTCCACATCTTTATCTATGTGGAGACATGCTCTGACCAAACTAAATAAGACATGTTTTGTAGGGCTGAAAAGTTGTCTGGTTTGGGTTGGTTTTGGCTCTAAAACCCTGAATGATTAATTGCACTCAACCAAAAACCAAAACCCACACACAAAAAAAAATCCATGGGTTTGAAAATAATAGTAGTTTAATAGTTGCGTTTTTAACAGCATATAGAGTTCTCTCAATCTGGGTAAAAGTAGCAGGACAGGTAGTCTGCTGATGTGTTTTTATTATGAAGGTTTAATTGGTGCAAAATGTAAGCCATCACCATAAATGATTGTAAGTGTCTTTTTCAGTTTGTAACTTAAAATTGTTATGATTGACACAGCTTAGGACTTTCTTGTATTATTACTGCCTGGCTTATTTTCTTCCTGATAAACATTTTAAGCCCACACATCTCCACTTAATTCACTGCTGGATCTGTGCATACCTAGTAAACCACTTGTTCTTCTGCTCTGATTAGTTCTGTAGTGCAAATGAACTCTTAAAACCATTGTGCAGAGGGTTCCTGAGAGCTGAATGATTTTGTATAGTTGGATTTTTTCATCATGAACATAACTTAAGAAAATCTCAGTCTTGAAAACCAACTAGTTCTTGGGAAAAAGCAGAGAAGAACCATAATGAGGCCTTTGTCAAATGCCATTTCTATCTTCTCTGTGGCAAGCTGTAAAAATAAATTCACAATACAGTAGAAAGAATCCAGACACTATGGTGCAAATACCAGCTTTCCTTAAAAAAGAAAGGCATTATAGCAGAGCAGAACAATATGAGATTCCAATTGAGTGGACTAGTGGAAAACTCCCTTGTGCAAACTAAGTCTATGAAGCTGCATAAGGTCAAATAGAAGAATCCATTTAGGAGCTTATTTAATTAAAGTTTCATCACTGAGGTCCACAAGTTTCAATAAATAGTGAGTAAAGTTATGCACTCTCGGGAGTGCAGCACATACCTTCAGCAGCCAACATTACAGTAGAAATAATCTCCACACAAATTGCTTTCTAGATATCATTAGTAGAGTATTGAATGGTACATTTATTGTTCTGTGTGAATCTGCATATCTCCAAGGGCAAGAGTTCTTGCTAAATGGTGGATATTTATGTGGAAACAAACCAAGCTATCTTATAGTCAGGATGTTACAGCCATAGTTACAGGAAACTTGTCTTCCTTAAAAACCACTCTGATGCACAAACACTTTTTATTTGTTTTTCTCAAATAAAGATATCCCCAATAAAAACCACAGGTATTCCTGGGCTGTAGTATTGATATATTTATTACAAAGATGAAGCTAAGAAATTATTAAAGAGCTTTTATTTCAAGTCAGAAAGCCTTTAGCTAAGTCAGCTGCCCTGCACTCCATCAGAGGTGTATCAAAGACTTTTTCAGCATCAAAGAATACAGCTACAGTAATTTTTTATTTTACCCTGTGTTCTTTGATGTCTCTGATAGATTTTGATATTTGCAATGGCTGATGCTTTCTATCAAAACCTAGTCTGATGGATTTCCAAAGACCTTTTCCTTTCATTATGCCTTTGCAGGTGGATACTCCTGCAGAAGTTTACTAAGAATACATAGAGTCAGTAATTTAGTGTATCTGTGATTAGAAATCCTCTGATCTTCAGTTGTTTCAGTCGTTATGGTGAGTACCTGTATATAGCTAACTGAAAACATGGAGAAATAGTTATGCTATTTGTTATAGTTTTTAATATTTAAAAATAGCAATTTAGAGTCTGCAGTGTGATTCATTGGCTTTGTATGGTAGTCTCTTCATTTTATGTCTCTGAAGTGGCTAAAAATGTACAAATCCTTTAGTACCACAATATCCAAAACTGTCACAGTATCACAGTATAACCAAGGTTGGAAGAGACCCCAAGGATCATCAAGTCCAACCCGTCCCAACAGACCTCACAACTAGACCATGGCACCAAGTGCCATGTCCAGTCTCCTCTTGAACACCTCCAGGGACGACGACTCCACCACCTCCCCGGGCAGCCCATTCCAATGACGAATGACTCGCTCAGTGAAGAACTTCCTCCTCACCTCGAGTCTAAACCTCCCCTGGCACAGCTTGAGACTGTGTCCCCTTGTGTCAGTTACAGTAAGTTTGATAGCTACCACAGTGCAGCTCAGGGACTCTGTGCTGAAGCCTATCATGTATCTGTAAAGGGCAAACAGGCAGGGACCCCATCTCATCAGACTGGTGCCCTTGGTGTATATGTGGGGCTATTGTCATGCAGTGGTGTGTATGGGCACACTTGTTACGTGACCTGATGTCTGCTACTTGCCTAATGGACATCTGTCCGACACGGACTAGATAAAGTTTTACAGCAAGGTACAGTCAAACATATCAAAAGTTGCATATATTAAGCGATTAGAGGAATCAGTGTTAACAGAAATGAAGAAAGACATGTCAGATTTATTCCCAGTTCAGGAGGAATTATTGTCAGTTTGAGAGCATTTGCTGCTGGTACCAAGTGCATTTAGTACCTGCTCTACCTTGCTCTTGCCTGACGTCACCTAGCAGATATGCACAAGCCACACAGGTTATACAGGAGTGTGTATGGATGGAATATATTTTTGACTGTTAATTGCTACTTCAACTTTTTTGTTTTACTCACTTATGAAAACACTTATGATTTTTGCTGTTCTAAGTGAAACATTTTAGCTGAGCTTTCTTCTGAATTTTTCAAGACCCCTTATATCCACAGGCTCACATTATAGTAGGATTTGTGTTAGGCTTTTACTTTTCAGATAGGTTGAAACAAAATTAATGGAATTCTCCATAATGAGTTTTTCCAGCAGAACTTTATGTAGACACAGTTTCTTCTGTGACCTTTCCTCTATCTTTATGTAATGCAATTTAAAATAATTCAGTGGTATTTCAGGGGACAGTTTCCAACAGGCTGCTCCTGCGTGCCATAAATTGGAACGCTCTGAATTTATGCTAAGTGCTGCTCAACTTGTGGACTTTGCTGAGAATTTTATTTTTCCTTTATTTCACTTTCTACTCAGGCCAACCAAGGCCAACATGCAGAGGGATTTTCACTGAAGCTCAGTACATAAACCTGAGCACTGTCATGTACTTCAAGCAAAGAATATTTATATGGCACCTGGCCCCAGCTGGAGGATACTTTTATTTACCCTTTCAAACAAAAGGAGTAGATATTTGTATTCAGAACCTGTATATCCTTCTGGCTCACAGCACCACAGGTCCAAAAATAGACTCAGAAAAATGCACCATGGAAGCATTTGATTGTTAGGAGAGAAACTAGCAGTGAGTAGGCCAAAGGGCTGGGTTATTTTTTATCTGTTGTGACAAGAATAGGGTGATGGAATTTGAGGGAAGATCCAAATTTGACCTCTCTGCTGGTATTGTGCTGCAGAGCTCTCTGCCAAGCAAAATGTGTAAATACATAGGGGAAATTACAGCTAAGTACTTTTCAGCTCTGTGCCAGGAATTAGATATCTGTGAGCTGGAGAAACATGATCTCATGTCAAGAGATCTAAGGTCAGTATTACACTGACTGTGATGGAAAAATGTGGGCTTATGAATGTACATCACTTTGTCTCATTTTCTACAGAGCAGAGTGAGTTCTGCCCCGTCCTTTCAACCGATGGTAAAGGTTCAGCATAATGGGAAGGAAGATGGTAGGAACATGCGAGTGTGTGCCAACGTTAATAAGACAATATTATATGCCATCATTTTTCATTGCTTATCCCAGCTGAGAACAGGACCTTAAAGTGAAAACATGTTTAAATTGATTGAACTGTATCTTTTGACAAAAGGCAACCCAAAGGATGTTGTACTGGCTATTTATCAAGCCTTATCAATGATATCATAGGAGAAAGTTCTTCACAGAGAGAGTTGTTAGCCATTGGAATGGGCTGCCCAGGGAGGTGGTGGAGTCACTCTCCCTGGAGGTGTTCAAGAGGGGACTGGACGTGGCACTTGGTACCACGGCTTAGTAGTCATGAGCTCTTGGGTGATGGGCTGAGACTTGGTGACCTTTGAGGTCTCTTCCAACCTTGGTGATTCTGTGATCACGTGATGCAGTCTTTGAATACTGAATAGTTATTTGTTGTGTTCTCCAAATTCTTGTTTACTTTCCTCCCCCCACCTTCTGTTTTGCATGAGCTGCTGTTTCACATGCATATTCAATGTCAAGACACTGAAAGAAGTCTTAGGAAAATGGAGGGTTTTAGGAATTAAGAAAAACGTATTTGACTTTGAAAAGATTGTCACTTTCTGAAAAAGTGAGAAAAATAGCAGCTTGCAGCAAATGGAACACAAGCCAAAGCTTCATATTCTTTCTTACTACTTTATAGAAATCCCAAATTAATGCCTGCAATGAAGCAAATTTTTGAATGACAGGAATAATTTGCTTTTTCCTTTGTATTGTTGTTGACTCACATTGCTTCATCTTGCCTCTGCACTTAGCACATATTTCAGATATAACATGTTCTCTGCACTGACCCCTTAGGGGAACGTGCTATCCAGGCACTCTGCCCCTCTAGCTTCCTTTAATGAAGGAGATATCAAAATCTGACTTTCCTTGCAGGTTTCTCCTTTTTTTTTCTTCTTCTTTTTGCATAAACAATAGCTTGGGGGGGGTTAAGTCCTGTTTAACTTAAAAGCTCCTGAAATCCTCAAGAAAACAAATCCTGTGCGAGAAAGATGATGAAAGAAAGAGAAATAATAACAAATGTATAGGACACAGCTTGTTTCTTAAACTGGGGAAAAGTATGAAAAGTTATTTATTTCAAAAGTAAAATTAATTTAAGTTGGCATGCAGTTGCTAAAGCATACTAGTTAACTAAATGGAAAATATCTTTCTTGTTTGTGAAACTTCTGAACTTGTAATACAGTTACTTTCCTGGGACAAGGACTAGACACAGAATCACAGAATGGCTCAAGTTGGAAGGGACCTCAGAGATCATCTGCTCCAACCTCCCTGCCATGAGCAGGGTCACCTCTCAACTAGATCAGGTTGCTCAAGGCCTCATCCAGCCTGGCCTTGAACATCTCCATAACCACTCTGGACAGCCTATTCCAGAGTCTCACCACCCTCATACTGAAGAACTTCTTCCTCAGCTCCAGTCTAACCCTGCTCTCCCTCAGCTTCAAACCCTTCCCCCTTGTCCTGTCTCCAGATTCCCTCATGAAAAGTCCCTCTGCAGCCTTCCTCTAGGATTCCTTCAGGCACTGGCAGGCAGCTCTAAGGTCCCTCTGGAGTTTTCTCTTCTCCAGGCTGAACACCCCCAGCTCCCTCAGCCTGTCCTCATAGCGGAGGTGCTCCAGCTCTTGGAACATCTTTGTGGTCTCCCATGGCCTCAATCCAGAAGTTCTGTGTCCTCCTTCTGCTGGGCACACCAGAACTGGAGGCAGGATTGGAGGTGAGGTCTCAGCAGAGCAGAGTCAAGGGGCAGAATCCCCTCTCTTGCCCTGCTGCCCACACTCCTCTGGCTGCAGCCCAGCACATGGATACCTTCTGGGCTGAAGCTGGCTGAGTGGGTTGGTGTGGATTGCTTTGGAAAAGAATCCTCCCTGTGCACTTGCTGCTGAAGCAGTGCTGCTGGTTTGGCTGTCTAAAGGAATGAGAGGTGTGTCACCAACTTCCAGCAGGTTTTGGAATCTGCAGCCTTCTTTCAGCCACGCTACTGTGATCTGAACATTGTTTTTTTTAGCAAAACTAATATATTGCTGTACCTTAGTTTGATCTCAGTTATTCAGAGATTTTTCCCACCCCATTCTCCCCAACTCGGTAAGACTGCAGTCAGCAACAGAACTAGAGGACACAGTCTCAAGCTCTGCCAGAGGGAAGTCTAGTCTCGATCTTAGAAGTTCTTCACAGAAGGAGAGATTGCCCACTGGAATGGGCTGCCCAGGGAGGTGGTGGGGTCAACATCCTTCAAGATGTTTAAGAGACTGGATGAGGTACTTAGTGCCGTGGTCTAGTTGATCAGTTAGGGTTGGGTGATTGGTTGGACTTGGTGATCTTAGAGGTCTCTTCCAACTTGGTTGATTCTATTGGGTGCAGTCCTAGCACAAAACCAGGTAGTCTTCAGAGGAAGTATGAATTACTTCCCCTGTTGTCCACGTGCGGGAAAGACAGGATACAAATTCTCCTTGCTGCTTCATAGATTCCCTAAAGAGAAAGGAAATGTGAAAGTAGGTATTTTACATACATTTATTTTCCTTGATTTAGATTCAGACTTGAATACTTATATTAAGCCACTCTTTTCCACATTGCAAGCAGTACAGCATAATTTGGAGGGAAGTATGCTCCTCCAGTTTTTCTAGGTTTATCTGAAGCTGACTGTTAAAAAAAATAACCAAAACAGTTTATGGTTAATTTGTCTTTGTTTTCACCAGAAGTGGGGTGGTGTTTTTAGGCTAGGCTTTTAAAATTTAGTTACAGATTTCGAGCAGAAAAGTAGAAAAATATAACTAAATCACTATTGGGTGTAAAAAAGAAAACTAAAGATTATTCGAAACAAATTCATTGGGTAAATATCTGCCATAAAATGGGCTGTACCTAAAAAATTCTTTCTTCTTTTCTGATCTCTCTGCTTGCTTTGCTTGGGAGAGACTTATCTACTTTTTTTGCCCAGGTGGCCAAGGCCAATGGCATCCTGGCTTGCATCAGGAACAGTGTGGCCAGCAGGAGCAGGGAAGTCATTCTGCCCCTGTACTCAGCACTGCTTGGGCCACACCTTGAGTATTGTGTCCAGTTCTGGGCCCCTCAGTTTAGGAAAGATGTTGACTTGCTGGAATGTGTCCAGAGAAGGGCAACAAAGCTGGGGAGTGTTTTGAGCACAAGTCCTATGAGGAGAGGCTGAGGGAGCTGGGGTTGCTTAGCCTGGAGGAGGCTCAGGGGAGACCTAATTGCTCTCTTGCAACTACCTGAAGGAAAGCTGTAGCCATGAGGGGATTGGTCTCCTCTTCCAGGCAACCAGCACCAAAACAAGAGGACACAGTCTCAAGCTGCACCAGGGGAGGTTTAGGCTGGATGCTAGGAAGAAATTCTTCATAGAAAGAGTGATTGGCCATTGGAATGGGCTGCCCAGGGAGGTGGTGGAGTCACCATCACTGGAGGTGTTTAGGAAGAGGCTGGATGGGGCGCTTGGTGCCATGGTTTAGTTGATTAGATAGTGTTGGATGATAGGTTGGACTTGATGATCTCCAAATTGGTTAATTCTATTCTATTCTAAACCAGGACAACTGGCCTTTTAGGAAGCACTGTACATGTAGTACAGTCCCTTGAGGTGTTTCTCTCCCGTGGACCAAACATGGGTCACTTTACCCAAATGTAGGTGAATCCAGTACTAAACCCCAAGGAGTACTGTCAGTAGAGCTGCTATTGCCAGCTTTATGTGCCTGCGGAAGGCATTATTTGTTGCAAAGCAATTACCAGATGCAGTCTTTTTCTGCTTTATGTTCATTTTGTGATAAAGCTGCTGATAAAGATTAGATACTCAGCTGCATATCATGCTTCAGTCAAAATGAAAAGGTTCTTAATTTGAACAACAGATCTCCACAGGCTGTCCTAGCTGTCCCTTCCAGCTATGCATCTGCAATATTTTGTAGCTATTAAGTTGAACCTTATAACAATAACATTACTGATATGAAAATACTTTTTCTTCCTCCTGATGTCCTCAGGATATGTTTGAGTTTTCTTTGTAGCCTTTAATTTCTTTCTTTCTTTTTAAACTTTTTGAAAAAGGAAAGGGGGAATATGGTATGGAAAAAAACACAGAAAGGACAAACAGCCAGTCAGTAGATTTCAACATAAGAAGCATCTTTGCATCAGATTTTCCAAGATATTTTGCAGTGGTCGTGTTTAAAGGAGTGATGACATCTCCAGTACCCTAAATGGGATCAAAGTTCATTTCAGTGTTGAGTGCTTTTGAAACTCCTTTCCCACTGACACTTAGCAGCAATCTTCATTTTCCTGTCCCTGAGTTAGTAAAGAGCCTTAGAAATACTATTTAAGAGCAAGACAAAAATTTACTGATGCATTAGCCCAATCCTGGTTGGAAACCAAAGAAAGAGGTAGTCAGACCACCTACTGTTCCTTAAACTATTCTAGCTGTATTAAGTTAAACAAGGTCTCTTCCAACCTCGTCTGGTCCATTCCATTCCATTCCATTCCATTCCATTCCATTCCATTCCATTCCATTCCATTCCATTCCATTCCATTTAAAAGCAGGACACAAATCTACTGATGTATTAGCCCAATTCTGGTTGGAAACCATAGAAAAATGTAGTCAGACCACCTACCATTGCTTCAATCACTTTAGCTGTGTTAAGTTAATTTTAATTCACTTAAATTCAGCCCATGTCTCTCTTTTTCCATGCAGAGGAAGCAGATGGAGGCTATTTTATAATTAGATGAATTTTAGCGATGGATGAAGCAGACCATACTGTGGAAGAGGGCATCACATTCTGGGTTAGGAGGGTACAAAGTTACTGCCCTTGTTGATTTTAATGGTGTCAACACTGACCAAACTCTGATATGTACAGAAGGGGGATAGTTCTGCTGCGAATGATGAAATGCAAACTTTATAGTAGTGCATCCTCACATAGGCTTATGATAGGCACATTTTTCTCCAGGGGCATTTGCAAAGTTTCAGTGACACAAAAGCTCTCTAAAGTCTCTCTAAAGTGCAGCAGCGTTTTGGCACTGTTTTCAGTGTCTGCAGGTTTCCCTGAGGTACATTCCCAGCAGAGGTGCCAGGAAACACCATAATTTCATTTGGCTCCCGAGAGTCTCACTGAAGCCAACATGAAAACAGAGTTAATGCATCTGCTGCACTGAATTAATTAGGTAAAGAAAAAGTTGTGTGATATGATTTTAAAGGCATTAGTTTTTCTTGTCTTTGTGACTTTTGTCTCTGCTCCTCTGAAGGAGGCACTGTTCACATAGTATTTTGTGTCTTCCACCACAGCTGACAAATTATGCAGAATATTAGCAAACTTGTGGGACTTCTAAATTGAACAAGATAACTTGAACAGGGAGGTGGTACAAGCCCCATCCCTGGAGGGTTTTAAGGCCAGGCTGGATGTGGCTCTGAGCAACCTGATCTATACAATAAACCAGGTTGGAAGAGACCTTCAAGATCATCACGTCCAACCCATCAAACAATCCAACCCACCCAACAACTAGACCATACAGCCAAGCACCCCATCAAGTCTTCTCCTGAACACCTCCAGTGAAGGTGACTCCACCAC
Source organism: Picus viridis (assembly GCA_033816785.1). Lineage (NCBI taxonomy): Eukaryota > Metazoa > Chordata > Aves > Piciformes > Picidae > Picus > Picus viridis. The sequence goes on along the minus strand of CM066587.1, from coordinate 11,868,987 downwards.
CTCCACAGGTAGCCGATCCCAATGGACAATCACTCTCTCCGTGTAGAACTTCTTCCTAACATCCAGCCTAAACCTGCCCTGGCACAGCCTGAGACTGTGTCCTCTTGTTCTGGTACTGGCTGCCTGGGAGAAGAGGCCAACCTCTGCCTGGCTTCAACCTCCCTTCAGGTAGTTGTAGAGAGCAATAAGGTCACCCCTCAGTCTCCTCTTCTCCAGGCTAAGCAACCCCAGCTCCCTCAGCCTCTCCTCATAGGGCTTGTGTTCCAAACCCCTCACCAGCTTTGTTGCCCTTCTCTGGACATGTTCCAGCAAGTCAACATCCTTCCTAAACTGAGGGGCCCAGAACTGGACACAATACTCAAGGTGAGTACTAGTATCTAGTGTGAGGTGTCCCTGCCCATGGCAGGGGGTTTGGAACTAGATGATCTTTGGGGTCCCTTCCAACCCTAACAATTCTGTGATTCTATGAACAGGAATTTTTGAGAGCATGATGGACTCCTTTAACAATTGTATTGAAGAAGTTAGGTCTGATGTGCTTATTGACTCTATGGGCTTTGCCTGTTTGGACACAATAGAGAGCAGGAGATGGTGTTTTATAAATCCTTTGAACTGACAGTAATTCAGTAGCATTAAAAAGTGCTTTATTAAATTAATATTTCGATGCAATAAAATTTATACCACTTCACATGAATGTTATTTGCACTTAATAAGTCACTGATAGTAATATCAAGTATGACAGTAGATATAGTATATGAAGAGCTTAGTGTTTGTTTGACTAATGAGTTTTACCTACCTATTTAAGTGCATTTAATGGTCTGCAATTCTCCATCAGAATGACACCTCTATCTTTAGTTGTCACTAAATGAAATAAAAAACAAGAACCAGAATGACCTAGATCCTTTTATAGCAAATATAAAATTCCTCTCCCTTGTCATTACCTGTAGAAAGTGAACCTTTTCCTTCATACAAAGAAACTGTGTCTAAGTTAAAGGGAAAAGTTAATAATAACCACATGAGTGTACTCTGAGAAGTTTCTGTTATTAGGGGACCATAACTCATGTGGTTGTTCTGGAAATGCCTTTCCTCACATCCAGAAATATTTATAAGGCCAGGAAGACTCACATCAATAAATGTAAATCAGTCAGATGGATTTGGGATAGATCTGCAACAAGAGGAAAGCAGCATAACTCTGTGGATTCAGAGAAACTACACCTCAGGGTCACTGAGGATCTGCCAATTACTCATCATGGCAATGCAGTGAAGACACAAATTTATGTTGGGCTGGATTTGATCCCACGAGAATTGCTTAACACAGATCTTTGTTCCTTTTTTACATAAAACAAGCTCCCACAATTGATTTGTAGTCTTGCAGGACACCAGGAAAAGCACAAGTGGCAAGCACTGTAAAAAGAATCCCAAACACATGCACCCTATTACATTATATATTTTTCCCAGCTGAAAATCCTACTTCTTGGTTGTATTTCTTTTCTCCAGCTGTGCTGGAGAGTGGAATAGTTTTCCTCTAGTAACAATGTTATAACATTTTAAGATAAGGAGCTTGTGTTGTAAGATTAAAATCAAGAAAATATCTTTTATTTAACATTTTCTGTCCCTGGTAACTGATAATATTTGTCATATAACATTTAAGGACAATAATGCAGTACTTTTAGGTTAATTTTACTTACATAATTTTATCAACTATGTTGTCAATCTTTTAGGAAAAGTCCATTATAAAGACTCTAAAGTCTCATTCAACAAATCCAAGTACCAGGTGCTGCACTTTGGCCACAGCAACCCCATGCAGTGCTACAGGCTGGGGTCGGAGTGGCTGGAGAGCTTCCAAACAGAGAGGGACCTGGGGGTGTTAGTTGACAGCCGCCTAAACATGAGCCAGCAGTGTGCCCAGGTGGCCAAGAGGGCAAATGGCATCCGGGCCTGCATTAGGAATAGTATGGCCAGCAGGAGCAGGGAAACGATTGTGCCCCTTTACTTTGCATTGGTTAGGCCACACCTTGAGTCCTGTGTCCAGTTCTGGGCCCCTCAGTTTAGGAAGGACATTGAGACACTTGAACGTGTCCAGAGAAGGGCAACAAGGCTGGTGAGAGGCCTTGAGCACAAGCCCTATGAGGAGAGGCTGAGGGAGCTGGGGTTGTTTAGCCTGGAGAAGAGGAGGCTCAGGGAAGACCTCATTGCTCTCTACGACTACCTGAAGGGGGATTGTAGCCAGGAAGGGGTTGGTCTCTTCTCTCTAGCGACCAGCACCAGAACAAGAGGACACAGTCTCAAGCTGCACCAGGGGAAGTTTAGGCTGGAGGTGAGGAGAAAGTTCTTCACTGAGAGAGTCATTCATCATTGGAATGGGCTGCCCAGGGAGGAGGTGGAGTCGCCGTCCCCAGAGGTGTTCAAGAGGGGACTGGATGTGGCACTTGGTGCCATGGTCTAGTCATGAGGTCTGTGGTGACAGGTTGGACTCGATGATCTTTGAGGTCTCTTCCAACCTTGGCGATACTGTGATACTGTGAAAGGTGGGGTGGCTGCATCTTCCTACAGTGCCAAATTATATGTTTTGCACAATAAAAATAGATAAATAAATACCCCACCAAATATAAATAAATAAAAAAACAATTACATTAATAATTAAAAATCCATCCATCCTGCCCTCTCAATGCTCTTGCTGATGTCAGCTCTGAAAAAGTACAGCAGAGGCTCATCCTTCTCAGTTATAGGACTTTGGCCAGGAGATGCATCTGTAATGGTCTTTGATTCTGGAGGCTTGGGGTATAAATCCTTGTTTCCCAGAGGTTTCAATTCAGTTTATTTAGGGCTGAGCCGTGAGCACATATTTAAATGCAACACATCAGGGGAGTGTTTGAAGGCCTGGAATTTAGTGTAAGTGTTTGGAGCTCTCCTTTGAAACACAAGTGAATCTTGCTTCCATTATTTATCAGTTAAAATAAATGTGTTAATAAAACATTGAAAAAGCCATTAGTTATAAACTCAAACAGCATATGAAGCAGAGGAAACATGGTGTTATTGGCTTACCATCCTGAAATTGTTTGTTTCCTACTTATTTTCCACAGGGATTCTAGTTCTTTCTTTCTTTCTTTCTTTCTTTCTTTCTTTCTTTCTTTCTTTCTTTCTTTCTTTCTTTCTTTCTTTCTTTCTTTCTTTCTTTCTTTCTTTCTTTCTTTCTTTCTTTCTTTCTTTCTTTCTTTCTTTCTTTCTTTCTTTCTTTCTTTCTTTCTTTCTTTCTTTCTTTCTTTCTTTCTTTCTTTCTTTCTTTCTTTCTTTCTTTCTTTCTTTCTTTCTTTCTTTCTTTCTTTCTTTCTTTCTTTCTTTCTTTCTTTCTTTCTTTCTTTCTTTCTTTCTTTCTTTCTTTCTTTCTTTCTTTCTTTCTTTCTTTCTTTCTTTCTTTCTTTCTTTCTTTCTTTCTTTCTTTCTTTCTTTCTTTCTTTCTTTCTTTCTTTCTTTCTTTCTTTCTTTCTTTCTTTCTTTCTTTCTTTCTTTCTTTCTTTCTTTCTTTCTTTCTTTCTTTCTTTCTTTCTTTCTTTCTAAAACAATATTTTAATTTTACACTTACAATTTTCTGTGTGATTCCTTAAAATGGTTATAATTTCCAGCAATTAGTCATAATATTCTAACCTGTTAATTTTGTAATTCCTCCCCGCCCCCTACTTCTTGCCTTTCCAGGCTATATTGTAAAATTCATAAACCTGGTGAAAAATGTAATAAAAATAGATTCATATATTTTGCAGGTGTGTTGCATTTGAGCTGAAGGGTTTAGGTATTCACTGAATCTGAAAGGTCTTAAATAGTTTATTTAAATAGTTTCTTTTACCTTAATGAGTGCCATATTCCTCCTTTTCTCTATTTTTCAGCCAAGTAAACCAAGAACAGTATTTTTTTAATTTAAATATGTGAAACTAATATTTCCATGCATGCAGGCAATTTATTACAAAAAATATTCTCTAGTGCATTGCCTTTTATTTAAGATGAAAGCAACATGGTAGAAAAACACTGGAAGAATCATTTTAAAAGCTTTATTTCAAACTCTGTCTCAAGGTTTGGCTGTCAGTAGATTAACTCACTAATTACCCTGCATCCTTCTCCATACCCTGTCTAAGCCATGATCTTAAACCTCAATTTTAATAGCTACTAAAATGTATGATGATTCCAGCTGAGATGCCACATTTGTACACTTCGTAAAACTGCCAATCAGTTAGGAATAGCCAAGCTTTGAAGCTGCATCGGGAATATTGTGTGCAGTTCTGGGCCTCTCAGTACAAGAAGGACAGGGAACTGCTTGAAAGAGTGTGGCACAGAGTCATAAAGATGATTAAGGCAGTGAAACATCTCCGTCATGAGGAAAAGCTGAGGGTCTCTTTAGCTTGGAGAAGAGGAGACTGAGGGGTGATCTCATTAATGTTTATAAATATGTGAAGGGCAAGTGTTAGGAGGACAAAGCCAGGTTCTTCTCAGTGATGTCCAATGATAGGACAAGGGGCAACAAGTGTAAACTGGAGCATAGGAGGTCCTGCCTAAACATGAAGAAAAGCTTTTACACTGTGAATATGACAGAACAATGGGACAAGCTGCTCAGAGAAGTTGTGGAGTCTCCTGCTTGGGAAACACTCAAAACCCACAAGGACATGTTCCTGTGTGACCTATTCTAGGTGATCCTGCTCTGGCAGGGGGGTTGGACTAGATGATCTTTCAAGGTCCCTTCCACTCCCTAACACTCTGTGATTCCATGATTCCAGCAGAGCCCTTGTCAGAGTTGAACCGCATTGGGGAACACGTGAAATTTCCTTGATCTTCCTCGGCATCTTGCCTCATCCAATTAATTTCTTTTCCAGGAGACTTCTGCAGTTCATAACACTTCAGTGGACAAACCCACAAAGCAATTCCCCTGTTTATGAGAATGCTAAAAGCAATTGCACAATGTTGAAGCAAATATACCAAGAATTTAGAGATATTGAGAAAGAGCTTTTGGAGAGAGTTCCATTTAATACAAAATGGTTTTCTTCTGATTTCTCCACTATGCTTTTCTAACTTCTTGCATGGGTCATTCAGCAGGTAGACAGCACAGGACCTGCGTATCAGAAGGGCCTTGCAGGATATGTCGCTATGTCCTGGGGGACAGCTGTGTACTAGATTGCCTTATCCTTCCTATGAGATGGACAAAAATCTGAGCCTCTTGTGCTTATGATTGGAGTGATAAATTACCTGGGTTTATAGCCACATTGTTTTATGAATATTTCATGTTATGCAGAACACTTGTCCTGCTGAAAGCAAAAGTGCCTGTTCCAGATTTTTACCTTTGACTGCTAAAAGATGAGTTCAAGAGTCTCAGATACTTGAGAGAAGAATGCTAATTTATACAAGTCTTTTAGCTGTGGGAATGATCTGCAAACTTTTACCTTTATATAACTTTACCTTGTGTTTAGCTGTCAGAAATATTTGCCGTACTTCTCTTTCCCACATACTTCTCTTTCTGAATTTTAATGAGAAACTTCAGCAATTATTGTCAGATTTCTGCACCACCATTACACAGTAGAAAAGCTGAGTGATATGAAGGATCAACAGGGTCAGAAATACCTTGGTAGTCCTTTCTGGAGTTTATATTTGTTTTCTCTCTATATTCTTTCTGAAAGGGTTTTTGTTTGTTTGTTTGTTTGTTTCTCTGATATACTCACACATCAAATTAAAGGAATGAATCAGTGAATTAGCATTGTAGGTTGCTAGAAATCAAATTCAGTTTTAAATTGAAATATCATTGAAATATGTCATGTTGTGGTGAGTAATCTGTTTTCATAGCCAAAATGAATATAGATTTCTTTTCAGCACAGACCTGTAAGAAATACTAGTGCACTGGTGGCTCCTACATGCTCTGCCTGTAAAGAAATTGGTTGTTGCTTGAACTTAAAGTCAAATTTGGTTTTGTTTGGCCTAATAGTTTTCCATTATCTGAGATATAATATTAAGGAATGGAAACTTGGCTGCAATTTCCTAGTTTAAAATTTCATAGCACTTGGCTTTGTGGTATTCATACAAGGGAAATATTTTAGAATAAACAGTTGAAACCTGTGAGTCTCTGTCATGCTACTAATTGGTTAATAGCAATAATAACAACCCCTTCTGATAGCTGCACCTGATGATACCCCTCTAGGTTACTCTTCCCAATATCTTCAGTGCTCTGTGACACAAACTGAGTAAAGGGCAGGTGCTCCTAGTAACTTCCCATACACCATTTTTCTATGGTCCTGGGCATGCATCAGTAGCATCTCCTACTTTGGGCTATAGATCCAAGTGTACTGAAGCATTTAGGTGGGTTGGATTGGTTGATAGGTTGGACGCGATGATCTTGAAGGTCTCTTCCAACCTGGTTTATTGTATTGTATCAGGCTTTGAAGAACCTTATTTACTTTAGTAGGAATCCCTGACAGATTAATTCATAAGAGTGGGAGCTCAGCCTGTTTTCCAGTTGTGTCTTAAGATATTCTTTCAGTTCCTCTCCTTCATACATCAGTCACCAGGCGCAGACTTTCTGGTCCGTGATCACCTGTCTGTAGGGCCTCGCATTCAATGCTCTCCATAAAGAGAAGCCAGTGATTTTTAAGAGTCGTTTGGAGTCAATATCCATTTCAGATTCCATGTGCTCTGCCATTTTCCACCTGAGGGATATATACAACTACACAAAACCAAGAAAGACAGAAAACATAAACACAGGGATATGTACTGCATTGGCCTTTAAGGAGACCAGAGGGGTTTTTGGTAGAAGTGCACTAAGCAAAAATTAGAGTTCATAACTACTGCACACCACTTGTAATCAAGGTCTGCAGTCTGAGTTGATCACACACATTAAAAATTGTGCCTGCCAAAATCTCAAAGGTGATACAGAGAGACTATTCTCTGTTACAATGTGCTACTTGCTAGGGGGAAATTGCTGTGGCACCTTTCAGAACAGCATTTTCACAGTGTAACACTTTATAATTAGGTCATGCTGTGCTTCCTTCATGCACCATCAGTAATTTCGGAGAAAGTATGCTCCAAAGTCAGATGAGATTTTTGATGATAAAAGCAGTTCTCTGAACTCTTCCAATGTGGGCAGGTATTGATGGGAACAGGTGAAATGCTTGTGGTGGACTCATATTTGCATGCAGATTCTAAGTCTGGTACTGAAAAAAATCATTGCAGTTATTTGTTTAACAGTGCCAAGAGAAGACTTCTTCATCCTTCCCAAAAATGAGTTGTCTTTTTGTCTCTTGTGAAAGTGGCAACTTGAAACCCAGAAACACAAAGATAAAAAGAGATTATGAAAATAGTGGAGATGTGCTAAGGCAGTGCTCCATTTTGTGAGGTTTCTCTGGGGATAGGGGCAAGGCTTAAGTACGAATTTATTCCTGACTCCATATTGAGTGGCATTGAGTGCACCCTCAGCAAGTTTGCTGATGACACCAAGCTGTGTGGTGCAGCAGACACGCTGAAAGGAAGGGATGCCATCCAGAGGGACCTTGACAGGCTGGAGAGGTGGGCACAAGCCAACCTCATGAGCTTCAACAAGACCAAGTGCAGGGTCCTGAATCAGGGTCGAGGCAATCCCAGGCACAAATCCAGGCAGGGCTGCTTTCCAGCCAGTCCCTGCCCAGAGGAGAGAGACTTGGGGGTGCTGGTGGACGAGAAGCTCAACATGAGCTCTCAATGTGCACTTGCAGTCCGGAAAGCCAATCAGATCCTGGGCTGCATCAGGAGAAGTGTGGCCAGCAGGTCAAGGGAGGTGATTGTTCCCCTCTACTCAGCTCTGGTGAGACCCCACCTGGAGTACTGCGTCCAGTTCTGGAGCCCCTATTACATGGACTTGCTGGAGCGTGTCCAGAGAAGGGCCACGAGGATGATCAGAGGGCTGGAGCACCTGTCCTATTAGGACAGACTGAAGGAGTTGGGGCTGTTCAGTCTGAAGAAAAGAAGGTGACCTCATGGTGACATTCCAGTATCTGAAGGGGGCCTACAAGAAGGCTGGGGAGGGACTTCTCAGGCTATCAGGTAGTGATAAGACTAGGGGGAATGGAATGAGGCTGGAAGTGGGGAGATTCAGGCTGGACGTGAGGAAGAAGTTCGTCACCATGAGAGTGGTGAAGCCCTGGAATGGGTTGTCCAGGGAGGTGGTTGAGGCCCCATCCCTGGAAGTGTTTAAGACTAGGCTGGATGAGGCTCTGGTCAGCCTGATCTAGTGTGATGTGTCCCTGCCCATGGCAGGGGGGTTGGAACTAGCTGATCCTTGTGGTCCCTTCCAACCCTGACTGATTGTGATTAGCATAAGTAAAAACGTGTTCTTTTTCCCTTGGGAATTGAAAACTTTTCAGAGGTGGTTGTGCCAGTAGTGATTTCTGACTCAAGCTCACTAAGGAGAAGAAACATAGGCATAAACAGAGTAAAGAAGTTGATTTCTATTTCTGTCAAGTTCAGACAGTAGGCATCTTTTCAGTGTATTTGTTTTCTGCATAAGTTAGCTAGGATGTCTTGCGTGATGCACTTTTGTTGGTTTAAAATTTGTGTCTCTCTCAATCCCCTTCTTGCACTGCCTATGCTCAAATTTTAATGTAGGCTAAATATTGAACAGAAACAAGGGATCCAAACCCTTAAGTATGCTTTATGATTTCTGCTGTATTTACCAAACACAGTTTTATATTTCAGCCACAGACAAGTCCTTTTAAGTTTCCTTTTGTTGGAAGTCATCCTCTGTTGAATCCTGAGCAGGATCAATAACTATATTTTCAATGCACAGGAGATTTTATTTAAGCAGAGGATTCTTAAAATATTTAGCATCCTTTCCTTTCTCTGGTGAAATGTTCTCTCCTGATTCTTTGCATTATGTGTTGACCTTGGGAATATTGCAGACTGTATATCTGTTTTGTTTCATAGTAAGTACATTCTGAAAAGAGATTGCTGCTTACTAAACCTACCTGTTGTGGAAGATAGATTAAAAAAAACAGTACATTGTTAATATACAGCTGATTCTACAGGCTAGATCTTTACAGAGAAGACCTTAGGCTGAGGGAGCTGGGGTTGCGTAGCCTGGAGAGGAGGAGACTGAGGGGTGACCTTATTGCTCTCTACAACTACCTGAAGGGAGGTTGTAGACAGGCAGAGGTTGGTCTCTTCTCCCAGGCAGCCAGTACCAGAACAAGAGGACACAGTCTCAGGCTGCACCAGGGGAGGTTTAGGCTGGATGTTAGGAAGAAGTTCTATACAGAGAGAGTGATTGCCTATTGGAATGGGCTGCCCGGGGAGGTAGTGGAGTCACCTTCATTGGAGGTGTTCAGGAGGAGACTTGATGGGGTGCTTGGTGCCATGATCTAGTTGATTAGGTGGGTTGGAATGGTTGATGGGTTGAATGCGATGATCTTGAAGGTCTCTTCCAACCTGGTCTGGTCTGGTCTGGTCTGGTCTGGTCTGGTCTGGTCTGGTCTATTCTATTCTATTCTATTCTATTCTATTCTATTCTATTCTATTCTATTCTATTCTATTCTATTCTACTCTACTCTACTCTACTCTACTCTCTACTCTACTCTACTCTTTATTGAATGGCTAGAATCAACAATATTTTCAGTTGCATCAGCTGAGAGTGTGACCTATCCTGTTAAACAGATTTACACAGCATTTGCAAAAAGCCTGTTTCTGAAGAATTCACCGAAGGCTCCCAGGAGACCCCGCATAGGTGACTGTCAGCGACGGAGACTGAGGTCAATACAGATGACCAATATGATCTCGTATTGTTCCAGTATTGTACGAGTATAGTGCGAGCATAGTGAGTACAGTATAGCAAAGTGAGGTGAAGTGCGTATTAAGGGAAATTCTACAACTTATATAGACTCGGAGAGCATTGTTGGCATAGATTCATTGGTTCCAAACGAGTGACCACACATTGTACTATTATAGATTATTGGTCAAGCTACTAATACCACACGAGGTTGTTGATGCAGGTGCATGTCCTGTTATTCCAAGATAACTCTGTATGTTTATAGCTACCAGTTTCCTGCTTTAGTTACGTGCTGCAGGCACAGCACTGTTTTGCTACACTGCTAGCCACTTCTGCATTTATGCTGAGCATGGCCTACCACGTCAGGCTCTAAGCCTACACTGCCAGATTGCTCACACTGCTCATCACTGGTGTTGCCACAGGTGACCTACTTAAGCTTTTGTTCTGTAAACCCTTATTTGTGCGACTCATCCCACTGAAGTAGATAAATTTTATGATTTGGTTTAGGTCTGGGTGTCCAATCACATGAATGAAGCAGCCATGGTTGTACTCTTCAGGCTGAAGAGTGAATAATTACCACAGTATAAAGCTCATGAAAGAAGCTCCTCTAATCTTTTCTCCAGTGAAGATTTTATTTGGCAGGATATGATGGATTTTACACTCTTCTGCAGCTGACTCTCCTTTGCTAATGAGCAGAGTGTATCTGATCTCATTCATGTTAGAGATGCATCTAAGGAACACTGCTCTTTCTTTTCTTTTCCTGACATCTGCTAGTTCATAGTATCAGTTGTGATTCACACATTTAGCTGACTAAAAGCTTTGTTCATTATTTTTTTGGGGGATGACTAGAAAGAAGAAGTACTAAAGGAAGCAAAGCATATTTATGGCTTTTAAATGCAGCAAAACAGTTGCTAACTGCCAAAGTTCTCAGAGATGATCAGCAAAACTTTGTAGCCAGAGGGTCTGCTGCATCTCAGAAACTGCCTCTTCCTCTGCTGACGGCTGAGAAAGAGAAATGTTTCAGAAGTCTGAACATGTCTACTGTATCCGTACAGTTTGACCTTCAAAACTTCACGTTATGTCACAAATTATACTTCCAAAATCGTCTTGTTAGGACTTTCTCTGCAAGAAGTTACAATTCACTTCTTCCAATGCGTTATAATAAATGAGCTAAGAAGACACCACAGTCCTCTTGGGACTTGACCCTAGACCTGCCTAACTGAATAGACATTTCTCAAAGACTCCAAGGCTAGAACAAAACATTGCATCTCCTAAACTTCCCATGTAGGACAAAATTCTTCTAATTCTCTCCTGAAACTAGGGAGGTGCATTTTTACTGAACCATTTTTGTATAGGGCCTGCGGATATTCCTCTCTCTGTTTCTTTCTACCGTTTATTTTTCAGCATTAGCATTCATGGCAGCTGTGGACATTGTGATATTGTCCTACTGCTTTGTACATTTGTGAAGCTATACTACACTATCTTTGGCAATCAATGTGTACTCTGAATTCTTTATTTATGCCTGGTGTAATGAGTAATATCAGCTGCAATGGGATCTCTACACAGATGGTGGTGTTCTGCAGAGAGGTTTTTTGACCTGAGAACTACAGTGCTTTTACTCATTGGTCTGGTCTCTCCTAGATTAGATATTTTTAGGAAGTTTAGGAAGGATGTCGACTTGCTGGAGCGTGTTCAGAGAAGGGCAACAAAGTTGGTGAGGTGTTTGGACCACAAGCCCTATGAGGAGAGACTGAGGGAGCTGGGGTTGCTTAGCCTGGAGAAGAGGAGGCTCAGGGGTGACCTTATTGCTTTCTACAACTACCTGAAGGGAGGTTGTAGCCAGGCAGAGGTTGGTCTCTTCTCCCAGGCAGCCAGCACTAGAACAAGAGGACACAGTCTCAGGGTGCACCAGGTGAGGTTTAGGCTGGAAGTTAGGAAGAAGTTCTATACAGAGAGAGTGATTGGCCATTGGAATGGGCTGTCCAAGGAGGTGGTGGAGCCACCATCACTGGAGGTGTTCAGAAGGAAACTTGATAGGGTGCTTGGTTGCATGGTTTAGTTGATTAGGTGGTTTTGGATGATAGGTTGGACACGATGATCTTGAAGGTCTCTTCCAACCTGGTTTATTCTATTCTATTCTAAATGTGAAATGGTCCTTTAATATGTCACGTAAGACTTCTACCTTGTTCAAGCTCCAACAGGTTTGACATAAATTCATTAAAAATTTCAGTTATTTTAAAACAATTTTCAAGGGAGAAAAAGGTTTTCGTGGAAAGTTTCTCATAGTTCTCATGACCTGCTTAAACTGACAGGTCTTTAGGGTGTGTGTGCTGAGCAAAAGTGAATCATGGTCGATGCCTGAAGGAATAGAATAGAATTACTAAGATTGGAAGAGACCTTGAAGATCATCGAGTCCAACCTGTAACCACAACCTCACAACTAGACCATGGCACCAAGTGCCACATCCAGTCCCCTCCCTGAACGCCTCCAGGGACGGAGACTCAACCACCTCCCTGGGCAGCACATTCCAATGGCGAATAACTCTCTCGGTGAAGAACTTTCTCCTCACCTCCAACCTAAACTTCCCCTGGTGCAGCTTGAGACTGTGTCCCCTTGTTCTGGTGCTGGTTGCTAGGGAGAAGAGGCCAACCCCTTCCTGGCTACAACCACCCTTCAGGTAGTTGTAGAGAGCAATGAGGTCGCCCCTGAGCCTCCTCTTCTCCAGGCTAAACAGCCCCAGCTCCCTCAGCCTCTCCTCATAGGGCTTGTGCTCAAGGCCTCTCACCAGCCTTGTTGCCCTTCTCTGGACACATTCAAGTGTCTCAATGTCCTTCTTAAGCTGAGGGGCCCAGAACTGGACACAGTACTCAAGGTGCGGCCTAACCAAAGCAGAGTACAGGGGCACAATGACCTCCCTGCTCCTGCTGGCCACACTGTTCCTGATGCAGGCCAGGATGCCGTTGGCCCTCTTGGCTGCCTGGGCACACTGCAGGCTCATGTTCAGCCTACAATCAACCAGCACCCCCAGGTCCCTCTCTGCCTGGCCACTCTCCAGCCACTCTGACCCCAGCCTGTAGCGCTGCCTGGGGTTGTTGTGGCCAATGTGCAGAATCTGGCACTTGGATGTGTTAAATCTCATGCCATTGGACTCTGCCCATCTGTCCAGCCTGTCGAGGTCCCTCTGCAAAGCCTCTCTGCCCTCCAACAGATCAACTCCTGCCCCCAGCTTGGTGTCATCTGCAAATTTACTGATGATGGACTCAATGCCCTCATCCAGATCATCAATAAAGATGTTGAAAAGCATGAGGCCCAGCACTGATCCCTGGGCCGCACCACTAGTGACAGGCCACCAGCTGGATGAGGCACCATTCACCACCACTCTCTGGGCTCGGCCCTCCAGCCAGTTCCTAACCCAACGCAGTGTGCTCCTGTCCAAGCCATGGGCTGCCAGCTTGGCCAGGAGTTTGCTGTGGGGGACTGTGTCAAAGGCCTTGCTGAGGTCCAGGTAGACCACATCCACAGGCCTCCCCACATCCACCAGGCGGGTCAGGAGTAATGTGATGTAAATAATAAATGGCAATATCTGCTTCCATTTTATTATAACTTTATACATGTCAAGGGTAGTGTATTTTAAGTACCATCACTCCTTCTGTGCCTTCAGTCTCTCATTGGTATGGAGAGCTGTCATCTTCATACTTATCCTCCTGTAATTTGATATATAATGAACTATGCAACCAAGACTAGAAAACCAGCTCTTGACAGGAGGGAGGAATGTTGTGGATGTACCTGCTATTGACTGGTCAGAGTGTGCATTTCACATGCTCCAGAGGATGAGGCTACATGTCCAGCTGCTTGTGACCGGTTTAGGCTGTGCCTTTAAGAAAGGGACACTTTCTGAACACTCTAGGCGAATGTTTTGATATTAGAATGAAAACAATGATATGCTAATTCAATTTCATTGGTGGGACCCGGTTGTAGTTTTTTTTGTTTAGTCTTTCAGTCGGGGGGAGTCAGTCAGCAGTCGCCTTCTTCTTCCCCCTGTGCTGTGAGCTGGCTCGTTTCTCTCTACGATTCCTTCTAACCAGATAAGAAAACTAACTTTTTGCATTCGCTTTGAGCTTTAACAAAGTTTTCCCCTTTTAATTACCTTCCTTTCTCTCTCTCTAACCCTTTTGGGAAAAAGGGGAGGTAGGGAGGGAGAAGGGGGAAAAGACCTAACCCCCCTGGCCGCAGGGGGGGGGTTGGGGAAAGGTTTCCTGTATTACATACATTGCTGTATATTTCTATATATATATATTGTAAATATTGTATATTTTTGTACATATTCATTGCATTCCATATCTGCTTGTAAAATACAGCTTTCATCTGCTTCTCCGGCTGAGTTAGCTGTGGGATTCTTTTGTGTGTGGGGGGGGGGGAACCTTCCTACTCCACCACATATTTTTAATTGGCGCCCAACGTGGGGCTTGTGGATAATTGCTGTCCAGAAGCTGGGCTAAAAGGTTGCTTGATTTATTGCCTGCTCGAGTCGGAGTTGCAAACATGAAAGTGTTTTGGCTTTTAGAACGTTTGGTCTTTTCAGTTTGTTCGGTACTGGTCTACAAGTACTTCATGGGAATGATTTTCGATCGCTTAGGCAGATACTTGATGTATAAATTGTATTTATGGTTTAAGTATAAGATTCAGCTTCTTTACGACCGGTGCCTGGGATTCTTTTGGCTTAACAGATATGGGAATGTGACCTCCAGCACTCTGCCCATAGAGATAAAGGAGTTTAAGATCCCGGTAGGCGAAAAGGTTGTTTTAAGTGATGGCTGGGATCCAAAGGTGATTTATTTGATGTGTTTAAATCTGCTGCTGGTGATGGTGATTGCGTACTTGTTATATGCTCTGTATCGGAAGGAAAAAGTGGCTAAAGCGTGCATCCCTGGATACAGTCAGATTGTGAAACCTCTGTATGATGTGACTCGAAAGAGAAACCATTTCCACTGGGGACCTGAACAACAAGCAGCCTTTGACCAGATAAAGCAAGAGGTAGTGCAAGCAATGGGTCTAGGACCTGTCCGAGATGGTCCAGACATTAAGAACATTTTGTACATGGCTGCAAGTGACAATGGTCCAACCTGGTGCATGTGGCAGAGAGCTCCAGGTGAGACACGTGGACGACCTCTTGGTTTCTGGAGTCGAGGTTACAGAGGTTCAGAGGCTAACTATACTCCAACGGAGAAAGAGATTCTAGCTGCCTATGAAGGAGTAAAAGCAGCTTCTGAAGTAATTGGAACTGAATCACAACTTCTCTTAGCTCCCAGACTACCAGTTTTGAATTGGATGTTCAAAGGCAAAGGTTCCACACCACATCATGCAACAGATTCCACCTGGTCTAAGTGGATGGCTCTGATAACACAGAGAGCACGAATGGGAAATCTTGAAAGAACTGGTCTGGTGGAGGTGATCTCAAGTTGGCCTGAAGGTACCAACTGTACTAAACCTCCAGAGGAGAGAGTAACTCGTGCTGAGGAAGCTCCTCCTTACAATGACCTATCTGATGACGAAAAGAAATATGCTTTATTCACAGACGGTTCCTGTCGTCTTGTCGGGAACAAGCGAAGGTGGAAGTCTGCAGTGTGGAGTCCAACACGCCGAGTTGCAGAGGCGAAGGATGGAGAAGGAGAATCCAGTCAATTCGCAGAGGTAAAAGCTGTCCAGCTAGCTCTTGACGTAGCTGAGCATGAGAGATGGCCAAAGCTTTATCTCTACACCGACTCGTGGATGGTAGCCAATGCTCTGTGGGGTTGGCTAAAGAACTGGAAAAAGAGTGGTTGGCAGAGGAAGGAAAGGCCATTTGGGCAGCTGACCTATGGCAGGACATTGCTGATCGAATCGAGAGAATTCCAGTGAAGGTGAGACACATTGATGCTCACATTCCTAAGAGCAAAGCTACTGAGGAACAGCAACACAACCATCAGGCAGATCTAGCTGCAAGAGTTTCTCCAGTAGACATGGACTCTGATCTTGATCTCGACTGGAAACACCGAGGTGAGATATTCTTAGCTCGGTGGGCTCACGATTCGTCAGGACATCAAGGCAGAGATGCAACCTACCAGTGGGCACGTGACACTGCTGTAAACCCCCTGCAGCTTCTGCAAAGGCTTTTGGCAGCAACTGGAAATCTAAGTCTCAGGCTCAGAATGGGCCAGGAGGCAGGCTGGAGTCCAGGCAGACAATTGCCCCTAATTGCTCTCCCCTTAAAAGATAAATGTATTAGTGATATAATGACTCCTTCTGAGGACTTACTCCTCTGACAGAGACATGCCTCTGCATTTGCTTTCTCATTCATTACTGTGCACCATTTGAAGGACAGATGTGCTACTTAATTACTGGAAATGGCACAAGTAGGTCAGTCGTGCTTTGCTGTTCACAGTGCCAGTCTGAGACAGGGCTTCCTCTCCAGGCTTGGCTCTGTCATGTCTGCCACAATGAAAAATGGAGATTTTATTTTGTTTTATTTCTTAAGTTGCACAAGATATTTTAAAAGAATAGAATTCTACATTTGGTGTTGGTGAGTGCTTTATAATTCCATTTAAAAGTATTTGCCTCTAAGTGCAATTAGATTTGCCTTTAAACCCCAATTATTTAACTTAAAAACAATGTGGTGAAGCCTCAGACCTTTAAACTGTCTCTCCCCTCTTTCCAGACTCTTTCCATGGGCTAGCAATAGTTTTTATACTTGCCTGGCAGGCGGTGCAGGACAAGAAAATGTGCACACACCAACTCTATTCTGAACTCTCTTTTAAAGGCTTTCATGTACTAATGAACTGTGCTTCTAAGGAAACAAAGAATTATCTTTGTAATCCTACAAGAGCTCTTAGCCTGTTCTCTCAGCATTTATCTGTGGTGGTGTTTAATATTAATGCCAAAGCCTGGTGTATATTGGTTGTGTTTGGGTTTGACTCAAAGCTTCAGCAGATTTAGTCTGATCATACACCAATGGCTATATATTGGAACCAAAACACAAGGATTCAGGTGTCAGGTAAGGATAGGACTAGGGGGAATGGGGAAAAAAATAGAAATGGGTAGATTCAGATTGGATGTTAGAAGTTCTTCCCCATGAGGGTGGTGAGACACTGGAACAGGTTGCCCAGGGAGGCGGTAGAAGCCCCATCCCTGGAGGTTTTTAAGGCTGGGCTGGATGTGGCTGTGAGCAACCTGATGTAGTATGAGGTGTCCCTGCCCATGGCAGGGGCATTGGAACTAGATGATCCTTGAGGCCCCTTCCAACCCTAACAATTCTGTGATTCACCTAGATTTGCTTTGAAAGCTGAAGTTAATTGTGCAGGTGCACACATGCACACAGAGGCTGTGCCTGTGGGGTGGGGTACATATGTTTGCTTCTGAGCATGCCTGCACCATTTCAGACTGGGTGTACCTGTGTGTGTATGCAATATTTATGTGCATTGGTACAGTGTAAAATCTTGAAGATGACAATTTTGTTACATTTTCAAAATTAATTACATTCACCACCTTTTCAACAGGGTAATGAAGGTATTCTACCTTGTTTTTCTTGCACTCTCTCTTAGTCTAAAACAGTTTTCCAGACCCAGATTCAAAAGTTCATTATCCCATTAGTATACCTATATATGCTTCTCCTGTAGATCAACAGATGTAACTTTGTCCACCAAAAGTAGCCCAGCATTAAAGAAAGGAAGAACTAAGAGTTTGTAGTGCAGCACTTAAAAAATCGTGGTTTATTTTGTTAAGTGGTGAATGTTGTAGTTATTTTCTCACTGGGCAGCATCAGCCCCACTTGTGTGTGATTGAGATACTCAGTGGGAATTCCTTTCCCTTACAAAAGAAACTTACTGCCAAGTTGCTGTTACATTAAACAATGGATGTAGGTGAAGCTTTTGAGCCATCACTTGAAGTTCTGACTAGATGCCAAGAATGTTGCCAAATGTTTGAAAGAAACACTCCAAAAATATACAATCACCTTAAGTACACATATGGTATTGTTCTTTTCTGGCAACATTTCTATGAATTAGGGCAGGAATCTTATCTTTCTTCAAATGATCACAAAAACATCTTCCAGAAATCTGAATGTGCTCCTGCCACATATGATGGGGAAGGTGTCCTTCAGCCTCTGCTGCTGGTAAAACTCATTCCACTTCAAAATCTTGTTTTGTGTCCAGCCTCCAGATCTCAAATTTCAGCTTGAATTTCATGAGTTTTCTCTAAAATGGTTACAAAGCTTCAGGCTTGAATAAGACTCAGTTTAGGAAAGATGATGATGAGTTGCTGGAACGTGTCCAGAGAAGGGCAACAAAGCTGGGGAGGGGTTTGGAGCACAAGCCCCATGAGGAGAGGCTGAGGGAGCTGGGGTTGATTAGCCTGCAGAAGAGGAGGCTCAAGGGAGACCTTATTGCTGTCTACAACTACCTGAAAGGAGGTTGTAGCCAGGTGGGGTTGGTCTCTTCTCCCAGGCAACCATCACCAGAACAAGAGGACACAGTCTCAAGCTGTGCCAGGGGAGATTTAGGCTGGATGTTAGGAAGAAATTCTTCATAGAAAGAGTGATTGGCCATTGGAATGGGCTGCCCAAGGAGGTGGTGGAGTCACCATCACTGGAGGTGTTTAGGAAGAGAATGGATGGGATGCTTGGTGCCATGGTTTAGTTGATTAGATGGTGGTGGATGATAGGTTGGACTCGATCTCAGAGCTCTCTTCCAATCTGGTCTATTCTATTCTATTCTATTCTATTCTATTCTATTCTATTCTATTCTATTCTATTCTATTCTATTCTAGCCTAGCCTAGCCTAGCCTAGCCTAGCCTAGCCTAGCCTATTCTGCTCTATTCTATTCTGCTCTATTCTATTCTGCTCTATTCTATTCTGCTCTATTCTATTTATAATTCTATTTTCTATTATATTCATGTATTGTTGACATAGATTATATATTACTTATCTTGCATGCCTGAAAATGTTATACAATATTTGGATATAGTCCTAACTATGGATGGTTTAAAATCTGAGTAGTTCACTTAAGAATTCATACCAGGAATAGTTCCTATTCTGCATTATTTTGACATCCATTGAAGATTCAGTTTGTTATTATGGCCAGCTACTACTCACTGCTGCAAAACAGCAAACATCTGAACAGATCCAAAATCTCCCCAATCCCTGCAGCACCATTGATTATTACTTATTTGGGTTTCCATCATCTGGTTGCTGTTAGTCCGAGGCTTATCTGATCAGGGTTGCAAAAATGTACATTTATTGCTCTTCTTATCTTGGTCTGTCCTCTTTACAAATCCTTTCCTATCAGATAGATATCTGATTTGCTGGAGGTTGTTCCTGCTGCTGAGATTTCTTCCCATACCAGATACATATGAGTTTCTACAGATTCACTCTTTGTTCATGTTTTCTCCTAAAAAAAAAAAAAAAAGTGTGGCAGCTTTCCACTAGTTAAAACTCATAAGACATTTCATTTGGATCGTTAAACTTTTCACCCTATTTTTATCACAAGTGCTCAGAAATTGTGAAGATGGTAACATTCTTGAAAACTTTTCTCTTATTTCCCTTTGTTGAATGAAATTGAATGTTTTCAAGAGTTGAGTTTCAACTAAGTTCACTCCCTAAACTGTCAACTTTTCTCCCAGGGGTTCTTTTGTTTACCAGTGCTTTACATCTTTATTGATGATCTGGATGAGGGCATTGAGTCCATCATCAGTGAATTTGCAGATGACACCAAGCTGGGGGCAGGAGTTGATCTGCTGGAGGGCAGAGAGGCTTTGCAGAGGGAACTCAACAGGCCTCAGGATGCTGGTCGATGGTAGGCTGAACATGAGCCTGCAGTGTGCCCAGGCAGCCAAGAGGGCCAATGGCATCCTGGCCTGCATCAGGAACAGTGTGGCCAGCAGGAGCAGGGAGGTCATTCTGCCCCTGTACACTGCACTGGTTAGGCCACACCTTGAGTCCTTTGTCCAGTTCTGGGCCCCTCAGTTTAGGAAGGATGTTGACTTGCTGGAACATGTCCAGAGAAGGGCAACAAAGCTGGGAAGGGGTTTGGAGCACAAGCCCTATGAGGAAAAGCTGAGGGAGCTGGGGTTGCTTAGCCTGGAGAAGAGGCAACTCAGGGGTGACCTTCTTGCTCTCTACAACTACCTGAAGGGAGCTTGTAGACAGGCAGATGTTGGTCTCTTCTCTCAGGCAACTGGCAGCAGAACAATACAATACAATACAATACACCAGGTTGGAAGAGACCTTCAAGATCATCGCGTCCAACCCATCAACCAATCCAACACAGTCTCAGGCTGCGCCGGGAGGTTTAGGCTGGATGTTAGGAAGAAGTTCTATACAGAGAGACTGATTGCCCATTGGAATGGGCTGCTCAGGGAGGTGGTGGAGTCACCATCACTGGAGGTGTTCAGGAGGAGATTTGATGGGGTGCTTGGTGCCATGGTTTAGTTGTTTAGGTGGGTTGGATTGGTTGATGGGTTGGATTGGTTGATGGGTTAGACACGATGATCTTGAAGGTCTCTTCCAGCCTGGTCGGGTCTGGTCCTATTCTATTCTATTCTATTCTATTCTATTCTATTCTATTCTATTCTATTCTATTCTATTCTATTCTATTCTATTCTATTCTATTCTATTCTATTCTATTCTATTCTATTCTATGCTACAGAGATTCTTCCTATGTCCAGACCAAAAGGCCTCCATGTAAGGAGGAGAGAATCTCCAGCACCCTTGCTTATCCGTGTGATATGTGTCAAAAATCTCTCTGCAGTGGAACTTGGCTATTCCTCAACATACTTACTTTTGCAAATTCCAGGCAGAGAAATGAGGCCAGCTCTCCTCAAACCTTTATTGAGTTTGTTTCTTCTTATTTGTTCCAGTTATACTAAATAATAACCTGTGGCCTGTCATCTAGTTTGATTGGGCTTGATGATCTCAAAGGTCTTTTCCAAGCTGGTTAATTCTATTCTAATTTCTCCAAAGCTCTGCTGGATATTCCAATAGGCTCTCATCATTGTTATCAAGTAATGACTCATTTCTATATAGGCATGTCTCAACATTTTTAGGATATTATGCAATAGGTTAATATTTATGTCTGTATATGGTAATAGAAATACTTAACATAAGCTAGAGAATCCAGATAATTAAAAATGTTTTAAATTCCTGGAATGAGTGTGATCCAAGTTGTAGAAATGGAACAAGCAAAGGGAAATTCCATGCATGGGGCTGTTTGTGAGCTTTTATTTATGCACATTTCCTCACTTGGCCATTGCAACTCTCCCTTCTCCCATACTCCAAAGCTCTTTCCCTACAGTAGAAGCATCTGAACTGCTGACGTGCAAACTGCTGAGCCTCTGCAGTTAGCTGTGCTATGGGTGACAATAAAATAGTTATTCATACAGGTTCATGTTTATCAAAATATCCCTAAGGCCCAAAGGATGGTATCATAGTATCAGTCAGGGTTGGAAGGGACCACAAGGATCATCTAGTTCCAACCCCCTGCCATGGGCGGCACTAGATCAGGAGATCAGGCCGGCCAGAGCTGGCCTTAATCAGCTTCAACTTTAGAGAGTTTGGATTCACTAAATTGTCCAGGTTGGGATTTCACTTGTTCAGACACTCAATATCACAGGAAATAAACTATTTCACAGAGTGGTAATCAATGCTCTAGAGCAAGGAAGTTGAAGAAAGTCCATTGGTATTTTACACTGGTCTGTATCGTACCTTTACCAGTCCATGTTAGTCCAGCTGTTATCATAGAGGAGGGAAACAGTTTTAATAGCTGCCAGAGCATTAAAATGAGTTCTCTGAATGTCAGGGTTTCATTTCTGTCTCTGGAATTCAGAAACATGGGGGTTTACACTGACACATCTGCAGCCGCACAGTATCTTGCTTGGTTTGCAATGGTTTGGGGGTAGCACAACAGAAAATATTTGATACGAGGATAGTACAGTGCTTCAAAAATACTGATAGCTTTGGTTTCTTTCATTAGTCAGTGTTAGATGGCTGTTTAAAAGAATCAATTCTAACCTTAGCATTAGGTAATTTTACATTGGCAGTGCTTGCAGCCAGAAAGTTCTCTGTAAAATGATGAAAAAAATAACGAAACTTCAAGCATCATGCGGATGTGTTCCCTCTTTAGAAGTTCCCAGGTTACTGCTAACACTTTAGGAAATTAAAAGGCAGAAAAAGATCCTTCCCTTCATGTGCTGTTTCAAATTGGTTCCTCTACTGGAGAGTTACTTTCTGGGCTGTGGCAGATTTATTTGGATGAAGCGCAGTAAATATGTCTGGTATCTGAAACACCATAGACTGAGAGAACAATAAGTTACATTGCAAAGGGACCAATTTCAATGACCCTTTTTGACTTTTTCCATGTTTTTCCAAACCCACTGTGATCAGAAGCAAAACATAATCCACTAAAATACACAATTTAGGGATGTAAGGTAACACCATGTCGTGATGCTTCACTTGGTTAAATAACTACTGCAAAGTAGCAGATGTCAAACAAAAATGCCAAGACTAGCTGCAAAACAGCAAAAGAAGACGCAGCCAGAGATGGAACAGTTCTTCAGTAAGTACTCTTGGGACAGGTTTGCTCAGGTCTGATTGCTGCTTTAGGCACTGCAGCTTGTGAGTAGAAGAGGACATGTATGCTTTGTTCAGAAAGCATTTAACATCTGAGAGGAGGGGGATTTGGTTTGCTTATTCTCCTCCAGAAATAAAGTACAAATTGAGATTCTGAGAGCATATGTTTGTACCAGTGTCCCAAGTTCCCTCTCTCTGAATGTGTGTGCATTAAAAAAAAAGACCTTGTCAATTTCCTTTTCTCCAAAGATTATCCGGTGTTTAAAAAGAGACTGGATGAGGCACTTAGTGCCATGGTTTAGTTGATTAGATGGTGTTGGGTGATAGGTTAGACTTGATGATCTCAAAGGTCTTTTCTAACCTGGTTAATTCTGTATTCTGTAGAGGGAGGCTTGTGTTTTAGCATAGGGAAAATGTCTCTCTTGTTTTTTGGTTTTGTTCCCCACCCCAATACTTTTCCCCAACAAAAGCCAACAACCTAAGATCAGAATATTTTTAGGCAAAAGCCTGGTGCTTGCTGTGTACTGGTTACAGATTCACTTTGGCAAATGCAATTTGTTGTATATGTTCCTAATGCAGCCAGCACATCTCTCACCAAGCCAGAATCTGCACAATTGTATGCTGATGATAACGCAGCACAATGGCTTACATGCAGCAGGGCACCGATTATTCTGGAAAACATCTAGCAAAGAGACAAGGCATGTCTGTAGGACTTGAATGAAACATGAATTATTGAAATGTGCAGATGAAGATTTCTCAGCCAAAGTCGTCTACTTTGATTTACTAAAGCCATTACTAGGCCTATTTCCAAATATAATGCCACTAGGAATGCAGTTAGAATATGGGGGAATGACAAGGGCTGGGTAGGGGTGAGGAAGAGAAAGTAATTCATCTCATAAGAGTTTTTTGCTTGTAAAACAAACAAACAAAACGACTCTTAGGGAGCTTGGCCATAAAACAGAGAAAGCCGAGCATCAGAGATGATTTCTAAGGTAGGGGTAAGTAGTTCAAGTACAAGTGGCTGAATCACAGAATCACAGAATCAATAAGGTCAGAAGAGACCTCAAAGATCATCAAGTCCAACCTGTCACCATAGACCTCATGACTAGACCATGGCACCAAGTGCCACGTTCAATCCCCTCTTGAACACCTCCAGGGATGGTGACTCCACCACCTCCTTGGGCAGCACATTCCAACAGCTAACAACTCTCTCTGTGAAGAACTTTCTCCTCACCTCAAGCCTAAACCTCCCCTGGTGCAGCTTGCAACTGTGTCCTCTTGTTCTGGTGCTGGTTGCCTGGGAGAAGAGACCACCCCCACCTGTCTACAACCTCCCTTCAGGTTGTTGTAGACAGCAAAGAACTCACATAGGGCTTGAAACCAGTTGCTCCTTGCCAACAAGAGAAACACTTTCTAGTATTGAAAACCAGAGAGGAAAGCTGGGCATTTGAAGTCTCTTCCTAACTTTGTTTTAGAGTTCCAAACAAGGAATAGTTCTGGAAAAGTTAGTTTTGCTCTGTTTCCAGTTATCTCGTTTGTTAAATCTGGTGCTCACTTGTCTATTGCAGAACTTGAGATCTGCCCACAAATGTTTTCAAGCATCCACATGTAAAAAGTCTGCATGTAAACAGAACCTAAACCTCTTTTGGTGTGTATCACCATATTCCCAATCAGAACTAGAGCACCAGATGCAGAAAGATCTGCTCAAAAAGCAAGTGAACCAATCCATAGAAGAGTAATTCATCCATCATATTGACCCTGGCCCGGGAGATCCCTAAGCCAGAATCTGCTGGAGGATGGAAGCACTCTGAAGACCTGTCACAGCAGTCCTTCCATGTTCCTACACTGCTCCCTGGACACCACCTGTAAACCATGACCAGCAATTGATTCTGGTCTGGATGAAACTTAGTATGGCTTGGTGTAAGTGTTGTTAGATGCCAGGTGCCCCATGACTGTGGAAAAGGGTTTCTTGCAAGGAGCAATGCAAACCAAATATCCTTTCCACAACTGGAGCAAGAAGAACATTGTGGATCTCTTCAGCTTTTTGGAGAAGAGTACTCTGCATGCACAACTACAGAGTAACCATAGAAACAGAGACACATGAAGCGATATTGAAGCCAACATTGTGAGTGGAATGAGAAGTGGCAAGAGACAATGGCAGGCTTTCATTTATCATGAGAACTAAGGAATCTTTCATCCCCTCATTAGATGCCATTTCTTGCCTCCCAGCTGAAGCTCTTGTCACTCTTGCCAGCATGGCACCATGGCTGCTCTCCCCAAGCCTCACCTGCAGCTTATTAACCTCTTCATCCAAGGAATGTGATGATAAGCAGCTTGGGAGTGTTACCAGATTCTGTCCCCAGCATTTCTCATGTCTGTCTCCATATCCTCTACTTCCCTGGGAGGCATGTGTATGAAAGATATGTCCTGTAACCCAGTGTGTGACACTGATGGAGGAGTTCCAAGTGTGTGGCTCATCCCACTGCACAGTAGTTCCAGGTACCTCATGCCCAGTGGGGACCATTTGTGGGTTTTTTTACCAATGTTATAATGAAATATGAATCATAGAATCATAGAATCATAGAATCAGTCAGGGTTGGAAGGGACCACAAGGATCATCTAGTTCCAACCCCCCTGCCATGGGCAGGGACACCCTACACTAGATCACGCTGGCCAGAGCCTCGTCCAGCCTGGTCTTAAACACCTCCAGGGACTGGGCCTCAACCACCTCCCTGGACAACCCATTCCAGGGCTTCACCACTCTCATGGTAAAGAACTTCTTCCTCACATCCAGCCTGAATCTCCCCATTTCCAGCTTCATTCCATTCCCCCTAGTCCTATCACTACCTGAGATCCTGAGAAGTCCCTCCCCAGCCTTCCTGGAGGCCCCCTTCAGATACTGGAAAGCCACAATGAGGTCACCTCGGAGCCTTCTCTTCTCCAGACTGAACAGCCCCAACTCCTTCAGTCTGTCCTCATAGGAGAGGTGCTCCAGCCCTCTGATCATCCTCGTGGCCCTTCTCTGGACACGCTCCAGCACGTCCACATCTCTCCTGTAATATGGGCTCCAGAACTGGACGCAGTTCTCCAGGTGGGGTCTCACCAGAGCTGAGTAGAGGGGGAGAAGCACCTCCCTTGACCTGCTGGTCACACTTCTCCTGATGCAGCCCAGGATCTGATTGGCTTTCCGGGCTGCAAGCGCACATTGAGAGCTCATGTCGAGCTTCTCGTCCACCAGCACCCCCAAGTCTCTCTCCTCAGGGCTGCTCTCCAGCCAGTCACTGCCCAGCCTGGATTTGTGCCTGGGATTGCCTCGACCCAGATGCAGGACCCTGCACTTGGTCTTGTTGAAGCTCATGAGGTTGGCTTGTGCCCACCTCTCCAGCCTGTCCAGGTCCCTCTGGATGGCATCCCTTCCCTCCAGGGTGTCCACTGCACCACACAGCTTGGTGTCATCAGCAAACTTGCTGAGGGTGCACTCGATGCCACTGTCCATGTCACCCACAAAGATGTTGAACAAGACAGGTCCCAGGACTGATCCCTGAGGGACTCCGCTTGTCACTGGCCTCCACTGGGACATGGACCCGTTGACAGCCACTCTTTGGGTGCGGCCATCAAGCCAATTCTTTATCCATCTAGTGGTCCATCCATCAAACCCATGTGTCGCCAGCTTGGAGACCAGGAGGTGGTGCGGGACAGTGTCGAAGGCTTTGCTCAAGTCCAGGTAAACGACATCAGTTGCTCGCCCCTCATCTATTAATGCTGTCACCTGATCATAGAAGGCCACCAGGTTTGTCAGGCAGGATTTGCCCTTGGCAAAGCCATGCTGACTATTCCCAATCACCTCTTCACTGTTCTTCTGAGTCATTAGTGCCTCCAGGAGGATCTGCTCCATGATCTTTCCGGGCACAGAGGTGAGACTGACTGGCCTGTAGTTCCCCGGTTCCTCCTTCTTGCCCTTTTTGAAAATGGGAGCAATGTTTCCCCTTTTCCAGTCTGTGGGGACTTCCCCAGTCTGCCATGACTTCTGGAATATAATAGAGAGGGGCTTGGCAACCTCATCTGCCAGTTCTCTCAGCACCCGTGGGTGTATCCCATCGGGTCCCATGGACTTGAACACTTTCAGGTTCTTCAGGTGATCACGAACCTGAGCTTCACTTACGATGGGCAGTTCTTCCTCCCCGTCCCTGGCATCGTCTGCCATGACACCAGGAGTGTGGCTGGAGGCCCTTGCAGTGAAGACTGAGGTAAAGAAGTGATTGAGTACCTCAGCCTTTTCCACATCACTTATGACCAATTCACCACTTTCCTTTCTGAGGGGGCCCACACCTTCCCTAGTCTTCTTCTTGCCATTAATATACCTATAGAAATTCTTAGTGTTCCCTTTAACCCCCCTGGCTAGATTCAGTTCAAACTCTGCTTTGGCTTTCCTAACCAGGCCTCTTGCTACTCGGGCAGCTTCCTTATATACCCCCTGTTCTATCTGTCCTTCCTTCCACTTCCTGTAGAGTTTCTTTTTACGTGATAGTGTGTCCAGCAGCTCCTTGTTCATCCAGGCAGGCCTCCTAGCATTCCTTCCTGCTTTTCTCCTTATAGGTATACATGAAGACAGCACTGAATCTCTACAGAGTGCTTCATACCACTTATGGATTCTTCCCCTTCTTATTCAGTCTTCCTATCAATGTCAACTGATGTTGTCAAGCATATTTTACATGAATCCAAGAGCAATAAGGAGGAGTGCTGATACAGACATCAAACCACTTCTGGAGATCTTCCACCTGCCCCAAAGCCAGCTTCTCTGGAGCTGGAAGCAGGCCCATCTCATGGTTTCTCACCTTTTCAAAGTGAAATACTATAAGCCAGAAAAGTGTGAGACAACTTGCCAGAGCTAGGAACCTGAGACATAGGAGCACAGGGAATGGCTCACATTTTAGGAGACAAGTATATTACAGGACTGAGGAGACATGCAAAGAATTTGGGTATTAGGATTTAGTCTTGTAATAATACAGGTGGCCTCAGGGACAGTGGGGTTTGTGTCATTTGACTTCATGACCATGAATGGGAAGACCAAATTAAACCTTGGGCATGTGTGTGCAGGAGGCACTGAGTATTTCTGCCAGTTCCTTTAGTCTCATTACTCTCCAATGATGCTTAATCCCCTTTATTTGTCTAAAAAATACAGTGGCTATTTGGTGAAACCATGCTCTGTTAACTCCATTTATTCAGAAAGCTTTTACTAATTGCCATCTGATTCTACAGAAGTTTGTAAAGTGTCTGACTGGAAAGCGAATAGCTCTACCTGAGCTGCAGTGTCTGCCTTTTGGAGGAGGAGATTTTGTTTGTCCTTGTACAACCTTCTTGTTCTGGTTTAACTGGGGTCTGCTACACTCAGATGGACACCTGGCAAAGATAAAATGCAGGCTTGAATACAGTCCAAGTCTTTTTACAGTGAATCATTTCCACTTCTGACACATTTGTTAGTGGAACTGACTGGTCAGAAACTGTCTTGAGGGGCATGATATAATGACCTTGTAGAACATTACTCTTTCCCAGAAGAGAAAAATGTGCTAATTGTAACTGTCATTCTTTTACACAGCATTGCAACCATCACAAAATGGCCACAATTGTTATTTATACAATTTAAGAAGGATATTGAGACACTTGAACATGTCCAGAGAAGGGCAACAAAGCTGGGGAGGGGTTTGGAGCACAAGCTCTGTAAGGAGAGGCTGAGAGAGCTGGGGTTGTTTAGCCTGGAGAAGAGGAGGCTCATGGGAGACCTTATTACTCTCTACGACTACCTGAAGGGAGGTTGTAGCCAGGAGGGAGTTGGCCTCTTCTCCCAGGCAACCAGCACCAGAATAAGAGGACACAGTCTCAAGCTGTGCCAGGGAAAGTTTAGGCTCGAGGTGAGAAGAAAGTTCTTCATGGGAAGAGTGATTGGCCATTGGAGGTGGTGGAGTCACCATCCCTGGAGGTGTTCAGGAGGGGATTGGACGTTGCCCTTGGTGCCATGGTTTAGTCAGTCATGAGGTGTTGGGTGACAGGTTGGACTCGATGATCTCTGAGGTCTTTTCCAACCTTATTGATTCTATGATTCTAAATTACAATTGCAGTTCTGTTTCACTTAAAGTGCATCAAAGTCTATGTCTCCCAGATGATGAGAGACCTCAAGCTGGGACTTCCCTTCATCATCCCGGGGTTCACTTTGAGCAGCAAGTAATAAGACATATATACTTCCTGCATGTTGTTGGTATCATTCTGACAGAGCACTCCCTGCTTTACATAGTTTTTGTAAATGTAATTAGCAAAAAAGTCTGCTGGGAGCTCTCTCACTGACAACTTTGTATGATGTAGGAACCTGACCAGTCAAGGTTCTGGGTTCTGTAAAGAGTTGATCTCCATTCTGAAAAATGACCTGCATATCTGTTCTATCTTCCTAAACCCCTCAAAATCCTGCCTGAAAACCACTGAAAAAAATTTCTTATCCATGTGGGTGGGTGTTGATCAACAGCTGGGCTCTGCCAGTGGCATTGGCATTTGGAAAAGTAGATAAAGTGAGTTTCAACTAATTTGTGCAGTTATTGGCAAGATGAGCCAAAGAGACATTCTGAGTTTCCCATCCCTTTTTCAATTTTCATGTAAGATTTTTCAGCCTCATCATCAGACTGCTACAAAAGCTTCTAGTACCACTCTGGCTCTTACTTGTCAGTTTGACAAGGCAAGCTGAGTAGCAACGCATGAGCTGCTGGTTTGAGGTTGATCATAACACCTGATGGCTGAAGGGAACCCTCTTGCTGGTCATGGTTTAGTAGATGAAGCATCAAACACAATGCTTTAAATCACTGATGCCCCTGAGAAGATACATCCAGTCATACATCCAGTGTTAAAAGTGGATGCTCTGAGGGTTTTGCTCTACTTTAGAAGCATATTCTGTGAGCATTACATATAAAATGCCACTGCGTTGTTTTAATTGTGCTAATTCATGTGAGACTATTCTAAGTGCAAGGTAAATGAACTCTGATTCCTCATCAGGATAATTTCTGACCTGTGATTTTTGGGTGCTGTCAAGTTTTGACATAAATTTGCAACCAGAAGTTAAGTCTCTTGTGCTTGACTGAGATTTTTACAATCCCCTTCCCACCCCTGTGTTGTTAATAACCTGTTAATGAACTGACAGCTCCTATATTTATGTAAATGAGGAGCCTATTGAACTGAGAGTTAGCCTTCCTCAAAAAAAAAAAAGAGGAAAAATTAATTTAGTCTTTCCAGTTTGATAACTCAGTACTTTCTTCATGTGGTTGCAGACAGAGAAATATGCATCTGCATTACTGGTTTGCAAAAGGGGCAAAATAAGATGAATTTATTCATGTTATCAAAACATATTTCACTGTAGCTGACTCTGATAAAGGTTCAGCTATGGAACATCTGAATCCTCATGGCAGATCATATAGATGATGCATGCAATAATTATGGCCTTTTAAATGCTTCATGTTTCTCAAGTGTGTAAAGAACCCAGCCTAAACTGGAATAGAGCCTCTATGGTGCATATTAATCCTTACAGTCAGTCTTACAGGTTCTATTCTTGTTTGGAATATATTCTTTATACATGTAAGTGTATGTGCACATTCAGAGTGTGTTGAAACTTCTATATCCAGTGTTTAGCACCTCACTTCAAATAAAATACAGGCTAGCTCTCATCCAGGGAATAGAAACAAAAATGACTGAGGTATTAGAAAACACGACCTAAAAATGCATCATCGAAAGACAGATATGAATTGTAGCTGCTTAGCTTAAAGATGAGAAACGTCAGTGGATGGTCTTCAAGGGCTTACAAGGTTATTGAAAAAAGGCAGGAAATTACCTATCTGCAGCAGCAACAGACCCAAATCTCTGCTTGAAATTCTGCTTAAACCCTGGGAGAAACTGCAGTGCAGCAGTGGAGAAAAGCTTTGGGATGCCTGGTGTTGAAGGTCTTGAAGGGTTATCTAGGCACTATATATAAGACATGACATAGTTACACCATCTCTCACTAGCGGTCTGGAATGCATGATATAGACTCAGCCTGTGCCTCATACTGCATTATGAAGATTTATTACTTAATGAAAATTTATTAGGTAATGATTTGTAAAGTGTATTAGGGCTAGGGAATGGAAAATATTACTGCAATTTCATCACAGGGTTTGGACACTTCAGCCTTTTATCTTCCCTGTTTTGTCATTTAGTCCCCTCTGCTATTAACTGATACAAACATATTTGTGTCTTTTGCTTGTTCATTCTGTTCTAATGGTCTCTCTTCTTCCTAACAACAATCTGGTTTACTGTGAAACAGAACAGCCCCCTGTTTTAGACATCTAAACCTATTGTCCTTGTTATCTCAAGTGTTTGTTAACCTTAGTGCCACAGTGGGAATTATCAACAGAAATGTCAAAAACAATTAGCTCCCTCAACTCTTCAGAGGTAGGATTCCTTCAGCACAGATTTGTCATGGACTGAGTTTAAATCTGCTGCTGTTCATACCATCCTGAGCGATGCCAGATTAAAGATGAAAGTGCTGACTGGAGCAAAGTATTTGGAGCAAAGTGCTGACTGGAGCTGAAGTTCAGATTGCAACATGAGAGGCTTCCTGTTCAGATTCCTGCTTCTGGGTTTTGGGGTGTTTGTTCTCTTCTGCTGGGATGCCAGCCAGATGGAAAGGGTTGGGGGAGCAGGGTTGGAGTTTTAGCTTTTTCCTTGCTGCTGCCTTTTACTTCCTTTTTCTGCAAATAGTCTAAGATAATTGTCCATTATGCTATCTCATTTATAGTAAACTCTTAACTCCAGGGATTCTTTTTCAGTGTCTATTACTTTGCCTCACTTCTGTGGGTAGAGAAAAGCCTGTGTTAAACTATCACAGGATGTCTTTATCCCCCTCACTTGTGTGCTGGAGGTGGTGACACCCTTCTGCCTACACCTGACTATGCGTTGACAAGAGATAGAAGAACTCTGGAGCAGTGTGCACCAGTCCTCTCTGGGTGTTGTTCACACCCAGACTGACACACAGACAAAAATTTCTGTCTGAGTTCTGGCAGGCACGGAACAGTAAAGGACCCAATTATGAGATCAAATAGGATGAGTTAAAGACAGCTATTTTCTTTTCTACAATACTGTCTGATAATTCTGGCTCAGCCTCCCTGGAAGCCTTATGTCTGTCGTGTTTCCTCTAATCACGCCCTTAGTAATGGAATAAGGACAATGACAAAGAATTAACGATAACGAAATGTTCCGTGTTCCGACGAAAGCCGCATTTGTCTCTGCTTTATCTCCGCCACAAGGACGCACATTCCTGTATTTGTCACATCTCATCTCCAGACGTTTTGACCTATTCACAGACAACCAAAGTATCTGTGACCTGAATTTGTGTTGCTAATAACTTCACTCACCTAGAATCTGCTGTGATTTGTTCTTTTTGATATATAATGAGCTCAGCATTTCTTATTCATCACTCAGTTCTCTTTTATCCTACTAGTTTAAATTTAGGCTGTCTTGCTGTGTGGGGTTTTTTTTTAATTGCTATTATTTTTCCTATTCTTATTTTATATTTGACCTCATTGCTCTCTACAACTACCTGAAGGGTGGTGGTAGCCAGGAAGGGGTTGGTCTCTTCTCTCTAGCAACCAGCACCAGAGCAAGGGGACACAGTCTCAAGCTGCGCCAGGGGAAGTTTAGGCTCGAGGTGAGGAGAAAGTTCTTCACCGAGAGAGTCATTGGAATGGGCTGCCCAGGGAGGTGGTGGAGTCACCATCCCTGGAGGTGTTTAAGAGGAGATTGGACGTGGCACTTGGTGTCATGGTCTAGTCATGGGGTCTGTGGTTACAGGTTGGACCTGATGATCTTCGAGGTCTCTTCCAACCTTAGTGATACTCTGATACTGTGATATTTCTTTCCCAACAAGGAGTTAATAGATAAGCCTTTCTTATTTGAAATGCATGTGCTTGTGACATATAAACTAAATTAAGAATAGAACACATTATGATGCATAATTTTTAGTTGCTGATTTTGTTTTCCCTTGGACTGAGAGATTTATTTCAATAACCTGAATGGAAGGTTCTCATCACATTTTCTTGATATTAATTTTTAATTAATTTTTGTGTAATCATCATCCTTTATCTAATTAATTTTATTTCTATTGTATATTCATTTTAATGTTTGTGTCCATATAGCATAGTGATATGAAATGTAACAGATTCTGAATCAAAGCTCACTGTACTCTTTCCTGTTGCTAATGTTTTTTAAGCTGGGTACCTGCTGTCTCTCAGAAAACAGATCCAAATGTTCATTTCTTTTTCATCAGCATATATGCATAAAGTATTATGTTATAACCATAGCTTTTGCACGTCTGAGGCAAGATCCACAACTCATTAATATCTTACCTGACTTCAGGGACTTCAAATTTAACTAGTGGCAGGAGGAATTGTTTCAAGATCTTGTTGTGATATTCTCTGTCAGCTACACCAATCAAAACAGCTTCTTATTCCACAAAGAACACAGAAATGGTATTTTAATCATCTTTCCTCAAAGCAAAGAACTGGAGCTGAAGTTCAGCAGTACTTATAAAACTTGTTTCAGAGCTAACAAAGAGTTTTCAATGAGAAATTATAACAGACATTGCAGAAAATTGATTAGTGAAGTTTCACTCTGTGAATGTCAGAGGCACCCTTGAAAAATTACTTCAGAGCAGATGATGTCTATTTATCAGGTTCCTGAAGAGTTTCTCATGTTATTTGTAATCTTTTTTTTTTTTTTTTTTTTTTTTTTCAGATCTTATAATTATTGAGGTATTTGGTTGGAGGTTGGAGTTGCAAGGATTAAAGCAGGATTTGTCTTTTTGTATGCTCTCTTCATTCTGTATCCTGGAAAAGCACAAACAGTGAGTAGTAGTTATGGTGTGGAAACTAAGTTATGGACGGGGTGTGATGGGGAGAGACAGGGTACAATAAGATATCTGGTAACATGCTCACTTCATCATGGCACCAAGTTTAGCTAAATTTGTGGCTGAATCTGATGAGTTATGAGCTGTATGCAAAAATACAGGTATGTCTGCATAAAGCCTTGAATACAGAAATGACAATGAGTCAGTGGGTTTGAGACTAACTACTTCTGTTACTCAGAATCATGACTGACTTCTGTATGCACAGCACAGTACCAAGCAGCTTTCAAAGGGCAAAATTCTTTTGTGCAAGGTATTAAAAAACTTTTCAGTGGGAAGCTGTTTTAAATTTAAGAGAGAAACAGAACTCTCCAAGGGGAGCTTGCTAGCTCAGAGGTTGTAAGTCCAGGCAGTAAATATGAAAACCTGTTTGTGGAGAAGATTAGGGAGGGGTTACAAAAAAAGTAGTACATGCAGGAGGGAATTGAATGAAAAAGGATGGAAAGGTCTTAGATAACAAGCAGAAAAATAGATGGCAAATGCTGCATGTTTTGAAATATCATAAGAAGATGAAATCTGCTCCTTGGACCATATATGCATCCAAGTTTTCCAGTCTCTGGACTGTACTCATGACCTCAGCTCAAAGACTAAAGACAATTCTAAGGCTTGCTAGTCATGAATATAATCCTCATAGCCTTTCATAACATCATAACTTGTCTGTGTGGGATCCTTATTCCAAATATGTAGGCAAAGGATAATCACAATTATATGGTTATCTTTCATATCGGTGCCCTTTGCATACCCACAGCATTCGGTGAGGGTGACTCCATGGGTAGTCCATGCCTGGTCATCTTCCAGCTCTTAAATTATTCCATGAAGAAGTAAGATTACAGTGAGGGACACATAAAGCTTACTAAGAACAGTTCTGAAACTTCTTATTTATTGTTGAATTCCTGTTTAGATACCACAACACAGATTCCCATCATTTATACTGAAAAGCAGGGTGCATAATGGCCAAGTTCTATTGCCTTTACCTTGGGTGAAGTTTATTCAATCATTAATCCTATCTCTCCTCAGCCATCAATTTTTATGAAATCTGTAAAAATTAGTTCTCTTTTGCAGGTGGTTTGTTTTTGTTTTGTTTTTTTTAATGTATGGCCTATAATGAGCAAATAAATTCAGAATTATTTGGAAGGAGAAGAATTGATGATGAGACAGAGAGGTAGGAGAGCAGAGATCACAGTCACAGAAAGTATATTCCCTTAGAAAATCAAGCTGTGTAAGATCCTGTTAGAAAAGTTGATACCTGTTTAGTGCACACATATGCTTGCTTTTATGCAAGTCAGTCCTGTAATGTAGGTTCTCACATTTTTAAGATGCAGCCTTTAATTTCTCTTTACTAAGCTGATAGC
Organism: Picus viridis; assembly: GCA_033816785.1. Taxonomy (NCBI): domain Eukaryota; kingdom Metazoa; phylum Chordata; class Aves; order Piciformes; family Picidae; genus Picus; species Picus viridis. Next base: position 11,834,310 of record CM066587.1, on the reverse strand, counting down.
TGATTGTCCACAGTGTTTGAAAAGCTGCAGCTAAGCTATATGGATGCCAGATCATTAAGAGCAAAAGAGGTTTCTCCTGGGTGATGTGTACCAATGACTATGTAAAAAGAACCAAAACAAAAATTGCTGTGTTAAAAGAGTGTTAAGGTTACAAAGTCAAACGTGGAAAAGTTAGAAAATGCTACATTGATAGCTCTGTGCAAGTTTAATTTGGCTCCCTTGTGTGCATGCATTATGATACAGCCTTTAATTACCTGATCGCATACTGCTTTCTCCACGGGGCTCCTGCCTCATTCAGTTCACTGGATGAATGTGTCTCACTAAATGAGCAGCTATTCAGTGTTTCCTTTTATTCTCATTATTCAATGCACAACACCATGACTTATTTACTGATCTTCTAATTCTCTTTGTAAATTCAGACTTTTTTAATTATTATTGTTATTATTTCCTCGTGGCCTTTTCAGTGCTGTGCTTAATTAGAGTGTCGTGTGCTTCACGTATATCGACACCCTTTATCTTCTCAAGGCAACCATAATGTGACATGAATTTAATGCAGTTTCTGAGGGGAAATGCAGGCTGCTGATCATTAATGTTGAGTGTATGCTTGAAGACTTAAAATCTGTATGTCCCTTTAAACTACTAAATCAGTGGGATCTGCTCTTCCTCAATGTTATTTATTTGGTATGAGTCCTCATAGCAAGGAAATAAATCAACATCCTGGATTTAACTAAGGTTTTAATCACCTGAAGTTATTAAAGTACTGGAATCAATGCAAGCTGCACACCATAATGAATTTTGGTATGTGAATTTACCCTTATCCTCTTAATATTTAAATCAATGGGTTCAATATTTGCACATACCAGCACCCAGGTGCCAGGGAAATGCCTCATGACAGCTTAGCCTGGAGCAGAGGAGGCCCAGGGGAGACCTTATTGCTGCGTACAACTACGTGAAGGGAGGTTGTAGGCAGATGGGGGTTGGTCTCTTCTCCCAGGCAGCCAGCACCAGAACAAGAGGACACAGTCTCAAACTACACCAGGAGAAGTTTAGGCTGGATGTTAGGAAGAAGTTCTTCACAGAAAGAGTGATTGGCCATTGGAATGGGCTGCCCAGGGCGGTGATGGAGTCACCATCACTGGAGGTGTTTAGGAAGAGGCTAGATGGTGTGCTTGGTGCCATGATTTAGTTGATTAGATAGTGTTGGATGATAGGTTGGTGATGATCTCAAAGGTCTCTTCCAACCTGGTTAATTCTATTCTGTTCTATTCCAAAGGAGAACAGAAGAGCAGGTTTTGCCCTGTGATCACTGTTTGCATCCTCATGTATCCCCATCTCGAACAGGGAGCTCTGTTTGATATGGCAAATGTCACCTCTTGGTAATATGCTTTTTCCCCTCTAGATCTCAAGGCTCTAGCTAAACATCCCATTTATAATAGCATTTAATTTTTTTCTTTTTACTTCAAATATTACATTGCATATGGATAGTGTCATAGTTTTCATCCATAGCAATTTGAGCTGGTGTGCATTCCTTTTACTTTATAAATGCCTATAGGAAATATTACTCCAGTGAGTAGTTACAGGAGAAGAATTTACAACATAGTTAAACCAAAAGGCATAAAGTCTTTTTCACCTTAAAAGAGTTTAGAGAGTGGTCATTTAGCACAATGTGCACGTTATTTTATACACTTAACATTTATAACACACTGCATAACTCAATTCTGTAGCGACCTGTACTCGATTTAAAATGGCAGAGAATTACAGAATACAGGAACCTCAGTGATTTCAGGTGTAGGCAAACATGAAGATATGCAAGTTCTGTCTGGCAAAAATCTCAGCTGTGGAACTGTGCAGTGCAGTCTTCTCATTGAACAAGTTGATCTAATACACCACATTATTTAAACTGCATTTATCACTGTCTCCATTTTTTTTTTTTTTTTTTTTTTGGTATAACTGTGAAATTGACTTATTTTGGTACATCCCATAACACCCGATTAACCTTCTAAAGCAATTGTGAATGGAGATATTCAGGAGAAGTCTTCTGTGTGATTTCCCAAGCTGCTCTGTGCTCACTGTTCTGCAGTAATGGTTTTTGCGCTGTGTGCATTTTAAGTACAGCAGCTTGGCTGTGCGAGTACCTCTGGTTTCTCTCTTTTCTCTTCTTCTGTTTGTTCAAATACCTTGAAAGAGAGGAGAGTCCAAGGCACAGTTTCCTGTCTTGAAAGCAAAATTAAATCCTACTTTGAAACCATTCTTTGGAAAAGCAAAGCTGTGATCCTTGCATTCGTGAGTGGCTTTAATTCAGAGACCTGTCAAACCACTCAGATTCTGTAGTCTAGACTTAAAGTCTTAAACCTTAGAGAGACCTTAAACCAGAGCTTTACTGGAGGATATGCAAGAAAATCTGTGTGTGCCACTGTAAAATCTTTCCATTTATGTCTGTTTCCTACCTGCAGAGTGAAATAAGTTATGAGGATGCTATCATATGAGTATGGACACTGGTTCCCTTATGACAAGGATTTTAGATATTTGAAAATTATTTCCAAAGCCAATCAAAGTTAAGACAAATTTTGAACTTTTCCATGTTCTGGAGGTACAGAAAATATTCACACCTGGAAAAAAAAATCCAACTGCTTTTAAATAGCTGTAAGTAGCTTTTTAATATATATTAGGTGTGGGTTGGTTTGTTTGTTTGTTTGTTTGTTTTAAATATTATTTTCTTTAGTATTTTTGAGACTGCAGCACCTAAAGATATTTTAACCTTTTAAGCAAAAAGTGCTTCAAACAAAAATGAAGCTGTTCAGTTGAAAGATGAAGCAGAAGTGGGGATTTGGGAGACTTTTTGAAAGCACACTTTAGATGCACTTTTCTTACAAATTCAGTAGTAGTTTTACTTTTTAGTAGATCTGAATTTCCCTGGGAAATGTCACCTGAGAATTTCTGGCCATTTGCCAAATGCACTCCTGTCTTGCAGAGGTTATAGTATGATTTATTCAACATTTCTCTATCTATGTGGAGACATAGAGCATTGTAAAAATATTAAGTACTGGTGAAGAGGGAGTGACTCTGCTGCTGTAGCAGCAGAGGGAGAGGATAGATGTGAAGTAAACATTGCTGTATTGCCTTCAGTTCAGCGTTTATACCATAACCCACCAGTGAGTGAATCTCCATTGTGGGGAATAAAGGTAAGAAAAGCTTCTGCCAAGGTAATCTAGCTGCTATAAATTATCACCTGTGTCAGCAAGACTAGGTTCTTTGTCAGGCAATAAACAAGAAACCTTGTAAAGGATAAATGATTAACCCGGAGAGAACTCCAGGGACATTAAACCTGAAGGATCAACTTTTGAATTAGCTCCTATGCATTTGTGAAACAATCAGAATTGCTATGTAATATCACTGCTGGAACAGTTGTGAAGTGAGAAGGAAAAGCTGAGTTTTGCCTTCACCTATGCTTGAGCTATGACTTGGGTTATAAACACACACAAAAAAGACAAAAAAGGGCTTCCACGATGTTCTTTAGCTCCTCTCTTTTACTTAGCAGCTATAAGATTTGGACAGTAACAGCAATGAATGACACGGGGATCCTTGAGATTGGCAGTGTATGAATTTATGAAACAGAGGGTCTGTGACATAAGAGAATAAAATAGAATTAACCAGGTTGGAAAAGGCCTTCAGGATAGGATAGGGGAGCATAGGGCAGGGCAGGGCAGGGCAGGGCAGGGCAGGGCAGGGCAGGGTAGAATAGAATAGAATAGAATAGAATAGAATAGAATAGAATAGAATAGAATAGAATAGAATAGAATAGAATAGAATAGAATAGAATAGAATAGAATAGAATAGACCAGACCAGACCAGACCAGACCAGACCAGACCAGACCAGACCAGGTTGAAAGAGACCTTCAAGATCATCCCATCCAACCCATCAACCAATCCAACCCACCTAATCAACTAAACCATGCAATCAAGCACCCTATCAAGCTTCCTCCTAAACACCTTCAATGATGGTGACTCCACCACCTCCCTGGGCAGCCCATTCAAGTCCAACCCATCACCCAACACCACAATGCTACACCACCTTTAGGGTATGGCAGAGCAATCTGGATTCATCCCAGGCTTGTATAATACAATATTTTAAGAACAGTTATCCTTTCTTTGCCTACATATTTCCAACTCTGGAAAAGACATTCTCTTTAATTACACCTTTTAAAACATTTTTAGGTTAGTGTTCTTAAAAACAAATGCCTTATCCATCTGAAATAATCTCAGTCAAATATGATGAACAACACAAAACTAATGCCAGCTTCAATGGCCTACTGTTGGTATGTACATTCGTTGCACCTCTGTACCTCCAAGTGTCTGCTGTGGTTACAGTATGTATGATCTCACAACCACCATCCCAGCTAATACTTATTATTGAGAAGGAGCCTCATGATGTTTCTGAGCATCTCCTGGGAGGAATTTAGATTATCTTCAATGTCTGCTGAAAACCTCAAGAGATGGTTAGTTCTTAGCAATATCTGGCACCAAAGCTGCTAAATATTGGCTGCTAACTCCCAAGAATTTTTCACTGAATTTATCTTTACTTACTTTGCTTAAAGGGCACATTTCAATACAAATTCCTACATCTTAAGCACATTTAACTTTTAGATGTGTGAGTTCAAGGTCTGATAATGAAGAAGGTAAACATCCAAAAAGGAGAGCTAGATGCTTAATGTTCAGAAAGGAAAGGCTTGGCACATTAATGAGGAAATTTCTGCCAGGAAAAGCAGAAAGACTTAATTGCCTTTTGAATTTGAGCAGGCATCCAGTACTCTATGTTTTGACATCAAGCAAGTGTCACAACTCAGGCTTATGTTAAAAAAAACACACCAAAACCAACAACAACAAAACAACCACACACAAGGAGAACAAAACCTACAAGCATGATTTCTACATAACTCATGTGATAGAGGTCATCTGAGTTACAGCCCAACTACATCTGAGAATACAGCCTAAAAGCATCACTCTGAGAGTCATAACCAATCCCAAGGCATACTTTGCAAATCATACTGTTCTATGGATCTATAACCATTTGTTTCATCATTAGAAGAATTAGTGGCTGGATAAGAATGAGAGAGGCTCTTGCTTGCTAGGCAAAGGAGAAGTTCTGATATTCAGTGTCGGAGTATAAAGCAAATATCATGATGGGTGCTGAACAAATGTCCTGTAGCTCCTCTGCCCATCTGGGAAAGGAGGTCCAAATGCTGGTCAGTGGTGCCATGGAGTGGAGGCTCTCCTCCTGCTGCACCGACGACTTTTCTGCATCAAGAGCAGTCTCAGCTGAAAGTCTGGTGTCTCAGTGTTAAATACAAGTCAGTAAATAATCAGGAGAACTCACGAGGATGTTTATAGCTGGGAATATGGCAGTAGTTCATTGAATTGGAGGGTCTGGTACTTAACTGTCCTAACACTTAAAAATCTCCTGTGTGTGAACAATATAATGCTGCATGAGAATGAATTGTTACATTAGTGATAGAATCGAATAGAATTAACCAGGTTGGAAAAGATCTTTGAGATCATCAAGTCCTACATATCACCCAACACCATCTAATCAACTAAACCATGGCACCAAGCACCCCATCCAGTCTCTTCTTAAACACCTCCAGTGATGGTGACTCCACCACCGCCCTGGGCAGCTCATTCCAATGGCCAATCACTCTTTCTGTGAAGAACTTCTTCCTAACATCCAACCTAAACCTGCCCTGGTGCAGCTTGAGACTGTGTCCTCTTGTTCTGTCACAGGTTGTCTGGGAGAAGAGACCAACCTCCTCCTGGCTACAACCTCCCTTCAGGTAGCTGATATGTTGCTGAATGTTACAAAAACAAATGCATGACTGATTTTTAGGTACAGTGAATGCTGATCATCTCTGTTCAAGTTATGGCAGTTTGATTTTCTTCTCTCTTGTTTCCTTGTTTCTCAAGCTCTCTTCACACAGACTACGTAGTACAAACTTCAAACATTTATTGTAGTTTAAAGGGTGCAAGAAACTTAAAATCATTTTCTTTCCTAATAGAAGATGAAACATAGACAAAGGAATGTTTCTGAAGTGGATCTTGCACTTTCTTAATTTTCTTTTAAAAATGCAAGATGAAAAGCAGCTGGTGGCCTCCTTTTATAATTCTGCTGAACAACAGCACACATCTCCATATCTGAACTTGAAGTTTAAGCCAAACACTATCAAGTGAAATGTTTATGGGTCACCTCCTCACTTTCTCTAACAGGGAGATTGGTACACTGAAGGAAAGATAAAGGTGATATGACCCTTTCAAACTAGCTTTTCCATGGAAACTTTAAGTTTCCCACCTGGAGAGGGATAACCCTGTGTACCAGTACAGGCTGGGAGCTGTGAGGCTGGAAAGTAGGTTTGCAGACAAGAACTCTCATATCCCAATGGACACCAAGTTGACCATGAGCCGTCAAATCGCCCATGCAGTGAAGTCTAGTGGCATCCTGTACTTCAGGAGACAGAGCACTGCTAGCAAGTCAAGGGAGAAGGTCCTTCCCCTCTGTTCAGCACTTTTAAGACACCTTTGCAGTGCTGTGTCCCGTTCTGGATTCCCCAGTATGAGAGATTAGAGATTTTGGAGCAAGCCCAGCTATTACAGTAATTGAGGGCTTGAAACCTCTGACATACAAGAAGCTGAGAGTGCTGGGCCTGTTCAGACTGAAGAAATGAATGTTCAGATAGATCTTATCAATGTGCACCAATACATGATTGAAGAAGTAAAGAAGATGGAGTCAAACTCTTCTCTTCTCTTGACAGAATGAAAGATAATGGCCACAGACTGAAATACAGGAAATTCTGCTGATTAAACACCAGAACAGGAGGCTCAGAGGAGACCTTATTGCTGTCTACAACTACCTGAAGGGAGATTGTAGCCAGGTGGAGGTTGGTCTCTTCTCCCAGGCGACCAGCACCAGAACAAGAGGACACAGTCTCAAGCTGCACCAGGGCACGTTTAGGCTGGATGTTAGGAAGAAGTTCTATACAGAGTGATTGCCCATTAGAATCAGCTACCCATGGAGGTGGTGGAGTCACCTTCATTGGAGGTGTTCAGGAGGAGACTTGATGGGGTGCTTGGTGCCATGGTTTAGTTGTTTAGGTGGGTTGGATTGGTTGATGGGTTGGACGCGATGATCTTGAAGGTCTCTTTCAACCTGGTGTATTGTATTGTATTATATTGTATTGACACAGTCTCAAGCTGCACCAGGGGAGGTTTAGGCTGGATGTTAGGAAAGATATTCGCAGAAAGAGTGATTGGCCATTGGAATGGGCTGCCCAGGGAGGTGGTGGAGTCACCATCCCTGGAGGTGTTTAAGAGGAGACTTGATGAGGTGCTTGATGTTATGGGTTAGTTGATTGGATAGTGTTGGGTGATAGGTTGGACTTGGTGATCGAAAGTCTTTTCCGATCTGGTCTGGTCTATTCTATTCTATTCTATTCTATTCTATTCTATTCTATTCTTCTATTCTATTCTATTCTATTCTATTCACTCATTATACTTCTCCCAGTCAAAGAGCACAGCTCTTCTGTAAGCAGATCTCTTTCCAGAGCTGAGTTCATTCAGCTTGTTGTGGAAGAGGAAGCTCTGGAAAAATAATTTTCTAAACCAAATTCAGAGATGGCACTCACTGTGATATTATAGCAAGTCGACATAAGTGATCATAAAATGTTGGCACTTGTATGTCCAGGTGATTGTGTTGCAAGGCTTCTTTGCTCAGAATGAATAACTGGAAAGCACAGAGTAGTTGAAACTTCCTAAAAGGTGATTTTGTTGTTATCACCAACCTTCCAGTCAGGAAATTTAAGGTGAGAATGAACCTCATTATGAATGTGTTGTTATCATTGCTTCCTTGAGCAGCTTTCCAAAGCCTGCCGTATCCTTCACTGACCTCTGAAGCAATAGAGATGAGTGTTGTGTCATTTAGTGCAGGAGATGCCTTATCTTTATAACCAGCACATTTTCAGAGTAGAGTCAGCTTCTTATTGCTTGTATTCCACCACGGAAAACCTTATTTAAAACAGAAAAGAATCCGATCGCTGCAGGGTCTGGTGTGGTTGCACTACCACTCACTCCCTGCCTTTAATGTAATTAAGACACAGTGCACTTGCACAGGGCTAAAACCATACCTTGTATCCACATTTTTCAGTCATGAGTGCTCTGTGATTAGAAAAAGATCTTTGATTTTTTAATTAAATATGTCTTAAACTTGTAATTGCCAAAAAACCCCGGAGAAATACATGCCCTCGAGATCACCTTAGCTTTGTGCAAATGCCTGTGAGAGATATATCTTTGTGTTTATTAACTAAATTACTCATAAATTAAACAGAATCTCCCCATCAGTTTGGGTACACTCTTCTTTTCACATGCCCCATTAAGCGTCAGTCCCTTAAGGTTTACTTTCAAAGAGTGTCTGTTTTATTGGGTACCATTTCCTCATGAACGACTGTTGTGCTGAAGGAAACATCAAGTATACAAACTAGATGTTTATATACTACAGTGAGCCTTGAGCAAGAGAACATGGTTTCCATAATTACATATGTGGGGAAAACAGATCAATTAAAATTGAAAGTGTAGTCACATCTTGTAGATTTGTGTTGGGCTGCAAGGCATGGGTTGAAGGTTCTCTTTCTGACTAGCTGAAGACTCGTTGAGACTAGGCTTCAGACTCTCTCTCTGGTAACAGAGACAGTAAGGTTAGTATCTTCATAAACAGGACGCTGACTTTTCTTTAGCAAGACCAAAACTTACCCTGGAGGGCAAAGTGCTCATTATCCAAACACTGTGTAACAAGATCCATTATTTTTATGCAATCATTATTTTTAGACAATAGGCACTTGAAGCTATGGTTTAGTAGTCATGAGGTCTTGGGTGACAGGTTGGACTTGATGATCTTTTCTAACCTTATTGATTCTATGATTAGACAACCACTGTTCAATTGGCTATCAGTTACATTGAACCAACACAAATGTAATCTCTTGCCAAATGTTTCTCATTGGTCTATATTGTAAACACTCAAGAATTTAAACAGCTGTTTCCAGTTTCAGGCACTTTTATGGAGCTCTGAGTGAAACTTGTTTCATGAAAAGCAAGCTCCTATATTTACTCTTTACCAAGGTCCAAATTTTAGGACTAAACAGTGAAAGGACTTCTTTAAATTACCTTTTGTCAAATGTAGATTACAGTAGTTTGCCAGTTCCCAAAACTGAAGGCTGGGTATGAGGCAAATATCTGACAGTATGAGTAAGTTCAGGCTTCTTAAATAAAAGATTTAATATGTGCCATTAGACATGTGCTGCAAATTAAGGGAATAGAAAATCTTTCTAGAGGACAAATCATAATCTAAGAGGGAAATGTTTTATTAGAATTAACTGATTTTTGTACAATTTAATAGTGTTTCCTGTTGCCGACGTGATTCTGTAGCCGCCTTTTCCTGCTGTAGAGGAGAGGAACAGGAGATCAAAATTAGCATAATTTGTCATAGCTTTTCTATCAGGTGTCCTGGTGGTTGTAATTTCATTTTACATTAGTACCAAGAGTTTTCAAAGCTTAATGCAGCCATATTAAATAGTGACTTTGGCAAAGTTAGAAGATGAAATATTGTTGTGAGGGGGAAAAAATCAAATGAAAATAATTACGGCTTTTCTCTTGCACGTTTTAGGCTTCTTTCCTTTGGTCTGACTGCTGCTTAACACTTTATGTGATGAAACAAGATTATCTCCTCTTTTCTTCTGTTTAAATCTTGAAAATGAGCATGGTTTGTGGCAAAGAGAGCTCGAGCACCTCATGCAGAAAAATCGGCTCTGGAAACTCAATGAGTTACAATTGATTTTTCCTTTTCTCTGAGCTGTGCTTGCATGCTTTACATGATTTATGGTTCATTAGTTCAGGTTAGAGAAAAGTTTTACTCTTTTATTGTGAACCACAGAATTCAATAAAAGAAAGGAAAATGCTTCACTTGCAGAGATCCTGAAAGAAAAATTACGGAGCTTCAGGTTTAAATTGGGATATGGTAGCAAGCTGGTTTCTTTTCTAATCCTTACTAATTTAAGAGTGTGGGTCTAGAAGAAACATAATGGACTTACAGTCTGAAATCTCTCTAAATGGGAATTTCAGATGCACCACTGACTGTTTGTATTAGGCAAAATTGTCCCAGTCCTTGTTTGACCAGACAGGAGGATAATAGGAAATAAGCCTGACCGTTACATCTCTGCTTGGCTTCTGCATCTTTTCAGTGATGGCAAAGAGAGAATCTGAATTTCTTTCAGTTAATCCTGGAGTGATCCCATTTTGGCAAAGCTGGCTCCAACAGCTCAATCCAGCACCAGAATGAAAGGAATTTCTATATATCCTTTCTTGGACCCCATTTAGCAAAGCAGATATTGCTGCTGTGTTGTGGTAACATGATTGATTTTTTTTTTTTTTTTCTTTCCTGCTGGGGCAGGAAAAGGGAGACAGAAATAATAGGGAGAGCAACAGCATCTCTTTCCTGCCATAAGAGCAGAGGAGATGCACAAGTCATTGGGATTGGTAAGCAAAGCAACTGTTGTGTGGCACTATCGGTTTTGTTAAATGCACAGCAAAGAAACCCATTACACGCTAAATATTAATCACAAAAGAAAGCTCTGCTTTTCCATTTTTCATCAAGCTCATCAATAGGTAGGATCATTTTCAGTGAATCATACCTTTTAGTTAAGGCATTTTCTTTTGATAGAAGTATCTTATTCCATAAACAAGCGCTACTTCTAGGTTAGCTCTCCAGCAGATGTAAGTTGACTCGGATTTCATTCAGTGCTGCTGGAGCTGTTTCATGATTCCTCACCTCCTCCAGAGTGTTGATGCTACTAATTTCTTTCTCCTGATAGGATGCAGTATTTAAGGCAAGTATCATACTCCCAGGACAGGAGCTGCCAGCTTTATTAAGTAATTGGAGGATGTGAGCCATGCTTACAGTTCAGCCCTTGCTGACAGGAATTCAGCAGGGAAAGCAGAACTTTCTTCCTAAGTACAGCACAGTTCTTCTCCAGAGGGACCAGTGAATAGAAATGTGTGAACAGGCAAGCCCCACTGCAACAATAGCTGCTTATTAATGTTAGAAAGATAAAAGCAATGCATCTTAAATTAACCTCTGATTTCTAAAAAAACCAGTTTTCCAGCTGCTTGTGTTATATCAGATACATTTTCTTACTTTCTACTTCTCTGGATAACATGCTAATGGAGGTGAAGGGAACTCCATTCCTTTCAGGTCACAATTATCTCTTCCCACTTCTTGGTACTTTCTTCCTTCCTTATTTCTTCTTTTCTGTAGTGTTTCAAAAGTGCTGATGATTTTGTGAATTAAATTGAAGATTTACAGGGGGAAAAATGTAGCATTGGTCTGGAAAATATTGAAACATTTTTGTTTATTCCCTCCCTCTTTCTCAATGTTTCGTCTTTCTTTTTTTCCCTTCCAAAAATCCCATTCACAAAATTCAGCACAGATTTACTGGCAATTTTATGGCCCTGACACTGGGGAAGTTTCAAAACTGACCAGTTTTGTAAAACAGCTTTTGTAGAGCTCTCTTTATAAATCATTATTATTATTATTATCATTATTGAATAGCCTGATTTTAAGTGTGTGTGTATGAGTGAGAGCTTCATAAAACCTTCTCTATGTAACTTTATCTCCAAATATGCAAGACTGTTCCACTATTCCTTAGTCACATGCTATATTGTGATAGATTCTTTCTTACACATGAGCTTCAACAAGACCAAGTGCAGGGTCCTGCATCTGGGTCGAGGCAATCCCAGGCACAAATCCAGGCTGGGCAGTGACTGGCTGGAAGGCAGCCCTGAGGAGAGAGACTTGGGGGTGCTGGTGGACAAGAAGCTCAACATGAGCTCTCAGTGTGCAATTGCAGCCCGGAAAGCCAATCAGATCCTGGGCTGCATCAAGAGGAGTGTGGCCAGCAGGTCAAGGGAGGTGATTCTCCCCCTCTACTCAGCTCTGGTGAGATCCCACCTGGAGTACCGTGTTCAGTTCTAGAGCCTCTATTACAAGAGGGATATGGATATGCTGGAACGTGTCCAGAGAAGGGCCACAAGGATGATCAGAGGGCTGGAGCACCTCTCCTATGAGGACAGACTGAAGAAGTTGGGGCTGTTCAGTCTGGAGAAGAGAAGGCTCTGAGGTGACCTTATTGTGGCCTTCCCGTATCTGAAGGGGGCCTACAAGAAGGCTGGGGAGGGACTTCTCAGGATCTCAGGTAGTGATTGGACTAGGGGGAATGGAATGAAGCTGGAGGTGGGGAGATTCAGGCTGGAGGTGAGAAGGAAGTTCTTCACCATGAGAGTGGTGAAGCCCTGGAATGGGTTGTCCAGGGAGGTGGTTGAGGCCCCGTCCCTGGAAGTGTTTAAGCCCAGGCTGGATGAGGCTCTGGCCAGCCTGATCTAGTGTGGGGTGTCCCTGCCCATGGCAAGGAGGTTGGAACTAGATGATCCTTGTGGTCCCTTCCAACCCTGATTGATTCTATGATACTATGATACACACACTTCATACAATTTGTAGATTTAAGATAAATATATAAGGAGAAAAATAGTTTGGAGGTTGAAACACCAGCCAGAATCTGGAATCCCTTGTGTGTATAGCACAGGAAGTGCTCTGCGGAGTTTGTTGTCCTGTGTGCGTCCTGACCATCTGTCAAAGCAGGATATGGATGTGCGGTGTCTACTATGTATTTTTCTGAAGAAATTTGAGTACACAGCTTTAGTACAGGCTCTGGTTTCTATTTTTTTCTGACATACAAAATATAATGCACAGACAGGCTCTTGAGCACTGGCTTCAGCATTGCTTCCCCAGGTGCACAGTTCCTGGGCTAAGCAAATAAAAGGTTATTTTGAGAAAGTGCATAAGCCATTAGCAGAGCGATGGCTGGGGCAAAGGCTGTGCTGTGTGTTTGGCACATCATGGAAGGCATGAAAATGAAGATATATGAGACCAAAATGTATGAATGAGTGGGGAAGTGAGAGGTGACCGGAGGAGACTGGGTAGGAAGGGGAAATTAGAGAATATATTCCACTTAAAGAAAACTAACTCTGTGATGACAGAGGACTTCATTTGTAAAGATGGGTATTTTTCTTGCCTGTGGCTTCTTTGCTTCTGCCTTAAAAGGTGTAGGCAAAAAGTTAAGCTTGAGGACTAGTTTTTTTATTGTTGTTGTGGAGTGTTTGTTTGGGTTTTTTTTTTTGTTTGTTTGTTTTTTTTGTAGTGCTGACCTACTATAAGAGATTTCTGTCTTCTGCTTACCAAAACAAGAATGTCAACATTTCTCTGATGTGTATGTATTGCTACTTCATTTTTTGGAACCACCCAAGCAAGTTGTCAGATCCAACTTCACCACCTTAAACAATATGCTAAGTGAAAGCAGAGAGTGATTGCCCATTGGAATCGGCTACCCATGAGTCACCATCATTGGAGGTGTTCAGGAGGAGACTTGATGGGGTGCTTGGTGCCATGGTCTAGTTGTTTAGGTGGGTTGGATTGGTTGATGGGTTGGACACGATGATTTTGAAGGTCTCTTTCAACCTGGTGTATTGTATTGTGTTGTATTATTGTATTGTAAATAATTTTAGTTGGCTGCCCATATTCTCTTTTACCCTGGATCAACTGCTTCAGTGAGAACATTATTTTCTTGTTAAAATATAAAGTATTCTATTTTCAAGGAAAGAAGGTCTACTTCAGAGTTAAGACAGACTCATGCACCAGAAAGGAGTAGTGAAGCATGTCCAAAGAACTGTAAATCAAGTGAAAAACATGTTTGAGCTCTAGGACCAATGTCTTAGTGAAACACTTTTGGTCTGCTATATACTTCAGTAATGTGACTATTTATAGCATTGCAATAAAGAATAAAACCAGATAGAGGGATGAAAAGTTCTCCAATAGTGAGTGTGAAATTTGCTCAAGTATTTGCCTCATCTGCATGTTCTATGTAATGCCAGAGGGACCTGGTAAAGAATGATGTGGAAACTTCATATAAAATGCCTCTTTTCACACCTTGATCTGAGAAGCAGCCTCTCTCATGTTCATAGCAGCATAGCCAAGAACTACATGGGTGATGAAACTGTTTAGTACTCCAGAGCATCCTTCACTCCACCTCTTTCTCCCCAGGAAGTTCTGCAAAGTTATGGAGTGGTTCATCTCACATATTGTGGTGATGCTCGCTTTAGAGATCAGCAAGGCAGAGCTGCCACAATGAGTGATGGCACAATCTTTGCAAACTGATTAATGTGCCCGGGATACTGAAAATATTAAACTGGAGTCTTTAGTTAATCATAGTGCCAGGAGAACAAAACCAGAAAAAAGACTGATGTTGTGCTTCAAACAGCCTCCAGGGTGAGAGACACTCCAATGCACTCAAAGGGATTTGTAACTTAGGCTGCCACTCCCAATCATCCTTTATCCCCCACCTATCTGGCACACAAACTTTCCCCTTCTGCTGCTGGGAGCCTTTACGTTGTAATGCCAGCATAAAACGAAGCATCTCTGCAGGACAGGTTTTCTCCTGCTGTTTACCTGGCTGTGAAAATCATGTACTGACAATTGAATTTTGCAAAGCAAAAGTGAGTGTTCTACTTGTTGTTGTTTGCATGATACATTTTTTTCCCCTGGGGGACCGCACATTTAAGTCATCCATTATTTACAATTCCTGCTGAAATCAATGGGCCCTCCAAGTATGGAATGACTGCCAGAGCATCTCTACATCTGCATAAGTAATTGCTGCCTATCATACACTAAGTCTCCTGAAGAGCTTCTTAGCTCAAATGATTTCCAGTGGAGCTTACACTGAAAATATGCTTTCTTGTCATGCCATCAGTAGTTTTTAATATCAGCAAATATTGACATGTTATGAAACACTGAACTGTGAAAATACTAACTCTGTTTCAGCCTCCTGTGGTTCAGGAACACAGCCTCATACAGTTTTTTAAGATGTGGCTTCATCTCTGAAGTTCCAGGTTGCTAACAATTATGCAGGTAAATTAGTTAAAGTTGGTGGGAACATTCACCTGAGTAAGAATAATCTCACATGTGGGGAATCAATACAGCTTAAATGTTAACTCTTGATTACTAATACCTCTTTTACCATTCATTATGCACAATAAATCATAGGTCTTTAGCTGAACTACCTCAGTTCAATCATTTGCCATGATAGTTGTTTCCTATTTAATCGAAATGCAAAATTAATTGTATCTATCTGGTTAGGAAAAAGGAAAAGGCAAAAAGCCCCCAACAATATAACCAGCCTGCTACTGCTTGATTCTTTGATTTCCTACCATAATACTCTATTTGGGCTATGTTATTTTCTAGATGCTCCAGGTCTACTTTTATTATAACTGCTTAAAATGTGCTTTTTGTATAAAGGAGTTCATGTACTGTAGATTGAGATCTATCAGGTTTCACAGACTACAGTAAAGGGTAAAGCAATAACAATATGAACATGTGGTAACCAGGTGTCAGCCAAGCATGAAGTCAGGAAAAGGTCATAGGCAGCAGCTCACAGCAGCTCAGCAAGAAAGAGGAGAAAACAGAACCACTGATATTTCTTGAGTGCATTTTTCCGGACTCTTCAAAAATTCATATGAGACACTGTGTTGGCTCATGGATTTAATTTTCCTGTGAGTTCCCAGGAAAAAAGCCTTCTGAACTTAGTCTGATGAGGAACTGGAGATGGTGGTTCTGGTATCCAATGGTGTGGTTCCTTGACAGTGTGGTTCCATCCTTCCACAGCCCACCAGAAATAGTGCAATAGCACTAAAGATCCCAAAGGTTAGAACAACTCTTGGCCAAATTGCCCCAAATGCAGCCTTCTCTTCTCCTTTATAGGAATTGAATGTTTCTTTCTTTCCAATCTACAACAGGGCCACTCTGGCAATAGTTCAGACCTCTCTTCATTCATCTTTTGAAGAGGTACAGTGCATCTGGAGAGACACTCATGTGCTGGGGGAATAGCGCTCTCAATCTCACAGAATCACAGAATTTCAGGGGTTGAAAGGGACCTCGAAAGATCATCTAGTCCAACTCCCCTGCCAGAGCATGATCACCTACACCAGATTACACAGGAACTCATCCAGTTGAGTTTTGAATATCTCCAGAGAGGGAGATATTCTATATTGCATGTTATCAACTGAGTGTTACATTGGAAGCTTTGGATTTTATTATTACTTGTATTTAATGCTCTTGAAATCTCCGAGCTTCCTCCTCTTGGGGTGATGTTGTCTGCAAATCTGTTTTCTGACCAGCATCTTTCTTTAGTGAGCTCAGGGGTTTTGCATTTCATACGTAGAGAAAAGATGGCAGTCAAGCCTTGAAACTGCATGTTTAGGTTTCCTGGATAGAAACATTTCTAATTACTTACAGCCAAGAAGTCAATGCTATGCATTCTCCTATGTGGCATAAGACACTTAGTTGAGTAGTATCTCTCCATAAATCCAGAGTATCATAATATTTTTCCTTCTCTTGGTGTAGTTAATAATACTTGATGGTTTCAGAGAGGCATGTTTCAGTCCTTGTTCATCAGTAAGCTGAAGCAGTATTCTTTAATTGATCTGGGGAACCTGAAGCTGTGTTTCTATGTCAGTGTGTTGCTGTGTACTAACCCAGGTAAGTGCTAGCTCAGGTGTTTTTTTAAATGCTGTCTATTATGCAACATAATTGACACTGCCAGTTCTTTGTCTGGTTTTGACCACTGCAAAGGCACTACTGGCTCTTATTCAAGCTTGTGGAAGACTGACTGACTTGTAAGAATTAGTAAAACCTACATTTTATGATTTTATTAATAATTATTGTTATTATCATGTTCTTTCTCCTTTTTTGTCCTATGCACATATCTGGCACTATTCAAGTTATTACTTAACTTTTTTTATAAGGGTAAGGCATGACAGTGCATCTACTTCTGCACTGAGATTCTGCCACTGCTACACTCTTCTTCTTACAAAACTAAATAGACAGTATTTCTCAGCCTGAGAAGAGTGTGAACTATGAAGTTTCAGGAAGATACAAAAGGTCAGTAAAGAAGAATTCAGAAGTATTCAGTTAGAATGAATCAGGAGATTTATGGAGAGGGGGAAAAGAGGATAATAAAATTAAAACAGTCCTGAAGCATCATAGTTTTGCAGTCAGGAGTGATGGTACACCCTCATTAAGTTGTGGTATTTGGAACTTGTAACAGTCAGCTAGAAATGGGAAGGAGTAAAATCCTAATTATACTGGTGTTGATGAGCATTTTCCTCCATAATTTGGTGCAAAGATCATCACAGGGTGTTATTTCCTCTTTGCACATAACAATATTGTTTCAATAAAGAATCAAAAAAAATTTTCAGCACTCCATTTATAACTCAAGATTAGAAAGTGTGGAGACATCAGGCTGTTAAACATTCATGGGTTTTGTAATGGCTTTGTGAAGAAAGGATGCAGAGCCAGAAGGGAGTTCTGAGCGAGGTAGTCCAGCCTTTTCCAACTGTTTAACTTAAAGCTCTGCCTTTAAATTAGCCAGATATATTTTGCCTCCGGTCATTTAAATGAAAAGCTGTTAACAGATTTCATTACCTTAATGCTGAAACCTTAGAGATTGGCAAACTCATAACTAATTGGTAGTGAACTGTTTTCATTAATTTTCAAACAGAGGCATAATGAATATGCTATTGAAGACAAGAGAAAAGCCAACTGATGATAGAAATATTTTGTCCTCGTGGCTTGGACAGCAACACTCTGCGCTGAGTTAGGAACTGGCTGGAGGGCCGGGCCCAGAGAGTGGTGGTCAATGGTGCCACCTCCAGCTGGAGGCCAGTCACCAGTGGCATCCCCCAGGGATCAGTGCTGGGCCCCATCCTCTTCAATGTCTTCATTGGTGATCTGGATGAGGGGATTGAGACAGTCATCAATAAATTTGCAGATGACACCAAGTTGGGAGCAGATGTTGGTCAGTTAGAGAGTTGAAGGGCCCTGCAGAGGGACCTCGACCGACTGGACAGATGGGCAGAGTCCAGTGGGATAAAATTCAACAAGTCCAAGTGCCGGGTGCTGCACTTTGGCCACAACAACCCCATGCACAGCTACAGGCTGGGGTCAGAGTGGCTGGAGAGCTCCCAAACAGAGAGGGACCTGGGGGTGCTGATCCACAGCCACCTGAACATGAGCCAGCAGTGTGCCCAGGTGACCAAGAAGGCCAACAGCATCCTGACCTGCATCAGGAATAGTGTGGCCACCAAGAGCGGGGAGGTCATTGTGCCCCTGTACTCTGCTTTGGTTAGGCCACACCTCGAGTACTGTGTCCAGTTCTGGGCCCCTCAGTTTAGGAAGGACATCGAGACACTTGAACGTGTCCAGAGAAGGGCAACAAGGCTGGTGAGAGGCCTTGAGCACAAGCCCTATGAGGAGAGGCCGAGGGAGCTGGGGTTGCTTAGCCTGGAGAAGAGGAGGCTCAGGAGAGACCTTGCTCTCTACAGCTACCTGAAAGGTGGTTGTAGCCAGGAAGGGGTTGGCCTCTAGCAACCAGCACCACAACAAGAGGACACAGTCTCCTTGCTGCACCAGGGGAAGTTTAGGCTGGAGGTGAGGAGAAAGTTCTTCACTGAGAGAGTCATTCGCCATTGGAATGTGCTGCCCGGGAGGTGGTGGAGTCCCTGGAGGTGTTCAAGAGGGGACTGGATGTGGCACTTGGTGCCATGGTCTAGTCATGGGGTCTGTGGTGACAGGTTGGACTCGATGATCTTCGAGGTCTCTTCCAACCTTAGTGATACTGTGATACTCTATTAAGCAGCAGATGTTGGGTATGGAGTGATACAGGAAAAGGTGAAGTACAGTAGCTGTCCCACTCGCTGGATCTCAGAACTGACAGTCAGTGGGCAATGGTAGTCACTTTTTGAACCTCTAATCTTCAAAAAACATATTTCAAAGCCCATCAAGAAGAACTGCCAGCAACTTGTTATGGAAGTAGAGAGGAAAAATAAGCTGTTAGCATTAGGATATGACTTGCCATCTGGTTGTACTTAGTTCAGCAGGACAGAGGTTTGAAATCAAATGTGTGCTGCTGTACTGCAGAGTTCCTGCTCAGTCACTTAAAGGCATGGCTCTGTAGACATTACCAATATGTGTGCTTTGTGATCTTCCAAATACACTTGTATTTCTCGTTCTGATGGTGATCAGTATGTCTAGTTACACATGTAATTGTCAGTCCCTTGTAACTTATGCTTTAAAAATTCACTATAATTCAGTTAATGGAGTCATATGTCGAGTCAGCACTTTAAAAACTACATTGTTAGTCCAAGCTATATACATACATACACTTCAGTGCCAGTGAAAAGTATATCTGGAGCCAGATATTCCACTATGTCAAGTTCTGCTAATGTAATGTCAGCTGAGAATCTGGCTTGCAGTTAATCTTTTTCATTCCTAAACCTTTTGTACTAAAAACATAAGTTCTGTGGATGCATTTTCAGATGCTTTTTTAACCTGATTTAGAACTGTGCAATCTGACTGTTTAAAACGCACTTGTTTTGCACATGGTCTCTCCTGGTTTGAGGCCAGGCAGATCCTCCCTTGCCCCTAAAAGAGGCAAAAGGATGAGACTCACACAAATGGATTGCAGAAGTGATGGAAAGTTTAAATGGAAAAGCAATTAGTGTTTTACAGAGGTTGTAAGCACAGTGACAAAAGAATCCCTCAAAGCGTACAGAATCCCCAATAGCACACCCAAAGCCTCCCAACTCTTCCCTTTTCCCCACA
Source organism: Picus viridis (assembly GCA_033816785.1). NCBI lineage: Eukaryota > Metazoa > Chordata > Aves > Piciformes > Picidae > Picus > Picus viridis. Next base: position 11,814,512 of record CM066587.1, on the reverse strand, counting down.
CGAGGCTATAACCAAAACCCCCAGGGCTCTTTCTTCCCCGCCCCCCACCCCGCCCCCCCAACTGCTAGGCTAGTCTCAGGCTGACCAGGTCTGAGACTGCCCCTCCCCCCATCTCCTCTTGGCATTAGACCTGGACTGGCCTAAGAGACCTTGAGATAGTCCCCCACCATTACCTGATAGGGAGCATCTCCCACATGAGCAGAGAGGGAAGAAAGAGGAAGTGAAAGACCTTGCAGATAGATTTATAGGGCACAGGATATTGTGGGTGAAATTTGCTCAAGTATTTGCCTCATCTGCATGTTCTATGTGACCTGATGAAGAATGATATGGAAACTCCATACAAAATGCCTCTTTTCATCCCTTGATCTGACAAGCAGCCTCTCTCATGTTCATAGCAGAGTATGAAATACACTATTTCCTGTGTCCACCTACTGGGCTGGACACTCAGGACACCAGAGTTGTAACCTGTGTGGCAGCAACAGGAGGCACCCAGCCTAAACTGCCGCAGGTCACTGAGTTAACTGTGCATAGTGGTATCTGTTGGACTAATTAGAGATTAGAGAAAATTAAATTCTTCCTTATGCAAGTAAAAGTGTGCTTGTCACTCCCCTGTAGTTACATTCAAGCAGGTTATCACATTGTGATAGCTCATTACCAGTTGTGTAACCTTGCTCATCCATGTATGCCACACAGGGCACAGAGAGAACATAGGGCACAGAGAGTGTATAGTTGTTTTGACTCACTGTTAGGTGACACAACATGTTTTACTGCCCACCTCACAGCATACTTTGCATATTGCTCTATTTCTGCTTGTTATTCCTTTCTGGTCTCAATTAGATGTGTTTCTGCTAGGTATGACACCAGGGTCAAGAGAAAGTTGATAGAAAGCCTAAAAATTGTCTTCTGAGAATAGAATAGTAACACTAATTAAATCAATTAAAGATACTGGCTTTCTGCATTTGCTATAAAAGTGAGGTCTTCATATAAACCAAGACTAGCTCCCCAGTTAGGAGAAACAGGGAGCTGTTGGAGAGAGTTCAGCAGAGGGCTACAAAGATGGTGAGGGGACTGGAACATCTCTGATAAGTAGAGGCTGAGAAACCCGGGAGTGTTTAGCTCCAAGAAGGAAAGAGTGAGCGTGGATCTTATCAATATTTATCAATACCTAAAGGGTGGGTATCAAGATGATGGGGTGGAACTCTTTTCAGTGGTGCCCAGTGACAGGACAAAGGATGATGTGTCCAAAGTAGAACACAATCTAAAGATAAGGAAAAAATTCTTCACTTTGAGGGTGACAGATCACTAGAACAGGCTGCCCAGAGAGGTTATAGAGTCTCGCTCTTTGGAGACCCTCCCACATGCATTGTTGTGCAACCTGTCCTAGGTCAATATCCTTTAGCCAGGGGATGGACTTGATGATCTCTAGAGCTCCTTACTGTGTCCAGTTCTGGGCACCTCAGTTTAGGAAGGATGTTGACTTGCTGGAACGTGTCCAGAGAAGGGCAACAAAGTTGGTGAGGGGTTTGGAACACAAGCCCTGTGAAGAGAAGCTGAGGGAGCTGGGGTTGCTTAGCCTGGAGAAGAGGAGGCTCAGGGGTGACCTTATTGCTCTCTACAACTACCTGAAGGGAGGTCATAGACAGGCAGAGGTTGGTCTCTTCTCCCAGGCACCCAGCGCTGGAACAAGAGGACACAGTCTCAAGCTGCGCCAGGGGAGGTTCAGAGAGGATGTTAGGAAGAAATTCTACACAGAGTGAGTGATTGGCCATTGGAATGGACTGCCTGTGGAGGTGGTGGAGTCACCATCATTGGAGGTGTTTAGGAGGAGACCTGATAGGCTGCTTTGTTGCATGGTTTAGTTGATTAGGTAGTGGATTAGGTGGTGTTGGATGATGGGTTGGACGCGATGATCTCAAAGGTCTCTTCCAACCTGGTCTGGTCTATTCTATTCTATTCTATTCTATTCTATTCTATTCTATTCTATTCTATTCTATTCTATTCTATTCTATTCTCTTTCTCTTCTCTTCTCTTCTCTTCTCTTCTTTCTATTCTATTCTATTCTATTCTATTCTATTCTATTCTATTCTATTCTATTCTATTCTATCCTGTTCTGTTCCTTTCCTTTCTGCCCTCTACCATTCTTTGATTCTGTGGGACTACTCTATAAATTGCTTGCCTGAAGCTATTAATTTTTGAAATAATTGTCCCTTGATCAGCAACTGCTGGCAATACTAAGTCTATGCAAAGACTCATTTTTTTGCTTGCCAAAAATAAGGGATTGAAAACATCAAAGAATTGTTATGCTTACTCTGTATGATGACTTTAATTTTCTTTTTAATTTAAATGCAGTATCTGAGAGACATTGAAGTAGCTGGAAATGGTCTGTGACATTTTTTACACATACATATGTGTGTATATATATATATATACACACACACATATATATATATATGGTTTAATTTTACACACCTGGTTCAACTTCAGGGAGCTCCTCCAGACTTGCTCCTTAATAATAAACAGGTTTTGCAAGATTTACCTGTGTAAAACTGCAAATCTCTCCCAATTAACAGCTCCTGCTAAATGATATGGTCAATCAGCAAAGTTCAAGCAGCTGGAATATAATTTTGAGGGCTGCATTATCAAATTATGAGCAGATTAAAGTCATTATCAATTTAATCTAAAGTAATGTGCAAAAAGACATGCAGTTACCTTGGAGGAATGAATAAGCATATTAAAAGTGGCAAGGAAAGCCATCAGTTAAGCAACTGATAATCAATCTTGAAGGAGCTTAACAAGTGGCTGCATCATGAAATGGATGCTGTCATGAGCTGTAAACTTTCTAGTGGTGACAGTAGAAGGATAAGAAAAGGATTGGTTGAAATAAAAGTCTTAGAAATAATCAGATGAACAAGATACAGCTTTCATACATTTTAAAACACATCCCAATGATCAAATACTATTCAGAAATATAAAATCTGCTGAACAAAAACTTGAGAGAATTTTAGGGTGAAAAGAACTAATTCTTCAGTTCTTCCAAGAAAACTGTCTTTTCAGTTTCAAATCTAATTCCCCCACCCACCCCCTATTCTAGTTTTCACCTGTGTTTAATAATTTTCATGCTTCAAAACCAGAGCACCAAACAGAGAAATATAGCTTCATGCTAAACTTCATTTTAAAGCCCCACATTTCAGGTCACAAACAAACAAACAGAAGTTTAATTCTGAGAAAGAAGAATGTTGAGGTCAAGCCAACCTGAAGCAGGCATAATGCATTTCTGGGTTTTGTGATGGCAACATGAAACACCTTAGGGTGGAAAAAAGTAATTTTCAACAAGTCAGTCATGTAGAAATTGTATTTCCAATTGGAAATAAATCAAACAAACCCCCCAAAAAACCAAGGTTTTGATGCAGCATTTCTCAAGGCAGGATAACGGAATGCTCTAAAATAATTAACCCATCAGAAACAAAATGGATGGTGATCTTCCAGAAGTCCCAAGAGTGTAGCAAAATTCCAGCTGCATACATTTTCAGGTGGTAGTAAGAGCTGGAACAAACCTCCATGTAGTCAAGCTGATCATTGGTTGAGTTTCTTGAGGTTGTTCACTTTTCACAGTATCACAGTATCACCAAGGTTGGAAGAGACCTCAAAGATCATCGAGTCCAACCTGTCACCACAGACCCCACGACTAGACCATGGCACCAAGTGCCACATCCAGTCCCCTCTTGAACACCTCCAGGGACGGTGACTCCATCACCTCCCTGGGCAGCCCATTGCAATGGCGAATAACTCTCTCGGTGAAGAACTTTCTCCTCACCTCCAGCCTAAACTTCCCTGGCACAGCAAGGAGACTGTGTCCCCTTGTTCTGGTGCTGGTTGCTAGGGAGAAGAGGCCAACCCCTTCCCGGCTACAACCACCTTTCAGGTAGTTGTAGAGAGCAATGAGGTCTCCCCTGAGCCTCCTCTTCTCCAGGCTAAACAACCCCAGCTCCCTCAGCCTCTCCTCATAGGGCTTGTGCTCAAGGCCTCTCACCAGCCTTGTTGCCCTTCTCTGGACACGTTCAAGTGTCTCGATGTCCTTCCTAAACTGAGGGGCCCAGAACTGGACACAGTACTCGAGGTGTGGCCTAACCAAAGCAGAGTACAGGGGCACAATGACCTCCCCGCTCTTGGTGGCCACACTATTCCTGATGCAGGCCAGGATGCCATTTGCCTTCCTGGCCACCTGGGCACATTGCTGGCTCATGTTCAGGCAGCTGTCGATCAGCACTCCCAGGTCCCTCTCTGTTTGGGAGCTCTCCAGCCACTCTGACCCCAGCCTGTAGCTGTGCATGGGGTTGTTGTGGCCAAAGTGCAGCATCCGGCACTTGGACTTGTTGAATTTTATCCCATTGGACTCCGCCCATCTGTCCAGCTGGTCGAGGTCCCTTTTGTGGTCACATCCTTCATCTTGATGTTACTAAGATGCCCTCATGAATAACTGTCTTTTGGCATTGCTGTTTTATGGTATTTATTTCCTTTCTTTTCATGTGTTGAAACCTTCATTGTTTTAATTAAATTCAGCTTGGAAAGTCGTTAGTAAAAAACATTAGGTACATTCTAGCAACTCGGGTTTTGAGTCTAGTCTCTGATTTATAAATGCATATGCATCATGTAATGCCTCTGTTGTTTTAAAGGCTTATTACTGTCATCTCACTGCGGCTATGTTATCATTTTAATTATGCATCAGGAGCAAGAAGTAAAAGAAAGAAGAAAAAAAACCAACCATACCACAGATCAAGTATTCATCAAGCCCATGAGAAATATCCAACTCATGGGACTTCAAATGAGGTATGAACAGCTTTAAAATATATATCAGAACTCTGCTCTTTTGAATCCCATATCTCATCTTAGCTCCAGTGATGCCATTGCAGTTACTGAGTTAAGACTGTTGCAGGCTTAACAATTAATATAAAATGGCTTGTGTGGCTCATCTACTGCATCTGATACTTCTTTCACAAAATAAATGGATGAGGCAATAAACATATTTGAATATATTTTTTAAAAGATTCATCAGTCAGAACAAATAGAATCATAGAATTGTTAGGGTTGGAAGGGAACTCAAGGATCATCTAATTCCAAACCCCCTGCAATACTGGCTAGGCCACACCTTGACTACTGTGTCCAGTTCTGGGCCCCTCAGTGTAGGAAGGATGTTGACTTGCTGGAACGTGTCCAGAGAAGGGCAATGAAGTTGGTGAGGGGTTTGGAACACAAGCCCTATAAGGAGAGGCTGAGGGAGCTGGGGTTGCTTAACCTGGAGAAGAGGAGATTCAGGGGTGACCTTCTTGCTCTCTACAACTACCTGAAGGGAGGTTGTAGACAGGCAGATGTTGGTCTCTTCTCCCAGGCAGCCAGCACCAGAAAAAGAGGACACAGTCTCAAGCTGCACCAGGGGAGGTTCAGGATGGATGTTGGGAAGAAGTTCTATACAGAGAGAGTGATTTGCCATTGGAATGGGCTGCCCAGGGAGGTGGTGGAATCACCATCATTGGAGGTGTTCAGGAGGAGACTTGATGGGGTGCTTGGTGCCATGGTTTAGTTGTGTAGGTGGGTTGGATTGGTTGATAGGTTGGACGCGATGATCTTGAAGGTCTCTTCCAACCTGGTCTGGTCTATCCTATCCTATCCTATCCTATCCTATCCTATCCTATCCTATCCTATCCTATCCTATCCTATCCTATCCTATCCTATCCTATCCTATCCTATCCTATCCTATAGGCAGGGCCACCTCACACCAGATTCAGGTTGCCCAGAGCCAGCCTGGCTTTCAAAACCTCCAGGGATGAGGCTTCTACTACCTCCCTGGGCAGCCTGTTCCAATGTTTCACCACCTTCATGGTGAATAACTTCTTCCTAATATTCAATCTGAATCCACCCATTTCTATTTTTTGTTTCCATTCTGCCTAGGCCCATCATCAAAAATAACATTTTTCAGTCAAAGACTTTCTACTTGTGATCAGTATCAATGGAGTTTCGTATCTTGGAGCAACCTTCTTGACCTGACTCTCTTCTATAAAAAAATGAATGATAGTAGCTGACCCAAGTTGTTACAATTTCGTTGCAATCAAACAATGAAAAGCCTCCATACAAATGCAACTCTGATGTGTCAGAATGAATCATTTAATTCAAAGTGTTTCTATTTCTTTTTGGGTTTATTTTTTTCACCCCAAAAATGGCAAACAAACAAAAACTCCAGAAACAAAGAAAACACAAAAACCATCCACAACTTTTTCCACTGGTACCACTAATTGAAGGAAAAAAGGGTCAAGTAGATTGCTTTACCTTGCACTTGGTGCACACAACATTCACTGCAGAAAATCCAGTTACACTGACATTTTTACACAGTTTTAAATTTCCTTTAACATGTTTTGGCTTCATGTAGTCAGGTGCTATAGGGTATAAGAAACTGAGAAAACTGGAAAAGAAATAGGTGGAGGAAGATAAATCAGTGTATTGTTTGTTGTTTTTTTTTTTTCCCTGAATATATTTATGCACTTTAAAAATGCAAACTAGGCCACTTCATTCCAAGGAAGAGTTAATGAAGCTCTTCACAGAAACATGACCGTTCTGTACTAAAGGATGTTATGTAAAAAACGTTGGGAGCAAGTGTTGATCTGTTAGAGGGTAGAAGGGCTCTCCAGAGGGACCTTGACAGGCTGGACAGATGGGCAGAGTCCAACATGATGGTGTTCAACAAGTCCAAGTGCTGGGTACTGCGCTTTGGCCACAGCAACCCCATGCAGTGCCACAGGCTGGTGTCAGAGTGGCTGGAGAGCAGCCAAACAGAATGGCACCTAAGGGTACTGATTGACAGAGACTGAACATGAGATAGCAGTGTGCCAAGGTGGCCAGGAAGGCGAATGGCATCCTGGCCTGCATCAGAAATAGTGTGGCCAGCAGGAGCAGGGAAGTCATTGTGCCCCTGTACTCAGCACTGGTTAGCCCAACCTTGAGTACTGTGTCCGGTTCTGGGCCTCTCAATTTAAGAAGGACATTGAGACTCTTGAACATGTCCAGAGAAGGGCAATAAGGCTGGTGAGAGGCCTCGAGCACAAGGCCTGTGAGGAGAGGCTGAGGGAGCTGGGGTTGTTTAGCCTGGAGAAGAGGAGGCTCAGGGGAGACCTTATTGCTGTGTACAACTACCTGAAGGGAAGTTGTAGCCAGGAGGGGGTTTGGTCTCTTCTCCCAGGCAACCAGCACCAGAACAAGAGGACACAGTCTCAAACTGCACCAGCGGATGTTTAGGCTCAAGGCAAGAAGAAAGTTCTTCACCGAGAGAGTCGTTCATCTTTGGAATGGGCTGTCCAGGATGGTAGTGGAGTCACTGTCTCTGAAAGTGTTCAAGAGGGGATTGGATGTGGCACTTGGTGCCATGGTTTAGTATTCATGTTCTTTGAGGTCTCTTCCAACCTTATTTATTCTATGATTCTAAATATGCAGCATGATTAGATCCTTGTTGAATGTTTCACCTGCTTACAAGGACAGGGAAAGCTTTATGGAAGAGATGTGATGAAGAAAGAATATATTACACAATATTGGTGAAGATAAAGATAGAAGAAATCATTGTGGCCATGTGATTTCTATCAGAAGCTCAATCTGACAGCAGGAGAAGGGAAAATGTTGGGAGTGAGCCCAGACTGGAAGGGATCCAGGCAGAAGTTGTGGCCACTGGGAGAAACAAATGAATTCAGCAAACAGGATCAAGAAGGCTTAGGGAAAAATGAGAACAGGCAACAGTTACAAATCAAAGCAGAAGTCATTCCAACTGGACAAAAGAAAAAAATGGCAATATGGGCAATTAAACACCAATGTGGGATGTCTGAAAAGGTTGTGCAAAATGGATGTGAGGTGTCTTATCCATGTGGGTAACATTCCCCACCTCTCTGGTGGTCTGCCTTTTAGGGTGGTTTTAAAAGCACTGTCCCCTTGTGTGGTGAATTGCAAATGTTAATGAATATTGATCTGTTGTAAATTACCCAGGGAGAGCAATGCTGCTGTAGATTAGCTTTCTGCATTGCTTAGCAGTCTAGGGAAAAGACCTGTCCTGGGCAGTAAGAAACATTGCAGAGGAAACAAGAAAAGACCAGGTACCTAAAAGGCACTGAACCCTTGCTTGATTAGAAATGGGCATTTTGAGTACAAAACAAGCAGATAAACACAAATACATGGAGTCCTTGACAAAAGATAAGTAAGTCCTTCATTTTTTTCTTAACAGAGGAAGGTATTTTTTTCCAGCAGAACAGGTTGAATATTGTTTTAAATCAATGATCATTTTATTACAGAATTTCCATTAGAGTTCTCTAAGACCCTATAAACCAGCAGTCCACTGCAATGTACAATTACACCAGTGTGAATTGTTGAATTGCATCTGGATCTCAGAAGCTGCATACATTGTTGTTTTCTTTGCCTTCCAGATATAAGCAAATGGCAGTGTTATATGCAATGTGGCACTGATCTACTGGCTGCAAAGCCCTGCTCTGAGGAAAAGTCTGTGTGCTGGTATTACTCTGGATGAAGAACACGCTGTGTAAAAGTAAGAGCCATACAACCTATTCATTTAGTTATGCTTTTCAAAATCTCCTCCCATGATTTTTGAATGTCTTGGCTGATCACTCTGAAACTTCTGCACTTTTGCAAGTGTGATATCAGCACTTCTGAAAATCAAACCTAGAAGTAAAATTCCTTATCTTATCACTTAAAAAAGATTCATCTCTGAGTGTGTCCACCTGATGTGCTTGTAGGTGAGTACAAATAGTATGTCTACTGCATATCATGTAAAATTTTACATAGCATGCATTTTGTAATCTAGACTTGCTGAGGACTGTTCTGTGCAAATCTGCTAGTTCTTATTTTATATACATAACTCCATGTAGCTAGACTCATAAAACCATGTCATGGATAAATTGCTTTATTTGACCTGACTAGAGGTCAAGAGATAATCCCCAGAGATTTACCAAGAGATAATCCCCAGACAAAAAAACACAGTGAAGGGGAGTGTTCACTTATAACTGTTCTAAGTATTTTCACAATGTTACCCTTTCCTAATGTACAATAGGGTAGGGTAGGATAGGATAGGATAGGATAGGATAGGATAGGATAGGATAGGATAGGATAGGATAGGATAGGATAGGATAGGATAGGATAGGATAGACCAGACCAGACCAGGCTGGAAAAGACCTTTGCGATCATCGAGTCCAACCTATCATCCAACACTATTTAATCAACTAAACCATGGCACCAAGCGCCCCATTCAGTCTCTTCCTAAACACCTCCAGGGACGATGACTCCCCCACTTTCCTGGGCAGCCCATTCCAATGCCCAGTCACTCTTTCTATGAGGAGCTTCTTCCTAATATCCGGCCTAATCCTTCCCTGGCCCAGCTTGAGACTGTGTCCTCTTGTTCTGGTGCTAGTTGCCTGGAAGAAGAGACCAACCCCCACCTGGCTACAACCTCCCTTCAGGTAGTTGTAGAGAGCAATAAGGTCACCTCTGAGTCTCCTCTTCTCCAGGCTAAGCAATCCCAGCTCTCTCAGCCTCTCCACATAGGGCTTGTGTTCCAAACCCATCACCAGCTTTGTTGCCCTTCTCTGGGCACGTTCCGGCAACTCAATGTAAGTTGATTGAAAAAAAAGAAAAAAAGATTAGAATATAGCATGTTGCTTGATAACCAAAGAACCTGAAAATAATCCAAGAACTTAGAATGAGAATTTAGTGCTTGAATTGGTTTTGCCATTCTAACTTACACCCAGACTTTCAGCTGGCATTAAATGGGGTCAACTCATGCTGACTGTAAGGGAGCTACAGGCAGTGGTACCAACTGAATAGCAGAACCATAGAATCACAGAGATTAGAGAAGACCTTAAGTTCCAACATAAACCTAACAGTGCCAAGCCCACCACCAAACTGTGTTACAGTATCACAGTATCACTAAGGTTGGAAGAGACCACGAAGATCATCGAGTCCAACCTGTCACCACAGACCCCATGACTAGACCATGGCACCAAGTGCCACGTTCAATCCCCTCTTGAACACCTCCAGGGATGGTGACTCCACCACCTCCCTGGGCAGCACATTCCAATGGCGAATGACTCTCTCTGTGAAGAACTTTCTCCTCACCTCCAGCCTAAACTTCCCCTGGCACAGCTTGAGACTGTGTCCCCTTGTTCTGGTGCTGGTTGCTGGAGAGAAGAAGCCAACCCCTTCCTGGCTACAACCACCTTTCAGGTAGCTGTAGAGAGCAATAAGGTCTCCCCTGAGCCTCCTCTTCTCCAGGCTAAACAACCCCAGCTCCCTCAGCCTCTCCTCATGGGGCTTGTGCTCAAGGCTTCTCACCAGCCTTGTTGCCCTTCTCTGTCTCGATGTCCTTCTTAAACTGAGGGGCCCAGAACTGGTCGCAGTACTCAAGGTGTGTCTGTGTTCTGAAGTGGCACACCCAGTTGTCTTTTAAATACCTCAACCACTTCCCTGGGCAGACTGTTCCAAAGCTTGGTAATCCTTACAATTAAGGATTTTTTTCCTGATGTCTAATCTAAAACTCCTGTGGTGCAACTTTAGACTTTTTCCTCTTGTCCTACCCCTTATTACTCAGGAAAAGCAATGTCTGGCTTGAGCTGGGCTGGTTGTAAATATTTTGATGCTTTCCATTTCTAGAACCATCACGCACTTGAGCAGACTGTTGCATCTGAGAGGAAAAAAAACCACAACACATTTTTCTAATAGGTATATTGATTCACTAGCATGGAAGTACCACTTGATATTTCAGCATCCATGGGTCAGAGGGAGATGTTTTGTGCAACACATGGCATTTTGTGGCTAATCTCAAAATCAAATGAATGTTGCAGAAGAAAGATCCACATTTTGCAGTACTGAACTTTTGTAATTATTACATTTTCCTTTTTAATCACATAAGGTAATTAACATTAACTTGAACATCTTAGAACATCTTCATTAATGTGTAGCTTAAAGAGCAAATCCCTCTAAGTAATAGGAAATAGATGCGGACAGGACACTGGAACAATAAACAGATCTATTAGTTAAGTTTTAAGATGGCCAAGGTCACCTGTATGGTATTTTCCCAGATGATTCTCAAATATCTCTTGATCTGTGAAGGTCTGGATAAGGAAACTGCAGAATCAAATGAAATCAACATTTAACAGAATCCTCTTTTGTTTTGGTAACTTTGATTTTACGCTTTTGAAATTATGCCACACTTCTGACCTCTATCTCCTAGAAACAGTGACTACTCAGGGAGACCTCATTGCTCTCTACAACTACCTGAAAGGTGGTTGTAGCCAGGAAGGGGTTGGTCTCTTCTCCCAAGCAACCACCACCAGAACAAGAGGACACAGTGTCAAACTGTGCCAGGGGAAGTTTAGGCTCGAGGTGAGGAGAACGTTCTTCATTGTCATGAAGTTTGTCATTGGAATGTGCTGCCCAGGGAGGTGGTGGAGTCACCATCCCTGGAGGTGTTCAAGAGGGGATTGGACGTGGCACTTGGTGCCATGGTCTAGTCATGAGGTCTGTGGTGACAGGTTGGACTCGATGATCTTTGAGATCTCTTGCAACCTTGGTGATACTGTGATACATTTGAATTCATACATTTGGAAACAAAGCACATTTAGTATGGTGTGTGCTTTCTGGTATCTACTAGTTAAAATGAAGAGACACTTGAATGTAGGTAAAATTCATACCTCCCTTTTTAGTGCCTAGATGGATACACTTGGTGCAGAATCCTGTAAAGGCAGTAAAGAAGGGAGGTAGCTCAGCCTACCGGACACTGGTATTGTTGCCTGGTACTGTTGGGAATTCTGAACCTGTTTTGTGCTTCACATTCACAATTCCATGTGCATGCATGGAGTAGCTCTCTAACAAATGCAGAAGCAAAAAGTTGACATAGTGTCTTCCTACAAACTTCTGTAGGCAGTGGCTTTCCTGCGTCACAAAAGCTCTTAATATTTCAGGCATTCTCATACTCTCTATAGAACATCTGTGTAGAAATTACAATCTGTTGAAGTGATGGCTAGGCTGGGATGCCAGGAAGCCATACCCGAGCTTGCAGATGGAAACTATGAATCTTTATCTCCCCTAGCAAAAAGGAAAAGCCTATTTTCTGAAAGAGGAATAGAATAGAATAGAATAGAATAGAATAGAATAGAATAGAATAGAATAGAATAGAATAGAATAGAATAGAATAGAATAGAAGGATGATCTTAGCTGCAAATTTAGATAGGCAGTAGATTACCATATTGGATCATCTCTGGGATCCAGTTGCATATGTTCTCTCTGATTCTGAATATAATCAAGATCAAACATTTAAACAGGATTTCTCAACTTTCACCATGGAAGGCAGGCCATTTCATAAAATTTGTCTCAGATTTTCACAGGGATGTCTTTGTGTTCGTTTGTTTTCTTTTTCTTCAGAAACAACTTCCTCAAACCTCTGTATCAAAACTTATATGAATGCTGGGCATGGGAAGAAAGCCAGGTGTTTTGCCACTCTATGCTTACAAGCATTTCCTATGCTCCTTCCAAAGAAGGTGCACGTGAGTTCACACAGAATCCAATAATGAGAAACCATGAAAAAACCTGGATGTTTCCAATTCTGATTAAGGTCTTACAGCTCTTTAGGTAGATTTTATCTGTCTTTCCTAATTAGCAATGAATAACTGTTCATTGCCATCATCAGCAAGGGTCTACTCCATGGACTAAAGGAAGGTTTGCAACATACCTTTTTTCTCTGAGGCAAAACCAAGTCAAAGCACACCAGGAGATAAATACCTTTCAATTACCTTCATTGTTGTCTTCCCTGTTTGGAGGAGACTGAGTCTCTGAAAACAGAACTCATCCATCAATTAGTGTAGACTATTGGATTCTTCAGCTTCTTGTTGTTAGGTACACCTTTCTTATCCACAGATCCTATTAGAGTATTTTAGGACAAAAGCTACACAGATAGGAAGAACGCCCATCCATACCTGCTCATCAGCTTGGTTAGCTGAGTATTTCTAACCTTGAATTCTGCAACAGGATCTCAACTGTATTACCAATACACTCATTCTGGGGCATAATATCCATTTATCACAGAAAAAAAGAAAAACAAACCCACACAACAGTGGAACAGCAGTAAATGAAATTAAAGTAATTTTAGTCTACACAGAGATTTGCATTAACATCAAGGAATATTTGTCCAAATGAATGTTTATTCAATATAAAAGAGTTGCACAGAAGCTATTCTGCACTGTTTTGGTGTAGAGTTGGAAGTGTTCTGTAGGGACCGAAAGTCAGGCTTGTAGAAATCTGTCAAAATCCTTTATAGGCACATTTAATGTGTGTACTTTGGAGCTGCCACTAACTGCTTACATTTTCCTAAGGTACAGGAGCTCCCTAGGAAACCAGATCTCTGTGACCTGCTTTTGCAACCTTTGGCTGTGCTTTGAGGTTCATTCTTTCATCATGCAGTGTCTCAAATCTGCATTTTCTAGATTAAAATTCTATTTTGCATGAATTGGTCTTTTTAATACTGTTCCTAGGAAGGTTTTCAGCAAAGGACACTGCAGTGTATGTGTTTGTGCTCAAGAAAGCACCAGAGGAAAAATTGGAGAGTAAGCTTGCAATGCCTAAAAACCTCAGGCTATAATCAGTTCTCCATGTGTGCCTAACCACTGATGACGCTGTGGGGAGTTACAAGTGTATCATGTTGAGAATACATCTCACACAGCTTCTGTCTAAAAGTCAAGGTTTATTCATATGATATAATTAAATAAATACAAGAGGGAAATAGGCTGATTACTGATATGAAACTCTAAATCATAGTCCAGCCTGCAGAAAGCGTATGGATGTGAATAGATCCTGTCGAAGGCAGAAGCAGTTCAGTGTTTAATGGAATTTCACTACAGGGGAATACACTTTCCATCGTCCTAGTAAGTGCTATTATGAGAATATTTGTCCTTGAGGAAATACTGCTTTTTAAATGATTATTATTTTTTTAATTGAGAGACTATTTTTCTATTAGAAGTGGATCTGTAGATAGAAATTAATATTTCTAAATTGAAGTGTTGGTCACAAGGATATGATCTACTTCAATATCAGTATGCTGTCTGCTCAAGGACCATATGCCAGTTTAATTTTTAACCCTTGCAAACAGCATGTGTGGATATATATACTCAATAGACCTGTGTGTGTGCAGATACAAGCTGTAGTCCTGATTGGCTATGTGCAAGCCAGTGTAAGTCTCTGATGGTCTTTAGTACTGCTGAAAGGCACATTACTTTTATTCTGGTGCACACCTTGCTAAGATACAGCTTCCAGTGTGGCACCAATTCAGGCACAGTTGATTAAATGCAACAAAGGCACACAATTACCTGCTTGCTTCCATGCACATGTGCCAAATGATTTCACAAGCAATGCTCAGTTTCTCATGACTGTTTGCATTCTTCCCATATCATAAATACAGTTTGCCAAGATGTTAAGAATACTCACAACATCCTTTTGAGATTGTTCTTCCAATAGAATCATAGAATCAATAAGGTTGGAAAAGACCTCAAAGATCATCAAGTCCAACTTGTCACCCAACACCTCATGACTACTAAAAAATAGCACCAAGTGCCACATCCAATCCGCTCTTGAACACCTCCAGGGACGATGACTCCACCACCTCCCTGAAAAGCCCATTCCAATGGCTAGCAACTCTCTCTGTGAAGAACTTTCTCCTCACCTCATGCCTAAACTTTCCCTGGTGCAGCTTGGGACTGTGTCCTCTTGTTCTGGTGCTGGTTGCCTGGGGGAAGAGACCAACCCCTTCCTGGCTACAACCTCCTTCAGGTCATTGTAGACAGCAATAAGGTCTAAATAGTTTTGATTGCATGCAGGTGAGATGCTGATACAGCTATTCTTAACACTGAGTTAAAGAAAGAAGCATCTGTGGTGACAGGGCTTTGCAGTTTATTAGACTGGCCAGCACAGTGGGAGAGCATAAAGCACTAAAAACACAGCCTGGGGCTTAGTTTGGGCTGAAAGAAATGAACCTGAGAGGTATTAACAGTGTGTGGAACAGTGCAAAACAACAAAAAACTAAATGAGCAACTGAGTCCTGAATGAGCTGAATCTTGGGTCGATTCCCCTCTCCTCTTGAGTATATATATGTGTGTGCATATATATAGCCCTCTGAAAGAAAGCAGATTGACAGAAAAGGAATAGATTCAGACAAAAGGCACAGAAAACCCACGTAAATTGTATTTGGAGAATATATTCTGGGGGGTCAGTTCAGGCTCTGTGTGGGCAGCCCTCAAGAACTGTCTTTGTCTTCACACCTCTGTAAAAGTGACTGAAAATTTCACGCTCCTGATAGGCACCTCTAGGATTCTAAAAAAAGATGCTCTGGGAATTTGCCACTATTTTTACCTAAATTGAGCCTAACCCACGTCTTTGATTACCCCCAAGTTAGGAGAAAAGGGAAACATAAGTCACATAAGTAATGTTCTATTTTGGAGCTAGTGCTAGATTACATTTTGTGTTGGGCGTAATTGATCATTGTAATTTCTTCTGATCATCTGAGGCAATTACACTAAAAGATAGATCCTTCTCTGGCCTTATTAATTCAAATAGCCATTTTTTCATCTCCCAAATGCCTATCCTGTCTCTTCCCGTTGACTTATACACAGAATCCACTTCTTGTGCCAGATTGTCTTTCACAGGGAGATACCTGCAACTAAGATGATATTTAATATACAAATGTTGAAGAATCAATGCTTTAATTAAATTAAACCAGAAGGAGCTTATGATGTTTTTTCTGCTGATAGGTGTGGGTAAAACTCAGCTGAAACGAATGTACTGACATCATTTAAATTAGCACAGATTTTTGGCCTTGATTTGCAATCCTGGAAAGAAGTGTGGCATTCTGCTGTTTTCCCTCCTTGTAATGACAGAAGCTTTCACAATAAAGATCTCTTTTAATTTATGACTTGCCATAAAAGGCATTGCATGACAGGGTTCTCTGGTAGTGTAGTCTCCTGACAGGGACAGAGCAGCTATTCATTATACCTTATGCTGTGCCAACACTTATCATGCTCCTTACCCCACCAGTCTATCTCATTATTCTCCAGGAAAGCCATTTTAGGAACTGCCAGCAACTTAAATTATAAATGGGTTTATGCCACTTTTGGTTTTGAACAAGGAGACAGACATTTGTGAAATAGGAACATGGGGTTGTGCCAGTTGATAATGTGTTGTGACAGAGTGACTCATCTAAACAACACAATATCCCTTCTCAACTAAAATTTGAAGTGGCATCGTTATATATATTAATTTCCTCAGATGAATTTGTGCAGCCAGAAAGATATAACCAAACAGTCTGAATCTGTAACTTGTCTCTTAACATTTAATTTCTTTCTTTTTCATTTGTTTTTGGTTTTGTTTGTTCAGGTTGGGGCTTTTTGTTGGCTTGGGTTTTGGTAAATAAGAGAAAATAATTTGTTTCCATTGCAAAAATTCAGGCTTGGAAATTCCTGTGGATGATAGGTTAGCACAGGATGAAAATGAGATAAAACAATTTCACATGAAAATGAAACTGGAGTGATGGCACTGTAGTGAGCAGCATTACTCTGAATTTAAACAGCATAAATAAGTCTGACATCTGGTCTTAAGTCTAGGTAGTCTGACAGTTGCTCTTGACCTGACTTGGCATCAATACACAGAGGGGTGATATTATCCTGGCTGTCTGAGAAGCATCTAGAAATGATTTGACAACCTTGAAAGGAGAAACTTTAAAAGGTAAGGCAGAGTAATACAGTGAAACCTACCTGTGTACCATGAAATCCAAGCAGGGCGAGTTGGGTGTATTGCTGAGCAGAGTGCCACTTTAATTGTGGTGGCATAGCAGGAAGGTGGCTTCATATTTTACCATCTCTTTATTATGGCCCTCTGGCTTTGCTCTGATGTTAATTCGTTGTAGTTGGCTCATTATTTAGGGTTTTTTTTTCCTGATCTATTCTGCAGAAATTATACTGAAGTTGTAGATCTCTTTTGGGTTCACTGAATGCTGATATGATCATAAGAGAAGTGTTCAGCTTACAGCTGTGGGTATATAAACTGATTTTTAGTCTGCTGATATTTTTTAAAAATGTGTTTAAAATAGTTTGGAGGCAAAGAGAATGTTTAGTTTAACTCAAGATATGTTTCTTATCTGATGTCTTACCAGCTGCCCCACTGGTTAATGCCCTTTTTGCTTCATGGAGAAGACCTGTCTACAGAGAGATGAGTGATCTTGCTTGCTTGTTTTTGCTGCAGTGGTTACCATGTGATGTTTTCACATGATCTCTTTCTCAGGGAAAAACAAAAAACCCCACAACAACAACAAAAACAACAAACCCCCACCAAACCAAACCAAAACCAACCAACCAAAACAAAACCCCAAACCAAACAACAAAACCAAACCAAAAAAAAAAAAAAAAAAAAAAAAAAAACCAAACCAAACCCAAACCCAACACACAAAACAAAGACCACTGAACAAAACCCCAAACCAACCAACCCACCCAACAAAGAACAATTGAGTAAAGGAAAGGTAACTGCTTAGTGATGTCCATTCCTCAGTAATCAGCATTTTCAAGTAGAAGTGGCTCTTATTGACAAAGGAGAAAAGTTTCTCAGTATGGCTCAGCTGGACAATGGGTGGAGTGTGTGAATCTGTTTTAACTCTACTGCAAAGGGAAAGGTGAATGTGTGTTTTTCTTGGGTTTATATACTGTTTGTTTGTTTTCTAAGATCCTTGAAAGCCGGGAACTGAAATTATTCTTTCTCTCTTGCCTTTCTACTTTATGAGTCTGCTTTGATGGTGTATGAATGGTTGACTGATAGCTCTGATTGCAGTACCAGTGGCTCTGGTGTTTACTGAAAAAGAAAATTAATGTAATGGGGGGGGGGGGGAAAGTACCTTAAATATGATCACTATAACTATGCTAATTTGTCTGAAATTAATAGGGATAATATATTTTGGAAAAGGTGGTAATAATAGTACATTGAACTTAACCTCTTTCATCTGAAATTTAGAAAGATTAACTAATTAAACATCAATTCCCTTATGAGTTATAAATTTGCAGGAACCACTGTATTTACTTGACATCTCTAAAAGCTGAGGTATTCATTGTGGTTTTAAGAAAGCTTTATAATAAATATTCTATAACAGATGACACTCTAAACCAATGTTGGGTTAGAAAGTGAAGGATACAGAAATAGAGCTTTTCTATGGGAGTGAACCCAGGAAACTTGAACTGAATGAGCTCTGGAAGTCAGTCAAACTTCACTAAACCCTGGTGTGTAAATTTATGTTCAAAAGTGCAGCTGTCACAACTGGAGAGGAGTAAATATGATCATTATGCAGAAAATTTCTCATGTAGCTTGTCCTGATTCACACTCCTGACTGCAAGCATGGAGTCAATGTGATAATGGGAGTGACTGGAAGGTATGAAACATTTAAATCAAAATGAAACTACTTTGCACAGTTCAAAATGTGACATGACAGTTTTGAATATTTATCAACAAAGCTGAATTTTACTGAGGCAGGTAAAAACTCTTGCATGAAGTGAGAGAATGTGATTTTGGTTCACTGTTGCAATGAAACTTCTTGAATATTCCAGTGGCTTTTGAATTTTAAAAAAGTCAGGATTTTCTGTTGGATATTGAAAGACACAACTCCCAAGAGCTGTACAAACCCACTCTTAGTTCTAAGGGAATGAGTGAGCTGCAAGGAATCAGGGACAAGGGGCTGTGAAGCAAGGAAGGGCTATTGTGACTTGAACAGAAATGACTGGCCATTGGAATGGGCTGCCCAGGGAGGTGGTGGAGTCACCATCACTAGAAGTGTTTAAAAAGACTGGATGAGGCACTTAGTGCCATGGTTTAGTTGATTAGATGGTGTTGGGTGATAAGCTGGACTCGATGATCTCAAAGGCCTTTTGCAACCTGTTTATTCTGTATTTTGTATTCTGATCTTGGTGCAAATGTAGGAAAGACATAGTAACAAGGCATAACAACAAGTGTAATATTACACATCAAGGATATAAAACAAGCCCAGCATGGCAGCTCACATTACATCTGGGTAGTGTCACTAAGGCACTGCAACCTCTGATGCTACTGCCCCTTCCTGCTTATTTTAAAATGTTTCTCCCACTCCCTCTCCTCCCCTGATGGAGTGAGTAATGTGTTGGAGAAGAAATGATCATTCAGAGCAGCATCAGGCAGCAGTGATACGGATGGTACAGTTGTGCTATGAGACAGGCACTGACGTTTGCAGACAGGATGAACTGCAAGCTAACATTGAGAGAACATTTCAGGGAGCTGTG
This sequence comes from Picus viridis, assembly GCA_033816785.1. Lineage (NCBI taxonomy): Eukaryota > Metazoa > Chordata > Aves > Piciformes > Picidae > Picus > Picus viridis. Next base: position 11,795,142 of record CM066587.1, on the reverse strand, counting down.
AAGTGCTGTATCTGTGCTTCAGATGGGGAAAAGAGCAGATTGCTCTTATGCCAGAAAGGCAGAATTTGTGCCAGGTTGTCAAGAAGTACCCAGAACAAGCATCCTTTTGCTGGGAATGGGCAGGAAACTCTTTAAGGATGGAAGAGAGGTGGAAGTATGCTGAATAATCAGTGTTTGGGAAGGTGCAGTGGCTGCAGGTTGTCATGCCTGACTGGAGCAATTCTGAAAGTTTGGTTGCATTTTGATTTCGGCTTTCAAGATGTCAACCTAGAAAACATATCAATGTATCAACATTTTACAGTAAGGAAACTCTGGTGCTTGCCTTGCTATTCCCTTAGTAATGCCGTGAGCTGCAGGATTGTTTGCTACATTGCCGACCCTGATCTTCCTACTCCAGGAGGAGGTCAGACTCACTTAGATGGTACAACAGTATCCAGTACCTCTGGCAACAGGAGCAGCAAGCGCAGGAGAAGTTATATTGTACCTCTGGCTTTTCAGAGGTGTCTGACTTCTCTCCTTGATGTTGGCTCCACAGATAAGCAAACTATGTCAGCTTTGCATTCCTTTTCCTTTGGCCTTTTACTCTGCTTCTCATCTAAACTCTCAGGAGATTTGCTGGTGAAATATGAATAGATGGTCTAGAGAAGGTCTGTGAGTCTCTTCCCACACATTACACACTTCATTCTTTGTTACACCCTTCTGGGGAAAAGGAAAAGAAAAAGGAAAAGGGGAAGGGGGAAGGGAAGGGAAGGAAGGAAGAAGAGAAGAGAAGAGAAGAGAAGAGAAGAGAAGAGAAGAGAAGAGAAGAGAAGAGAAGAGAAGAGAAGAGAAGAGAAGAGAAGAGAAGAGAAGAGAAGAGAAGAGAAGAGAAGAGAAGAGAAGAGAAGAGAAGAGAAGAGAAGAGAAGAGAAGAGAAGAGAAGAGAAGAGAAGAGAAGAGAAGAGAAAGAAGAGAAGAGAAAGAGAAGAGAAGAGAAGATGTAATCTAAGAAATTTTCTTACATCTAGTCACAGTGTATTCTGTTTTCTTCCAGTAGATAAAAATAATAGTCATGAAGGACTGCCAGGAGCTCAAAGGATAGTGCACCTGCTTGCTTAGCTTGAGATGTCTGACTGAAAATGTCTGACAGTCACTCTTCTAATTTCACAGAGCTTTGAAGAGAAGTGGGGAGTCCATAGAAGGGGTTCCTAAGCCCTTAACTAAATATAATTTGCTTGGGTGGAAAGGGAACAGATTTTGGGGACTGCATTTGGAAAGTATTGCTTTATTTCTCCCCAGTTATCTGATGTTGTCTGTTGTTGCAGTCTGCTGGGCGAGGACGATCCACTACATTGCCTTGATTTGCCCATTTCTATTAGCAGTCTCTGCACAAACACACCTCTGAACTCGTTTAGTCAATTGTGCTACCAAAGTAAAGAAGATGCAAATATTAATGGATAGAAGAAAAATAAGAGGCTAGTAGATCTTCTTTTCTCTGCTTCCTTAAGTGTTTCTTATATCACTATTAGCTGGAGAGCTGCCTGACTGCAATGTCAACCAAACACACACTGGTAGAAGACATGTTTTGAGGCAGGAGCTTGGGTTATGGCTGTGAAATCTTTCTTAGCATGACCTTCCTGTCTCCTCAGATTTATAGATTAGAGCTCTGGTGAAGGCAGCGTGGTTGCAATGCTAATGACTTGAAAAGCTTTTAGCAGCTTGAATTCTATAACCAATTTACTGCTGAGTAAAGCCCTGAGTTAGTAACGAACGGGAGGAAAAAAGAAGAGTAATGATTGACTGACTGAGCATGTTGGGTTCTGTAAGTGACTTAATTTTCATCACACTTCATTAAGAGTAAAAATTACATGTTAGTGGCACAAACAGCCTAGGGAAAAAGGAGTACCTTTTCTTTTTTCTTTTTTAAGTGCTGCTATTAGAAAGTTATTCTGGGACTCTCTGCACACTGAAAAGTGATTATGTTTTAATCACAGTACAGTATCACAGTATCACTAAGGTTGGAAGAGACCTCAAAGATCATCGAGTCCAAACTGTCACCATAGACCTCATGACTACACCATGGCACCAAGTGCCACGTCCAATCCGCTCTTGAACACCTCCAGGGACGGTGACTCCATCACCTCCCTGGGCAGCCCATTCCAATGGCGAATAACTCTCTCGGTGAAGAACTTTCTCCTCACCTCGAACCTAAACTTCCCCTGGCACAGCTTGAGACTGTGTCCCCTTGTTCTGGTGCTGGTTGCTAGAGAGAAGAGGCCAACCCCTTCCTGGCTACAGCCACCTTTCAGGTAGTTGTAGAGAGCAATGAGGTCACCCCTGAGCCTCCTCTTCTCCAGGCTAAACAGCCCCAACTCCCTCAGCCTCTCCTCATGGGGCTTGTGCTCAAGGCCTTTCACCAGCCTTGCTGCCCTTCTCTGGATATGGTCAAGTGTCTCGATGTCCTTCCTAAACTGAAGGGCCCAGAACTGGACACAGGACTCAAGGTGTGGCCTAACTAATGCAGAGTACAGGGGCACAATGACTTCCCTGCTCCTGCTGGCCACCAACATGTAGTACCACAAGCTGTCCTGATGGCAAAGATGTACATTTCCCTAGCACAAAGTAAATAAAGACTCCTGCTTTCGCAGTTGGTGAAAATCCCAGCACATCTCCCACCCTTCCTCTACAAAATTACTGTTTCACTAGTGAAAGATTCCAGCCCAAGCTGTGTGCTTGGGTGTTTTCATTATTTATTTATTTATTTCCCCCTCTTGAGGAAACTTTGCCATGAAACCATTTGAATAGGATCCAAAAGACTGGATTTCAGATTTTAGCTCTATCACATCTGTCATGGGATTTTTGGAGAAATAGTATCTGTCTTCTGTCTCTTTGGTACTAGAGCAAATGTAAACCTCTGGAAAAAAAATTAATTTCAAACCACTGTGTTATTAGTATAAATATTTTAGTGACAGCTATGAGTAATTTTGATACATCAGCCAATTTTCTAGACTTTTAAAACTGAAAAGGATCTGAGTTTTTTACTTCTTTGGGAAATTCTGGCAGCACTCATTTTTGTAAATTCTAAAAGGCCAGGAAATGTTCCTGATCACTGACAATCTATTACTTGTTGACTTGTGATTTTTCTCATGTTTTTGCACTCTTACAGTTAGTAGCTGGCACGTATGAGGACTCTTTTTCACCAAGCAGTTTGCAAGCAGCTGCTCTGGTTTTGATAGAAAAAGTGCTTAAGAGCCTATTCCGTGATAGATGGCCTCAATGGCAAGGAATAACTCAGGACATTGTAAATTAGAGGGAAATAAGCTGTTTATTCAGTATTTGTTTGTCAGTGCCCAGCACAATTTGACCAGGAGCCCCCAGCACAAGAATGGCATGGATCTGTTGGAGTGGGTTGAGAGGAGGGCCACAAAGATCAGAGGGCTGGAGCACCTTGCCAATGAGGACAGACTGAACAATTTGTGTCTGGTTAGCTTGGGGAAGAGAAGGCTTAGAGGAGACCATATAGCAGCCTTCTGGTACCTGAAGGGAGCATACAGGAAAGGCAGAGAGGAACGATTCATAAGTGCCTGAAGTGATAGAACAAGTGGCAATGATTTTAGACTAGAGCAGAGCAGATTTAGATTAGACAGTAGGAAGAAGTTCTTCACTGTGAGGGTGGTAAGACGCCGGAATAGGTTGCCTAGAAAAGTTGTGGGTGTCTCACACCTAGAAGTATTTTAAATCAGGTTGGATGAAGTTTTGAGCAATCTGGTCTAGTGGGAGGTGCCCCTGCCCATGAAAGGGGACTGGAACTAGATGATTTTTAATGTCCCTTCCAATGCAAGCCACTCTATGATTCTATGAATATGCAGAGTATGAAGTTTGGGTAACTTAAGCTGACAGCTAGAATAACCCTATGTATCCATATGCAGATTTTCCCTATAGATCTTGCAAGTCTTCCATATCTAACCTTTCTTTTATTGGGTACCAACTGCTACAGAACATTAATTGGATCTTTCTTACTCCCAGCAGATTGAATTCAAGATTAAATTTTAACATTGCAATGGTTGCTACCACCTTGGGAAAACATTTAAAGAAAATATACACACCTCTACCCCTTTTACCTGTCAGTGTCAAACTCTATCACACACTATTTTATTTAAAAAAAGAAGCTCCCATAAATTCTTAATGTAGAGACTGAAACCAGAAAAGTCAATATTTTCTGTCAGATTTCTATGAAAAATTGAGACAGGAAAGTTGTGAAGTGCTTTGAATTGCCTATTAGCTCAGCATCCTTCTATAGTGTGGATCAGTGTTTACCCAACACTCACTAAAGCCAAGACACCAGATATGCTATCAACTGTCAGGCAATAACATATGAAGCATGTGTGCAGAAAGTTCAGATTCACACCTTTTTCCTTACATTTGATACAATTGTGTGAGTCAAATGAGTTTTTCAACTTTGAAATAATGATGATTAAATTAATTTTCATTGGTGTCTTTTTTTGCAGTTCAAGTTCTCTGAGTCTTTGAACTGAACTTTCTTGCTAGTATTGGAATAATCCGTTGGAAACACCTCCGGATACCCGTACAGACTTTAAGGTAAGATGAGGGCACCACTGAAAATATGAACACATTCTGTTAGTTTTTGAGAAGGTGGTAATATTGGGCAATATTGTAGGTGTCAAAGCATGAGCAGTACCAATGATAAAACTGGAACAAAAAATTTGGATGGTATATAACATACCCACAGCAAATCTTTGGAAGGGTACATCCTGTCAAGGTATAAGAATGGAGACGCTCCATGTGTTTGGTTACAAAATAAGCAGAGGAACTGGCTTGATGGCCGCACCCAAAGAGTGGCTGTCAATGGGTCCATGTCCCAGTGGAGGCCAGTGACAAGCAGAGTCCCTCAGATAATTCCTGGGACCTGTCTTGTTCAACATCTTTGTGGGTGACATGGACAGTGGCATCGAGTGCACCCTCAGCAAGTTTGCTGATGACACCAAGCTGTGTGGTGCAGTGGACACGCTAGAGGGAAGGGATGCCATCCAGAGGAACCTTGACAGGCTAGAGAGGTGGGCACAAGCCAACCTCATGAGCTTCAACAAGACCAAGTGCAGGGTCCTGCATCTGGGTCAAGGCAATCCCAGGCACAAATACAGGTTGGGCAGTGACTGGCTGGAGAGCAGCCCTGAGGAGAGAGACTTGGGGGTGCTGGTGGACGAGAAGCTCAACATGAGCTCTCAATGTGCACTTGCAGCCCGGAAAGCCAATCAGATCCTGGGCTGCATCAGGAGATGTGTGACCAGCAGGTCAAGGGAGGTGCTTCTTCCCCTCTACTCAGCTCTGGTGAGACCCCACCTGGAGTACTGCATCCAGTTCTGGAGCCCCTATTACAGGAGGGATATGGATGTGCTGGAGCGTGTCCAGAGAAGGGCCACGAGGATGAGCAGAGGGCTGGAGGACCTCTCCTATGAGGACAGATTGAAGGAGTTGGGGCTGTTCAGTCTGGAGAAGAGAAGGCTCCGAGGTGACCTCATTGTGGCCTTCCAGTATCTGAAGGGGGCCTACAGGAAGGCTGGGGAGGGACTTCTCAGGATCTCAGGTAGTGATAGGACCAGGGGGAATGGAATGAAGCTGGAGGTGGGGAGATTCAGGCTGGATGTGAGGAAGAAGTTCTTCCCCATGAGAGTGGTGAAGCCATGGAATGGGTTATCCAGGGAGGTGGTTGAGGCCCCATCCCTGGAGGTGTTTAAGCCCAGGCTGGATGAGGCTCTGGCCAGCCTGATCTAGTGCAGGGTGTCCCTGCCCATGGCAGGGGCGTTGGAACTAGATGATCCTTGTGGTCCCTTCCAACCCTGGCTGATTCTATGATTCTCTTCTGCTGAGTGTGGTCCCTTTTGTAAGACACATTAAGTTGTTTAGGTTGTTTCTAATTTCTGAAGTATTACAGGCAAGATTTGGGAGTGATGATTTCTGTTTCCGAGATCACCCTCTCAGGTGATGACTTTTTGAACGGAGAATTGTGCTCAGTCTCCCTGTAGAAAAACTGTAGGGCAGGAGAAACCTCTTTTCTATGGAAGGTAGAGTAGAGTAGAGTAGAGTAGAGTAGAGTAGAGTAGAGTAGAGTAGAGTAGAGTAGAGTAGAGTAGAGTAGAGTAGAGTAGGCCAGACCAGACCAGGTTGGAAGAGACTTTCAAGATCATCGCATCCACCGCGACTCGTGTCTTACAGAACCTTGCACAAGATTTTCATCTTGACATTAAAGTCTTACTTTAAAACAGAGGCTTATATAACACATGAACAATCTAGTCCTTAATACTTTAAATAATGGTTATGAAATTTGGCATTTTGATGCTTATCACAAAGGCAAGTAATGAGCCCCTGAATGGATGAATAGCTGCTGCCCTGATTCTGCCTCCTAGCCTCCAAATACTATGTTTTTATTTCACTTTCTTTTCCCCTGAACTTTTGAAAGGTTTTGGTTGCACTGTAATTCTCTGAATGTCAAAAATGCATAAAGAATAACAAGAAAAAGAGCATGGAACAATGAAATATTTTCACATTAAATCAAAGTGCAGAAATATACAGTAAATATTTTTAGCTACAGCTCAGAAACTGCATAAATCCACAAGGGACATCAGTGTTCCATGAAAATGTTTATAATTAAAGAGTCTGAGGTTGTAGTTGCCTGAATAACATGAGTCTGTACATTGAAATACAGAAACTGCCTTAAACATTTGAACACTGGGGGAGTTTTGCCATCTTCCCATAATTCAAATGCAACTTTAAACACTCTTGAAGTTTACTTACATAGAAAAACATCTCACTACTTGTTTCTATTACATGTTTCATTCACTCAGTTCTTAATTTCTCTGACAAAATCCAGTTATTGCACCTGTAAATGTCAAATTTAACCTTTAAGCTTTCCGAATGTTACATTAACTGTGAATATTGGCTGGACAAGAGGAAATAAATCTCACAGATTTGAAGAGTCAAGAGCAGATCAAACCAGCTGGTTTCATGCTCTGCAAGAAAAAAATATACTAGGGAACATCAGGCAGTTTGAAAGATTTTGCTGATCAAGTCCTTTGCCCTGTAGCTGAAAACAGTGATTTAAAATCATAGAATCATAGAAGTGTTAGGGATGGAAGGGACCTCAAGGATAAGCTAGTTCCAACCCCCCTGTCACGGGCAGAGACACACAGCTATAACCAGCCTGTCCTTAAACACCTCCAGGGATGGGGCTTCTACCACCTCCCTGGGCAGCCTGTTCCAGTGTGTCACTACCCTCATGGCAAATAACTTCTTCCTGACATCCAATCTGAATCTACCCATTTCTATTTTCTTCATTCCCCCTAGTCCCATCATTACCTGACACCCTGGAAAGTCCTTCACTAGCTTTCTTGTAGGCCCTTTTCAGGTACTGGAAGGTCATAATTAGGTCTCCTCGGAGCCTTCTCTTCTCCAGACTGAACAGCCCCAACTCCTTCAGTCTGTCTTCATAGGAGAGGTGCTCCAGCCCTCTGATCATCCTCATAGCCCTTCTCTGGACATGCTCCAGCATGTCCAGACCCTTCCAGTAACAGGGGCTCCAGAACTGGACACATTACTCCAGGTGAGGTCTCACCAGAGCAGAGTAGAGGGGTGAATCACCTCCCTCAACCTGCTGGCTGTGCAGGTGGAGTGGGATGGAGGTAGATTTAAATTTCAATAAAACAGGATTGAAACCAGGAAGATCAGGCACGGACCAATTCCAGTAAGAAGAGTACCAAACCCACTTGGAATCACTGGACATTTGTCATAGGTACAGTGTGATCTTTATGGGTGGTCTTGCTATGGTTTCATTTTCATTGTGAGTAACTTTTGAAATGAATGGGAAAGGTACAAAAGGCTGTAAAAGTAGATATTATTTAAAATCAAAACAATTTGGTGGTTGGCATGTTTGTTACCAGAGCTATGTTCTTAAGTGAAACTAAGGCCCACTGTTGTGATATATGTTGTGTATGAACATGAAGATGGTCTCTGTCCTGGAAAGCATCTAAAATGCACAGAGAACAGAGTCAAAGTGTTACAGTGATACTCAGTGACACACAGGGTGCCAACAGCAAAAATAGGAATTTATCCTCAAGCTCCTGAACTTTCTTTATAGTTCTTTTCTCAAGTAGAAAATCATCATTTCTCCTAAGCCTTTTTCATTTGTAATATTATTATGTCTATCTGCAAGTGACTGAAACCCTCTGACTTTAATCTATGATTGTGTGTAAGAGTGGCCATATGGTATTACAAATTAGATCTATTACAGGTCACTTGCCCCCAGTGACTTACCTCCTCCCTTTTATCACTTGTTATTCCATTCTGTGTTCTTCCTACATGGCATAATGCTCCATCACTACATTAGATTTAACCTGGTTTTATAGACTATGTTCACTGACAGCTGTTTGTTTTTATATACCTTGCATGCCAAGCACTTGGCTTTGCTAGCAAGGCAGAGAGTTAGTTGTTGAAGCTCTGTGCTGTGGTGCCTCTAGGCTCAACCCGTGTTTGGGAAAAACACCATGAAGCTGCTCTTCACCATGAGGGTGGTGAGACATTGGAACACGTTGCACAGGAAGGTGGTGGAAGCCCCATTCCTGAAGGTTTTTAAGGCCAGGCTGGCTCTGAGCAACCTGATCTAGTGTGGGGTGTCCCTGCCCATGGCAGGGGGGTTGGAACTAGATGATCTTTGGGGTCCCTTCCAACCCTAACGATTCTATGATTCCATCATGTCCAGGGAGTAGCCACTTGGCAGCAGACATTTGGCAAAGTTAAGTAACACTCATTGTACCTCTGGTCAACCTCTTATCAAACCAATGTCTTGATATGGGTCAGTGGATACTTATCAGATAACAAATATCATCTATTTCTATATAGAGATCTATGTCAGTAACAATAATGAAGAACCAATGATAATTAACAGGTTGCATTTACCTCTTTGTAACTGACTCACAAATTTGCAACAAAAACGGCCTCAGTTTATATATTTCTGTGAACAGAGGACTTCCCATTTAGCAATCTGACAAGAGTTATATCCTGCCCCTCACCAGATTATGTTTTGTTCCCTGCATGGCAGGAGAAAATAGTATTTCATGCCTGTTTCACAACGAGAGCACTACACCAGGGGAAGGAGAGGTGTGACAGCCTGCTGAGGCAAATGCCATTGAGTTTATGCCACTTGCAAATCTTCAGGCCACCTTCAGCAGGCTAGCTTTTTTTAAGCTCCTTTCAGGCTTGCCATCACAAATTTCCTATGGGATTTTGCCTGAGTGATCTGACTTCAAAAATCTACAATTTATTTAAAAGCTGACATTTTGGTGTCATTTTTTTGTTGTTGCAAAACTGAGGCTCAAGGTAGCATGTTAAGAATGTGTCATAGTTGTGCCAACGTTTTTTGCACATTAGAGAAGTTCTATGCTCCCCCCACTTCCCCCCTCCTGCCAGTTACATGCATCAAATGCTGGGAACTTTTTACTTTGATTTGGCTTTCTTCTAGTTTCAGGCAGAATTTTTTTTTTATAAAGAAAGTAGATTTCTGCTACCTTTGAAAACCTCCATCTATTGCAATATGGCTGAGGGCTTTATCTCTTTTTTGAGTAACAGTAGCTTAATGGTTGCAGTAGAAATGAGCTTTACAGAGAGCAAAATGAATCCAGCAGTTACTGGGGGTAGTTCAATTACTGGTGGGAACAGAACAGAACAGAACAGAACAGAACAGAACAGAATAGAATAGAATAGAATAGAATAGAATAGAATAGAATAGAATAGAATAGAATAGAATAGAATAGAATAGAATAGACCAGACCAGGTTGGAAGAGACCTTCAAGATCATCGTGTCCAACCTATCATCCAACACCATCTAATCAACTAAATCATGGCATCAAGCACCCCATCAAGTCTCTTCCTAAACACCCCCAGTGATGGTGATTCCACCACCTCCCTGGGCAGCACATTCCAATGGCCAATCACTCTTTCTGTGAAGAACTTCTTCCTAACCTCCAGCCTAAACCTTCCCTGGTGCAGCTTGAGACTGTGTCCTCTTGTTCTGGTGCTGGTGCCCTGGGAGAAGAGACCAACCCCCACCTGCCTACAGCCTCCCTTCAGGTAGTTGTAGACAGCAATAAGGTCTCCCCTGAGCCTCCTCTTCTCCAGGTTAAACAACCCCAGCTCTCTCAGCATCTCCTCATAGGGCTTGTGCTCCAAACCCCTCCCCAGCTTTGTTGCCCTCCTCTGGATACGTTCCAGCAAGTCAACATCTTTCCTAAACTGAGGGGCCCAGAAACTTCATCATGACCAATTTCCAAAATTACTTTGGAAAATTTTGGTTAACTATCTGAAATATACTTTTGAGTCTGGAATCTGTATTCCCTTGGACCGGAAAAAGCAATGTAGAGTCCTAGCCCCAAGTTTAACGCTGGGTATTTGTCTCAAAGTTTGTTCCTGGTATACATCTAATGAAAACAGGAAGGATTGAAACAAATTTAGCTAAACAATCACACTGTTGAGGTAGATTCTTATATTCATAAATTAGGTTCCTATGAAGACAGACTGAAGGAGTTGGGGCTGTTCAGTCTGGAGAAGAGAAGGTGCCGAGGTGACCTAATTGTGGCCTTCCAGGATCTGAAGGGGGCCTACAAGAAGGCTGGGGAGGGACTGCTCAGGCTATCAGGTAGCGATTGGAGTAGGGGGAATGGAATGAAGCTGGAGGTGGGGAGATTCAGGCAGAACATGAGGAGGAAGTTCTTCACCATGAGAGTGGTGAAGCCCTGGAATGGGTTGTCCAGGGAGGTGGTTGGTGCCCCGTCCCTGGAGGTGTTTAAGACCAGGCTGGATGAAGCTCTGGCCAGCCTGATCTAGTGTGGAGTGTCCCTGCCCATGGCAGGGTGGTTGGAACTAGCTGATCCTTGTGGTCCCTTCCAACCCTGACTGCTACTACATACTATGAGAAACAGTTGCAAGATAATATATCTTGCAAATGTTCCTTGCAGGGGGAGCTTACACTTCAGCATAAAAATTCTTCAGATCATTACTAAAGACACTGGATTCAAAATAACTGTTCTGGCAACTGTCTGATGTCTTGGAGTTCAATATTATGAAAATCTACTTGCTGAACAATGATGGCAAACAAGGGCAGAACAGATGAATACCAGCACTGAATTTTGAACATTGAAAACTTGACTATTGCCATTGATTCAATGGATGTTACCAGCGATTAGTGGTACAAATTTGAAAGAAATACTAATGCAAACATAAGCTGGCATGAATCTTCTGTTCATATTACTGAGGGAAATTCTAACTAGTGCCTTTTAACTCCTGCTTAAATTGCATGACAATTATGTTTTTTTCCCCCTCATTCATCCTTTTCTCTCGATGTCTTGTTGGTAATGCTTCTCTTGGCATTTTTTACTTACACTTTAGGTTTTGGCTGGTTGGGCAGCAGCCCTTTATGCTGCTGTGAGCAATCTTTACTCTGAATTCTCAGATGACCAGATCTCACTGCTTAGCTAATTGCATTGATTTTGTTGAATATGTGGTCATTCTACTGTAGAGCTGGTAACAGGGTGGTGAAACAACCTTGGATTTTGGATAGGTGAGAATCCTTAGACACATTTCCATACACTTCTGTCCTCTCCTTCACCCACATGCACACACATAAGTTAGATCAGACAGAGAATTAATGCATTTGCTCATTGTGTTCCTTATATGTTCATTACATTTTGATAAGGTGTGCTTCATTTAGCTATTCATGTCAACAGTTGTGAATCCTTAAACTTCAGGCTTGCTCCTCATTAGTCTGTGTTCAGACCATTCTCCCTTGGTTCTACATTTACAGGCAGCCTGCTTTTGTCTGTGAATAAAGGGCAGTACATATTTTCTTTACCTCAGAAGCAGAAAAGAGAACAAATCATAGACACTTCTCAGTTGCTCAGTAGTTCCCCAGGAAACCCAGCCCAGTTCCTATTTCCCAGAAAAGCTCTACCTTCTCTCTGCCCCTCCAGACAGGAAGCAGCAATTTGGACAGATTTACCTCTGACAGAGTTTTTTTCCCCCCTTTTTTCCTCTATTTAGCTACACAGGTAAATTCACAACTGTCCCCTTAACATTTGATACTCAATATATTGTGGTTTAGGCCATTATAAATTATGAGACAGAGGAGGACATGAGAGTGTGGCTTTGGAATCTATGGAAGTTGATGCAATTCTGCAGCTGTTTCATACAGCATCCATGAAGCAAATTCATTGCCAGTCCTCAGCAGGTAGGAAACTACTAGGGGTGTTTTTGGAGAAGAACTTTTACTTCAGTGTCCCTTTAATGACTAAATATCAACTTCAAGGAAGTCTTCCTTCCAGCCTGCTGCTCACACTTCATTGCACATGGTCTCTTCCATTTTCTTAATTCGCTTTTAACTTACTTGAATCTTTTGAAGTTTGCTGACATGCAAATAGTGTAATTCTTCCTCTTTGAACATCAGAGTAGCTCATTTTACCTTTGCTTTAGATGTGAAGACAAACCTTCTTTATTTCACTTTTAGTATTGTGCCTGTGCTGCCTATCATACCTCTTTTCTCTTTATTAAGTTTTTATTGCAGGATCAGGAAACCAGAAAAAAAATCTCTTCCTTTATTAACTTTCTAACACATTTCTAAGTGATTATTTGCAGATAGCCTTTGAAAAAGTGCACCAACAATCTGTTCTTTAATGCCATTTATTTTCCTCTGTTCTTCTTGTGAACAGGTTTATCATGCTAAGATTTCTGTAAACACAACAGCTCAGCTGTTGCTTCTTCAAAAAACAAACACCAAAATATTTCCTTTGGGGAAAATGATAGAGGCACACAACTTCATGGGCTTTAAATGTCTGGGAAAAGAATAGGCCAGACTTTGTTCTGGACAGGCTATAGAATTCCTTCACAGAATCACAGAATCACCAAGGTTTGAAGAGACTTCAAAGATCGTCTTGTCCAACCCATTACCACAGCCCTCATGACTAAACCATGGCACCAAGTGCCACGTCCAATCCCCTCTTGAACACCTCCAGGGATGGTGACTCCACCACCTCCCTGGGCAGCCCATTCCAATGGCTAACAACTCAGTGAAGAACTTGGGCTTCTCTTAATCTTTTATTTTAAACTAGCATAGGCTTTGTTATATACATCCATTAAAAGCTGAGTAGCATAGGCTGTGTTTAAATCCTTCAATAATACAATACAATAAACCAGGTTGGAAGAGACCTTCAAGATCATCGCATCCAACCCATCAACCGATCCAACCCACCTAAAGAACTAGACTGTGGCACCAAGCACCACATCAAGTCTCCTCCTGAACACCTCCAATGAAGGTGACTCCACCACCTCCAGGGGCAGCCCATTCCAATGGGCAATCACTGTTATCTGTGCTTAACTTTTTTTCTGAAGGGATAGAAACAGGTACAGGGGCTTTTTCTTGGTGACATTTAAGGTACTGGCAAAAATGTGCATGCAGGATTGAAACCAGCTGCCAAAAAGAGAGGGGAGAAAAAAACAATCAGTTCTTTTTCTCTTACAAATTCTTTAAGATTTAACAAGTTCTGTCAAGTAAAAGTAGTTTACCCTAATTATTTCAGATTTGAGAAATACTGTAAGGAACAGAGCTGTCTGAATAAAATTATGAGGCATGTACGTGTTCGTGTTCCCTGCTGATGGGACCTGAGTCATTGCAGGCTGTGGTGTGCTAATTAATTCCAGCCAAAGATCTGTCCTCTCAATTAGCAGCCGCTTAGATATGCTGTCTGGCTGTTCTACGGCTGCCTTGTGGGAAATATTCAGGTTGTGCAAGTTTTATGATTTTGACCCCCTAGGCCACTTTCAAAGGTATCTCAAGGAGAGGAGCTGATCTGTTTTGCAGAGAGTAATAGCTGCATGCAGTGCTTTAGGGCAAACCCCCACCAGGTAACTGCAACAGAAGGCTGGAGCTAGCATCCAAAGTAAAAGGCAAAATGTACACTCAGCCTGACACACTGCAAATTTCACCTCTGAACCAAGTCCCTCTCATAACAGTTGCGTTGCTGGAAACCTGGGAAAGGGCTTTTATACTCCCATGACTGTCAGTGAATGTTTTTCTGTATCTGTCTTAAAATCCAGTTTTAATTCTATCTATAAAATATATTTATCCGAAAACATGTCCTTAGTTACTTTGTAAACATGGTTCAAAGACTGAATCAGATCTCTGAAGAGTTTTAGGAATGCTTTCAATATACTGTATTTCCTGACATGAAGGTACCACACACTTCTGTATAAAGATTATCACAATATATCCATGGGGCACATATTTCCTTTGGAAAGGAACTCAGGATACTGAACTTGAATACCATAGAATCATAGAGTGGTAGAGATTGGAAGGGACCTCTGGAGGTCACCTAGTCCAACCCCCTGCTAGCACAGGTACTCCTAAATCAGGTTGCACAGGAATGTATCCAGGCATTCAAATGAAACCTCCTGTGTTCTAGTTTGTACCTATTACACCTTGTCCTATCACTGGCCACCATTGAAAAGAACCCAGTCCCATCCTCATGTCCTCCACCCTTTAGATATTTATATGCATTTGGAAAATCCCCTCTCAGTCTTCTTTTTTACGAAGCTAAAAAGACCAAGGTCTCTCAGCCTCTCAGTATGGTTTAGTTGTGTCAATCTGCCCATCTGTTTCTTCTCTTCAGATTCAGTTTCCTCCTCTTTCTCCTAGGCATCATTATTACCCTTCATTTCTGTCAGTAGCTTCACAGAAAAGTGAGTTTTGCCCTGGGATATGGCACACAGAAATAGCCTGTGTCCTCTGCTTATCCAGGCTAAGAGGCCAGATCCTGTGCCTACTTAAACCTGTAGAACTGGAAGATATTAAACTAAAGTGAAACTAGAGTGATGAAGTGGAGAATGTTGCTCCCAAATCTCAGTTGTAACTCTCACTAAGGAAGATGCTCATCCTTCCTCACCACTCACAAATGGAATCTGAGCTCATCACTTCTCTCTTGCTCCAAGCCTCAGATGCCACCAAGAGAGCAAAGTATAAAAGCACTGGGATTAAACTGCATGCTTGAATACTTCTCTATCCTGTTAGCAGAGGGCTTAAATATGCTGGGGAATTTAAGGATGATTCAAATTACACACTTAAATACTTAGCATTTGGGAAGAAAATAGAATCTTTGATGGGTGGAGCCCAAATCTTTCCCCAGCTCTACCTTTGTGACCTGCTCACACAATAATGGATGGGTCTGCATGCCCTCCAAGAGGTTTTAAATTTCAAAACTGATGGCAAGTATCCATTCATTAATAATTAATAAATCATGTCTAGCAGTTATGCAAGAAAGAAAAAAAAAGCTCAAGGCATCTAATTTTGGTCTTATGTACTTTTTGCTTACATTCTAGATTCATAGAGCTGTGTTCTTTGAAGTAGGTGTGGGCAGATGGTCAATCAAATTAATAGCTGAGACTTGTTGTTTATGTAAATTTCATTTTAATTGAGTGCATAGTGAGAAATGTATCAGCCAGTATGATTTTTCCCTAGGACCTTTTTCTTGCACTTCTGTTCCACAGCAGTAGTTTCTTTTGGGCAGGAAACCTCTATAGATTTATTGCCTTTCTCTTTGCTGTGCAACCTTGCCTAATAAGACTGTTGCAGTGGCTGCAGCCTGTAAAATTAGCCTATGAACTCTTTGTATCTTTTTTCT
This sequence comes from Picus viridis, assembly GCA_033816785.1. NCBI lineage: Eukaryota > Metazoa > Chordata > Aves > Piciformes > Picidae > Picus > Picus viridis. The sequence continues at coordinate 11,779,429 of CM066587.1, read as the reverse complement.
GTCCATCTCAGTGTCCCTCAGATAAGCCTAGTAAAAAGACTCAACTGTGAGCACATCTGTCTTTTTGTCATAGATTGCTGCTGGGTTAGGTGGCAGAGTGGTAAAATGCAGCAAGGTTTTCTGCTCCACATTCAGCTTCTAGTGCACTTATCCCTTTTCTTTTCCATTCAGTGGAGTCCCTGAAATCAACAATTATAGTGTGCATGTGCAACACATAAACATGACTTTTCATATGGCACCAACAGAGCAATTTAATTTTCTCATGGCTGTGATGCCTATTTGCACAAATTCCCACTTTAGATACCTACAGTTGGGTTGGGCCAATAGAAACAAAAGAGAATTAACAGGTTTACATCCAGTGCTGTGATAAACATCAGCAAAGTGGTTTACTGGCTGTCTACTGAGATTCTTAATTGATTTACAGGTGCTTTATCTATTTACAACTTGCTCTTGAACTTAGATACTGGGATATAAGCTCATGGCTCAATAGCACTCTTTCAGTTGCTATATAGCAAATATATAGCAAATTATGGATGAAATAGTGACACCTCTGTGCATATGGCTGGAATTCCAGGGCTTTATTAAATATTCAAATGTCTGGGCTCTACATACACATAAAATTTATGCCTTTTTTATTTCAAGCACCACCCCACCCTCTTTTTGAATGACTGTTTTTTCTAATGCTTTTGTAATGAAACATTTTTCTAATGCTTTTCTAATGACTGTTTGCACCTCTTAATAATGCCCTCATTAGTCACATCCCTACTGAGTAAGGCAACCTCCAGAACTTATTGTTGCAGACTAACAGAATGAGGATGGATGCTTTGTGTTGAAGGCATTGACCTAGTGTTGAAAATATTGATACTCAGAGCTTCCGGCTTTGTCTCACAGTGTATGATGTTAGGGAAGTCTCCCAGGGCCAATTGTTTTATACCACCTAAAGTACTAAGTGAGTATTTCTTGGTATTTTCAAAAGCAGTAAGGGATTGGCTTCCATGGGGCTTTTCAGCATTCCTCTGGAGAGTGCAGCTCCAAGCCCAGGAAGCCACACAGGAGACATCATCATTGCCCTTCTCCCTGTGTGCTGATGCCATGCCTAGTGCAGGGGCATCCTAGGCATCTTAAGAGCTTCAAATTTAACTCTTAAAAGCAATACCTCCAACAACTAAAACCAGAGATCTTAAGTCTACAGGGATCCCAGAAACTACCACAATAGACTTTCCTTTTTAAACCAGATTCAAGGTAAAGGTGTGGCTAATATCACAACCCTGAGCCTAAGTTACCACTTGGGGCAGTTGGTGACAATTTCCATCCCAATCTTTTAATAACTTGCAAAGTAGTTCCCTACAATTCAGGGTTACTGAGGTGGTAGGGTCATAACATAGACAACAAAAGGCACCATTTTCCTGTGCAGTGTCTGATTTTCCCTCACAAGGCAGGAGTCATGAACTGTATTTTTGTTGATTTAAGCTGACACAACAGGCAAAAGCCATTATTTTCCTGTGCTAATTTTGTCACTCTTAGACTGCTAACAATAACAACAATAAATTTTAATCATTTCAATGCTAAGTCTTCAAAGCAGAAACAAATGATCTATCACTCTGAAGGTTTTGGAAGCAGCTGTTTTAATTTGGAACAGGAGGAAAGTTTCTCCATGTACAGGTGTCTTGATTTGAGGCTGGACAGATCATCTATTGCCCTGAGAACAGAATAGAATAGAATTAACCAGGTTGGAAAAGACCTCACTGAGTCCAACCTATCACCCAACACAATCTAATCAACTAAACTATGGCACCAAGTACCCCATCCAGTCTCTTCTTAAACACCTCTAGTGATGGTGACTCCACCACCTCCCTGGGCAGCCCATTCTAATGGCCAATCACTCTTTCTGTGAAGAACTTCTTCCTAACATCCAGCCTAAGAAGGACAAAAGAATGACACACACAAATGGGTCGGGTAGTGATGGAAAGTTTAAATAGAAAAGCAATTGGTGTTCTACAGAAAACTACGAAGCATAGTGGCAAAGATATCCCAAAGCATAGAGAGTCCCTTACAGCATACCCAAAGGCCTGCCAACACTTCCCTTCTCCCCACCTGAGGGTCTACCCAAAATCCCCCAGGGCTCTTTCTTTCCCCATGCACTGCTAGGCTAGTCTCAGGCTGGCCAGGTCTGAGACTGCTCCACCCCCTTCTCCTCCTGGCAATACACCCAGACAGGCCTAAGAGGCTTTGAGATACTCCCCTACTGTTACCCAATAGTGAACATCTCCCATGGAAGCTGAGAGGGAAGAAAGAGAGTGACTTTGCAGATGAATTTTTAGGGCACAGGATTTATAGGCAGAAATAGGCTGTTTCCTGTGTTCACCTACTGGCTTGGACACTTGGGACACCAGACGTGTAACTTATGTGGCAGTAACAGGAGGCACCCAGCCTAAACTGCCACAACAGGACAGACTTGTCTGCTGCTAATCTTGCAGTGATTGGGTATCCACTGCGCTTGAGTTCTCACAGCCCGTGTTTGGGTAGCATGCTTCACATGGACTATGCTGTCAGGTACACCGAAGTGATGGCTGAAATAGGATGCCTGAGAACCCACTCAGCCAAGATGCGCCATCTGCTTCCTGATGACTGGCAACAGCAGAAGTCTCTTGCACTACTGCCAGTGGTATTCTCCCTCTCAAATAACATTGTGCAGTGCCAGTCATTCTGTGCCATGTCATTAAAGCTGTGAAGAGCTCAGACTTTGTTTCACTAGCAATCTTGCAGTTTTTAATCTTGTTCATTTGGCCCAGAAAAACGTGGACAACCAAAGTACTTCTTTCTCATTTTCTATGTCTATGTTCTTTGCAACATGTTGTTGTTGAAAGAAAGAGGTTGTGTGTTCAAGTAGTATTCTGAGACATCATTTCAGCTGAAAAGTTTTCCTGTTGATATAAGCAAAATGCTTATTCTTTTTCTTAAATGATGTGGAAAAAGTGGGTCTTTTAGTGTCGTCTTCTGCAAAATACTTAAATGAAAATAGTCACTCAGTTCTGACTCTGGTTTTGCTATATATCCTGCTTTGAGTTAGAACAGAACTAATTCTGCTCCATCATTTTACTGATTGAGTCAGTAAAGTCAACTCTGTCTCTTCTAACTACACTTCCTGAAGTTAACTGTATTTTTGCAAACAGTGTTTGCTTCTAGTAGTGATACCAGTTGATGTTTCTAGTTACTACCAAGGACTGGTAGGCAGAAAGGCTCTTGCTTATACTTGCTCCTGTGCAGACCAAGCTCACTGTGTACCACATTGGGGGTGCAGTAAGTGAAAGGAAGCACCTGTGGGAAAGAATGAACAGGACAGGTGACCCTAAACTGACTGACAAAATATTCCATTCTGTATATATCCTATTCAATATAAAACTTAAGGAACATGAGGATCAAGCTCTCTTCTTCAATGGCTGATGTCCAAGGAGGACTCTCTCCATTCTGCCTTCAATCTCAGTCCATGTGTTACTGAATCTATATCCAGAATCCAGCTCTGTAATCTGGTTCCCATCTGCCACTGACTCTGGTCTGGGACTTCCCTGACTGCCTACCCGCAGCTTCAGTGGTGATGGTGAGGTAACTGCCATCAGGGGGATTAGGTTCAATATTGGGTTTCTATTTATTTGTGTATATTTCATTTTAGTGTCACTATTTTCATTAAAGATGTGTACATTTTCTTTTCCCTCTCTGTTATTCAATTTCTCTTGCCATCTGGGAAGGGAGATGGGTTAATAGAGAGCACCTCTCACTCATCTAGCAGCTGGCCCAGCCCTAACCCTTCACACTATGTATGTCTCTGCTGCAGTGCAGAGGTGGTGATGCACACTGTGGATTGTTCACATATCAAGTGTCAATTGGTGAAAAACAGTAGATAATAATTGTGCTAGATTCTATGGATTTTTAGTACTAAATATATAAGATAGAATAACCTTCTGCTTCCAAAAATACTTTAACTTCTGTCAGTCTCCAGCAACCCAAGAGAGAGACTGTGCTAGCGGAACTCACATCAACTTCCTGGCAGGTTTTTGAAGGACAAAATATGTCAATAGTCCTAAACTGGGAACTTAAGATGGGAATCATAGAAACATGTTGTTCCCTAGACCAGCACATGCTTAACAGATAGATGAGACTGATTGAAATGAATACCACATGGGACATTTTTCAGCCATGGCTGACAAAAATGAAACAGCAAGCAGTCGCCAAGAGACGGTGTCACTTCCCCTGTGTCCCTTCTGCTCTTTGTGCCTATTTTCACCTCACACCTTTTCCCTTTCACCAGTATTGGGGTTTGTTTCATTTGGTAGGGCAGGTTCATCTTAAATAAAGGGAAAACAAATTGGTTTGGTTTTGTTTGGGGTGATTGGCTGTGGGGTTTTTGTGTGTGTGTGTTAGTTTGGAGTGAAGTTTGAAAACTAGCAGCATGAGATTGTAAATGCTGCCTACCTGTTTCTGTTTCTTCTCCTCCTCAGCTGTGCTGTCACAGATAATTTGCATCTATGCCTTGAACTACATCAAGGGATTGGTACAGGTTTAAAATAAGCCAGTAAAAAAATGACTATTATTATGGATCAGTTCTCCCCACAGTGTCACAAACAATTGAACCAGCATGCCTAAAGGGGAGCTGTCGGAAGAAGCTGGGTGGTCAGGAGAGGGAGAGAAGTGCCCAGACTGCCAAAACAAATGGATGTCAAATCTTTCTTTATCATTCACTTGAGTATCCACACAAGGAGGTAAGGAGCATAGTCAGCATGATACAAACTCACATCCTAGCTTGGCATGTGTTTTTCCCTCAATGCAAATGAAGCCTTAGCTGCTGTGATACTAAAAAGTTTCATTGATGGAGCCACTGAAAAGTACTGGAAAGGGTTTGTCATTCTTTAGTAAGAAGCACAAAGGAAGCTAGGCTAATGCACTGGTATGTGTTCTGTTCTTTGGAATTTAGAATCACAGAATCGCTTTGGTTGGAAAAGACCTTCAAGATCATCAAGTTCAACCATGAAGATACACCTTGCAGGTGTGAGGATCTGAAGTGTGCACTTCAAAATAGAAAGGGACTAAATCTATTACTTGAAAATCCTGGAAATGGACTACTATGTCTGGCTTGTTTCTTTGTAGTGCATTGTGTGTCTAACAAAACATCTCATATATTTTGAACTCTTCAGTGTTTTCAGCCAGAAGTTTCTTTGTATATTCCATGTTGGACTATGACAGGGAATCCTATACAAGTCCTGAGTTTTACGAATATATAAAACCACAAACAGAAAATGAGAAAATGACTGAAAGTAAGCTGGAAGTAGAGATTTTGGGGACAGATACAGAGGCCTTATTACTAAGAGCTTCTGAGCACTGGAAACACTTGTTATGTTGCTTACCAAAATTTCTTGTATCATTCAAGTCTTGTTTCATTTAAGTCTGAAGTGGATTAGATCTTTTGTGAAGTAGATGCAGGGAAGGGACTCCATTTAGTTCTGCCAGCAAGATGCGGAGAACCTGACAAACTCATGACTAGGATTTCTCTTCCACTCATCACTTAGTGGACTTACCACTTTGACACAATTTAAAAAATATTCTCCTTTTTAATTTTTTGTTTGTTGGTGGTTTTTGGTTTGGTTTCATACTTGACACTTGGGCTTGAGACTTGCTCATGGTAGTCTGCTAATGATTCCGAGTGTTTTTGACATTATGTGGTCGTACTGCTTTTTGCTGTACTTGTACAGTTACACAGGTATCTCTCCTCCCATCATGAAATGCTGGGAGCTGAAATGCACATCAGCTGCAAGTTTGTCCTAATGAATGTTGGCTAAAGTGGTCAAAGTTGCTCCAGACTAAATGAAGCTGCCACCTATTTTTGACAGTTAAGATGGCAATCTAATACATCTCTCCTGGCTCAGGATGGTATGCATTATTAGATTCACAAAACATGAAAGAGAAGCATATGCCAGAAGCTGCTGTCCTTCAGACTTTCATGTTATTTTTCCACTTTCCTTGAAATTTAAGCAAAGTAGAAGCCTGGAAAGATCAACCATGCACAGATATGGTTTGTCAGCTACTTATAAAACCAAAAGCATTAAAATGCCATGATCCAAAAGGCAGCTAGTGGTACTTTGCTTTTTAAAGAAAATCATATTGTAATTACTTTCAGGGGAATGGGGTGAATTGCAAAGGGAAAAAGTTTGGATACCAGCAACTGGTGTTAGTGTAATGTCCAGAGCAGGAATTGAAAAGCTGTTTCCCCTTTTGGCACCTTTTCATACTCTTACAGGTGGCTGTCCCCATTGAAGCAAAGTGTTTGTCTAATTGAATATCCCAGATAATACTTTATAGGTGAAGATCTAGAGAAGAGGAGGCTCAGGGGCGACCTCATTGCTCTCTACAGCTACCTGAAAGGTGGTTGTAGCCAGGAAGGGGTTGGCCTCTTCTCTCTAGCAACCAGCACCAGAACAAGAGGACACAGTCTCAAGCTGCACCAGGGGAAGTTTAGGCTCGAGGTGAGGAGAAAGTTCTTCACTGAGAGAGTCATTCGCCATTGGAATGTGCTGCCCAGGGAGGTGGTGGAGTCGCCGTCCCTGGAGGTGTTCAAGTGGGGATTGGACGTGGCACTTGGTTGCATGGTCTAGTCATGGGGTCTGTGGTGACAGGTTGGACTCGATGATCTTTGAGGTCTCTTCCAACCTTGGTGATACTGTGATACTGTGATCTTCTAACGCAACAGCTCAGCAGGATGGCAAGACATCACACAGCATCTGCTTCAGTCCAGGATCTCAGTTTGAAATCATACAGTAAGAATAGCACAACTGTAAGTCTTTAATATATCTTTTATGCCTTCTAAGTCTCCTTCTAGGCTTTGGATTTCACAAGTCTGTCATCTTGCAATCAGCAAGAATAAGGTGAAGAAAGAAGTGTGCTACCACATAGGAATTTTCTTCTCAAGGCAGTAGAGACACAGTAGAGTACTATGTCAGATGTGACTCTTCTCAGAGTCCTTACTAGTAGCACTGTGCATATCTACCATCAATCTCATTCTCCTAGTATTTGTTATTATTTACAGAGTTTCATCTCTCCTATTGTTCTTTGAAATGGCAAATGCATTAAAAAGGAAATGTGGCAACATGCTCTTCATTTCTTCTATGGAAATTATTGTGCAAAGAACATACAAGAACCAAAGAGAGAGATTTTTTGTGGTTGTAGTAAATGGATATTTGGGGAAATAGCTAATGCTATATGTCTCAGCATGAGGTGATGGTGGGCAGACCCCTGAGGTTGAGTAAAGAGCCTGTACCCATTCATGCTAAAGGAATTGGGCTGGTTGACACCACTGCAGATTGTAAGAACGTGAGGATGTGCACCAAATATATCCTGCAGCAAAATGGAAAAGGCAACAAAAATCAATCTGAAAAATTTCCTCCTCATTAGAAATGGGCACTGGGGGAAGTAACTGTAAATAATAAATCTTTAGCTCTAAGAATGGTGCTTTTCACTTAATTTTCCATTTTCAATTTGTTTCTTTAATACATTAATTTCCCCTCCCCCATGTGCTTTGCTCTTGAGGAAAGCTCATAAATATTTACTTGTTATTTCACTTTCTTAACTTAGAGCTTGGAGGAATTTGTTTATTCACTGTGAATCCTTTCCCCCACCTGTCCTGTTCCTCTGGTTATGAATGTGAAGCAACAACACAGGGCTTTTCTTGTTCTGTTTGCTTAATTTTCTGTCTTTTTTCTTTGTTATGTTCAGTACTTCACCCTTCAGCACCACATCCTCAGTCCACTGGCAGTGTAGATTTAGCATGTCATCCCTTGTGAAGTCACTACATATTTACGTGCATTCCAGTGTTAATTTCATATGAGCTTTTGTTTATATGTATCTGGCTGTTGTTATACAAGAACTTTCCCACCTAATGTCAGGCAATTCCATTCGTATTTTGGATGTTACTGTGTTCCTCCTTTAGGAAACAGTATCACATTCTTGTGCATCTCACCTCTGATATTTGGCCATGAGAATGATTCTGATCAAAAAGTATCTACTTTAAAATAAATAACTATATAGTTATAGATATTTTTTCTATATAAATATATATCTATTCTGTAGAATTCTGTGTAGTTTGAGTTATAAAACAGTTAATAATATCAATTTCCCTTTTATTTTCTGTTTGCTTTCTTTCTCAAGAACTTATAAAAAGTCCTCTCAATTGTGTATGCTCTACACCACCACCAAAACACTGGGCCAAGGCTGAAACCAGAGACCATGTCCTGCTGCTGGCTGCTTGCGGTCTTACCCACTCTTGTATCTGACTCTGGATTGAAGCTCAGGCTCCAGCCCAGCAAAACCCACCAGCTCAGCACTATCCTGTCCAAAGGCAGCTGGGAGCAGCAGGCAGCAGGCTGGCCAAGCAATGATGGTTCTCTGCAATTGTCCCACACCAGCCAAAAAAACCCACATTGAATTACAAATCATCCAACTCTGCTTCACTAGTGATAAGGGCTAATTTGTTTGTGGATAATAATGTCACCCATGAGAGAGGCATCAGTAGCCTCTGCCTCCCAGCTGGACTCAGCAGTGCAGTCAGGCTGCTCATCTTCAACCCAGTGACAGGGAGCAGTTGAGAACTCATGGAAGGAGACAAGCTCAGCTGTTGGGAGTGACCATACGTGCCCCACGCAGACAGAAAAGAGCTTCTCTTTCAGCCTGTGAGGCACAGCTGCAGGCAAAGTGAAGGAAAAGCATATTCAACCTCTTGTGGTCTAAGCAAGGGGACAGCAGCCAACAGTTCTTCCTCTCAGAAACAGAACAAAGGAGGAACATGAGTAAAATTTAAGTTAATGCTGGTCTAAAATGCTCATGGAGGAGTCAGGTGCCTGTGCTGGAGCACCAGGGCACCACAATCCTAAAAGAGACTAGCGTGAGCCATTTCTGCACTTGAGCAAACAAGCTGCTCTGCTTTTTTCACACTTTCCCCTCACAGGTTTGAACTACCTTCACAAAGAGAGTCATGCTTCGTTTTTAACAGTTAAAAGTGACAACTGCAATTCCTTTTCCTTTAGGAGAATATGGCAGTACTGTCAGAAATTAGTCAGCTGAGCAGTTGTCTGAAGAAAACATGAACTTACTAAAACAAATACAACAGCCTTTTAGAAGTGCCCTTATACTATCAAACAAATGAGAAATATTTGCATTTGATGGTTCTCCAAAGGACTATTGAATTCCTCAATAAGAATTATGAGAACTAATTCTTGGGCTTTAAAAATTTACAGAGATTTTGCAAACAGATGGTTTAATGCCTTCATCTCTGGTAGCAGGGAAAAAAAAACCACAACACTTCTAGTTCCTAAGCTCTTTTGGGTTTTCTTTTAGGACTTCTTAAAAATATCTCCTATTTCCTATTGGTCTTTTTATTTTCTATTGGTCTTTTCTTTTCTCTGGTCTCTTCTCCCAGGCAGCCAGCACCAGAACAAGAGGACACAGTCTCAAGCTGCGCCAGGGCAGGTTTAGACTGGACGTTAGGAGGAAGTTCTATACAGAGAGAGTGATTCCCCATTGGAATGGGCTGCCCGGGGAGGTGGTGGAGTCACCGTCATTGGAGGTGTTCAGCAGGAGACTTGATGGGGTGCTTGGTGACATGATCTAGTTGTTTGATGGGTTGGACACGATGATCTTGAAGGTCTCTTCCAACCTGGTTTATTGTTGTATTATTGACTTCTCTGTAGTCCAAGCATTCCATTTGTACACATATTAGCATCCAGGTTGTATCAGCTATACTGAAAGACTTTCCAATTTCTAGTTGAAAGTGAGTTTTACCCTTGAGTTCACTTTATTCTTGACATCACTTCATCTCTTTGAAAAAAACAAAACAAAGCAAAACCCCCCATAACTTTCTCATCACATTTTCCATTAGGAGTTAGCATCCTGACATTTAATCCAGTCCCTATTCTTACAATAAGGGCACGCAGGATACCTATAGAAATATTAGAAATATTTGTTTCCAGATTAACTCTGCATGTTTTCAGGTGAATTTGGTATTAATGTGGGACTTTGCACCATAACCCTGCTCCTCCCCCTAAAATGAAAAATAAGCTAGACCCCGAGCATGTATTGGTACAGACAGTAGCTGCATGGAAAAGTTAACATGGTTTCAAAGCCGCAAGCTTACCCGCGTGCAGATATTACTAAGGAACCAGATGGAGGACAGTTTTCCATACCTAACCGTCTGGGCCCTGCAATGATAGACTCTACCCTAAGCATTACTATGGGAATTAACTTCATGCTGGGAAAAAAAAAAAAAAAAAAAAGAAAAAGAGACAAGAAGCAAAAGAAAGAGTGTAATATTTTATATTGCAAAATGTAGACAGGCAGAGGTTGGTCTCTTCTCCCAGGCAGCCAGCACCAGAACAAGAGGACACAGTCTCAGGCTGTCCCAGGGGAGGTTTAGGCTGGATGTTAGGAAGAAGTTCTATACAGAGAGAGTGATTGCCCATTGGAATGGGCTGCCTGGGGAGGTGGTGGAGTCACTATAATTGGAGGTGTTCAGGAAGAGACTTGATGGGGTGCTTGGTGTGATGGTTTAGTTCTTTAGGTGGGTTCGATTGGTTGATAGGTTGGACGCGATGATCTTGAAGGTCTCTTCCAACCTGGTCCTGTCCTATTCTATTCTATTCTATTCTATTCTATTCTATTCTATTCTATTCTATTCTATTCTATTCTATTCTACATGCATCCAAAAGAGTCATCACTTTGTCACATGTCACTGTTTCCTTATCTCTGCCTGTATTTATAATCTATGGAATAAAAGGAAGAGAAGATGAGAGTTTCACAGTTAATATAGCATCATAGCTTGCTGCGAAGGAAATCAGAGATGGTATATTGTTTCTAGTGGACTATTAATTGGGTTATTGGAGGTCAAAGTGCAAAGGAATAGGGCACCACTTTCTGATAGGCTTACTAATTGTTTATACCCACATGCAATTTTACATCTGCTGGGTTATTTTTTGGAATTCTGCACTACAGGACTTCCAGCTAGTTCTGTGGCCACAGCTGAGAACTGCAGAGACAAGAGAAAGGTCAGAAACAGAGGATTCAGGTTTGTGAAAAGCTCCAAATACCAGGTAACCAGATGAAGTCAAAACAAAACTTAGAATGAGTGGATTTTCTGAGCAGTCCTATTGCATGGTCTGAACATGAAACTTTTAAGTGAAAGATGTTAGATGTATGATAGTCCTGAACCAGAAGACCTAATAAATGTTTTGTGATGGGTTTTGTTTTCCTATGATGTTTATATGTGTTTTCTATGGTGTTTATATAGCCTAAAACTACCACAAGGGGACTACAAACTCTCTGCCTGACTGAAAACTTTAGGTGAAGTCTTCCATGCAGTTCTCGCATTCTGGGTTGCTTTTTGCTTTTTTTTTTCCTGCTGTGCTAATTCTTCAACATCTAATACTATATAATTTTTTGCTATGGGCTTTTGTCTTCCAGGGCAGCTATGGGATCTTTTCCCTCTATGTTGTGAAGAGGTTATAAACCAGGTTGGAAGAGACCTTCAAGATCATCGCACCCAACCTATCAACCAATCCAACCCACCCAAACAACTAAACCATGCAGCCAAGCATCCCATCAAGTCTTCTCCTGAACACCTCCAATGAAGGTGACTCCACCAGCTCCCCAGGAAGACCATTCCAATGGGCAATCACTCTCTCTGTATAGAACTTCCTCCTAACATCCAGCCTAAACCTCCCCTGGTGCAGCTTGAGACTGTGTCCTCTTGTTCTGGTGCTGGCTGCCTGGGAGAAGAGACCAACCTCCGCCTGTCTGCAACCTCCCTTCAGGTAGTTGTAGAGAGCAATAAGGTCACCCCTGAGTCTCCTCTTCTCCAGGCTAAGCAACCCCAGCTCCCTCAGTCTCTCCTCATAGGGCTTATGCTCCAAGCCCCTCACCAACCTTGTTGCCCTTCTCTGGACATGTTCCAGCAAGTCAACATCCTTCCTACACTTCCTACACCTTGAGTACTTTGTCCAGTTCTGGGCCCCTCAATTTACGAAGGACATCAAGACACTTGAACATGTCCAGAGAAGGGCAACAAGGCTGGGGAGAGCCTTAGCACAAACCCTATGAGGAGAGGCTGAGGGAGCTGGGATTGTTTAGCCTGGAGAAGAGAAGGCTCAGGGGAGACCTCATTGCTCTCTACAACTACCTGAAAGGTGGTTGTAGCCAGGAAGGGGTTGGTCTCTTCTCTGTAGCAACCAGCACCAGAACAAGGGGACACAGTCTCAAGCTGCGCCAGGGGAAGTTTAGGCTCAAAGTGAGGAGAAAGTTCTTCACCGAGAGAGTCATTCTCATTGGAATGTGCCGCCCAGGGGGTGATGGAGTCGCTGTCCCTGGAGGTGTTCAAGATGGGATTGGACGTGGCACTTGGTGCCGTGGTCTAGTCATGAGGTCTGTGGTGACAGGTTGGACTCGATGATCTTTGAGGTCTCTTCCAACCTTGATGATACTGTGATACTGTGAAAGCACAGATTTTGTGTGAATCCATGGTGTTCCTTATTTGTTGGCAGTCTGTCCATTGGTGATCAAATAGTGAGCTCTATTTCTTAATAGATCCTAATTTATCTTAGAGCATAAAATATCATGAAAAATGTGAGTAAAATTATTCTGCCTATAAGAAGCATAGTCATTAGGTTGCAAAGAGAGACAGAAATCTTCCCTAAACAAGGAGAAAATGTCTCTTGCTTTTCTTCAGTGCTAGCCTTGAGCTGAAAGGGATGCCTCAGTGTAAACAGCTGCCTCAGCAGCTGCAGGTTCCTTTGAATTGCCTGTAGCAGTGCAAAGGAAACAGTGAAAATTTGCTTTTGTGTCTGAAAAAGTATTATTTCAGTAGTTTTTCCCTAGAGTTTCAACTGTCTAACGGACTGTTCCTCTCCCATAAATCTGATACTGCCCTACTCTACCACTGTGACCATGTTACAATTCATAAGATGCATAATTTAGACGCCAGTGACACGATTCAGGAAATATCTTTTTTTTAAACACTGGTTTAAAGACTGTTTAGTTTGTGTGCTCAGACTGCACTTGTCCATTAGTCAGAATCTGCAAAATGGACCTGTTCTGCGAGAGCTGATCTGCAGACTTTCTTTTACCAGGGTTGCATGGACCTTGGCCTGATGCTTCTCAGTCCTGCAGTGCCACTGTAGCACTGCAGCACTGCTCCTATGAGAGCACAGCTAGTATAACAACCTCATACTATAAAAAAGGAAGGTGACAGGCAAATTAAAGATGCAGTGAAAAATAACCTGTGATTTTCTGAAAGAAAACTGAGAATTGTGTTGAAGAATTTCTATGAAAACATACTCCATGGTTCTATTGCTTGCCTACTGCTGAAAACTTTGCTTTTCCTTGTGCAAATAGCTCTTCTGTGCAAGGGACAGTTCATTGTTTCAAGCTTTATACAATACCTCACACATGGCATCTTAACAGGTGGCAATAGATTCTAGGTTTCTCTGGCTGACTGCTCTACACCAAGAACAAGCCAAATGTCTTCCTGCCCTACACATCTCATCCTGAGATATGTAGAAAGGTCCCAAAAGGCCAAACCCTGCAGTAGAGGTGTGAAGACACTGAATTCAGAAGTCTGCACAGACGTTATTCTTAGTGCCTTTTTGCATTCATGAATCTTCAGAAATGGTTGCTGAATATGTGACACTGAAATGATAGAAGACCTGCATTAGATCAGCTTCAGCAGTGTGCAATATGCTGCCCTGGGAGGGTGAATGCTCAGTGAGGCAAGCTCAGTTTTCTCAGAGGGTCCGTTTTAACTAATAGGAGGTGGCATGAAATACTTAATCATCATCAAGTGGTCAAAGATTTGAGTCTGTTCATAAAATTGCATCTGGAGTGATTAAGTTGCTGAGTGTGGGTGTCTCTAATTGTCTTATTGAAATGTTCCTCTGGCTCTGAAAAATGAGAAAAGTAACAGGTTATGTTAAAAGAGAGAATTTACAGTATATTGCATGGCTTAAAGCCTGCACAAGACTCATACTGTGTTACAGGGACTGCAGGTTTACTCTTCCTGACATTTGTTTGAATGTACTCTGAACATATTGAAAAAAACCCAACAAAACTAATAACAGATATAAAAGTCATCTGGTTTTAGTTTTAAAAGAAGTGTAGGAAGCATGACCAGACCTTGTTGTTGCTCTTTCTTTAAAATAGATATGGAACTGAACAGTCTAGAATTTGGGGATAAAAACCTAAAATAAGTTTTTACATCAGAGATGATTTCAAATTCCTGAACCAAACACCCCATGAAAATGGAGCTCCTGCATTTCATAATGATTTCTCTTAGTGAACTGCACAGCTAAGCCAAGGGAATCGTTGCCAGATGATGTTGTGTGTTTGCAAACCTGTGTTAAAAAAATGCTAAGAAATGGATGGAAAAATGTTTCCTGGCTGACTGTTGAATACAAATAACCCTGGGTTTGGGTTTGAGTACCTAACCTCTTGAACTGGGAGACTGTATGGAGAAAGCACAGCTGTGTGATGGCATAGCTCTGCTCATCTACCCTCAGCCTCCTCTGCTAGCTGGAGTCTGGGACATGAAACTGAGTTAAATGCATTTTACTGATGGGCTGGACATTACTGGTGGAGAATTTGAACCATTAAAGCACCTGCAAATATTTTTATGTCCTTTAGAATTCACTGATGACAAATTGAACTATTTTGCTTCATCTTAATGCTGTTAAGCAAAATTAATTTGTCCTTTTAGTTTCAATTTTCTATAGTGCTGTGTTTTCTGGTATCTTTTTGTCCCTTCTGATCCTCCATATTGTGCTGGTTCCTGGTTTGTTTGGTTGTTTCCTCTTCACATTCACCTCTTTCACTTTAGTTTGGCTGGTAAGATTCTTCAGACTGCTCAAATGGCCGCATAAAAACTATAGTGTGAATACTTACCTTTTATTCTTGGACAAATTGCACACCACAAGGTAGAGTGTACTTCAGAATTGCTATACATAAACCAATGGCATTTTTATTGTGTGATGATGGGAATACTTCACCTTGCTGATGACCTCAGGAACGCAGGCTGTTTCATGCATGTAATTTTAGCTCATTGAAATTTCAAAGATCCCTTTTGAACATATATCACCAAAAGCCCTCTTTTAGCACATTGACTCCTTGTTCTTCTCTTCTGTCATTGAGTTTATCATGCTGGTGAAGGCCCACAGAGAAGGTGGCAATGCTAATATGTTGAGCTTGGAGAGAAGCAAACCTTGAAGGAGTGTGCAGTGAGTAAAGAGTCATGGGGCTGAATTTCAACAATACACAGAGGAAGTGGGAAAGGATTGAAAGTTTCAGATATCAATAGCAAGACCACAATTACAATTCAGGCTACCAAAATGAAATAAAGAAAAAGCTCAGAGCCAGATTTCACAATTCTGGTTTTGTTCATGCATTCATATTGATCACAGGGTAAATGTCATCCACCTCTGTGAGACTGCTCAGTCATAGACATAAAAATTAGATCTGTGCTCACTCTATGGCTGTTTAGCAGGCTCACATCCTCTGATGTAATGGGTAGCAGCAACATAAACAGAGGTTTATGGTAGCTCTTGTGGAGCCTGTGGAAAATTATTCACACAAGTGAGTACTCAACAGCATGGGTAAGAATGGCAGCTTCAGAAGATAACTTACTGTGGTATCCTCAGTATTAGAGACAAGCAGCATAAAACCTGTACAAAGCAGAAGCATATAACTGACAAGATCTTTCCATGCTCCCAGTCACAGCTGGGAAATACCTGTGAGATTGTCTAACCATATTCTGAGAATCATTCCTTAAAATAGCTTGAGCCTGTATATATTCTAGCTTTGTTTTAGAGGTCCCAGCTGAGAGGAACAGTACCATTTCCACTTTTACACACACATACGTGACTTAATTCCTCAACTTTGATTCTGCCTCTTCTGTCCAAGAAAGGGAGACTAAAGAATCAATTTCTTTCACAGTGCCAAAGAAATGCATATGAACGTTTCCTTTGCATAAATGAACAAGTGGTCTTGTTGAAGTGTCAGCATAAAGTGGGTAAGAATGCAATTTTCATTTTTTCTTCCAAAATAGCACCTCTTCAGAGGTTTCAACCCTCTTTTTTTTTTTTGTGTTTTGTTTTGTTTTCAGAAGCTGCTGGAAACACAGAACTTCCAGATTCTGTTCCCTTCCTACCACTGGAATGAGACTCCTGATGTCCTCAGAAATCAGTTCTGTTCTTACAGTGTCCACACCATCAGTGAAGGGTAAAGAGGTAGGAAGGAATGTACTTTGTTTATTTGCAATGCCTTTGAGTAGAGTAGAGTAGAGTAGAGTAGAGTAGAGTAGTAGAATAGAATAGAATAGAATAGAATAGAATAGAATAGAATAGAATAGAATAGAATAGAATAGAATAGAAAAGAAAAGAAATAGACTAGAATATAATTAACCAGGTTGGAAAAGACCTTTGAGATCATCAAATCCAACCTATCATCCAACACTATCTAATCAACCAAAACATGGCACCAAGAGCACCATCCGGTCAGTGATGGTGACTCCACCACCTCCCTGGGCAGCCCATTCCAATGGCAAATCACTCTTTCTATGAAGAACTTCTTCCTAACATGCAGCCTAAACCTCCCCTGGCACAGCTTGAGACTGTGTCCTCTTGTTCTGGTGCTGGCTGCCCAGGAGAAGAGACCAACTCCCACCTGGCTGCAACCTCCCTTCAGGTAGTTGTAGACAGCAAGAAGGTCTCCCCTGAGCCTCCTCTTCTCCAGGCTAGGCAACCCCAGCTCCCTCAGCCTCCCTTCATAGGACTTGTGTTCCAAACCCTCACCAGCTTTGTTGCCCTTTTCTGGACACATTCCAGCAACTCAACATCCATCTTTCCTAAACTGTATTGTTGAAAGCTTGCATATAGAGTCTTTGTTTTTCTACCCCTTAAGCCTTGAAGATGCTGATGTGTGCAAATGCCATTGGAAGGAAAAAAACAAAGCCACAAAGCACTGAAGACAACCAGGAGGTTTTTCAGGACAAGTAAAAAGAGATAAAAGCTAAGAAGTGACAAACCGAATTAGAAATCTCAAAGGTAAGGAATTCTCTAATGCATCTATACTCAATAAACAAAAGAGAAAGAAAGCACAGAATGGTTCTAAAATTTACAAGAAGTTTATAATCTACAATTAAATGACCAGTAAAATTTAGTAGGTTTTTGGTATTGGGTTTTTTTTTGGATGAAGTCATGGCTCAGTCTTTGAAAGACAGCAGGGAAAGATGAGGAGATAATAGTACTCTTAAGAGATAATAGTCTCTTCTCTCTAGCAACCAGCACCAGAACAAGAGGACACAGTCTCAAGTTGTACCAGGGGAAGTTCAGGCTTGAGGTGAGGAGAAAGTTCTTCACTGAGAGAGTCATTCGTCATTGGAATGGGCTGCCCAGGGAGGTGATGGAGTCACCGTCCCTGGAGGTGTTCAAGAGGGGATTGGACATGGCACTTGGTGCCATGGTCTAGTCATGAGGTCTGTGGTGACAGAATGGACTCAATGATCTTTGAGGTCTCTTCCAACCTTGGTGATACTGTGATACTGGACAGAAATGTGGATCTTCCTGTTGCTTACAGAATGGCTAGGCAGGATTAGCTAAAGCAATAGGCCCAGAGAACGCACACACACATTAGTTTTAGGTAATGAGCAAAGAAATCAGTGAACCTTTTAACTGACATTTAGAAAAGTTCACCATTTCAGCAGTGATTCCTGAGAACCACAAAGCAGAAAATAAATCTATAGCTAGAGAATAGACACTGATTTCTGCTTGAGATTTATTACTTTCAAGTAATAAAAGAATTTTGGTTGGGAAACTAATCTCACCATGACCCATCATGCAATTAGTTAAAATGTGTGACTGCAGAATTAGGTCCTTGCTCATAACACACATTCCCTTGTTTCACAGGATCAGTCTTAAACCCCTCAGAATCAGTTCATTCACTGAGTCCCACTGAAGCCAGGAGGAGCAAAGTGTAGCACTGTGACCTGTTTGTCATCTTTCTGACAGCAAATTGGTCAATACACTTAATGTTACTGAAGTGCTTTAACTGCTTGCTGTTTCCCTATGTGGTAAATACAGGGAAGTGATTTGTCTGCTCCTTTGCAGCAGTCTGAGAGACAGTCCCCCATTGTGCCTCACTGCAGACAGTACGTGACCCCAGAACATGTACTGCCAGCTTTACAAAGGAAATACAGGCAAAGAAAAACTGAAACCCAGCCTGACAGGGTTAATATGAATGACAAGAGTAGACCTCTGCTACTGCTGTCCAGTTAGGCTCTGGTGATATTCAGGGAAGATGCACAAGATAAACCTCAGTACATTTTATGAGGGCTCTCCAAATGGGTAGTTTTCAAAGGTGTAGATGTATATAGCTCAGAAATTCTGAGACTGCTGGCACTTGACACTCAAGAAACTGAGTATTCATATAAAGGGTTTCTACTTGTCCAAGAATTAGAAATGTGTTCCTAGATAGCTAATCCAGCACAGAGCCTTCTGTTACCACAGTTTCTTTATAAATATTAATAATTTGCCACCAAGGATGACCACTGTTGAAGCTAAATAAGCTAATATGCTGTACTCACACATTAATCTTACTGAAGGCTCAAGGGGGAAAGTGGATGCAAAATACTTCAATGAGAGATTAGTCTGGGTTATCCTCAATGGAAGATTAATCCAGAAATAATCTTTACATTTTCTACTCATTTACCCAGAACAAGAATGTATTAAGTATTGATACTCTGGCCGGCCCGATCTAGTGTGAGGTGTCCTTGCCCATGGAAGCCCACCTAGGGAACCCACCTGAAAAACTAAACCATGACACCAAGCACCCCATCAAGTCTCCTCCTGAACACCTCCAATGAAGGTGACTCCACCACCTCCACGGGCAGACCATTCCAATGGGCAATCACTCTCTCTGTGTAGAACTTCTTCCTAACATCCAGCCTAAACCTCCCCTGGCACAACCTGAGACTGTGTCCTCTAGTTCTGGTGATGGCTGCCTGGGAGAAGAGACCAACATCTGCCTGTCCACAACCTCCCTTAAAGTAGTTGTAGAGAGCAAGAGTCTCCTCTTCTCCAGGCTAAGCAACCCCAGCTCCCTCAGCCTCTCCTCATAGGGCTTATGTTCCAAACCCCTCACCAACTTTGTTGCCCTTCTCTGGACATGCTCCAACAAGTCAACATCCTTCCTAAACTGAGGGGCCCAGAGCTGGACACAATACTCAAGGTGTGGCTTAACCAGTGCAGTGTACAGGGGCAGAATGACCTCCATGCTCCTGCTGGCCACACTGTTCCTGAGGCAGGCCAGGATGCCATTGGCCCTCTTGGCTGCCTGGGCACACTGCAGGCTCATGTTCAGCCTACCATCAACCAGCACCTCCAGGTCCTTCTCTGCCTGGCTGCTCTCCAGCCACTCTGACCCCAGCCTGTAGCACTGCATGGGGTTGCTGTGGCCAGTGTGCAGAACCCGGCACTTGGATGTGTTAAATCTCCTGCCATTGGAGTCTGCCCATCTGTCCAGCCTGTCGAGGTCCCTCTGCAAAGCCTCTCTGCCCTCCAGCAGATCAATTCCTGCCCCCAGCTTGGTGTCATCTGCAAATTTACTGATGATGGACTCAATGCCCTCATCCAGATCATCAATAAAGATGTTGAAGAGCATGGGGCCCAGCACTGATCCCCGGGGACACCACTAGTGACAGGCCGCCAGCTGGATGAGGCACCATTCACCACCACTCTCTGGGCTCGGCCCTCCAACCAGTTCCTAACCCATCACAGTGTGCTCCTGTCTAAGCCATGGGCTGCCAGCTTGGCCAGGAGTTTGCTGTGGGTGACAGTGTCAAAGATGATCCTTGTGGTCCCTTCCAAACCTGACTATGATTCTATGATTTCCTAAAAATGCAAGAGCTGGGGAGCTTTCCTGTGACAGTTGTGCCATAATTTATTCCTTTCCTTTCCTCTTCTACTACTTTTCTGTTTAAGTGATAGCATCACTGAAAAAAACGCTGAGTATAAAAGACTTGGAAGGGTCATAATTTTCAGTAGACTTAAGAAAATAAAGATGAAATGGGTTTAATATTTTTTGTTTACTACTCTCACTTTGAGAAAACCTTTTTTTTGGGGGGGGGGGGCTTTTTTTTTTTTTTTTTTAATCCTTTTATTTTTTTCCTTTTTTTTTTTTTTTTTTTTGTCTGAATCATTGCTTTGCCTCGCTTAGAAAAATGTTAGGGAAGATTTTTCTTTCCAGAGGTGTGTAAATTGTATTGCCTTGTAACAGGGCTACAAACTCTACAGAATGTAGCAGGGATTTATTTTATTTTTTTTCCGTGTGGAAATGGATTTTAGAACTGTAGAAAATTTGATTCAATGTCCCATGATAAGCCTTAAGGAAATTTACTGTGCATTGATTTCCATAGATGTTTAAAGATGTTTTCTTGTCATAAGGAGGTTCTAGGGTGCTGCCACTATGAGACAGGGAATAACAAATCTTGTATCATCATGGGGGCTTTTTGTCATGAAGTCATGTACTTTAAAAATTAATTGGGAAAAAAGGATTACTTTTACTATTGAGAGGAGTTATTGGTGACTTGGAAGTCTAGAAACATCCTTCCATTCCTATATAATGTTTCTATTCTTTGGATCCCTTGGAGGACACAGTCTCAAGCTGTGCCAGGGGAAGTTTAGGCTTGAGGTGAGGAGAAAGTTCTTCACTGAGAGAGTCATTCGCCATTGGAATGGGCTGCCCAGGGAGGTGGTGGAGTCACTATCCCTGGAGGCGTTCAGGAGGGGATGGATTTGGCACTTGGTGCCATGGTTTAGTCATGAAGTCTGTGGTGTCAGGTTGGACTTGATCTTTGAGGTCTCTTCCAAACTTGGTGATTCTGTGATTATTGAGGTTGTGGCAGAGGAGTGAAGGGAAGGCAGGATGCTGCACTGAGGAAGCTGTAGGGCTGAGAGGTCCACATTAAGATCCCTGTACACATGTACTTACCCACTTGGTGTCAGCCTCATGGGTGCAGACCTACAAAGAGGGTTTAGAGCTCTTGACATCCTTGGGAACCTCTTAATAGGTACTTTTGAGTTTAGTGGTACTTACAGAATCACAGAAGCACCAAGGTTGGAAGAGACCTCAAAGATAATCAAGTCCAACCTGTCACCACAGACTTCATGACTACTTCCCTACATGACTATTTCACAGACCCCATGACTACTTCCCTACATGACTACTTCACAGACCTCATGACTACTTCCCTGACCCTATGTTAGTATTACAAGATTATAAACAGGTTAAGTGCTAGAATTCAGGAAAGGGACTATCTGGATACATAGGCACATAGAGAGAAAGCTGACCCACATTTACCTTAAAAATGAATTCTGGCATTGTGGAATTAAGGATAGAGGGAGAAAAAAACCCTTATGCTGTCATGGAAGAGCATGCAACAAATCACACAAATCTACGTATATCCTAAAACCTGATCCCATCGATATCAACTGAAAAAAGTCTCTAACTTTAAAGGGTGAGGCTTTAACTCTCAGAACAGGAGATACAGACACTTGGTGATTTTCCTGGTAATCATATTTCTTAAGGTTGTTCGATATTGTGCAAAGTAAGCAGCTGTGCAGATGTCTTTTACATAATTATTTTCATTACCAAGCAAGTAAAGACAGTTGTGTTGGAGCAGGCAGATGTACTTCACCACTCTTTTGATACGCTTAGATAATTTGCTGTATTACTTACTGTGCTCAGACTACTGCTTACAGGGCATTAAGATCTTGCTGTGAATACCAGTGCTGGCCTGCATCAGGAACAGTGTGGCCAGCAGGAGCAGGGAGGTCATTCTGCCCCTGTACACTGCACTGGTTAGGCCGCACCTTGAGTACTGTGTCCAGTTCTGAGCCCCTCAGTTTAGGAAGGATGTTGACTTGCTGGAACATGTCCAGAGAAGGGCAATGAAGCTGGTGAGGGGTTTGGAACACAAGCCCTATGAGGAAAGGCTGAGGGAGCTGGGGTTGCTTAGCCTGGAGAAGAGGAGACTCAGGGGTGACCTTATTGCTCTCTACAACTACCTGAAGGGAGGTTGTAGCCAGGCAGAGGTTGGTCTCTTCTCCCAGGCAGGCAGCACCAGAACAAGAGGACACAGTCTCAGGCTGCACCAGGGGAGGTTTAGACTGGATGTTAGGAAGACGTTCTATACAGAGAGAGTGATTGCCCATTGGAATGGGCTGCCTGTGGAGATGGTGGAGTCATCATCATTGGAGGTGTTCAGGAGGAGACTTGATGGGGTTCTTGGTGCCATGATCTAGTTGTTTGGGTGGGTTGGATTGGTTGATAGGTTGGACACGATGATCTTGAAGGTCTCTTCCAACCTGGTTTATTGTATTGCATTGTGATAATATTTCCATACAAACTCAGTTAATTTATAAGCTCAAACTCAAATCCATCTTAAAAAACAAACAAACGACACAAAACCCCCAGACAACAACAACAAAAACCCCAAACCTTAAAGAGCTGACATTTTTCAGAAGCAGTTACTCCTTATTCACCTTGTGAAAAGAACAAGAGAGACTTCACTTGCTACAAGAAGCTTCTTTTGCTACATTTTCGTGAGTTACCATGGCTTTGTCCATGCCTCCCAACCTGAAGCAGTTACTACTCTGCCTCAAAGCAGAGGAGTCAGATTGTGAAACTGTCTGCCACTAAATTTCATGTTAGAGAGCCGGGTGAATTCCAGTGGTACCCAAGGAGAGGTGCACAGCCTCCCATCACTCCTTGGAACAGGGACTTCTGCTCCAAGCAGATACTTCAATGAACAGAAAACCTTTGGAGTCCCACATACAACTGTGTGAGGAGGCCATTTGTTTTCTGTATACCAATGCACTTCTCTGCAGGCAACCTTAAAGTAGTATTACCCCATGAAGCCTGGACTTTGGTGCCCAGTGGTCATCACTATAGCAGTGGCAGTTTGAAATTACACCAGTCAACAGCAACAACAACAAAATTACTTTCTTATACTCTACATCACTCCTATTCTTTAAATATTTGGGGAAACATACATATTTTTGTGTTTGTCCCATTTTTCTTTGTTCACAAATATTTGTATAACTGACTTTTTTGCTTGCACAGACCAGTGGAAAACCCAAGCTTTTCCTCATATATGAATCATAGAATCATAGAATCAACAAGGTTGGAAAAGGCCTCAGAGATCATCAAGTCCAACCTGTGACCCAAGACCTCATGACTACTAGAACATGGCACCTAGTGCCACGTCCAATCCCCTCTCCACCACCTCCCTGGGCAGCCCATTCCAATGGCTAACAACTCTGTGAAGAACTTTCTCCTCACCTTGAGCCTAAACCTCCCCTGGTGCAGCTTGAGACTGCGTCCTCTTGTTCTGGTGCTGGTTGCCTGGGAGAAGAGGTCAACCCCTCCTGGCTACAACCTCCCTTCACGTAATTGTAGACAACAATGAGGTCTCCTTTGAGCCTCCTCTTCTCCAGGCTAAACACCCCCAGCTCCTTCAGCCTCTCCTCATAGGGCTTGTGCTCGACACTCACTTGGAGATTTTCACCTGTGTAAACACAACTTGTGCAAAATGGCATTTGGTCCTTAAGACAGTTACTGGCTTTGATAGTTTCTGGTTTCCTTAATAGCAGCTATCAGAAAGATGTTACGCTTTCGATGGACAGTTCATGTTCCTTTGCATGTAGCAAATAGCAAATACATTATTACAGCCATACAAACACATTTCACAGTCTATTTGGTGTTACTAACTACAGATAATTGTTCACTGAATAATAGCAGTTTGGTGATATCCATTGCTACATATTTATTTCAGCTTATAATTAATGGGGATGTTTTCCCAATAAACATCTCCTTAATTCTTTCAGCTGATGGAGTCGTGGTGTAACACTGTGAACTTGCCAACAAAATGATTCGCTGAAAGTCTACACAAAGATTTGGAGATGGATATTTAAAAGGAATTTCAATCTGTAAAAGATGTTTGATATAATCACTAGAATATCTGTGTGCTAGTTTGCAAGTAAATATCCACATGTATATCCTGTTACCCATGATCTCTTTTCTCACTGCTGCTTCACTGTGTCAGAAGTTGCTTAGATGCTTCATGGTAGGAGATGTTTAAGCACATGAAAAAATGTATGTGATTTCCCATTAAACTTGTAGAGTTGTAGAGAGCCAGAAGGTCTCCTCTCATCCTCCTTTTTCCAGACTGAAGAACCCCAAGTCTCAGCTGAGAGAGGTGGTAGCTGTAGGAAGCAAGAAGCTCTGAGGGTTTCAGTAAACTTTGGAGTTTGTTCTCCTGGCCCTCTTGTGAGTGACTGGAAAAACTGGGAGGTGGTCGAATCCCCATCCCTGGAGATATTTCAAAGTTGTGTAGATCTGGTGCTGAGGGACATGGTTTAGTGGTGGACTTGGTAGAGAGTGGTTGGACTGGATGATCTTGAAGGTCTTTTCCAACCTAAATGAGTCTCTGAAATACTTTGTGCTTTAGTCAGGTCTAACCAAATATAGAGAGTACAAGAACCCTCTCTTATGTAATCATTAACAAAGCCTGAAATATGTATTTTCGGCATGGTATGGGTCTCACATCATAATCCTCATTTAAAAAAATAATCAGCATTTCTCTATGAGTAGACTTGTGTCTCATTTGTATTAAGCTGTGAATAAGGTGTGACACCATCAGCCCAGAGATTAACCAAACCACAGCTGTAAGCATCAATTACCAGGGAATGAGCAGCATATGAGTGTTTTGCCTTTTAAATAGCAAGGTTACCTGCAGCCCTGGCTGCTAATGACAGATGTCAATATGGCTATTCACTCACTTTCCCAAACAAGGAAAACACATTAAAAATGCTAGTTCTTTAACTGTTCTTTAACTGAGATGGAGGCATGCTGTGATATAAGCATTAACATTTCCATTCATAGAATCAGTCATAGAATCAGTCAGGGTTGGAAGGGACCACAAGGATCATCTAGTTCCAACCCCCCTGCCATGGACAGGGACACCCTACACTAGATCACGCTGGCCAGAGCCTCGTCCAGCCTGGTCTTAAACACCTCCAGGGACTGGGCCTCAACCACCTCCCTGGACAACCCATTCCAGGGCTTCACCACTCTCATGGTAAAGAACTTCTTCCTCACATCTAGCCTGAATCTCCCCATTTCCAGCTTCATTCCATTCCCCCTAGTCCTATCACTACCTGAGATCCTGAGAAGTCCCTCCCCAGCCTTCCTGTAGGCCCCCTTCAGATACTGGAAAGCCACAATGAGGTCACCTCGGAGCCTTCTCTTCTCCAGACTGAACAGCCCCAACTCCTTCAGTCTGTCCTCATAGGAGAGGTGCTCCAGCCCTCTGATCATCCTCGTGGCCCTTCTCTGGACACGCTCCAGCATGTCCACATCCCTCCTGTAATAGGGGCTCCAGAACTGGATGCAGTACTCCAGGTAGGGTCTCACCAGAGCTGAGTAGAGGGGGGAGAAGCACCTCCCTTGACCTGCTGGTCACACTTCTCCTGATGCAGCCCAGGATCTGATTGGCTTTCCGGGCTGCAAGCGCACATTGAGAGCTCATGTCGAGCTTCTCGTCCACCAGCACCCCCAAGTCTCTCTCCTCAGGGCTGCTCTCCAGCCAGTCCCTGCCCAGCCTGGTATTTGTGCCTGGGATTGCCTCGACCCAGATGCAGGACCCTGCACTTGGTCTTGTTGAAGCTCATGAGGTTGGCTTGTGCCCACCTCTCCAGCCTGTCCAGGTCCCTCTGGATGGCATCCCTTCCCTCCAGGGTGTCCACTGCACCACACAGCTTGGTGTCATCAGCAAACTTGCTGAGGGTGCACTCGATGCCACTGTCCATGTCACCCACAAAGATGCTGAACAAGACAGGTCCCAGGACTGATCCCTGAGGGACTCCGCTTGTCACTGGCCTCCACTGGGACATGGACCCGTTGACAGCCACTCTTTGGGTGCGGCCATCAAGCCAATTCTTTATCCATCTAGTGGTCCATCCATCAAACCCATGTGTCGCCAGCTTGGAGACCAGGAGGTGGTGCGGGACAGTGTCGAAGGCTTTGCTCAAGTCCAGGTAAACGACATCAGTTGCTCGCCCCTCATCTATTAATGCTGTCACCTGCTCATAGAAGGCCACCAGGTTTGTCAGGCAGGATTTGCCCTTGGCAAAGCCATGCTGACTATTCCCAATCACCTCTTCACTGTTCTTCTGAGTCATTAGTGCCTCCAGGAGGATCTGCTCCATGATCTTTCCGGGCACAGAGATGAGACTGACTGGCCTGTAGTTCCCCGGTTCCTCCTTCTTGCCCTTTTTGAAAATGGGAGTAATGTTTCCCCTTTTCCAGTCTGTGGGGACTTCCCCAGTCTGCCATGACTTCTGGAATATAATAGAGAGGGGCTTGGCAACCTCATCTGCCAGTTCTCTCAGCACCCGTGGGTGTATCCCGTCGGGTCCCATGGACTTGAACACTTTCAGGTTCTTCAGGTGATCACGAACCTGAGCTTCACTTATGATGGGCAGTTCTTCCTCCCCGTCCCTGGCATCGTCTGCCATGACACCAGGAGTGTGGCTGGAGGCCCTTGCAGTGAAGACTGAGGTAAAGAAGTGATTGAGTACCTCAGCCTTTTCCACATCACTAGTGACTAATTCACCACTTTCCTTTCTGAGGGGGCCCACACCTTCCCTAGTCTTCTTCTTGCCATTAATATACCTGTAGAAATTCTTAGTGTTCCCTTTAACCCCCTGGCTA
Organism: Picus viridis; assembly: GCA_033816785.1. NCBI lineage: Eukaryota > Metazoa > Chordata > Aves > Piciformes > Picidae > Picus > Picus viridis. The sequence goes on along the minus strand of CM066587.1, from coordinate 11,752,582 downwards.
GATTCAGTTCAAACTCTGCTTTGGCTTTCCTAACCAGGCCTCTTGCTGCTCGGGCAGCTTCCTTATATACCCCCTGTTCTATCTGTCCTTCCTTCCACTTCCTGTAGAGTTTCTTTTTAAGTGATAGTGTGTCCAGCAGCTCCTTGTTCATCCAGGCAGGCCTCCTAGCATTCCTTCCTGCTTTTCTCCTTATAGGTATACATAGCTCCTGGACACAGAGGAGGTGGTCCTTGAATACTGACCAGATGTCCTGGGTCCCTCTTCCCTCCAGGGCTTCATCCCACGACACTTTGGCTAGCAGATCCCTGCAGCGATTGAAGTCTGCACGCCTAAAGTCTAGGGTCCTAAGCTTAGAATATGTCCTCCTGATTGCCCTGAGGATATTAAATTCAACTGCTTCATGGTCACTGCAGCCAAGGCCGTCTCTGAGCCTCACATTTGTTACCAGCCCTTCCCTGTTGGTGAGAACAAGGTCCAGCGTAGCACCTTTTCTTGTTGGTTCCTCTACCATTTGGAGGAGGAAGTTGTCTTCTATGCAGTCCAGGAACATCCTGGATTGCTGATGCCTTGCTGTGTTGTCCCTCCAACAGATGTCAGGGTGGTTGAAATCCCCATGAGGACCAGGGCTTGTGACCTGGAAGCCGCTTCTATTTGCCTGTGCAGAGCCTCATCTGCTTGGTTCTGCTGGTCAGGTGGCCTGTAGGAGACCCCCACAGTAATATCTCCTTCCCCTGTCTTGCCTTTAATTCTAACCCATAACCTTTCAACCGACTCATCATGCCTCCCCAGGTGGAGTTCTGCTGATTCCAGCTGGTTGTTGACATAGAGGGCAACACCTCCTCCTCTCCTTCCCTGCCTATCCTTCCTAAAAAGCTTATACCTGTCTATCCCTACGTTCCAGTCGTGGGAGTCGTCCCACCAAGTTTCGGTGATGCCCACTATGTCATGGCGTCCCAGCATCACGGTGGCCCTTAACTCATCTTGTTTGTTGCCCAAGCTGCGTGCATTTGCATAGAAGCACTTCAGCTGGGCTGGCCCTGTCGTGCTCCTGTGCCAACTCCCCTTGGTTTCCACAGGGTGTCCTGGTCATTTGTGTCTTGCCTCAGGGCAGCAAGCTGAGAGCCCCTGTCATTTGTGCCCCCCTCTTGTCCAGGCCAGGGAGACAGCAATCTAGCTGAGAGCCCCCAATATTCAGCCTATAACCCTTTGGCTCTCCCCTGATCCTAATCAAACATTTCACTATTGAACTCATTGTTCCCATTTGTATCATTGAGCTTTTACTGCCACTTTTTAGAAGTGGACAGAGTTAAAATGTGAAGAAATAGGGATGGAACTTGGAAACCATGCTACTAGTGTATTTTTCTGGTATTTCATCAAGATAGCTAAGATGCATGGGCAGTACAGCTGGGTGATACTTAATCCTGCTTCTGGAAAGCAGAATTTGAAATAGGGAATGTTCATGACCAATATGTTGCAACCTTCAGGCCTGCCTTGTGTAATAGTATTTGCCAGACCCTAGAGACTGAGAATGAATTTCTAGTCAAATTTAAGTCTTTTGTCTGCTATTGATAGCAAGATGTAGGATCTCATGTGGCTTTTACAATGTCAGATTAATCCCTTTTAATCTCCTTATGATCAAACTTCATCCTCCAGAGCAGATACTTAAGGCTGAGTTTATCATGGATAGGATTATTGTTTGGTTTGTGTTTCCAAAAGGGCAAAGCTTCATATGGCACTTTAAGTAGTAAAGAGTCTATAGAAGGCTGCAGTGGCAATTAAGGGAAGTAGAATTGACTGTTTCACGTGTATTTTCAGACATCTCCAGACCTACCTGCTAGAAAGAGCTTGGTAAGAGAAGGCAGGAATTTATGATTCTGGAAGCAAGAGTCTCTGGATCCTGCAGCAATGTTCTCCATGCAATCCAAGAACAGCTCTTGCAGCACCACCAGCTCCCATACACGTCTTCAACAACTTTGTTTTTGCAGACAGAAAGCAGAATTAACTTCTGCATCCATGAGATGAAGGTGCTGGAGAGGGAACCCTGAAAGATAACTTCCTTGCCACAGTTATAGCTCAGCTGTGTGTCTTCAATGACAGGAATATTTTCTTTCTTTCCCTCTGAAATGATACCTTGGGGGATCTTTGGTAAGCATATATTGCTAGCTGTGATGGAGGAGCTATCTGCCTGGCAGGTACTTCCCTTTGGTGAGTGCTGCAGCAACTGGTACAACAGCCAGGTCTTAATTGCCTTTTTATAAAACTTTCATTTTTTGGAGCAGATGAGATACATGTCCACTGCAAAAGTGAAGTGTGTTTAAGGGTCGGAAACAAGACCTTGCATGCCCTCTGATCTTTATCTGTCCCTGTGCAGTCCTTCCATGTGAAGCATTTGGCAGAGAACTGGAATTTTGGGGGGTGTGTATTACTTCTTCTGATGAAAGAGCAACCCCTTTGCATAGTATACCCTGGCAAAGTGCATAACCATATGTGTACTACAATGTGTATTTCATTTCAGTTGTTTGAAATTGGAAGGATTTGGGGCTTTATGTAGTGTTAACAGTGAAGAAAAATCCCCAACAAGTGCAACAACGATACTCTCCAGAACAACAAGTGCAAGAAGAGGAGAGGAGAGGAGGGAGGGAGAGGAGAACACATAAGGGGAGGGAGAGGGAGGGAGAGGGAGAGGAGGGAGGAGAGGGAGAGGGAGAGGAGGGGGAGGGGGGAGGGGAGGGGGAGGGGGAGGGGGGAGGGGGAGGGAGGAGGGGAGAGGAGGGGAGGGAGGGGGAGGGAGGAGGGGAGAGGGGAGGGGAGGGGAGGGGAGACTGGAAGAGACCTTCAAGATCATTGCATCAACCTATCATCCAACACCACCTAATCAACTAAACCATACAACCAAGCACCCTATCAAGTCTCCTCCTCAACACCTCCAATGATGGTGACTCCACCACCTCCCTGGGCAGCTCATTCCAATGGGCAAACACTCTCTCTGTGTAGAAATTCTTCCTAACCTCCAGCCTAAACCTCCCCTGGAGCAGCTTGAGACTGTGTCCTCTTGTTCTAGTGCTGGTTGCCTGGGAGAAGAGACCAACCCCCACCTGTCTACAACTTCCCTTCAGGTAGCTGTAGAGAGCAACAAGGTCACCCCTGAGTCTCCTCTTCTCCAGGCTAAGCAACCCCAGCTCCCTCAGTCTCTCCTCATAGGGCTTGTGTTCCAAACCCCTCACCAACTTTGTTGCTTTGTTGGTAAATTAAGCAACATATGAAGAAAAATATTAACTTACTATTTTAAAAGATGAACCTTATAGAACTCATAGAACCTTCTTAATTTGCATTTAGTTACAGGCATGTCTGGGCCTTTATCTATATGTTCTAGCTTCTACCTGTTGTTCCGTGTCCTATAACTGGGCACCACCAAAAGAAGACCTTCACTTTGACATCTTCAGATATTTATAGATGTTGATAAGATCCCTTCTCAGCCTTCTATTCTCGAGACTAAACAGCCCCAGTTCTCTCAATCTTTCTTCATGGGAGACATGTTCAAGTCCTGCACACATCCTTGTAGCTCTCCATTGGACTCTCTCTAGCAGATCCCTGTCTCACTTGAATTTGGGATCCCAAAACTGGTCACAGTATTCCAGGTGTGGTCTTAGCAGGGCAGAGTAGAGGGGGAGGAGAAACTCCCTTGACCTGTTGAAGACACTTTTCTGAATGCACCCTGGGATGCCTATGGCCACCTTGGCCACAAGGGCACATTGCTGTCCTTTGCTAACTTGCTGTCCACTATGACTCCAAGGCTCCAAGGTCTTTCTCCATGGAGCTGCTTTCCAGCAGGATGACCCCTAGTCTGTACTGGTGTCTGGTGTTATTTGTCCCCAGATGCAGGACTCTGCACTTGCCCTTCAATTCTACATATTAGGACCATTTTTTGGTAAAGATTATTTGCTGCCTTTGTGAAAGTGAGATAATAGAACGCTTATGCTTACAAACCCTTACAAACACATGTAAGGTCTCAGCTGAAGGGTTTTGCTGACCTGGACAGAAGGCTAAACATATGTGTGTAGTGCAAATCACATAAACACATTTCACATGGTGAAATCCTTGCACAGTGGTTTTGCAGTGAGTGATAAAGAAGTCAGGATTTCACAGGATCAAAAACTAATTGTCAGATTTGTCATTTTCTCCTCATTTTTATGCATTGCTTTATTTATTTATTTATTTATTTATTTATTTTTAATTGTGGTCTCCTGGTAAGGACAAGTTATAACTAATGTACTGAAGGCAGATTTTGAGATGCATATTGCATTTAGTACACAAAGCTCCATGTATACATTATAAGGCTGTCCTCCTGCCTTTCAGATTCTAGATTTAGCATATTAGAGCCAACATTACAAATGCCATAAATACCTTTCTCTAACCAAGCACATGCAAACTCTGAATACAAACCAGAGAGGACTGAGCATTGAAAGTACATCAGGAATAAGTAAATCAAAGAATTGTTATTTAAATTTTGAACATAAAATAGAGAATGTGGGCATTTTAAAATGTGGGCATTTTATAACTTGAACAGAATGCCAAAAAGTATTGTGAGCCCATATAAGCACGAATCCTTTTTGTTATCATGTAACTCAGTGAGCTTCTCAAATCTTGGATGAATGTTTATTCCATTCCTCTGCTGGAGACATCACTTGTCTGTATTTTATGTTTGGTTGTTTTTTCTGAAAAAAAAAAAAGAAGAATATGGGTTTGGGGTTTTTGTTTTGTTTGCTTGTTTTTTTAATTAAACTGAATATAAGCTACCTCACATCTGCAAATTTAGTTGGCACCAATTTAGCTGGTGGTATTTCATTTTGCAAAATGTCAGCAGAGCATTTCCTCTGTCTCATACTTTAACCAACTGCAAGGCAGAAAAAAAAAAAAAAAGGAAAAAGTGAGGAAAAATTGAGCTTTGACATTCCTCTCCATTTTTGTCACTTAGCTGACAAGGTCAGTCAGCTTTCTCAGGCTCCCTATGTTGCATCTGACCCAGAGAGGAAAACCCACCTCTCAAGAATTAGACATAGTCCTAAATGCCACATCCCCTTCCCACTCCCCAGCTTTACAATACAATACAATACAATACAATACAATACAATACAATACAATACAATACACCAGGTTGAAAGAGACCTTCAAGATCATCGTGTCCAACCCATCAACCAATCCAACCCACCCAACAACTAAACCATGCAGCCAAGCACCCCATCAAGTCTTCTCCTGAACACCTCCAATGAAGGTGACTCCACCACCTCCACGGGTAGCCGATTCCAATGGCCAATCACTCTTTCTATGAAGAACTTCTTCCTAACATCCAGCCTAAACGTCCCCTGGTGCAGCCTGAGACTGTGTCCTCTTGTTCTGGTGCTGGCTGCCTGGGAGAAGAGGCCAACCTTCTTGTCCCTTAGGTCAGCACAAGAGGTAGAAATGTAAATTCTCTTAGAAATGTAAATTCTCTTTTTCCCCTTTTCCTTCCTCTCTCCCACATAAGCACACCAGATTTCCCTGGCATATTTATCCATACCTAAGAACTGGAGCAGTCACTTGAGCGCCAGGTCTGAGGCATTTATCACAAATGTCCCCACAGACTGAGTCAGTGCTTGGAAAAGTGCTTCGAAGTGATATTCTGCATTTCTTCATTATCAGTAGAGATCAGGGAGATCAGCTGAGAACCCTAAGTAGTTCAAATGAAGCAATTTCAATGGGCATCGACAAATGAACTACAAATTTCTTTTCATTTGGGGCATGGTATGCCAAAGACATGACATTCACTAAGATTTTCAAACAGATGACCTGTTATCTCACTTAGTTTTTGCTTCTATAGACTGCAAGGCAGCTCTCAGTCAGAGGACTTAAATATGGATTAAAGAAATTCATAACTTGAAAATTTTAGTCAACAGTAATTTAAGTACAGATATTATGAAGGAAATAAGATCCTTCTACTCGCTCTACTTGCAGGTGCAACTAGTTTTCCTTACATTTCATTTAATCAACTACATCTCTAAGCATAGTTAATGTAATACTAATGGTAACAATTACTTGCTGAGGACCAGGTTGTGTATTCAGTAGGTCCACATGGTAAGGATAAGGCTCACCTGCATTAGCATGTTAGTTCAGAACTGGACTACACTTGAACCTCCTAGTTATTGAATTTCCTGAGACTTCTATGAACTCTGCTTTGATTCCTGTTGTAGAGGAGTCTCAGCATAGTTAACAGACTCTCTGTGGACCAAACCAAACTGAAAAATGCATTCCACTTGCTCACTTGATTTGTTCCAGCTGTGCACCTAATGCCTTCCAGCTCTGCACCTAATGCCTTCCACCTGTGCACCTAATGACTTTCAGCTGTGCACCTGATATATTCCAGCCTGAGTCAGGTCCGGAGCACAACCATGCAGACACATGCAGTGTGGATCCTGAGTTATCTTCTGGTTTCTAACTGTTCTAGTCAGAAGTATGAAACTAATGTTATATAGTGAAGTTATTCTTGGCAAAGCAGCAAGATTTCCTGGAAGATCTTGGCTTATAGGGCAAATTTCAAGAATTGTAGTTCTACAGTCTTCAGCAGAAGAAATCTACATTGTACTAGGAGGAGCTTTAAAGAGAAGAATGCTATGTAAGTGTTTTGAGCATCTTGGCAAGTAGATACATCACTTTTAATACATTTTCTCCAACTATGTTGATATATATGTGCTGACACTTTTTAATGATCTAATACATAGGTATAGTTTCTGATTCAGTGCTGCAATGTTAAGTTTGGGGCTGAGAGGCTCACAATTTATAAAGCATCTTCAATTACTGATGTATAAACTGCATTCTTAGAGTCAGCTGCTGCCTGGTATGTATCTTCTGTATGAAAAGAAAGGCATTATAATGTGTCTGGTGAAGCAATAAAAAGTGCAGCACTCAATAAAAGAAATAAAAGAAGAAGATAACAAAAACAGATCATAGAAAATGAGATAAACAAGGCTGCTGCCAGAATAGGCTCTCATCCACCATTACCCACACTCTTCATAAACAGGCAGTGGGATATAGAGCACAGATAACTTTTTACTGAGAAGAACGAACCACTTGTGCCCACACACTCATGTGTACTTTCCAAGTTTGTGAGCAATGGTTGCTGAAAGTCTGGTCTGGTAGCATTCCCAATTATTTTTCTGAACAGAAAGAGTTATGAGCAAACTTCAGAAGAGATTTAAACTCGTAGATCACATCTGTACATCCCATTCAGACGTGCTCACAGTAGCCGCTGACAAGAAACCAAGGAGAAGGAAGAGCTGAGAAGTGATACGTTTTTCAGTTTAGTAATTCACAGGCAAAACACATGCAGTGTACACTGAACAAAAAAACCCAACAACAACCAAAAAATCCCCACAAAACCCCCAACTATTTCTAGGGCACTATTAAAGCAGAGATCGAGCCTCAAAGTAAATCATTTAAATCAACTCAAAATGGTGGCTTTTTGTTTTCCTGATGCAATCTGCTTGCTTTCATTTCAGCTGCTAAACCCCTATTTCTTTTCTGTTTGTGTCACTTTTGAATGAAAATGCTTTATCAAAACTAAAGTGCAGTTTCAATTAGAAATGTAGAAATCAAACATACTTCAACTTGGAAAATATTCATAGCAAATGTCTTGGTCTTTTCTTTGTGTCTTTACTCCTTTTACTTTTCTCAACCAGAATGGGAACAAATTTATTACTCATCATGAGAACCTTCTCTTGTTTGTTTTTTTTTTTTAAGGGTTAGAATCCTCAGTTCTTTTGGAAGCAGTTTAGGTGCCCAAAGAGTTGTAACTGGAGCCATGTGCATGTGTGCAAAGCTTCCAGACAGGGTGTTTAAGACCAGGCTGGATGAGGCTTTGGCCAGCCTGACCTAGTGCAGGGTGTCCCTGCCCATGGCAGGGGGTTGGAACTAGATGATCCTTGTGGTCCCTTCCAACCCTGGCTGATACTATGATACCATGACAGCTAGTACACACATATAACCAGATGTATCAAAAAATGGCATTAGGACCTTACATTTAGGCAGCTCTTGTTCTTCTGAGTCAGGTCAAAAAATTGCTCTTTATGAAGACTTCTATGTCATCTGAGAGGCCAGAGATCCAGTTTTCATTTTTCTTTTAAAGTCTATTGGTAAAACAAAAAAAAGTTTCCTGCTTGCTCTGACCAGCTTTGCCTATACTTGCAGTTACTTCTGGGTTATCTGCTCCTGGAAGAGAAAAACCCCAATGACAGGGCAATGTTGGGTGTTGCATCTTAAGCTCTCAGAGGAATTTGTGAACAGTGTAGGTAGGAATGTCACACAGCAATGTCAGTCATTTATGAATAAGCCAAAAATAAGGAAAAATAAATGAATTAACAAAAAATGTGTGTGTCAAAGAGGAGGCTTTTGTTAATCTATCAGTTCAACCAACTATGAGCAGTGCAAAGAGAAGTGATAAACAAAGGCCTATTCCTAAAGTTCTGTTTCTATTCCTTCATCAGCTGTTTTCTCAACCCATAAAATATCAAAATCAACATAGTGTTACTTAGCAATGGAGGAGAACTCTGGATAGAGCCCTTTACATTTATACTGATTTTAGTCATCTGGTGAAAATCTGTGACTCCAGTTCAGAGCATGTGTTTCCTTGCAGGACTCAACATAAATGGAAAGAAGGATGTAAAGACTTGAGAAAGAAGCAATGGAGAAATCTCTGGACGCTTTGAACAGGTCACAGACACAGCCAGGTAAATGTGCTTTTGTGTATTTACTTGTGTTGAGATATCTGTGTTGAGGTGCCTGCTAACTTTCTATTCAATAAATTTGCTGGGCAGAGTATAACCTGTAGGCAATCTGATGAAATCCCTGCTTTTCCATTCGTCACTGTATCCCTCATTTTCAAGCAAATGTAGGTTCTGCACACCTATGTCTCTTTAAAAAGAAGCCACATCAGTTGGAAGTGAATGGTGACAGTGGGGCTTTAATCAGAGCCTCCTTTTGAGAGAGTCAAGTCTCTTCCCTTTGAGTTTGATGGATGCTGTTTGGCTATAACTGTATCCTGAAAAAATAACACCAGGAGTTGTTTTTTTCCTTCATTTGCCTTCCAACACCAGGGATTTATGATGTTTTTCCTTTCCTTACATTGGTAGGAAGGAAGATCCTGTATGGCCAAATGGAAAGATTTTTAGGCTTTTTCTTCTTGCTAATTTTGCTCTCCTTAAATTGGATGTACTACTGCAATCCAACCTGAGATCATCCTTGCATTCCTGACAAGCAGCCAGAGCCCTCAGCTGTTTTATTCAAATTGGCAGGAACTGAGTAACTTGTAGAGAAAGTGAAGTGCTTATTCTTGCTTACAAGATTCATTATTATTTTTCCCAGTCATTATGAATTGAAATAAGCCATCTGTTATAGTAACAGTGTGCCTTGCACTAAGAAGCGTGGCTTTAACTAGGAATAGAAACAAATGTCACATAAAAATGAGTCTGAGGATCCACATATACATCCAAATTAGACAGCATAGCAATAGCAGCCATGCATATGTGCATAAAACTTGGTTTGTCAGAGTATTTACTGCTGTTTTCAAAGTGGGACACAGTAGGCAGATACCATTTTAAATTGTTAAAAAACAGTCTATTCACTTGAAAAGAATAATTTTTATTTGCTTTCACAGCCCATGGCTTGGACAGGAGCACACTGCATTGGGTTTGGAACGGGCTGGAGGGCCGAGCCCAGAGAGTGGTGGTGAATGGTGCCACATCCAGCTGGCGGCCTGTCACTAGTGGTGTCCCCCGGGGATCAGTGCTGGGCCCCATGCTCTTCAACATCTTTATTGATGATCTGGATGAGGACATTGAGTCCATCATCAGTAAATTTGCGGATGACACCAAGCTGGGGGCAGTTGATCTGTTGGAGGGTAGAGAGGCTTTGCAGAGGGACCTCGACAGGCTGGACAGATGGGCAGAATCCAAGGGCATGAGATTGAACACATCCAAGTGCCGGGTTCTGCACATTGGCCACAACAACCCCAAGCAGTGCTACAGGCTGGGGTCAGAGTGGCTGGAGAGCAGCCAGGCAGAGAGGGACCTGGGGGTGCTGGTTGATGGTAGGCTGAACATGAGCCTGCAGTGTGCCCAGGCAGCCAAGAGGGCCAATGGCATCCTGGCCTGCCTCAGGTACAGTGTGGCCAGCAGGAGCAGGGAGGTCATTCTGCCCCTGTACACTGCACTGGTTAGGCCACACCTTGAGTATTGTGTCCAGCTCTGGGCCCCTCAGTTTAGGAAGGATGTTGACTTGCTGCAACGTGTCCAGAGAATGGCAATGAAGCTGGTGAGGGGTTTGAAACACAAGCCCTATTATGATAGACTGAGGGAGCTGGGGTTGCTTAGCCTGGAGAAGAGGAAGCTCAGTGGTGACCTTCTTGCTCTCTACAACTACTTTAAGGGAGGTTGTGGACAGGCAGATGTTGGTCTCTTCTCCCCGGCAGCCATCACCAGAACTAGAGGACACAGTCTCAGGTTGTGCCAGGGGAGGTTTAGGCTGGATGTTAGGAAGAAGTTCTACACAGAGAGAGTGATTGCCCATTGGAATGGTCTGCCCGTGGAGGTGGTGGAGTCACCTTCATTGGAGGTGTTCAGGAGGAGACTTGATAGGGTGCTTGGTTGCATGGTTTAGTTGATTAGGTGGTGTTGGATGATGGGTTGGACATGATGATCTTGAAGGTCTCTTCCAACCTGGTCTGGTCTGTTCTAGTCCTGTTCTGTTCTATTCTATTGTTCTATTCAATATTAAATCCATGTATTAGACCAGTAAGGGAAGTAAATGTGAAATTGGATACTAAGTATACTTTTCTTTATCATTTTGGATCAGTGCTAGAATCCTTTCCAAAACAGCTTAACGAAAACTGAAAAGCACTAAAAATCTCTAAAGCCTTTTGACCTGAAAATGTTGTTTTCAATTACACATTAAATGTAATCTACAAAACAAATTGCTGTGTTTGTGTGAACAGATCTTAGCTCTCCCACAGAGCTCAGCTGGATGGTCTGTTCTTTGAAGTTTTTATCATGGTGCCTTGTCTATTCCATGACAGGTTTATACTTGACAGTAAAATAAAGTTAAAAATTATATCATAGTTGCCCTTCCCCCCCCCCTTTTTTTTTAACAATTGTTTTCATAATCATATTTTATTTGGGGGAAAAAAAGTAAAAAAAATACCACTATCTGTTGCAATGTTATATCCTGTCTTCCCAATTGTTTCTCCATGTCTATCCTTAGCCGCCTTCTTTCAACTTAAGTACAATTTCTTTAGGTCAGAATCAGAGCTTGTTCTGTGTTCATGAAGCATCTTATACAAAGAGATCACCAACAGTTTAAAGGTCTGTTTCAGTATAGCAACAGAGAAGGGCTGTGAGGTCTCGTCCAATAAACACCTGCAAGCATCTACCTACAAACTCTTTGGGTACCTGACCAGTCAGGATGCGGTTTTTTAGCTTTGTGGGGGCAGTTTAAGCCCCCTATAGATAGTGGGGTGGAGCTCAGTCAAAATAAACACCACAACAAGCAGACAGTCTAACTTAACTCTGAAAGGAGTAGTAGAATGGGCAAATGGGTACAACATGAATTTAAAATCCTATATTTAAGATATGTAGTCAGGTTCAAGAACATGGGGTACTATTGAAGAACTGAGGAAAGACTTCTCTGTGTGCATCTTCATTGTAAACAGGGCCTGAAGAGCGTTAGAAAAGGAGGTACAGGTTTGATTTCTTCTTTGGCTAGGGGGATTTTAACTCATGTCTTTCTCTTTTGTTAAGTAAGACAGAGCCTGAAACTAAACTTCCAGCACCAGGTACTACATGAAATGTAAATGTTCCCTAAGTGATTTACAACAGATTATGACAAAATTCTGTAGCAGAGCTAATAAGTGCAGGATTTTAAACATGAGACATATCTTTTCTCTCACATGTTTTGATTTGGCATTTAAACCAAGGGTAAAATTTACTTTGAATGCACTGGATAAAAAGCCCCACTTGGCTACATCAAAAGATGCATGGCCAGCAGATCAAGTGAGGTGTTTCTGCCACTTTACTCTGCCCTGGTGAGACCTCACCTAGAGTACTGTGTCCAGGTCTGGAGCCTTCAATACATGAAGGGCATGGAACTGATGGAGCAGGTCCAGAGGAGGGCCACAAAAATGATCAGGAGGTTGGAGAGCTTCTGCTCCAAAGACAGGCTGACGGAGCTAGGGTTTTTCAGCCTTGAAAAGAGGAGGCTCTGGAGAAACCTGATAGGAACCTACCAGTACCTGAAGGGGGCCTACAAGAAGGGTGAAAAGAGACTATTTACAAAGACCTGTAGTGATAGGATGAGGGACAATGGCTTCAAAATAGAGATGAGCAGATTTAGATTGGCTGTTAGGAACAAGTTCTCTACCATGATGGTAGTGGAACACTAGGACAGCTTGCCTGGGCAGGTGGCTGGGGCCCGGGCAGGTGGCTGGGCCCCCCATCCCTATTGATAATCAAGGTGAGGCTCAACAGGGCTCTAGTCGACCTGATCTAATTGAGGATGCTCCTGCTTACTGCAGAGGGGGTAGGACTTGATGAACTTTGGAGGTTCCTTCCAACCTAGACAGACCATTCCACTATTCTATGATTGGTTGAAAGAATTTATGAATACATAGATGAGCAGGTGACATTTTCCCATGAAATGTAGTTATAACCTGTATGTTGAATACCCACAGTTTAATTCAGCAAACACCCACAGGCACACAAATAGGCACATGTAAATCCTTGAGAGAGAATGAAAGCCACTTGCATAGCACACACATAAAACCAAAATTGGTCTCAGACACAGTGACTTAATAAGCGACAAGCCAGCCAAATTCTGGTCCTGAGACTGAAAGCAGACTGTGGGGTATTAGCAATTGTAGGGCTTCTCTTCAAATGCTGTCATGACTTAGTAACCTTAAAATACTTGGTAGTCATCCTTCAAATGTGCACAGCTACCTGCATATACACACTGTACACTGCACTGGTTAGGCCACACCTTGAGTCCTGTGTCCAGTTCTGGGCCCCTCAGTTTAGGAAGGATGTTGACTTGCTGGAACGTGTCCAGAGAAGGGCAACAAGGTTGGTGAGGGGTTTGGAACACAAGCCCTATGAAGAGAGGCTGAGGGAGCTGGGGTTGCTTAGCCTGGAGAAGAGGAGACTGAGGGGTGACCTTATTGCTCTCTACAACTACATAAAGGGAGGTTGTAGCCAGGCAGAGGTTGGTCTCTTCTCCCAGGCAGCTGGCACCAGAACAAGAAGACACAGTCTCAAGCTGTGCCAGGGGAGGTTTAGACTGGATGTTAGGAGGAAGTTCTATACAGAGAGAGTGATTCCCCATTGGAATGGGCTGCCCAGCGAGGTGGTGGAGTCACCATCATTGGAGGTGTTCAGGAGGAGACTTGATGGGATGCTTGGTGCCATGGTCTAGTTGTTTGGGTGGGTTGGATTGGTTGATAGGTTGGATGCGATGATCTTGAAGGTCTCTTCCAACCTGGTTTATTGTATTGTATTTTAAAACATTCCGTGTCCTCCAGACCTTCCTAAATGAATGGAAATCCTTGGAATGAAGAGGGCATGTTAACAGGGCATTGCTGCTCTACCACATTGGTGGCCATTATATTAGACATTCATCTTTTATCCTTGTTGAGCTCCAGTAATAATGTGTCATCTAAGACGCCTGACTCTTAATTAGGAATCATGCTGCTATTCCTCACCTAGCACTGTTACACCCTGCTGTGACTTGCCTGTCAGTCTGCTCTTCCCTGTGATAAGATACAAGGTGGGAGAGCACAGGGGTTAATGCAATTATTTGCATATGGTAATACAGTGTATAGCAGTGAATTAATAAAACAGTTCACAGTATTTCAGAGCTAAAAAGCAATTAGGCACCATCTCATCGCTGGTTTTACTTTTAGACTTCCAACGTCACGTTTTTGGTGGGTTTAATTTTTCCTTTATTGTGCAATATGCAATCATTTTGGATTTGGAGAGACTGGAAGATAGTAGACATTAAAACTATTCCTTTAGACCTCTCTTTGTGAGTTTCATGGCTTGTTTCTGAAATGAAGCACATAAAATTGTCTCCTTTTATAGTGTCCCCCCTTTTTATACTTTGCATTTCTCCAATGTGGTCACAGTACAAAAGCAAAGAAACCATAACCCATGGATACCCCTTTCGAAATGACTGCAAGTATTAAGTGCTGTGTGCTGTCTTCATGGAGCACCCAGACCTACTAAAGTGAGGGGGAAATTGACTTGATTTGCAGAAGGCCAGCACACCACCCACAGAGGTGCCTGATTGCCAGGCAATGCTGGATTCCTGCTGTCCAAAAGCCACTGTTGTCCCTGAGATCTGACATTGGTCAGTCAAAAGGTAGGCTACTGAAATAACCAGTGAAGGCTGAAAAAGCCAGGTCCTTAGCTCATGCAGAATGCTGTCACTCTGAGAGCAGTTATGCAACGATGATTTATACCAGCTGAGGTACTAGGTATGTGATCTTGCATGTACAATATGCATATTGTTTTCTTTGTATTTACAGCTATACCTTTGAGGAAACATTGATTAGGAATATAAATATTTATGCTCAATAATGATTGTAATAAGCAATTACATTCATTATTTAAATACTTTTATAATTGCTCAGCTCATAAAACTGAGCACTAAAATAGAACATCTAATAATATATTATCATTCTTCCTAGTAACATCTAATCCAAAGACAAATTAATGTCCTTTCTGATACAGATCATTTAAAATCTATCAGATTGTAACTGCAAATAGAGACACATAGCATCTCAATGAAAGTTGTAATGGAAGAGAATGAATCCCAGAGCTTAAATCCTATTCTTATCAGTTGCAAGCACCAGACAGTACAGAATGAAACAGGTAGGAGAGGCATGAGTAGAGGTTCTTCAGCTGCAATCTTTGCAGCGGTGCTTGTTGCTTCTGCTAACAAAACAAAACCATCCCGGGGACTCTCGGCTCCTCCCGGGGTTTGTGTCTTGGCCTGGGAAGACACGTCTGCTCCTGGGCATGTCTGCCTGCTCATGGGCTTTACAACGCTTACAGTGAGGGGTCTTGCAGTCTTTCTGGGTAAACTGAAGCACAGCTCAGATTCCAAATTGCAAGACAAGCAGGGTTTGTGACTTTCCCAGAATCTGGACAATTGTAAGGCAAGGTACTGGCTCTTTGGGCTGCTTTTTATAGATTTCCTGAGACAATGATGGCCAGTGACAACAAAGATTAAGAGCTTAAAAACCTGACACTTTAACCTATAGAATAAGTTTTCTCTAAATGTGGCCAAAGGCACACACACCTGGCCCACTTAGACCCCAGGGCATCTTCAGACAAGCCTGGGCAATGTGGGCAATTTCCTGAAAACCCAGACCTGCTGGCTCCTGCCCCATTGCATGATTCAGCACTTTTTTGAGGCTTTTTGTCCCTTCAGGACACCCCATCTTTCTCAGCTTGTTCCTCAGGTTTGTCAGCTACACCACTGGAACACAACTAAAGTTTAGTGCCAATGAAAAGAAGATCCGCTAGAAAACCTTGTGTCCCAGTTGCACTGGCACTAGAGATTAGAGCTGTCTGTGGTGTAGCACTGACTTAACAAAAGTGCAGAACGATTTTTTTTAGGATTTAAGAACCTGCCAAGAGTAGGTTGGTACTCCGTCTGAGTACTACTCAGCAGAAAGTGGCTCTCTGCAACTAAGAAAGCCAAAAAGTGATATTGAACCTAGAGAATGGGCAATAGGTGGCAGGGGAAGAGGTAGAGTTCTTTGACAACACCTTATCTATTGGAAGAGGTCACTAGATTTTTTGCAGTTTGAGGCTTGAGTATACATTAGTAGTAATGGATTTCCCTGGAAATATAATTTATTCTTCTTAAGCTTAATTGTGCCATGTCTTATATCAATAAATATCCAAACTGTCATGAAGACAGGATTAATATTGTCAATTTAGACCAGAATGAATATTGAATATTGAAAAGAGTCCAAAGCAAACAAATTTATGCTGTGTTCAGAAACCTGTCAGAAAAAGGTTGGAATGTGCATTAGTCCTTAGCAGAAGTGACTGCAGAGTTTATCCATCATAGTCTAGTACAGGGATGCTGAAGTCAGAGGAATTTATGGAAAGGGGAGAAGGGACCCACAGGCATACACAAGCAGAGGCAGGGATCCATTTATCAGTGGAGGCAATAGAGTCACTTAAACTAAGAAAATAACCAATAAACAAAACCAGGCAGTGACAGCTATTAAAATTCTGAATCGTGACCATTCTGAATGCAGAATAAATAAGTAGTAGTATTTAGGATGTAGAATACACAGTAGGTGTTCATGAGTTTTCTTTGTGATGGTGAAGCTAAAGAGTAGCCTCTTAGTTCTGAGCTATCCAAGCCCGATGAGAGACACTGGGAGAAATCACAGCCCAGATGAAGTTAAAGAGGTTTCTGCCACTGATTTCAGCCAGGCAAGGATTTAATACCTTGTTCCAACCAAGAATCTTACACTGGAAATTATTTTTTCTCAGCAGTCTAATACTGTCTCTCATTAGGATGCATCTTGTCATATTTGTGTAGGATGGTCACTCTGTACTCACAATAAAGCACAATGGCATGAATATTGAAAACTGTGAGGTATTCTCATATCTTAAACAGCCTCTTAGGACTACAGAGCTAAAGCTAAACAGAGGAATTTTTCTGCAATCTGGCCTGCCTTAAAAGCTCCAGTCATCCACTCCAAATGTTTCTGTAATCATACATCTCCTCCTCTCCAGTTCAGATTTGTAAATGCAATGAAATCTTCCATGGTTTATTCTGAGAAAGGAGAATTACTATACTATTATGGTGGTGTAATTGCTCTGTAGCAGCTAATAATGATGCATCTGCAATATCATAAGCACAGCGTCATAAAATCCAGTGCGAACAATTAGATCCTCTGTTATATCTCAGAAAGTGATTTCAGACATGGGATGGGGTTCAGTCATTCGTGTAGACAGATGCTGCTTTACATTTGGTAATGTAGTGAAAAAGAGAGGTTACCTAACCCTTCACAGCCACAAGCAGTTGTTTCAGAAGGCCTGTCAAAACAAAAACACTGCTAAAAGCTGCCTACAGTTTTGGCATAAAAAAGACAGACGAAGAATGAGAAGATAAGTGAAGACCTTCTTGAAAAACAGATGGCACTTACACAGTTGCTTGTCTCTTGTGCTAGCAACTCTGGTGCTATAAGCTTCGCAGTGTGGGACCCACTGCTTTTTGAGGACACTGGCACTAGTCAGCTCCTATGCAATGTGCTGTGTGCTCAGCCCCTGGGCTATCACAGTATCGCCAAGGTTGGAAGAGACCTCAAAGATCATCGAGTCCATTCTGTCACCACAGACCTCATGACTAGACCATGGCACCAAGTGCCACATCCAATCCCCTCTTGAACACCTCCAGGGGCCGTGACTCCACCACCTCCCTGGGCAGCACATTCCAATGGCGAATGACTCTCTCAGTGAAGAACTTTCTCCTCACCTCCAGCCTAAACTTCCCTTGGTGCAGCTTGAGACTGTGTCCTCTTGTTCTGGTGCTGGTTGCTAGAGAGAAGAGGCCAACCCCTTCCTGGCTACAACCACCTTTCAGGTAGTTGTAGAGAGCAATGAGGTCTCCCCTGAGCTTCCTCTTCTCCAGGCTAAACAGCCCCAGCTCCCTCAGCCTCTCCTCATAGAGCTTGTGCTCAAGGCCTCTCCCCAGCCTTGTTGCCCTTCTCTGGACACATTCAAGTGTCTCGATGCCCTTCCTAAACTGAGGAGCCCAGAACTGGACACAGTTTGGTTAAGAGGCGGCATTAAAAAGTTTTCTTTAGGAAAGTGAATTAAAATACAGCTTTTAACATATAGACTTAAAAAAATAAAATATAATTATGCCTTTATTTTGGGAAGGACCAGGGGCTATGAAAAATGTCAAACATCCAGAGCACTGCTAATGGCTTCCCTGACAAAAGCACTTTTGACTGTTGTGCTGAAAAGGATGCATCTCAAATTGCTTCTGGTAAATTGTTTGTACCACAGCAGTGTGGTTTGTATTCCTTTTCCACATATACAGAATCTGGCTTTTGTAGATCCATTATTTCCTGGCACCTGGAAGGTTCCCCCTGTGCAGTATCATGTTAGTTTGCATGAATGAATCTCCAGAATCTCAAGGCTCAGCTCTTCCACAGAGGATCAAAAGTTTCATTTCCATTACAGTTTTTCTGTTGTGCTTTTCCCTTGTCTTTTGAGGGGCAAAAGAGTTCCTAGCAAATAGGCACCGAACAGAGAAAGATTTTATGTGGGGAAAAAATAATTCTATAGGTAGCATTGCTCAATTTGAACATAATTATGATCTGGATTATTTTACAATAGTTAAAAGCTCAATAGGGAATGGCATACAGGGCATCACAAGACAGCCTACCTATGGAAAAAAAGAGACACACATTCTTTTCAGCTCCTCACCTGTTGATGTTGTGCAGCTTGTTAGGAAAGCATCTTTTGTTTTGATTTGTTTTTCTTTTTCCTTTGCTGGCAACCAAAAATAGTGGTCAGACCTGAAACACAATGGAAGCTTAGAAACAAAATGTAACAATGAGAGAAAGAAGGACTGTGGGGGGAAAAAATGTTATAGGGGAATATATTGTGTGAGTAAACTCAAAAGGCACTGACAGAAACTGAGCCTGAACAAGGCTGCCCTGTGACAAGGGCTAAAATTGCAAACATCGTGGTGTGCACACTCTCTGGATCAGCCTCTGCTGACACAGCTGGAGTGGAAATGCAGGAACTGTTACTGCGGTCTTAGGTCTATAAGAATGGCACTAAGAAAATGTCATATAGTGTTTAAATTATGCCCTTATGCTTTGAAGACTTACTCCTACAGAAAAAGGTCTCAGAAGACAGTTGGAGGTTTAGGATTTATTTTCTCATTTGACCTAGGGAAATTTCTTATGGACTGTGGATGTTAGACAAACATTTCTCATAAATCATACCATGATTGAAGTGCATGCTTCCTCATCTGCAACCATCTTCTAAAACCCTGTTTCCTTGGAGGACACTATTCTTCCCACAACCACAGCAAGCACTGAGCAAAAGCAAGGTGCCAAATGGGGCAAACATGACCATGCTGCACCTTAGGCTGGTAGGGAGCAAAAGCATATTTCACTACATGCTGTTATTCCCTCTGTCAGAAAAGCCACATACTTACAGGGTTGTCCCACTTTCTGACTGGGTGTCTCTAGAAAGCAGCTGCCTCTTATGTTTATTGAAAGATAAGCATTTCAAAGCATTTCTTCTTTTCACACTGTGGATAGCTTTTCCTGTCGCATACAAGGTCATTTCAGATAGACTCTGTCCACTGGCTCAAAATAGTTATGTTGGGTAGTTATTTTATAAACTGCTCCCTAGAAGCTTTTTATATACTGACATAACTATCACAGAATCAGAGAACGGTAGGGGTTGGAAGGGGCCTCTGGAGATCATCTAGGCCAACCCCTCTGCTAAGGCAGGTTCACCTGGATCAGGTTGCACAAGAGCATCTCCAGAAGGGTTTTGAAAATCTCCAGAGAAGGAGACTCCTGTTACAGTGCTCCTCAAAGCAAAGAGGTTTTTCCTTAAGTTCAAGTGAAGAACCTTGTATGTTCTAATCTGTACCTGTAGATACAGCTGTAACTACAGCAAATGTCCCTTTCCTAACAATTACACTAAACACATCTTTCATTGATTCCAGCTGTGATCTTGACACATTTCCAGCCCCATATTAAAGATGCTGAGACATTTTTCTGACTCTTTTAGGAGCTGTATTTGGCAACAATAAAGCCAGTAAATCATGTCCTCAACAGTGTGGAGTACAGGAACGTTATCAAGTGAGTGCTGGCCACACTACTCCCAATACAGGCCAGGGTGCTGTTGGCCTCCTTGGCCATCTAAGCACACTGCTGGCTGACAGCCCCCTGTACATGAGCCAGCAGCCCTGGTCCTTTCCTGCTGGGCTTGTTAAACCTCATACAACTGACCTTAGCCTATCCTTAACCCACCCTGTCCAGATTGCCCTGCAGACACTTCCTGCCTTCAAGCAGGTCAACACTCTCACCCACTCTGGTGTCATCTGCAAACTTACCAAGGGTGACTTCGCCTCCCCTTATCCAGATCACAGATAAATACATTAAAGAAGACTGACCCCAACACTGAGCCCTGGGGAACACAGCTTGTGACTGGCCACCGGTTGGGTTTGTCTCCATTCACCACCACTCTTTGGGCCTGGCCATCCAGCCGGATTTTAACCCAGTCTAGCGTCCACTCATCCAAGCCACTGGCAGCCAGGCTTTCCAGGAGCAAGTTATGAAGTTATGTGTTTTCCACATCTGCTCTCCTGAGTAAGAAAAAGATACTAAGGAGGGGGAAATTGAGTAAAACCCAGAAAGAGCAGGGAACAGCAATATCTTAGTCTCTAAGCAGTAGCTCAGATTATTCATTCACTTTAATTATTTCTCATCTTCATCTTTCTTGACAGCTTGTGAAATGAAGTTCTTTAGATGATGCAGGGTGGTGGGTGTTTTTTTTTTATTTACACTTTGTCTATTTTAGAAAATTATGCCTTGCAGAGCAGAATATTTGCTAGTGAGTATGAATAATCATTTATCTCACTGCAATTTCATGTCGTTATCCATTAGTCGGTAACAATGATTGGCAAGGCAATTTTCTTTGCAATAAAATTAATTAATATTCACCTCATTATCTGCTGTTCAGATACTTCTAAAAGCAAAACTTGTGACTTTTTTAGCAAGCAGGCCATTAAAAGGAAAAAAATCATCTGATATGTTAAAAATGGTATTTGAATACATGAAAACTATGAGTGGAAACTGGCTTCAGAATGACTGTTTCAATTAGGAAACAAATAAAAGAAACGGTCCTCCCTTTTAGGTAGCCCTGGTGCATTTCTTCTGCAGAATTAGCAGCCTAGTTTGAGCCAATTATAATAGCACAATATGTCAGCCAAAAAAAGGGGGGAGTTTTATGGTATCTTAACAAGAGCACATGACTTCACCTTTGAAATGGAGCAATCTATGTCAGTGCTTTCTCTATTGCATCATCAAAATCAATCTTGTACAGAACTGTCTGAGAAAGTTCTTAAAGGTTTTATGACTAATTCCCTCTCACTTCTAAAATAGAAATGTCATAAATATATTAGTAGTACCAGGTGACTTGATGCCAAGACATCTGACAAACTCCAGCTATTTTCCATGTTTTTACTCACTAGTTCATTTCATTATGGTTTTACAATATTCCAAACTTCAGCAGAGCTCCAGAAAGCTGCAATAAAAAGTTCAGGCAGAAAAGAACATTGTAAGAAATAGCCAGAAAAATATATTTATTGGATGAAGAATTTATCCATTATATCACTCAACCTATAGCATGGGATAAAACTGATAATCTGGAAGTGGGACTGCACTTTTCTGCAAATAGGCTAAGGCTATTGTGCATTGTATCATTTCCAGTCAAACTCTTTATCTCAATGCAGAGGCTTTTGGGGTTTTTTTCTGTTACTTTTCCCCTCACTGGTGTTGGGAGAGAGGTGGTGTGAGAACAGGCTGAGCTAACTCAGCACAGGTACCCAAAGACCCAGGACAGGACAGGAATTTCACAAATAAAGCAGACAGAAGGATGTTTTATTATATTAAAAGCGGCTAACATGTGAGTGCACATATTGTACATGGACTCATCCCACTGTGACCCAATGAAGTGTTTTGCAAACATAATATCATAATATCAGTCAGGGTTGGAAGGGACCACAAGGATCAGCTAGTTCCAACCACCCTGCCATGGGCAGGGACACCTCACACTAGATCAGGCTGGCCAGAGCCTCATCCAGCCTGGTCTTAAACACCTCCAGGGACGGGGCCTCAACCATCTCCCTGGACAACCCATTCCAGGGCTTCACCACTCTCACAGTGAAGAACTTCTTCCTCACGTCCAGCCTGAATCTCCCCACCTCAAGCTTCATTCCATTCCCCCTAGTCCTATCACTACCCGACATCCTGAGAAGTCCCTCCTCAGCCTTCTTGTAGGCCCCAAACATTTGTTAGTTCGGCACTAACAAGTTCTAATAAAAATTCTGCATGAATTGGGTTCCCTTTGAATGCTGCCCAGGTGTTGCCTATAGGAATCTGACACCTATAACATGGAGTAAGTTCTGCTTTTGACCTGGTGTGACCGAAACTTAAATAAACAAAGCCTAACCAAAATAAACAGAGTGAAAAAGAATGTAAGGCAAAACACTATTTTTTGCTTGTAAAGGTTTATGCTTGGTAGTAATCACAGAGAGAGTGATTGCCCATTGGAATCGGCTACCCGTGGAGGTGGTGGAGTCACCTTCCTTGGAGGTGTTCAGGAGGAGACTTGATGGGGTGCTTGGTGACATGGTTTAGTTGTTTAGGTGGGTTGGATTGGTTGATGGGTTGGACGCGATGATCTTGAAGGTCTCTTTCAACCTGCTGTATTGTATTATTGTATTAAATATTCCTCTACACAAAACCCCTCAAACCACAAACACCCATAAGAATGCCAATGAAGAGAGAATAAAAAGGAGCACAATCATGATCGAGCCAAACAGCTGCTCAGAGTTAAAGCACGCATTGTAAACACTGCTTTGCACAATTCAAGCTGCTTATCTGTTTTGTCACATTGTACTCAAAGAAACCCCAAGACCTCCTTGTGCTGCATGTTTGTAAGGATGCTGACCCATGATATTCAGTGTGGTTGGCAAAGAATTTGAGAGAAATGTCAACAGTATGTTGATGTGTTTTTGTAAACCTTCCTTCACAAATGATAAAGAAAAATATGTGAGCGAGTTGCCAGTAGTTGAAGGGGTTGACATTTAAAGAAACCAATTTGGAAAGTGCAATTTCTTAAATAATTGCATTGCCTTTCTAGTTTTTATTATCTGACAAGGTTAATATTAATAAATAATAGTCAAGAATTGAGAAATAGAAACTAGGATGCCGTCATCTGTCCAGGTGCCTACTGACAAACGTCATCAGATCTTTATGGTCAGTAGCCTACCCTCCAAATAGGTATCATAGTATCAGTCAGGGTTGGAAGGGACCACAAGGATCAGCTAGTTCCAACCACCCTGCCATGGGCAGGGACACCCCACACTAGATCAGGCTGGCCAGAGCCTCATCCAACCTGGCCTTAAACACCTCCAGGGGTGGTGCCTCAACCACCTCCCTGGACAACCCATTCCAGTGCTTCACCACGCTCATGGTACTGGTTCTCCAAGACCAGTTTATTGTATACTGAATTTTTATAACTAAACATACTAAGTTTTATTACTTAGTACCTTATGTAGTTCCCTCACCTGTAATTTTCCTGACCTGTGGATTTTAGTCTGTTCATCACACTAGAAGCCAAAATTTCCCAAGCACAGCCCTGGAGTCTTACAAAATCTGCCAAGACCTTGTCTGTAACTCCAGGTTAAAAGTGTTATTTCTATTTTGGTTTTGTTACTTTTTTCCTTACAGCAAAAGAAGGAAATACATTCCACTACAGATTCACTACAGCAAGCAGAAATAAATGCTATGTTGCTGTATATTTAATGTCATTAAAAAGTAACTTTACAAATATTTATAAGTTTAAATGTGTGGAGACACACAGGAACAAAGTACTCTATATTGTCACTTGTCTGCCAAGCTGTATTGCAATGAATAGGTCACTTGCCAGAGTGAAGTTCTGGAAGGAATAAGCAGATGGTATGGTAGACAAAACAGAAAGAAAGCTTTTGATCAGGGCTGTTCAATGTGTTACCCAGTGGAGCTGCAATTACATTTTCCTTTATAGCAAAGGAAGCCATTAAATAATTTACTTAACTGTGATGTTATTGAAGTTGTTCCAGAGCCTAACAGCACATTGGTGCCTTTGGACTCTTGACTATTTAGAGTGCTTTGTTCATTAAAATTGGAGAAGAGGTTTAATTCTTTGTAAGTATTGTGCACTGTACATGTCCTGTATAGCTTTGTAGGTTTTGCTGTGTAGAAAACAGTCCTGAATTTAGGGTTTTCATTGCTCAAGGCAAATTGGAAACAATTTCTAACATCACTTATACTTAATGGTCAGATTTCCTGAATGCTGTATATAAAAATGTTCCTAAAGTATCTAGGATCCTTGATGTTCTCTACTGAATGATTCCAGTGAAAGGAAATATCTTTTACTGGATAGCAATGGATTGATGAAAGTTTTGCATCCCTCTCAGAAAGGAGAGAAACTGATAAAGATTGCAGAATATATTGGGTGTTCCTGAAATACTTGATGAGAGTTTTTCTATTCGGACTCTTGCCAGACTTATTAGAATGGATTTGTTTGCAATTGTATTTGAACTGATTAAAAAGAATTGGTTAAATTCAGATTGTGAGATAGTATTGGATTTTCAGTTCTCATTTAAGGGTGATTTATGTGAAAGTGGCCAACTAGGGAAAAGCTCAGCATGAAAAAGTAAATTCAGAAAACTTTTTTTTTTTTTTTTTTTAAGAACAAATGTAAAAAAGATTAGAAAAGCAAAACAAAACACCAAGCTATGGATATTCCACTGGATGATAGTCTTAATTGGTAAAGAAGAGCTAGTTTTGCAATTACATCCAAGTGCCAGGTTCTGCACATTGGCC
This sequence comes from Picus viridis, assembly GCA_033816785.1. NCBI lineage: Eukaryota > Metazoa > Chordata > Aves > Piciformes > Picidae > Picus > Picus viridis. Next base: position 11,727,852 of record CM066587.1, on the reverse strand, counting down.
CATGCAGTGCTACAGGCTGGGGTCAGAGTGGCTGGAGAGAGGCCAGGCAGAGAGGGACCTGGGGGTGCTGGTTGATGGGAGGCTGAACATGAGCCTGTACTGTGCCCAGGCAGACAAGAGGGCCAATGGCATCCTGGCCTGCATGAGGAACAGTGTGGCCAGCAAGAGCAGGGAGGTCATTCTGCCCCTGTACACTGCACTGGTTAGGCTGCACCTTGAGTACTGTGTCCAGTTCTGGGCCCCTCAGTTTAGGAAGGATGTTGACTTGCTGGAACGTGTCCAGAGAAGGGCAACGAAGCTGGTGAGGGGTTTGGAACACAATCCCTATAAGGAGAGACTGAGGGAGCTGGGGTTGCTTAGCCTGGAGAAGAGGAGACTCAGGGCTGACCTTCTTGCTCTCTACAACTACCTGAAGGGAGGTTGTAGCCAGGCAGAGGTTGGTCTCTTCTCCCAGGCAGCCAGCACCAGAACAAGGGGACACAGTCTCAGGCTGCGCCAGGGCAGGTTTAGGCTGGCGGTTAGGAAGAAGTTCTACACGGAGAGAGTGATTGCCCATTGGAATGGTCTGCCCGGGGGTTGGTGGAGTCGCCGTCACTGGAGGTGTTCAGGAGGAGACTTGATGGGGTGCTTGGTTGCACGGTTTAGTTGATTAGGTGGTGTTGGATTGGTTGATGGGTTGGACGCGATGATCTTGAAGGTCTCTTCCAACCTGGTCTGGTCTGGTCTGGTCTATTCTATTCTATTCTATTCTATTCTATTCTATTCTATTCTATTCTATTCTATTCTATTCTATTCTATTCTATTCTACATCAATCATCAATACATTCCATGAGAACTTCATAAAAGTAATAAAAACCCAAAGAAGACAAACAAAAATATGTTAAAATGGAAGCAGATACATTCTTTAGAAATGGTACAAATGACAATGATGAAATATTCTTTCAACATTTCAAGAGGAATATGAGGTGAGATGTTTTCATATAACAGGGGAGTTGGGCAAAAAATTTATGAAGAAATTTTGTGATGACAAGCGGTGAGATAATGAAACAATTAAAAAAAAAAGGCCAGAACACAGTGGGAGGGAAAGAAAATCTATTATCTTCTTTTAACAGAGAAACATATTCACAGCACCACAGCCTGGAATAATCTCCCACTGAGCGCTTAAAAAAACAAACCAAAACAATTCCTCCACAAAATTGAGAACAGGACCATAGCTGGAAAATGCCAGAAGATTATATGTCTAGATAGACTATGAATACTTGGAAAAAATAAGTACAGGTGTACCTAATTTTGATTCCAGAATATATACTGAAAACAAATCCATGGGGAAAAAAAAAAAAACAAACACAAAACACCACAATTTGTGAGCAGAAAAAAAGAAAAAAGAGGTAATAAAGTCAATGAAACTAGATCAGTCAAAAAAACATTTATGTCATACCCAGCTAACTGCAATTTTTTTCTTCAATAATGTAACAAGAAAATACAGATTTGATTAAATTGCCATTGTATTTTGATTTGGTTACACAGGACGTCAAACATGGAAAGGGGACAGCCACTTTGAGGAATGAGATTAAAACTTTCTGTCTTCAGAAGACGGGGAAGAGAAATCAATCAGCTCAAATTCAGCCTCTGTCCTACACTTCAGAAAGCAAAATGAGAACGTGGAAGCTGTAGGACAAGCTACTGAGCTGCCTGTAGAAAACCTGCAGAAAGTAATCCTCAGGTTATAAAAGACAAGTCAACAACACAACAAATATGGCTTGAAGGGTGTCATACTACACTCTAAGAGTAAGAAGGTCTTGAGTAAAGACCAGGTGCTTAAACTGGTCTCTAAGGACCAGAAGCAAGTCAGGTAGAATACAAGCTTTATTCTGTGGAGAGCAATTGAGTAACTGGAAAAGTACCACAACCATTTATGATAGAAATAAGGATCTATTTAGAAAATACAAGCTATGAGTAAAGACTTGTAGTATTAAGCGTAGGAAAAGAAAGCTGGAGACAGGTTGCAGTAACAGCCGCCTTGTATGCAATGTTTAATAAAACAATCAAAGACCAGTTGCTTCTTGGCATGTGGACAACATGAGCTTACAGGAGCGCACATCGTGATAATTTGGTACCGTAGAAGTGTAGTGGACTTTTGAAATCATTCAGTTGTGTAACCGAAATGGGACGGACACTCCAAAAAACCCCGGGGGTGATAGTATCCATTTAACACACTTTGGTGTACTTCTACCCCATGCACTTGTTTCCCTTTGTTCCTATCACCCTTAGCATCCACGATGTACTGCAGCAGGCAGCTCTGCAGCTCAAACAACCGGGAAGCTGCTTCTCTGTGGTCTTTGGAGTTTTTTTGTGGTTGTTTTATGGTTTGGGTTGTTTTTTTTTTCTAATCTGCTCACAGCTAATTGCATTTGATGCCTCTTAGTTCTTGTACTGGAAGAGACACTGGATCATCCATCTCTTTTCACCCTCACCAGGCATGATTTTCCAAACTTCTATCAAATTCTCCAGGTGCCTTTTCTCCAGTAGGGTAAGCCCTTGTCTACTCAAAGTAAGGAAAGCATTCAATATTCTTCTTCATCTTTGTTGCCCACCTTTGAGCCTTTTTGTAGAGGCATGAGAGAATGGTATGTGATATACAGATTTATGCAGGAGCATAAATGTCTTCCATTTATTCTTTATTCCTTCTTTAATGATTTCTAGCCTGTTATTTCCTTTTTTCACTCTTTATGAGATATGGAAAATAATTGAACTACACCTTACAACCCCAACACCACACTTCACAGCTATGTTGTTTAATGCAGATCCCCTCACTGTATATGCATAATCAGACTGATTCCTGATTTGCTTGTATTTCACTTGAAAAATCTTCACTGTATCTGATGTTTTCTTGTACTCAGGTATGGAAGTGGTGTTAAGTGATACTTTATATAGCACTGAGAGTTGTTCACCTTTCTGGCTCTTGAACTTCCTTTGAGTTCTTAAGTAAATGCTGATTGATGCAATTTGTTCCTGTTCAGTTTTGTTGTTTGCTCTGTAACATTTATTGACACTTCAATTTGATTCAGAACTTCAGTGAATACCCAGTAATGAAGGGTTCCAGTGTGGGAACCTCCCCAAGCTCTTCCACAATGAATACAAAGGCAGAAAAATAATTTCATTTACTAGTTGATCTTTTTGTTCTATGAGTGCTCCTTTTATGCCTTTTTTTAATCTATTGACTCTAGAGACCTTCTGGAAGGCTTTTTCCTCCTAATATGTTTAAGGAACAATGTGTTAAGTGTATAAAAACTACAGGTAAATAGTTTCCAAGTACAAGGTTTTTTCAGTCATTCTTACTGTGTCTTTTGCATTCAACTGGACAGACTGAAGGAGTTGGGGCTGTTCAGTCTAGAGAAAAGAAGGCTCTGAGATTACCTTATTGTGGCCTTCCAGTATCTGAAGGGGGCCTACAAGAAGGCTGGGGAGGGACTTCTCAGGATATCGGGTAGTGATAGGACTAGGGGGAATGGAATGAAGCTGGAGGTGGGGAGATTCAGGCTGGACATGAGGAAGAAGTTCTTCACCATGAGAGTGGTGAAGCACTGGAATGGGTTGTCCAGGGAGGAGATTGAGGCCCCGTCCCTGGAGGTGTTTAAGCCCAGGTTGGATGGGGCTTTGGCCAGCCTGATCTAGTGTGGGGTGTCCCTGGCCATGGCAGGGGGGTTGGAACTAGATGATCCTTGTGGTCCCTTCCAACCCTGACTGATTCTATGATTCTATTCTATGAACTTGCCAGCACCTGTTTTCTATATATTTTTCTCATTTAAAGACAAGCTTAGATTTTCAGAAAGCTGGTACTCTCAACTTGAACAACCTACTTTCCCCAGCAGCCTAGCCATACCTCCTTCCTTTTTCATTTTTTTTTTCCTGAAACACGATTTGCACTTGCTTTATGCCTTAAAACATCACTACTACCTGCGGGTTGCAAAGATTTAATTGCAGCTCCTCCTTCTTACAAGAACTTAAAGCCTAAGCGTATGAAAATATTTAAAACTTAAAGAAAGTGCTTGTGATCATTATATCCACACCAATTAATGGAAAAAAAATTTAAATCATTTATTATATGCTTTTGTGTCTGCCTGGAATCCAATAATCAGCAGTAGCTTATTTTAATGGGTCATTTGAGAACAGCTGTATGCTTAAATCTGTGGTTAAGTGAGTGATACCTCAATGTGAACACAGCAAAGACTAATTTTTTCTCCCTCCTCAGGTGGAGTTTGTATTGACCACTGATGAGGACACAGTCTCAAGTTGTGCCAGGGGAAGTTTAGGCTTGAGGTGAGGAGAAAGTTCTTCACAGAAAGAGTTGTTGGCCATTGGAACGGGCTGCCCAGGGAGGTGGTGGAGTCACCGTCCCTGGAGGTGTTCAAAAAGGGGTTGGACATAGCACTTGAAGCCATGATTTAGTAGTCATGAGGCGTTGGGTAACAGGTTGGACTTGATGATCTCTGAGGTCTTTTCCAACCTTATTGATTCTATGATTCAATTATTTCAAAACCTGAGGATTAGAGCACTATAACTATTAACTGAAAGTTCCTTCCCCACTGTGTTATTTTTTGGTAGTGCTGAGTCAGTCAGGGTAACTCAGTAACATGCAACAATCATAGCTTTAGATTTTAAACAAATTTGCACAAGATTAAAATTTGGTTTATAGTATTTCTATATAAAATTATACTGGTCAAAAAGAACTAGGCCTGTTGTTATTTTGGTTTTCTGAGATCTTCCTTCCAGGCAGAGACAACTTCTTGTAGTGACATGCAGAATATATCACGCCTAAGCTTTTGGTAAATCAGTAAGTTAACAAGAGAGAGGGAAAGGCAGGAAATATGGAGTGAAGTAGGAGCTCCCAGTTTGTACAGCTGAAGCCTAATGCAAATTAACTTTGGTTTACCTATTAAAATTAGCTTCTCACAAGATTAGAGCTGTTTAAATTTTGGGAAATGTCTGTTTATTGTAACTCGCATTAGGTTCCTGAGACTGATATAGGAAGGACATGGACCTGATTAAGAGGGTGCAGAGGAGGGCCACAAAAATGATCAGGGGGTTGGAGCGCCTCTGCTACGAGGACAGAGTGAGGGAGCTGGGGTTGTTCATCCTGGAGAAGAGGAGGTTCTGAGGAGACCTGGTAGCAGCCTGCCAGTACCTGAGGGGGCCTACGAGAAGGATGGGGAGAGACTGTTTACAAGGGCCTGTGGTGACAGGACAAGGGGCAATGGCTTCAAACTAGAGAAGGGCAGATTTAGATTGGATATTTGGAGGAAGTTCTTCGCTATGAGGGTGGTGGAACACTGGAACAGGTTGCCCAGGGAGATGGTTGAGTCCCCTTCCCTGGAGATATTCAAAGGAAGACTCAATGAGGCCCTGGGCAACCTGATCTAGTTGGGGATGTCCCTGCTGACTGCAGGGAGGTCAGACTAGATGGCCTTTGGAGGTCCCTTCCAGCCTGGACCATTCTATGATTCTATATTCCAGGATCCTGATTCAGAGTTCTCGGGGAAAGAATTCTGGTAAATCATACTCATCAATTGCCAGAATATTGGTTACTCAGTAGGGCTCAACTGGCTGAACAAAGGTCAATTCCTGTACACACAAAAGAGGTTTACTTTCTACCTCTCTGCATAGCAGATGGCAGTAAAATCTCAAAAATAGAGCATGAGAAAAAGAAAAAAATCGCTTTCCAAACTTACTATGAAGCCCATGCTGCAATTAGATGTAAGAGTAAAGAACACTTCTTTCCCACAACAACAAGTAAATAAAAAGGAAAGCAATTTCTTATATCTTTAAAAATAGATCATAAATAACGTATCAGAAGTGAAATGCAGTGACATTAAATAATAATGAAAGTCACTACAGGAGAAATTTGTACATGTCCCCACTTCCCCCGCCCCCTCTTTCTTTCCTTTATTATTGTCTCTTTTTCTCCCTTTTGTCTCATCTGTGATTTATATCTACAAGCTCAGCTTCTGTATGCTTTTCAAATCATCAACTCACTACAAACTCCTAGGAACAATCTGATCTTAAAAATCTGATTAGTTTGACTAGTTGAACCAGAAGCCTGACCTCAGTTCCAGGCAAGATTGTGGAACAGGTCATCTTGAGTGCAATCACTCAGCACTTCCAGGATGGCCAAGGGATCAGGCCCAGCCAGCATGGATTTAGGAAGGGCAGGTCCTGCCTCACCAACCTGATCTCCTGGTGGATGTGGGGAAGGCTGTGGATGTAGTCTACCTGGACTTCAGCAAGGCCTTTCACACCGTCCCTCACAGCAAACTCCTGGCCAAGCTGGCAGCCCATGGCTTGGACAGCAGCACTCTCTGCTGGGTTAGGAACTGGCTGGAGGGCCGAGCCCAGAGAGTGGTGGTGAATCGTGCCACATCCAGCTGGCAGCCAGTGGTGTGCCCCAGGGCACAGTGCTGGCCCCATGTTCTTTAATATCTTTGTGTCCAGCCCCTCTGTTTAGGAAAGATGTTTGGAGCACAAGCCCTATGAGGAGAGACTGAGGGAGCTGGGGTTGCTTAGTCTGGAGAAGAGGAGGCTCAGAGGAGACCTTAAGGTTGTAGCCAGGCAGAGGTTGGTCTCTTCTCCCAGGCAGCCAGTACCAGAACAAGAGGACACAGTCTCAGGCTGTACCAGGGCAGGTTTAGGCTGGATGTTAGGAAGAAGTTCTATACAGAGAGAGTGATTGCCCATTGGAATGGGCTGCCCGTGGAGGTGGTGGAGTCACCTTCATTGGAGGTGTTCAGGAGGAGACTTGATGGGGTGCTTGGCTGCATGGTTTAGTTGTTTAGGTTGGTTGGATTGGTTGATGGGTTGGACGCGATGATCTTGAAGGTCTCTTTCAACCTGGTGTATTGTATTGTATTATTGCTCTCTACAACTCCTTGAAGGGAGGCTGTAGCCAGGTGGGGGTTGGTCTCTTCTCCCACACAACCTGTGTCAGAACAAGAGGACACAATCTCAAGCTGTACCAGGTGAGGTTTAGGCTGGATATTAGGAAGAAATTCCCAGAAAGAGAGATTTGCCATTGGAATGGGCTGCCCAGGATGGTGCTGGAGTCACCATCATTGGAAGTGTTTTAAAAGGGACTGGATGAGGCACTTAGTGCCATGGTTTAGTTGATTAGATGGTGTTGGGTGATCTGTTGGACTTGATGATCTCTGAGGTCTTTTCCAACCTGGTTAACTCTGTTGTTTTATTCAGGTGCTTCATTGCAACTTTGTTCAAGAAGTTTTGAGAGTATTTTTGTTATTTTTTCCCCCTTGATCTTGATTCATTTCACACATGACAGTTTAGACAAGGAGGATGGGCAACTTGCTTTCCAGAAAGACTATTCCCAAGACTCTTCTGTTTCTGTTTTACATAACTGCCTGATTAAACAGGCCATAAAAAGCTATAACATAGTTAAAGGGGGAAATGTTGATTTACATAATCATACCTCTTGTAAGGAAAATTTCAGCACTAAAGAAAAAAAACCCCAGTGTCAAAAATAGCCTCAGAGCTTCCTCAATCAAATGCAGAGTACAAATATGTTTCTTTCAGGGGAGGAAATGTGTTTCTAAGAAGAAAAGGAGACCATTCAAAACCCGCAGATTGATCCCTATTATGCCACAAGTCTCATGGCTAAATCCCAACATTTTTCTTGGAAAATATATTCCATAACAGAACAGTCATTTGTCTTAGCACCCCATGGCTGCCTACAAACAAAGCTTTCTGCCAATGACTGGCACAAACTTCAAGCTGCAGCCTGACATCCAGCTGGTGCTTTTTATTCTTTCCTTTTTTCCCCATTATTTTCTTTCTTCAGTCTCTCAAGGGCACATCTCACAGCCTGGATGAGAACACAGAGGAAAACAGATGGCAATACCATTTGCAGCCTGAGTAACAGCAGAGGAAGCCAAAATGCTGTATTAATGTCTCTGTCCCCCCACAAGTCTTTCTTAAATGAATTCGACTTGATTGCATAGCATTATTTGAGGATAACAAACTGGGTGGGCACCTCTCTAATGGCTGAAGACAGAATCCCAAAAGGATCTGCAGACTGGGTTCAAAGTTACACATCCTAAAGACATCAAACTGATATTAAAAAGCTGGTGATGATCACTGGCTACTGTACAGCCTGGGAATTTAGGAGGGTGCAACACCACCTTCACACTGTTAGTGTAGAATTTAGCATGTAAGGAGAAGATTTAAAGAGTTCATTCATCTGTCGTGCTGTTCCAGCCTTGCATCTTTTCCCCAGACTGTGGCAAATCTCCAGAGAGTGGATATCTGTGCAAGTCTCTAACTACTCTAGAGCAGCTTAGAAATGATAGATTGCACTGTGCAGCAGTTGCACAGGCAGAGGAAAAGCTGGTATCACAGGAAAGCTGGCATCAGCAAAATATTAGATGAAAGGCTGGAAACCTAATGGTTACCATGGAGTTTGGCACACAGAGGAAAAGTTCTTTGCCTGGTTTATAGAACAGAGGATTCTATTCTAAGAAGCACCTTTCTGTTTCAATGGATAGAATAGAATAGAATAGAATAGAATAGAATAGAATAGAATAGAATAGAATAGAATAGAATAGAATAGAATAGAATAGACCTTTGAGCTCATCAAGTCCAACCGATCACCCAACACCATCTAATTAGAGAGTGGTGGTGAATGGTGCCACCTCCAGCTGGTGGTCAGTCACTAGTGGTGTTCCCCGGGATCAGTTCCGGGCCCCATCCTCTTTAACATCTTCACTGATGATCTGGATGAGGGGATTGAGTCAGTCATCAGCAAATTTGCAGGTGACACCAAGTTGGGAGCAGATGTTGATCTGTTAGAGGGTAGAAGGACTCTCCCGAGGGACCTCGACCAACTGGACAGATGGGCAGAGTCCAACAAGATGACATTTAACAAATCCAAGTGCTGGGTGCTGCACTTTGGCTACAACAACCCCATGCAGTGCTACAGGCTGGAGTCAGAGTGGCTGGAGAGCAGCCAAACAGAAAGGGATCTGGGGGTGCTGATTGGCAGACAGATAAACATGAGCCAGTAGTGTGCCAGTTGGTCAAGAGGGCAAATGGCATCCTGGCATGCATCAAGAATAGTGTGGCCAGCAGAAGCAGGGAAGTCATTGTGCCCCTGTACTCTGCACTGGTTAGGCCACACCTTGAGTACTGTGTCCAGTTCTGGGCTTCTCAATTTAAGAAGGACATTGAGACTCTTGAACATGTCCAGAGAAGGGCAACAAGACTGGTGAGAGGCCTTGAGCACAAGCCCTATGAGGAGAGGCTGAGGGAGCTGGGATTGTTTAGCCTGGAGAAGAGGAGGCTCAGGGGAGACCTTATTGCCCTCTACAACTGCCTGATGGGAGGTTGTAGCCAGGAGGGGGTTGGTCTCTTCTCCCAGGCAAGCAGCACCAGAAGTAGAGGACACGGTCTCAAGCTGTGCCAGGGGAATTTTAGGCTTGAGGTGCAGAGGAAGGTCTTCACAGAGAGAGCACATTGGAATGTGCTGCCCAGGGAGGTGGTGGAGTCATCATCCCTGGAGGTGTTTAAGAGGGGATTGGATGTGGCACTTGGTGCCATGGTTTAGTAGTCCTGAGGTCTTGGGTGGCAGGTTGGACTTGATGATCTTTGAGGTCTCTTCCAACCTTATTGATTCTATGATTCTACGATAATTTTCTTGACTACTTAATGCAAATGGCATGGTTAGAAGAATAGAATAAGTTGCTATTTAAAATAGCCCCCTGCATGTCTGTGTCTTGTAACAAACCAGAGACCAAATGAAATTCCAATCATAAGATGACCCAGCTTTGAGGCTGTTTACACGTGTTCCTACCTTGTCTCGGTGCTGTACAAAGGTCAGATGATGATTTTTCCCATTAGAAAGAGGGGGGGAAACAGATCACAGCAACCAGAATAGTTGCGTTGTTTCTGTGGGGGAAAAGTTCACATATGAGGATGTAATTGACATAAAAGAGGCACTCAGACATCCAAGGATGACCACTAGAGACCAGCTGAGATCTTTTGAGCTTCCTAAAGCCCCTAAATCCTGAAAGTCACTCTGGTTTATAAGGGCACTGTGGTTATGGTCATCCTGGAAGCAAATGGAGGCTATTTGCCCCAGGCCTTTTAGTGGATAGTGTCTCCACTGACTCTTGATTTTTCCCCCTTTTTCTTTTCCTGCAGAGAGTTCTATCAGTTGACCTCTTCTATGTCCTACTCTCCTGGACCACTTAATTTCTGATGTACACCTCTACAGTTCCAATGCACTTTCTATAGCCTATCAGACCTTGTCCCTTGGACTTTTTATTTTTTGTAGTCTCCCAGCATCATAGAATCATAGAACTGTCAGGGCTGGAAGGGACCTCAAAGATCATCCAGTTCCAACTCCTTGCCATGAGAACCTCACACTAGACCAGGTTGCTCACAGCCACATCCAGCCTGGCCTTAAAAACTTCCAGGGATGGGGCTTCCACCACCTCCCTGGGAAACCAGTTCAAGTGTCTCACCACCTTCATGGGGAAGAATTTTTTCCCAACATCCAACCTGAATCTACCCACTTCTAATTTTGCTGCATTCCCCCTAGTCCTATCACTATCTGACATCCTAAAAAGTCCCTCACCAGTTTTCATGTTGCCCCCCACAACAAGGTCTACTTGGAGCCTTTTCTTCTCCACTCTGAATAACTCCAACTCTCTCAGTTTGTCTCCATAGGACATAGGAGAGGTGCTCCAGCCCTCTGATCACCCTTGTGGCCCTTCTCTTGACATGTTCAAGCACCTCCAGATCCTTCCTGTAATAGGGGCTCCAGAACTGGATGCAGTACTTCAGGTGGGGGGGTCTCACCAGAGCAGAGTAGAGGGGAGAATCACCTCCCTCAACCTGCTGGCTATACTTCTCTTGGTGGAACCCAGGATACAGTTGGCTTTCTGGACTGTGGGCGCACATACAGCTCATGTGGAGCTTCTCATCCACCAGCAACCCCAAATCCTTTTCTTCTGGTCTGGTCTCAAGCCAGTCACTGCCCAGCCTGTATTGATGCTTGCATCAATGTATTCTTGATTGCTCTCATCCTTCTTAAAGCTGTTTTTCTGCCATGTTTTCATCTAAAGACACATGTAAATCTCTCCCATTCTTCTGCATCCTGCTTTCTGTGTCTTCACACATTTTTCATAGCTTACTTGAAGATAAAAATATCAAATGCAACATTACCTTATTCCTCTCATGTTTATTTCTGATTTCTTTATTTTTCCTTCTTGACATTGATTGAAAAATGCCATCCAACCTCTGCACTCTATTGCACCTCATCACATCTGCTGACTACTCTTTCATTCACTGACATGTTACTCTAGTCCTAAGTTCCTCATACACTGTGATTTTGATTTTTCTTATACAAGGCTGCTCTGCTATTTCCTATTAAAAACAATTTCACACTTTATTCCATTTGCTTCTGTAGAGACCACTTTACCCTCCTGTTCTCATTTATCTTTATTCTTATTTACCATGCTGTTTCCAATTCCCTCAATTTCATGCTCAGACTTGTTAGCTCTGCCTTGCATCCTTTACACTCAATCAATTCAAAGCACTCATGCCAAAATTTTTAATGGCCTATTCTTAGCCAAGTCCCAGAACTTGTACTCTGTCTTCATCTCTGTGACCTGACAGCTGCCTTCAATAGTGCCACCATTCTCTTTTTCTTGAGATATCATGCTTCTTGATGATTCAATTTTCTCCTAGTTCTTCTCCAAACTGTTCATTCGCTCATCCTTCTACTCAGATTTAATCCCACAAACCAACCCATCTTTGACTAAATGATTACCTGATCTACATCTCAATTCAATCTGTCCTCTGTTAAAAACATAAAATTTCCACCAGTTTGTCTTGTCACTTAAGGGTCTGTAGTTACCTGAGGGACTACACTGAGTAAACATAGTTCCTCAGTCCTAACCTCTGATAGCTCTCCTCCAATGAACAGCGTTATTGTCCAGTGGTGACTAAGAAAGGCAACAGACAACACAAAGCCATCTCATGCCATGACCCTTGTATATAACTTGTAATGTTTTCTTTGAACATAAATGTTACATTCTCATTTTAGTACTATTTAGGTAACAATTTATATTTTTTTCCCCATTTGGCTGGGTAACTTCATTCCACACCCTTGCAGAACCTCTCTGTCATCTCTTGTGTCTCATATAGGTTGTTGAAAGTTTTGTGTGTGGACCCTCCTTTTGCTCTTTCTACAGCATCTTGTATTAAAGGACCTTCATCCTTAAGGGGTACTTATTATGGCAATATATATATGGGACAATAGTAAAATCACAAAACCCTCATGCGTTGTGTGCAGTCTGGTGACCAGACCCTTTTCAGCAACCTTCCTGGTAAAGAATCTTTCAGGTAACAGAGCTTGGAAAAAACCCCCGAATAAAATTGTCATCAGGTAGTCTTCTAGACTAATCATTGCAGCTTCCAAAACAATTTCACAAAGATGGTACATCCTTGTCATCTCTACAGCACTGTGTATATATAGCCCTTCTGACAGACATGTATATTATGGCTTTTATTGTATTAGACTACAACAGTCATATGCGTGAGAGCCAAGGTCAGCTGAGGTTATTTAACTTTAGCTGCTTTCTGGTTTTATCTGAACAAATTGTACCTACACCATAGCAGAAATAAAGACATAAATATATCCTAAAAGAAGAAATTATAGCTTAGATCCACAAGAGAAATCTTATTTTACTGCATTCCTTTGTTTGAATGACCTCCCGCTGAGGAACCCAAGGGTCATTATTGTGGAAATTTTAAGGCAAAAGTGCTGTCACCAGGAATCATTTTAATGGAGCCTCATCTTCACATTCTATTGATTTATCTGCTAAGTATGAAGGGAAATCAATAAGCAGAATCATTTCCACATCTTTTAAACATCTACAGTAGTCAAAATATATTGTCCAGTGCAGACATGCATCATTGGGAAGAAAAATTATATCCACAGAGAGTCTTGAAGAATTTTTTTCTTCTTTTTTACATTAAGAAGGTGATTTTCGTGTTTTGTCTACCACATCTGGTTTGATGTATTTGCACTGAAGACAAAATTCATGCAGTGGCAGTAGAAATGTCATTTTATACGAAACAGATTAAAACACAAAGATTTTTCCAAATGATGAAGTGAGATCTCAGATAAACCAATATAGATTCATTGATGTTTGCTTGCTCTAATAGAGCAACTGGCTTATTCATTGCTTTTAAATTATGAAGCTCACTCCATAAACATCTAATGGAGAGATATCATCACCAGAATACTAATTCAGATAACCCAATTTAGGAGCATAGATCTTACCATGGATTATTTAGGGGGAATAATAAAATGTGTTTCTTCTGTCAGATGTATTTCTCATTCACCTCCACCTAGCTGGTTCAGTGGCATTCTGGTGGAAGTGGGGAGGCCTGTGGCTGTAGTCTACCTGGACTTCAGCAAGGCCTTTCACACTGTACCCCACAGCAAACTCCTGGCCAAGCTGGCAGCCCATGGCTTAGACAGGAGCACACTGCGATGGGTTAGGAACTGGCTGGAGGGCCAGAGAGTGGTGGTGAATAGTGCCACATCCAGCTGGCAGCCAGTCACTAGTGGTGTGCCCCAAGGATCAGTGCTGGGCCCCATGCTCTTCAACATCTTTATTGATGATCTGGATGAGGGCATTGAGTCCATCATCAGTAAATTTGCAGACGACACCAAGCTGGGGGCAGGAGTTGATCTGCTGGAGGGCAGAGAGGCTTTGCAGAGGGACCTCGACAGGCTGGACAGATGGGCAGAATCCAAGGGCATGAGATTGAACACATCCAAGTGCCGGGTTCTGCACATTGGCCACAACAACCCCAGGCAGTGCTACAGGCTGTGGTCAGAGTGGCTGGAGAGCGGCCAGGCAGAGAGGGACTTGGGGGTGCTGGTTGATGGTAGGCTGAACATGAGCCTGCAGTGTGCCCAGGCAGCCAAAAAGGCCAATGGCATCCTGGCCTGCATCAGGAAGAGTGTGGCCAGCAGGAGCAGGGAGGTCATTCTGCCCCTGTACACTGCACTGGTTAGGCCACATCTCGTGTACTGTGTCCAGTTCTGGGCCCCTCAGTTTAGGAAGGATGTTGACTTGCTGGAGTGTGTCCAGAGAAGGGCAACAAAGTTGGTGAGGGGTTTGGAACACAAGCCCTATAAGGAGAGACTGAGGGAGCTGGGGTTGCTTAGCCTGGAGAAGAGGAGACTCAGGGGTGACCTTCTTGCTCTCTACAACTACCTGAAGGGCGGTTGTGGACAGGCAGGGGTTGGTCTCTTCTCCCAGGCAGCCAGCACCAGAACAAGGGGACACAGTCTCAAGCTGCGCCAGGGGAGGTTTAGGCTGGATGTTAGGAGGAAGTTCTACACAGAGAGAGTGATTGCCCATTGGAATGGACTGCCCGGGGAGGTAGTGGAGTCGCCGTCATTGGAGGTATTCAGGAGGAGATTTGATAGGGTGCTTGATTGCATGGTTTAGTTGATTAGGTGGTGTTGGATGATAGGTTGGACACGATGATCTTGAAGGTCTCTTCCAACCTGGTTAATACTGTTCTATTTCCTTCACATGATAACTGCAAAATGAAACAGATCATCAATTATCCCATAAAACCATTTAATTCTGAGATAAAGGTTTAAATTCAAAGCTTGGCATTTTTTAGTTATATGGAACGTGCTTCACATATGCTGTTATTTCTTCTCTCCAGGGTTAATTTTGTTATGGCAGCTGGGGTGGAAGTAGTGCTCATGAGAATCAACAAGAGTCATGGGAAAACTGGTGGTGTAGCAGAAACATTTGAATCCAGTCATTGATAAATGAATCAAATCATGCCAGAAAGCATGGAAAAGTAGTTTCTGCCCACTGGTTCCCTTAGCTGTCCACTTCTTTTCAAGGACCCGTTCCTGGTAAACTGATTTTCATCTCCTTCATCTCAGTTAAAATAAAAGGGAATAATAAAACCCATAGGTTTTTTTTGCAAACAATCATAGATTGTAACTTATTAAGTGATACTCTGTCTGCTTTGCTCTAAATTCTGAGTCTCTACTCATTCACTGAACTGAACTGTCAGTTTGTCTTCTCAATAACCAACAGTTACATGGTTCTCAACAGGGTGGACTATAAAGGCAGCAATCTTCCCCAGTAAAGCCTTCATATCCATGGCCCAAAACATCCTGAAGATCATAGAATCACAGAATCAATAAGGTTGGAAAAGACCTCAAAAACCATCAAGTCCAGCCTGTCACCCAAGACCTCATGACTACTAGACCATGGCACCAAGTGCCACATCCAATCCCCTCTTGAACACCTAAGATGTCTCAAGTTTGACAGGTATCAGCAAACATAATGCCAAATTCTGTTATGTCATTTTGATATGACTATTTCAATAAGCATCACTATCTTGAGTTATTTAAGCAATGGATGCATGATTTCTGATATTGATGAGCACGATGGTGACAATAAATTCTAGAAGGAACTCTCTTCCAAAATACTTTTAGTTGGCACATAGGCAAATTTGATTGCCATGTCTGCCTGAGTCTCTAACTGGACTTTTCTATTTCTGGCAACCTTTGGGCAGAATCCAATGGCATGAGATTTAACACATCCAAGTGCCAGATTCTGCACATTGGCCACAGCAACCCCATGCAGTACTACAGGCTGGGGTCAGAGTGGCTGGAGAGCGGCCAGGCAGAGAGGGACTTGGGGGTACTGGTTGATGGTAGGCTGAACATGAGCCTGCAGTGTGCCCAGGCAGCCAAGAAGGCCAATGGCATCCTGGCCTGCATCAGGAAGAGTGTGGCCGGCAGGAGCAGGGAGGTCATTCTCCCCCTGTACACTGCACTGGTTAGGCCACACCTCGAGTACTGTGTCCAGTTCTGGGCCCCTCAGTTTAGGAAGGATGTTGACTTGTTGGAGCGTGTCCAGAGAAGGGCAACAAAGTTGGTGAGGGGTTTGGAACACAAGCCCTATAAGGAGAGACTGAGGGAGCTGGGGTTGCTTAGCCTGGAGAAGAGGAGACTCAGGGCTGACCTTCTTGCTCTCTACAACTACCTGAAGGGAGGTTGTGGACAGGCAGAGGTTAGTCTCTTCTCCCAGGTAGTCAGCACCAGAACAAGAGGACACAGTCTCAGGCTGCGCCAGAGGAGGTTTAGGCTGGATGTTAGGAGGAAGTTCTATACAGAGAGAGTGATTGGCCATTGGCATCAGCCAGCCGTGGAGGTGGTGGAGTTACCTTCACTGGAGGTGTTCAGGAGGAGACTTGATGGAGTGCTTGGTTGCATGGTTTAGTTGTTTAGGTGGGTTGGATTGGTTGATGGGTTGGACACGATGATCTTGAAGGTCTCTTTCAACCTGGTGTACTGTATTGTATTGTATTTTATTCTCTGTGCTCAGATGATGTAGGTTGTGAATTTCACCACCCACTTATACAAGCAGGCTTAGCTCCAGCTATTTTCTTTCCCATTAGCCACTTGCCAGATCAAAATTAGTCCTTGTCTCCTCACAGACACTGACCTCCTCACTGGCCTCCAGTTGTGCCTCCTTATGCTGAACAACAGCATGGCACCGTAGCTAAGGGATGCACAAAGGATAAAGACAAGGCTTGCTCCTATTCTGTCTGTATAAAATGTTTACTTCAATTATGATCATCTAGCAGATGAAACACATTGCTAATTCAAAAAATAAAATAAAATCATGAATTTTCATATGAAGGGCATAGTTTCCCCAAGGCCTTCCAAACCAAATTAGTATTCCATTTAAATATTTCTTCATGTTCTAATCTTTGAAAAATCTAATAATGCATTTTTCCTTTCATTGCATTACCGCATCAAAGCAAAACTTGTTGTGTGTACTTATTATTCTCAGCTCACTGTCTTTGCATACAACCACACTGTTCTGACCAACAATAGTTTCTAGTAACCTCATCTGCACCATCAATTTTTAAAATCATGTATTTAGTTATTTATTGCAGTAGAAGGATCTTCAAAAGATTTCTAAGGAAACTACCAACCAAGGACAATTCTTTAGCAAACATAAATTGTCCTAAGCAGATTGATTTAATCAGGCAATTGTAAAATGCATTTTGGATATATTTACAACTTGCCTGGTACCTCTATCAGCCTCACACAATCTTAATTGTGTTTTGACTTGAGGAGAAAATTCAGCAAGGTCAAACTCCAGCTAAAATTTGGAAGATTACCTTGAAGATATTAATTATGGTTATCAATTTTATCAGTATTTGCTAATACTGTCTAATATATGGACTCAAGAATTCGTCTTACAGAGGCTTTCAGCAGATAAGCAGCAAGTGACCAATGTTATAAAAAGATTGCTGTTAGTACAGAAATGTATGATGCCGTGCCTCTAACTGATCTCAAAATACTCAGCCTGGGATAGTGGAGTAGCCCTTGAACAGAGAAGATATTTAATCTTGAGCTGAGTGAGGATCATCACAGTATCACAGTATTACTAAGGCTGGAAGAGACCTCAAAGATCATCGAGTCCAACCTGTAACCACAGACCTCACGACTAGACCATGGCACCAAGTGCCACATCCAGCCCCCTCTTGAACGCCTTCAGGGACGGCGATTCAACCACCTCCCCAGGCAGCCCATTCCAATGGCGAATGACTCTTGCGGTGAAGAACTTTCTCCTCACCTTGAGCTTAAACTTCCCCTGGTGCAGCTTGAGACTGTGTCCCCTTGTTCTGGTGCTGGTTGCTAGGGAGAAGAGGCCAACCCCTTCCTGGCTACAACCACCTTTCAGGTAATTGTAGAGAGCAATGAGGTCACCCCTGAGCCTCCTCTTCTCCAGGCTAAACAACCCCAGCTCCCTCAGCCTCTCCTCATAGGACAGAAAGAGTTGGGGCTGTTCAGCCTGGAGAAGAAAAGGCTCTGAGGAGACCTTATTGTGGCCTTCCAGTATCTGAAGGGGGCCTACAAGAAAGCTGGTGAGGGCCTTCTTACGGTGTCAGGTAATGATAGGACTAGGGGGAATGGAACAAAAATAGAAATGGATAGATTCAGATTGGATGTTAGGAAGAAGTTCTTCCCCTTGAGGGTGGTGAGACACTGGAACAGGTTGCCCAGGGAGGTGACAAAGGCCCCATCCCTGGAGGTTTCTAAAGCCAGGCTGGATGGGGCTCTGAGCAACCTGCTCACGTATGACAAATCCCTGCCCATGGCAGAGAGCTTGGACCTAGATGATCCTTGAGGTCCCTTCCAACCCTGAAAATTCTATGATTCTATGATGTGAAACTCAAAATTCTCATCAAAGCAAGATAAACAGACACTGTCTGATTTGTGGGAAATAACAACAATAATTCAAAGTAGACAAAAAACCAAATATTTCTGGGCTCAAAAACAATCTCCAAGGACTTTTGAGAGTATACCAGAGCAAAAGCTTGGAAAATGCTCCAATTTGCAGGGTATAGAAATAGATGTTTGCTAAAAAGTCTGTGGTGGCTATTTTATTTCTGAATGACCAAAGCCCATTCATGTTCTTAACAAGTTACAGGTCTTATATATTCTGCTTAAAACTCTTGTCATCCCTATTTTGACATGCTCAGCCTCAGGGATGATCCTTTCTCTGTTAGACAGCAGAGCTGCTATAATCACCAGACATCTCATAGGATGAAACCCAGAAACTGAACAGTGGTGACCATCTTTCTGTCACTACTGTATCTGAGATACTTTCTTTAATACACAATGCAGTGTTTCTGGAAATGGAGTCAAGGCTTTTGCTTCCAACAGTGCCTGTGCTAGGCTGGTGGCAAGGCAGATTAGATATTTCTGGAAAAGTCTATCCATAATTTCTTCAATCTGCAAGGCTTTGTTGGATGTTATCAGCAAGGCTGCTGCCAAGTCCTTCATACAGAAATATTATCATAGTATCAGTCAGGGTTGGAAGGGACCACAAGGATCAGCTAGTTCCAACCCCCTGCCATGGGCAGGGACACCTCACACTAGATCAGGCTGGCCAGAGCCTCGTCCAGCCTGGTCTTAAACACCTCCAGGGATGGGGCCTCAACCACCTCCCTGGACAACCCATTCCAGAGCTTCACCACTCTCATGGTGAAGAACTTCTTCTTCATAATTCTTATGCATGAGGAAACTCATAAAGCAAAAGAAAGATTTTGCAACTTGGATCTTTGTTTGCAAGTACCTAAAGAAATAAATGTATTTCCCCCAGACAGCTGTTTAAAATGTATTAGAGTACCCACTTGCATTATTTATCTCAGTCTGTGTGCCTGAGCTGATTGTGCCATGTAACTTCTCAAAGCAGGAGAGGAAGATTTGATTAAACGATGTGTGCCTAACTGCCTTTTTTTGAACTCAATACCAACTGCTGTGCAATCATGTCTACCACTTTTCACCTCTTCATTTATGAGCCACCATTTACTTCCATTTCCATTTCTATTTCAGTCAGTCTTACACAAACAGCCAATTTTTCACTTTATATTTGGGTATATGAACTATTTTATTATATGTCAGTGTAGGGTTATACTCTGAAAAGCCTTGGAAAATGCTACAAAGAAATTTCTGATCTTGTATTTGGTTACAGTTGACAAATTTTAAGGTAGATCACCATATATTCCTACATGATGGAGGTCAGCTATGCCTAATGAGATAAAATTTAGTATTTTCAAGTAATTATTATCAAAGAAAAGCTAACACAACTTTTTCTATTACTTTCTAATTTACCATTTCGTTTTGGAAGCAGGCGATTTTGATTTCAAGGAAGACAAGTCCCACCTGACTAAAGCCCTGGACACCCTGATTTTATCTCAGAACTGAGCCTACCCAAGAAAGGAGGTTGCACAAGGAGCTCCCTTCCAAAATTCATTATGCTATGACTCTTTATGCAAGACAATGCTGTATTTTCTTTTACTGTATGTCTATTTGTTTGTTTTTTGACAAGTAGCATCTAACAAACAGTACGTTATTAAATTCATGCCTTTGCCATGATGCACTTCTTGTATTCCCACTTCTTTCATCCTCCTTTTACTCAGCTTTTTTGTCTTTGCAAGCACTTTACCTTCCTCCAAACCAGCTGCTTAGTTTTCATAATTGCCTCTTGAAGCCAGAAGTGTAATCACAGGAATAGAAGAGTCCATGGGAAAATTGTGAATGAGAAAGAAAAGAATGAAGAGAAAACAAAAGGCTGCCTTTGAACTTGAAGGCCTTCCATATTGCATCTACCTCCACTGCCAAGAAGCCACAGATGGTCATCACATGAACAGATGAAAGTGTTACTGTGAGGTGTTTGTTGCCAGTTCAGAATCTCTGGCTCCACTCTCTCTCTTTCCCTTCTCTCTCCCTCTTCTCTCACCTCTCACTCCCTCTTCTCTCACCTCGCCGTCCCTGTTTTTAAATTACATATAGTTTTACTGTGTCTGAGAGTTATTATTAATACTAATATCAGAAGATATTAATGGCAAGAAGACAGAGTATTATTTTAAAAACCCCACACAGTCTCCTTTTGAGTTGCTGAATGCATTCATGTTTCTCACTCTGAGCTGTTTAATGAGCTTGTCTTTCTGAAACATTCTGCTAAGGGTGAAGGAAAGTTTCCTGTCTGTATTGCGCCAGGGGAAGTTTAGGCTGGAGGTGAGGAGAAAGTTCTTGACTGAGAGAGTCCTTAGCCATTGGAATGGGCTGCCCAGGGAGGTGGTGAAGACACCATCCCTGGAGGTGCTCAAGAGGGGATTGGATGTGGCACTTGGTGCCATGGTTTAGTCATTAGGTCTGTGGTGACAGGTTGGACTTGATGATCTTTGAGATTTCTTTCAACCTTGTTGATTCTTTGAAATTCATCTACATAATACCAAACAGCTGTCTGATGTTAGCCTTCATCACTGCCAAACAAACCTACCATAAGAGCATCTTTACATGCTGCCTCTTACCTGACACACCAAATAAAATGGCCAAGCTTTAAAGAAGCTCTGTGCTCCTGTTTGCATCAAAATGCTGTTTCACAGAATCAGGTTGGAAAAGACACTCAGGATCATCAAGTCCAACCATTAATCATACTGAGGGTAATGACATTACCTACTGAGGAAATGACATAAGTATAAAGTCCTGCACTAAAAATTAGGTACATTGCTAATCAGGTAATCAGAAATACCAAACCAAAAATAATTAAAAATATCAGCACCTCAAGGTTTTGGTTTTTTTTTACAGGGCAGGTGCTCAAGGAATGCTCAAATCAGAGAATGGCTTCATAGAGCCTGTGCTTACAGTCTTCAAAGGATCCTAGCAAAGCAATTTTATGCAGAAAATTTAAACCCAGATGAAATTGCAAAATGTTTAGAGATCTGCTAGTGACATATCTCAACTGATGTGCCATAAAAATCAGTGTTTTCAATGCTATAATGTTGTGGCTCAGAATCCCTTAGGGACACATGAAATCATTTCAAATCAATATGAACACTGGGAGTTAGGGAAATAGGTTTTGAATCCAGATTTATGTAGGGACCTCCTAGAAGTAAAAGCTTGCCACATTTCATTAGCAATGAAAATGAAGTTGAAAAAATCTTGCATAAGATAATGGCTAAGGCTTTGTGTGAGGGCCCACCACCAAGATAATCAGCCTTAAGATGCGAGATGTGATCAAACCTCCATTTAAATCAGTGGAACCCTGTTGATTTACTGTGGCTAAGCATTTATCTGCAATTTTTTTTCCTCTTTGATTAATAGATGTGTTGGAAAATAATTGTAGGTTTTATGCAAAGGGCTTCTGCAGGATTATTTCAAAGTGACTTGCAGCAAGTGATCAAAAGAGCATGGCTCATGGCACTGTGTCCTCCATGGGGCAAAGTAGATATCTGAATTCTGGAGAAGTGGATAGACGTGGTCAGAAGTTTGCTGTGGTGATGATGGACACAACTAAGGTAAGACAATGTAGAGACATGTCTGGGTGGAAAGGCAGATAAGAAGGCTATGTTCTGAAGAGTATTTAGCTCTAGATAAGAAGACATGCTATAGTATAACCAGGGCCACAGGGGAGATAAAAAACTGCATAGTGTTGTGGCCTGGTTTGGTTGAAATGGAAAGCAAGGGCTCGCTGTGGTTGTGTGAGTAAATATTGCCAGACACAGAATGAAGAGTAGAGTCAAAATGGACTTCCTGACATGTTTTCCACTGCAGAGGTTCAAAGAGTTGGCAATTCTTCATGCAAAGGTGCAGGATCTGTGAAGATGCAGACATTTAATACTCTGTGGGACAGAGGAAGAGTCACTGTTGTGACCTGAAGAAAATAACTTTTCAATAGTATGGGAGAGGGCAGTGATGATCCTGAGACACTTAGGAGGAAAAAAGCTGCCTGTATATGCTGCAATGGTTTTTGACAAGAGAATGTTCAAAATAATATATTATGAATATATATTGAAGGAAAGAAAGTGATATCATTACATTTGCTTATCAGCTGGGGTTCTGCCCAATACACTCATGCTAGCCATAAAAATTTATTACTGTGTTTCTTTCTTAGCTGCAGCAGATGTGGGAAGTATGACTGACACTCCTCCTATACTATTATCACAAATAGATAGCTATCAGAAAGTCAATCTCTTCCTGGCTTTGCAATGTGTCTCCAGGCTGTGCCGGCACTGACACAAGGCATATTTTAAGCTCCAGTAGATTCCAGAATGAATGAGAGATTTAATATGGAGGAATGTTCACTGATAAAAGTGGCTTATTTACCATGCCTATTCTGTGTGCAGGAGCAGATAAAAAGCAAGAAATAATAAAAAAAAAAAAAAACAACCCAAAAACATAAAGCTGGATATATTCAAATGTGATGTTGTCCATTACCAGAAAAAAAAGTATTTGCTTCACTGCAGGACAGAAAACTAGGAGAAAGAGATGGAAAATGTATGTGTCTTGTTAAGCAGAAGTTGAAGCAAGAAGAAATTATTTACATAGAGAGCACTAATGTCCATAAAGATTATAAGGAAGCCAGAACATGTTAGGACATGCACCCTCAGCAAGTTTGCTGATGACAACAAGCTGTGTGGTGCAGCAGACACACTGGAGGGAAGGGATGCCATCCAGAGGGACCTGGACAGGCTGGAGAGGTGGGCACAAGCCAACCTCATGAGCTTCAACAAAGCCAAGTGCAGGGTCCTGAATCAGGGTCGAGGCAATCCCAGGCACAAATACAGGCTGGGCAGTGACTGGCTGGAAAGCAGCCCTGAGGAGAGAGACTTGGGAGTGCTGGTGGACAAGAAGCTCAACATGAGCTCTCAGTGTGCAATTGCAGCCCAGAAAGCCAATCAGATCCTGGGCTGCATCAGGAGAAGTGTGACCAGCAGGTCAAGGGAGGTGATTCTCCCCCTCTACTCAGCCCTGGTGAGACCCCACCTGGAGTACTGCATCCAGTTCTTCTGGAGCCCCTATTACAAGAGGGATCTGGACGTGCTGGAAGGTGTCCAGAGAAGGGCCACGAGGATGATCAGAGGGCTGGAACACCTCTCCTATGAGGACAGACTGAAGGAGTTGGGGCTGGTCGTTCTGGAGAAGAGAAGGCTCCGAGGTGACCTCATTGTGGCCTTCCAGTATCTGAAGGGGGCCTACAGGAAGGCTGGGGAGGGACTTCTCAGGCTATCAGGTAGTGATAGGACTAGGGGGAATGGAATGAAGCTGGAGGTAGGGAGATTCAGGCTGGACGTGAGGAGGAGGTTCTTCCCCATGAGAGTGGTGAAGCCCTGGAATGGGTTGTTCAGGGAGGTGGTTGAGGCCCCATCCCTGGAGGTGTTTAAGAGCAGGCTGGATGAGGCTCTGGCCAGCCTGATCTAGTGCAGGGTGTCCCTGCCCATGGCAGGGGGGTTGGAACTAGCTGATCCTTGTGGTCCCTTCCAACCCTGACGGATACTATGATACTACTATGACATGCCTGCAACCCACTCTGCCTAGCATTAGCAGCAAGGACAACCATTTATTAAGTCTTTCTGGCATTAGCATAATTAAATACACAAACTATGGACCTTTTTTATGTTATTAAAGACATGTGGGAGATGTCTCAAAAATCTTTATACTAAATACACACCTAGAAGTCATAATCAGTGATGAAGTAAGCAGTTGTCTAGGGCAACAGGTACAGGGAGAGGCTGCAGGCATTTGCATTAGGAGTTGACTTACTTTGGCATCAGGAAACTTCACCACCACTACAAGCATCCCTCCATTAATAGCAAGAAAACCAGGATACATCCAGAGCTCTCCTTTGGAATGTGTTGCTGCTCCACTCTATCACTGCTTATCAATGAAAACTACAGTGCTGTTATATTTGAGATGGAATATTTTGGAGCCAGTGAGGGTTTAGCCATTTTATATCTTGGAGTATGTTACTAAAACCTTTCCTGTTGTCACAAATAAGCTGAATCTACAGCTGTAAGGATAGTAACAAAAATGCAATATAGAACACATGATCTTGCTTTCTATCCAGACCATTTATCAAGGAACACAAAAATATTGCATAAAGAAGAGTCTAATACCTCAGATCTTTACAAATACCTAACAAATAACAATTTGAAAGAGAGAGGAATAAATAGCAATGCATAAAACGCCATCAATACATGTTGCCTTATTCCAAGAACATACTCGTGTATTTTGAGCCTTTTCATTTTACACTTCAACATGCTTGGATTCAGAGAAGAGGCAGACAGCTGGTGGAGTCAGATACATGAGAATGCTTTCTCATTTAAATGGCTTAAACAGTTGTCTTTCACAAGGACAGAGACCGTCAATGAGAAGCAGCAAAGTGTATCTCTGCTTCGTCAGACTGCAGCAAAGGTTGCTTATTCTTGGAAGAACTACAATCTATAGGGGTACAGTGTCAGACATATGGTTGAGATATGCTTTGGAGTAGGCAGTATGTTAAAAAAGGCTTTTCAGCACGATCTCCCTATTGGGTTGGGGCTTTTATTTTTGTGAGCTTCAACTGAACCCTGGATGCTGATTTAACTCTTTCATTGTGGGGACAAGAACTAGAGGGGAAGACTTGGTTATAAATTCTTATTACCACTTCTGAATTATAATTAAATTATATTCTAATATAATTTAATCTATCATTTAATCTCCATATAATACAATTATACAAATACATAGTTGTATGTTTAAATAGCTATAAACTATGCATTTAGAAGTGATAAAAAGAAGACCACTTTGCTTAGTGACCTTTTTTTCCATGAATTAAAAAGAAAACTTAGACAAGTTAAAGCGAAATTGTTGGGAAGAAAGAGATGAACATCATTATGAGCAAAGAGGCTATAACTGTCTGCTTTTAGATGGAATCAAAGAATAGGCTCATCATTTTTCCCTGTGGCAATTTAATTCACATTTTGCACTGTTCAGGTAGGAGTATATTATTAATGGCAAATTACAGAAAGCAGTCATTGTAATGTAGTGAATAGCTAATTCCATTGTTAAAATGTATCAGCCATTCTCAGTCAAGGATAAATGACAGTGCCTTTTCTATGCACAAGGAAAAATCCTTAGTGCAGTCAGGAAACTGATGAAAGTTAAAGATACTCCTTATGCAAGCCAGGCCTGTGGGAAAAAAAAAAAAAAAAAATCTTTACCATCCCTTGCCTTCCTTCTTTTAACTTTATGAAGATGTTCTATTTAGTTGCATCCCAGTAGTGGGGGGAAAAAAAGGAAAGGAAAAAAAAAAAAGCCAGGGGGATGCTTGAAATTGCTCTGGTGGCTTCATAGTTACACACAAACATAGGAAAAGTACCTTAGGAAAACCAGAAAGGGACCTGCAGGTACTGATTGACAAATGGCTGAACATGAGCCAGCAGTGTGCCCAGGTGGCCAAGAAGGCCAATGGCTTCCTGGCCTGCATCAGGAATAGTGTGGCCAGCAGGAGCAGGGAAGTCATTGTACTCAGCACTGGTTAGGCCACACCTTGAGTCCTATGTCCAGTTCTGAGCCCCTCAATTCAAGGACATTGAGACTCTTGGACGTGTCCAGAGAAGGGCAACAAGGCAGGGGAGAAGGAGAGGCTGAGGGAGCTGGGGTTGCTTAGCCTGGAGAAGAGGAGGCTCAGGGGTGACCTTATTGCTGTCTACAACTACCTGAGGGGTGGTTGTAACCAGGAGGGGGTTGGTCTCTTGTCCCAGGCAACCAGCACCAGAACAAGAGGACACAGTCTCAAGCTGCACCAGAGGAAGTTTTGGCATGAGGTGAGGAGAAAGTTCTTCACAGAGAGAGTTGTTAGCCGTTGGAAAGGGCTGCCCAGGGAGGTGTTCAAGTGGGGATTGGATGTGGCACTTGGTGCCATAGTTTAGTAATCATGAAGTAATGGGTGACAGATTGGACTTGGTGATCCTTGAGCTCTCTTCCAACCTTATTGATTCTATGATTCTGCTAAAATGGGTTAAACATTTTTCCTTAACAATAAGACTTTAATAGAAAAGATGTTGAAGCATTATCATACAAATAGAAACGAGGATAAAAACCTTTCTCTAGAGAATACAGGTAGAACTCATGTTTCCATCTATTCTGCTATGGAAAATAAACTCATTCTGGAGTGAAGGATTTGCAGAATTTCAGGTAAAGATCAGGTAAAGTCACAAAAATGACCCTGAGGCTAATCTCATGGGTTGGTTGTTTATTCCTTCCTAGCTGAGGCAGGTCAAACTTGCTTAAGTTTAAGAGTCAGATACATAGGGTAAGGCTGATGTCTTTGTTTTTGACTTCCACTTTCACATCCTGGAGCTGAGGTTTGACAATTTGTTTTCTTTCTCTGTCGAAGGTTCTTCCACAGGAGACTGGCTAAGCCTTTTGCTCCTGAGGCAAAAGTAGGAAAATATTGCAGATCTAAGTGCTAACAGTACTTCTCTGCCTTGCTGAGAGGGCTGCCAAGATTCATCCCTTATACAGGATCCCAGATACCTGTCATACTCTGCCACAACTG
The DNA here is from genome assembly GCA_033816785.1 of Picus viridis. Lineage (NCBI taxonomy): Eukaryota > Metazoa > Chordata > Aves > Piciformes > Picidae > Picus > Picus viridis. The sequence goes on along the minus strand of CM066587.1, from coordinate 11,700,883 downwards.
AAGCATCTCTGTAAAATCCTCACACAATCAGTTTTCTTGCCTGATTTTGAGTTGTATGTGGTGTAGTTTTTAGTTATTGCTGCAAACAGTCTCTGAGTATGGTTTTCCACATCTTGGGTACCATACAGGTGTCTACAACTACCTGAAAGGTGGTTGTATCCAGGAAGGGGTTGGTCTCTTCTCTCTAGCAACCAGCACCAGAACAAGGGGACACAGTCTCAAGCTGCAACAGGGGAAGTTTAGGCTTCAGGTGAGGAGAAAGTTCGTCATGGAGAGAGTCATTCATCATTGGAATGGGCTGCCCAGGGAGGTGGTGGAGTCATCATCCCTGGAGGTGTTCAAGAGGGGTCTGGACATGGCACTTGGTGCTATGGTCTAGTCTTGAGGTCTGTGGTGACAGGTTGGACTCGGTGATCTTTGAGGTCTCTTCCAACCTTGGCGATACTGTGTACTTCATTGTGCTTTACTATACAATATCAACATTTCCCTGTTAAGGTTTTCATCACTTGCTCTGTCATATTATTCTACAGAAGTTCCTGTTTAAATTCAGTGTGATTACTCACAGTACTCCTTAGCATAAGTAAAGATTTGCAGACTTTGACAACAGCAATTAGAGCAGCCCATTTAGTACTGCAGTGTAAATAGGCCTATGTGCATCACATGGACCCTGCTGTGCCATGCCATTTCAGATAACCTACTTCCATTTGGCTTCAGTAACTCCAAGACAGCCTTCCTTTAGGAGTCTAGCTGTCAGGAGGGGAAAAAAAAAAATCCACACCCAAAACAGCTTGTGCAGAACTACTTATAGAGAAAAGGGGCAATGTAAATTGCAGTCTTCAGTTACCATGTATTAGTTGTGTGTAACATTTATATACATATACATAAAATTCTTTACATTCTAACTACAGTCTTTGCCTTGGCTTTTTGTAAGTAATTCTGAAAACTGGAGAGGAGAATTTAAGCCATTTCTTTGCTGACAGTTTCTGTGTAATTCACCTTAAACTTCATCCATCACAGATTGCTCCTACTGCAAGGTCAATCACCAGTGAAAGGCTGTGGGATTCAACACTGGGTCTTTTTATATATTATTAATTTTGCTTGTTAATCTTTCATTGCATAGCGTGGAGAACTGGGGTGGGGCAAATATGACAAAGTTCTTTAACCTTTTTCAAGTAGCTGGGGATTCAAGATGAAAATGCCCATCTCAAGCCCTGAAGCTTCTCTGCTTTGAAATAATAGCTAACTTGCCTAGCACTAATCTATTAAATCATGGGTAATGACAAGCCTGACAAGCCACAGGCAAAATGTCCATGTGGCTGTTTATGGATGAGAGCTGAAAGAAGGTGGTTTGCTTGGGTTGCATCTTGAGCACCCATGCATGCCCAGCTTCTGCAGCTGCTCCCAACCCTGGGGGAGATACCCTGCAGCTACCACACAGCTCTGATTGAGTCACTGTGAGAGATTAAAGCTTGTCTCTCTTGGTGTGACTCAACAAAGATAAAATCACTTGCTGCTTGCCCAGACAATAGCTGATGTGCGTTGGGCAGAGCCACTGGAAGGACTCTTGGAAGGTGCAAAGATAACATTGCTCACTGGACTGCAGCTGGCCTACAACAATGGCCCAAGGGCCCAGCATTCACACCTTCAGGACAAGATCATTTCCAGCCATCAGATACCCCAGGAAAGGACAATGGTTCCTGATGTGTAAAGAGTGTGTGGGTAGGTAGATGGAGAAGGAGGAGGCAGAGGCCTTCCCCCCTCCATCCAGACGGCTGCCCAAACTCACCTGAGTACACAGAAAGATTTCCTGGGGAATGATACCTGGACCTAAAGATGATTTCCCAGAATGATATCCTGGGGAACAACACCTGGACACTTGCCTAAGGGCTAAAAAAAAATGTATAAAAGACTGGAGCAACTACTGGCTAAGAGGAGAAAATTGGAGAAGCAAGATGCAGAAGAAAGCAGACAGCAGCACACGCTGGAAAACATCACGGGGCTAACACAATGGATCTTGGACTCTCCATGCCCTAAGTTCCGCCTGCTGCAACTCAAAGAGCTGAAGAAGCTGCTGCTCAGAGGACCTCATCCCTTCTACAGCCAAAGCCTCAGCACCCTTCCTCTACAGACCCAACATCTCCTGTAGCACCTGTCCTCCACAGACTCAAACTGTCTTGGGGGTGAGGGGGTGTGGTAATATAATTCTTTCCCTCTTCTCCCTCTGTTCTCTCTCTTCCTATTTTCTCTCTCTCCCTTTCTGATCCCTCCACTTTATTTATGTCCATCCACTTTATTTATGTAATAAATAGTCTAGCTGTTGATATTTTGGCCTCGTTTGTGCCTCTAATTTCACAACACGGGAATATTCATAAAAAAACTGAATCTCTTTCCCTCTCCGGATCGAGACAGTCACTTGGCATAGAACCATGTGGAAGGAGATTTTGATCTGCTAGTAGATTAATTGAATCTCAAGAATGATGATGAACACCTATGTTCTATGTATCTGCAGGACCATATGTCAGCATCTGAAATTTCCTATTGAAAATAACCCTTGGGAAGTCCTGAAAATAAAGACATTCCATCCCATTACTATGAAGAGTTGGTATCCATCCATTGGAGATGGTTGAAGGACTGAAGTCTTGATATGAAAGATAAAAGATGAAATTGCAAAAATTGTCCTTTACACACACACACACACACACACACTTTCATATAACTTGAAATCTAACCCAGTTCTTTGTCGTTCCAAATAACTTGCATTTCTGGCCAGACTTATGGGCATTTAGACTCTTTGTCTTGTTCAATTGACTTTTCTGTCAAAATAAATTTTCCATTAAAAAATCTAGCTGCTACCAAAAAGGTAGGTTTCCTTTTCCTTTTTCCTCTGTCTCCCCCTGTACACTGCACTGGTTAGGCCACACCTCGTGTACTGTGTCCAGTTCTGGGCCCCTCAGTTTAGGAAAGATGTTGACTTGCTGGAACGTGTCCAGAGAAGGGCAACAAAGTTGGTGAGGGGTTTGGAACACAAGCCCTATGAGGAGAGGCTGAGGGAGCTGGGGTTGCTTAGCCTGGAGAAGAGGAGACTCAGGGCAGACCTTATTGCTCTCTACAACTACCTGAAGGGAGGTTGTAGCCAGGCAGAGGTTGGCCTCTTCTCCCAGGCAGTCAGCACCAGAACAAGAGGACACAGTCTCGGGCTGCACCAGAGCAGGTTTAGGCTGGATGTTAGGAGGAAGTTCTACACAGAGAGAGTGATTGCCCATTGGAATGGGCTGCCCAGGGAGGTGGTGGAGTCACCATCATTGGAGGTGCTCAGGAGGAGACTTGATGGGGTGCTTGGTGCCATGGTTTATTTGTTTAGGTGGGTTGGATTGGTTGATAGGTTGGATGGATGATCTTGAAGGTCTCTTCCAACCTGGTCTGGTCTATGCTATGCTATGCTATGCTATGCTATGCTATGCTATGCTATTCTATTCTATTCTATTCTTTCTTTTTCTTCTTTTTTCTTTTAAGAGTTTTCTTTTCTCAGTCCACAGAGATTGCACATATTTCACCATTCATCTTCAATATCAGACAGTAATGCCTAACAATAGGAGCAGCAATAATGACAGTAGTAATATTTTACTTTTAGGTAATGGGATATGTTTCTCCTCGAGAAATTTTATTGCTCCATGTCATGTCTACGTTTGTTGATAAAATAAATATATTGCATAAAAATATTGTTGGCAGTTTGATGTTTCTAGAAATTCTGTTTGAAAGAAATTGTTGAAAGAACCAAAGTGATTTCACTATATGGGGCTGTTGAAGGAGTTGGGGCTGTTCAGTCTGGAGAAGAGAAGGCTCTGAGGTGACCTCATTGTGTATCTGAAGGGGGCCTACAGGAAGGCTGGGGAGGGACTTCTCAGGATCTCAGGTAGTGATAGGACTAGGGGGAATGGAATGAAGCTGGAGGTGGGGAGATTCAGGCTAGATGTAAGGAAGAAGTTCTTCCCCATGAGAGTGGTGAAGCCCTGCAATGGGTTATCCAGGGAGGTGGTTGGTGCCCCGTCCCTGGAAGTGTTTAAGACCAGGCTGGATGAGGCTCTGGCCAGCCTGATCTAGTGCAGGGTGTCCCTGCCCATGGCAGGGGTTGGAGCTAGATGATCTTTGTGGTCCCTTCCAACCCTGACTGATACTATGATACTATGATTTTACCTTCTGGTACAACATCTCATGGTATCCTGTTAAACATGACACTGTTAAGCATGCATCATTTAACACAAATATTGCTACTTAGGTGGTAAGGAACATTTTTAAAGAAATCATATCTCAAAATGGTACTTGCATTTCTAGAGCTATTATATTGCATTATCTGGAGAAGGAGAACACAGTGAAATTGCTTATTTTCCAACAGATTTGAGGTGTATTTTTTTAAAGTCCTGATAACACTGCAGAAAGTGGGATTTTATTCCTTTTTTCTTTTCTTTTTTATCTTTTTCTTTTTTTTTCCTTTTTCCCCAAGAATCAATCAGACTTTTCAAACACACAGTAGGAAGCTTTGGTGTGAATAGAAATGGGTTTATTTCATAATTCCATTGTTTCACTCAGCAGAACTATATTTTTTCTCTTCCCCCCACCCCGCCCTTATATGACTCAGTGTGATCCAAGCTCAAGACTACCTGTTGCGTGGACAAATCTCCATCTGTGACTTAATTTTCTCTTCTCCCAGGCAACCACCAACGGAACAAGAGGACGCAGCCTCAAGCTGTGCCAGGGGAGGTTTAGGCTGGATGTTAGGAAGTTCTTCATGCAAAGAGTGATTGGCCATTGGAGTGGGCTGCCCAGGGAGGTGGTGGAGTCACCATCATTGGAGGTGTTTCAGAAGACACTGGATGGGGCACTTAGTGCAATGGTTTAGTTGATTAGATGGTGTTGGGTGATAGGTTGGACTTGATGATCTCAAAGGTCTTTTCCAACCTGGTCTGGTCTATTCTATTCTACTTCTATTCTATTCTATTCTATTCTATTCTACTTCTATTCTATTCTATTCTATTCTATTCTATTCTATTCTATTCTATTCTATTCTATTCTATTCTATTCTATTCTATCCTGTCCTATCCTATCCTATCCTATCCTATCCTATCCTATCCTATCCTATCCTATCCTATCCTATCTTAACATTTCCCAGCACAGGGAGACCTGTCCATCATTAAGCCAACAGTTCAAAGCGCTACATTTCAATGTACTAGAGAGCAGCAGGTATAAAGTCTCAGAGTAAGGGATTTGAAAAGGAACAACATGTTTAGTAGGCTAACATCACAAACCAAGTACCTTTAAAGCAATTCAAACTTATAAATGGCTTACCTGTCCTTCATTTGACAGCAACTGACTAGGCCCATTCCATATTTTCTCATCTTAAAATTCATCATTCACATTCTGTGGAAAATGGCAATCTTTTAAAAAGAAATAGAATTGCAGTTGCACAATTTAAATTCAGATACTTATTAAAAATACCACACCTTGAATACTATCACACCTTGAGTGCTGTGTCCAGTTCTGGGCCCCTCTGTTAAGGAAAGATGTTGACTTGCTGGAACGTGTCCAGAGAAGGGCAACAAAGCTGGGGAAGGGTTTGGAGCACAGCCCTATGAGGAGAGGCTGAGGGAGCTGGGGTTGCTTAGCCTGGAGAAGAAGAGGCTCAGGGGAGACCTTATTGCTCTCTACAACTACCTGAAAGGAGGTTGTAGACAGGTGGGGTTGGTCTCTTCTCCCAGGCAACCAACATCAGAACAAGAGGACACAGTTTTAAGCTGTGCCAGGGGAGGTTTAGGCTGGAGGTTAGGAAGAAATTCTTCATAGAGAGAGTGATTGCCCATTGGAATGGTCTGCCCAGGGAGGTGGTGGAGTCACCATCACTGCAGGGGTTTAGGAGGAGAGTTGATGGGGTGCTTGGTGCCATGGTTTAGTTGATAAGATTGTGTTGGATGATGAGTTGGACGCGATGATCGTGAAGGTCTCTTCCAACCTGGTCTATTCTATTCTATTCTATTCTATTCTATTCTATTCTATTCTATTCTATTCTATTCTATTCTAATAATTGAGAGCCCTTTAAACATTTTTTTTGTTTCTCAAAATGCTTTTTAAAATGTCCTTTGTCTTTACTAAAAGAAATAAGCCTGGGAAAATTTCAAGGCAGATTCACTTTTGTAAACAAAGTTATTAGGAGCTAAACATAAGGTTTATAATGGAATTTGCCCTAACCGGAACAGATTTATTCCTTTAATTAATTATGAAGGCTGAAACATGGCTCTATAGAAAACAGAACCAAAAAAAAAGGGTAAAAGAAAATACAAATAAGTGTCTGATAAGCTGAAAATAACAGCTTAGCCACCAACTTAGGCAAGTAAGAAGGTTAAATATCACAACAGGAAAAAGCTGGCTGAACTACTAGACAATTTTAGCTGAGTCCTTAGGGGAGATATATAAAGGGTATGTCAGGTAAAAATAACTTCTTCACAAAGGAGGAAGTACTTCAGAGAAAACAGTGGAAGGAAAAAAAAAGAAAGAAGGCACAAATACCCTTTTCAGCTTCCTTTAGCAAGCAGGAGAACAAGACCCTGGGTTCTGTTTGCTGGAGAGTGGAAGGTAATTGCTTTAACACAGAGACAGAAAAGTCAAATGTGGTTTCTCCCCTTACCCCTGAATACAACAATATCATTATATTCTCAGATCCCTTTCAGACTCAAGGTACTCAATTCTGACAGCAGAGTAACAAGGAGTATTGCTCAGAAAATAGAGAAGACATTCTCACCTTGAGTCCTGTGTCCAGTTCTGGGCCCCTCAGCTTAAGAAGGACATTGAGACTCTTGAACGTGTCCAGAGAAGGGCAACCAAGCTGGTGAGGGGTTTGGAGCACAAGCCCTATGAGGAGAGACTGAGGGAGCTGGGGTTGCTTAGCCTGGAGAAGAGGAGACTGAGGGGGAGACCTTCTTGCTGTCTACAACTACCTGAAAGGAGGTTGTAGACAGGTGGGGGTGGTCTTTTCTCCCAGTCAACCAGCATCAGAACAAGAGGACACAGTTTTAAGCTGTGCCAGGGGAGGTTTAGGCTGGAGGTGAGGAGGAAGTTCTACACAGAGAGAGTGATTGCCCATTGGAATGGGCTGCCCGAGGAGGTGATAGAGTCACCATCACTGGAGGTGTTCAGGAGGAGACTTGATGGGGTGCTTGGTGCCATGGTTTAGTTGATTAGGTGGTGTTGGATGACAGGTTGGACATGATGATCTTGAGGGTCTCTTCCAATCTGCTTTATTCTACTCTATTCTATTCTAAAGTTCTTCGCAGAGAGAGTTGTTAGCCATTGGAATGGGCTGCCTAGGGAGGTGGTGGTGTCACCATCCCTGGAGGTGTTCAAGAGGTGATTGTGCATGGCACTTTGTGCCATGGTTTAGTAGTGACGAGGTGTTGGATGACAGGTTGGACTTGATGATCTTTGAGGTCTTTTCCAACCTTATTGATTCTATGATTCTATGAAAAGATTCTTTGGCATGTGACAGAAATAAGGGGGTGGAGGGGGTGGGGGGTGAGGAGTAGGCATGTATTTAGGATAAATTACTTGCATTTTTAGAATTCTGAACTCAGTCAACAGCTTCATAATACAAGAAAAGAAGCGGGCGGGGTGGTGGTGGAGGAATTAAAAAAGGAATCACATTAGACCTAGGGAAGTAACAGTTTGGAAGAGATGTTTCCATAGGAAAAGCTATTTCATCATAATGGACTATCCACATAACATAATTGCCCATATTACAGCAGAAGAGAGAGCTTTAATTTTACAGAAAGGTGGACAATACATGTAAGTCTTTAATTAGTGGGCTGTTGCCAGATGGAGACCTTCCCAGGTGATTCTTCAAAGTTTTGAACTGTGCAATGGGGAGTTATTTAAAAGCGATGGCTTTCGTGCTGTTCTGAGGGATCTGAAGTGTAACTGAAAAGGTGATTAGGGCTTCACGAGCACGGAACCAGCCCCACGTTTGTCAGAAATGCCGTCATGAAGAATGCAGAGCCTTGGTCCCTAGAGAGAAACTTTCCAAAGCTATCTGATAGGTAGCAAGTTTAAATTCACAAGTGTTTGGCCCTGTGGTACTGATGGTAGAGCCTCTGTGCAGCATGTGCTGGTTTGCTCTCTCAGGACATGGACAGATTAACGTGCCATTCCTCCCTTTTAGCTTATTTTAAATCTTCAACGGACTGTTTTGATGCATCATCTTCATGTTCCTCCAAAAAGCACTCCCATTACACCCAGCAGAAGTGATCTTCATCCACCTGAGCTGGAAACCTCACTAGGCTGACATTACATGAAAATATCCAGCTCCTCTAAACAAGACATTTTTACTTAGCTTTTTAAAACAACTTTCTCAGCTACAGCTTCAGCGTAGGACTGCATACCTGCAGGCATGGAACAGACCAGACCAGACCAGACCAGACCAGACCAGACTAGAATAGAATAGAATAGAATAGAATAGAATACAATACAATACAATACAATACAATACAATACAATACAATACAATGCAATGCAATGCAATGCAATACAATGCAATACAATGCAATACAATAAACCAGGTTGGAAAAGACCTTTGAGATCATCAAGTCCAACTTACCATCCAACACTATCCAATCAACTGAACTGTGGCACAAAGCACCCCCTCCAGTCTCTTCCTAAACACCTCCAGTGATGGTGACTCCACCACCTCCCCATACAGCCCATTCCAATGGCCAGTCACTCTTTCTGTGAAGAACTTCTTCCTAACATCCAGCCTAAACCTCCCCTGGCATAGCTTGAGACTGTGTCCTCTTGTTCTGGTGCTGGCCACCTGGGAGATGTGAAATGGCTGAAATATCACCATGACATAAGCTGGTTTGATGCATGAAAATAGAATGAATGGTAAAAATGGGGGGGTGGGAGGATTTCAATGATTTCCTGTGAAGATATTTGAATAATTATTTCAGTGTGGCTGTAGCAAAGTCAGTTGGCACAGCCTCAAGTAATCCTTTCCTGAAATGACATATTGAACAAAAGCACTTACAGGGTCCTTAGTGTGCATATTTTAAGACAGAGAGCATTATGAAAACCTGAATAAATTGCCATGAGGAATCTTTACTAATTTATCTAAAAATAATAGCAAACTTTTCTGAATACCATTTCCTTAGAGCTGATGAGCAAAGCCTACACACAGTCTTTACATAAAGCTGCCAGAACTCTACAGTGTTCTTGTGAGCTAATTACTGAACTGTTACAGCATAGATTAACTTTCAGAGTTTAGTCCAATTTTTCCATCACAAACTCCTCTTCCAACTCAGTAGGTTCTTGTCCTATCCATATGCTGTGTTAATTTACAATACAATACAATAAACCAGGTTGGAAGAGACCTTCAAGATCATCGCGTCCAACCTATCAACCAATCCAACCCACCCAAACAAATAAACCATGGCACCAAGGACCCCATCAAGTCTCCTCCTGAACACCTCCAATGAAGGTGACTCCACCACCTCCCTGGGCAGACCATTCCAATGGGGAATCACTCTCTCTGTATAGAACCTCCTCCTAACATCCAGTCTAAACCTCCCCTGGTGCAGCTTGAGACTGTGTCTTCTTGTTCTGGTGCTGCCTGCCTGGGAGAAGAGACCAACCTCTGCCTGTCTACAACCTCCCTTCAGGTAGTTGTAGAGTGCAATAAGGTCACCCCTGAGTCTCCTCTTCTCCAGGCTAGGCAATCCCAGCTCCCTCATGAGAATACAATGGGAATGCAAAACTATAGCTCATTCTTGTGCTCGCTAAGGAGCATTATTACTGTATTTATTGCCAATAAGAGTGATGTCTCTTTCCATACAATTATTGGAATCCACTGAAAACATGCAGTGTTTACAGCCAGTGATATTCAGGGGCCAGAAAGTCAACAGCTTTGGCTAACACCTTAACAGTCATTCACTGAGATACAAGCATCCATGTTCAGCTTGGTGAAGGAAAAGCTACATGACAAGAAAATCATTATGGTTTCCTATTATCAAGCAAATGCAGCTATTTTTCTTGGCATCTGGTGAAAGCTCATTTAGGAGCAGGCTGTACGTCACCCCTGCATGGCATTTATTAAGTGGTTTGTCAGACAGTGGCGCACTCTAGCAGTATGCCAGCATGATCCATTTTGGATTTCCAACTGCACGTCACAGATGTAATGAAAAGGACAATATTCTGCAGTGAAGCAGCCACAGGTCCTAATGAAATGTGGCACACTAATTTCTCAGCTATAAATTTATTTCATCCCAGTGGATTTATGGTTCCAATTCAAGGGTCCTGAGCAGGACAAGACACAATCACTTCTGTGAAATGTCTGTTTACTCGACATATTGCTTGTGGCTAAGTTTCTCTTCAAGATATTGTCTCTAGGAGTAACCTCTGCCTTGAAAAAAACCAGCACTCATGCATTATAGTGACAGATAGATAGACAGACAGCCATGCAAAGCCTAACTGTTCAGTCTAACCAAAAACCCCGGAAGAAAATATGAGTAATTCATGCCTTGTCTTGTTCTTAAACTGATCCATGCTGGTGATGAATAAATTTAATTTCATTTTCTGGAGAATTAAATTCAAATACCTCTGATTAAAAAAAAATCCCATCATTTTAAGCTGGATGCATCTGCAGCTTTATTTGTGATACCACCATCAAGCTGTCAGCTGCCTCGCCTTGCACTAGGTTTATTCTGAATCATGATACACAATCATGAAAAAGAAGTGATTCATTCCCATTTGAGATAGAACGTACAGTGAACATGAATGATATTACCATGAATAAGCACAGCATTTTAGCTCTCTGTTGAAAAAGACCCTCCAGCCAGCTGTCTTGAACCATTTTGCTGGGTAGTGGTTCAGTTGTCAGCACTTTGCAGATCAACCCACAAATGCACCTGAATACGCAGACAGTGCTTTCAGCAGTACAACACAGTATCACAGTATCACAGTATCGCTAAGGTTGGAAGAGACCTCGAAGATCATCAAGTCCAACCTGTCAACACAGACAGATTGCAGATGTGTGCAATGTTTCCTTTCTTCCAGTTTTCAGGGACTTCACCTTACTGCCAGGGCTTTTCAAATATAATGGAGAGAAGCTTTGCAATTACATTAGCCAATTCCTTCAGGACTCTGGGATGCATCTCATCAGGTCCCACCGATTTATGCATATTCAGGTTCCTCAGGTGGTCCCAAATCTTATCTTCCCTTACAGTGAGAGGGACAACACGAGCCATGCAATTGTTCTGGACCTTCTTACACCCAGGCAATACAATTTCTTCTGTTATGAGGCCCAAACTCTTCACAGGCAGAGGAAGAAAAGCAAAGAAATGTTACTTGTGGAGGCAAGGGTGCAGAGGTCTAGTGCAGCAGCAGGACAGGTTTGCACTGGCAGGATGACAGGTAGCTGCATCTGGGAGAACATCAAACTGCAGCACCAAATTCCCTTGATCTGTATGAGAGGAGGGGCACCTGTGTGACACTTGTCTGGGCTACCTTGGAACAGGGATTCGTTTAAAGAACAATCAGGGCTAATGATTTCTGACATGCAGCTAATATGAGGCTGGACAGCTTGGAGCACGTGCAAGGAGAGTGCAGTAGAAAAATAGCCTGGACACAAGCTTGCAGCAGGCCCAGATCTCCCTGGTAACAAGCCATCACTTTACTGATGTTAGTTAGATGTAGGTTGAATTTACCACCCAGCATCCTAAAGATAAGTGCAGATCCCAGCAACATGAGGTTCTTCAGGCTTTCCATCACTTTGCAAGATAGTTATCACCTTTCTCTTTCTCCTGTTTCAAAAACAAGGGAATAGAATTAATTCTTTCTTCACTTGAATTCTTTTTTTGTCTGAGCTGGTTATCACTGTATTGAGTGTGGCAGGTTTTCCTCAGGCATTGTAATTTCCGTATTTACTTGTGTTTTGTTATTGGCTTGCAGTAGATTACTGTGATAGAAATGCAACTATGACACAAAAGCAGCAGCTTCATCCAGAATATGACAGTGATGTTTCTAGCTGACATATCAAATTACTTAGATTACATACTTATAATCATTTTGACATAATGTTTTTGCAGCACCAGTATGAAACAGGATGTAAAATGCCATGCAAGACTTCTGGGCAGCTATGAGAGTATTCAGCTGCTAGGTGTCTTTCCTTACAAAACTCACCAACACACTTGTTGCAGTTTGAGCTGGATGCAAGTCTTCAAACTTATTTTGAAAGCTTTTCAGAACACCTATTTTCCTATGTATTAGCCTGGAAAAGTAATCTAGGCATTAAAAGCTATCTGTTGTGCATGGCAATGAAAGTAGAATTATTCTGTCAGCATAGTGAGTTTTAGTTATCAGAAATGATGGCATAGGGAAAAGAGTTGTTTGGAAGGTACACTGGGAAGAAACACACGTGCAAATTGGCAGAAAAGATGATTAATGTAGCTATTTGCATTATTTAACACATCAGTTTTTAAGTGATGCTGTTTGAGATGCACTGATTTTATTTATCCTTCTCCCTACAAAACATGAAGTCTCAGCTGCTCAGCTAAGGCACTGAGACAAGTCCTTGTTGCTTTGCAAGGAACACCCTTTGTCCTCATTTTTTCCCTCACTTCAAATTCCTAGTCAGCTTCAAGTTTTTATTTTTGTTTTGACTTACACTAGAAGGAAAAGGGGTTTTTAAAATAATCACCCCATTAATAAGGGCCTATTTTAAGTAAAGTAATGGGGACTTAGCCTTCTTTCCATAATACATCTCAGATAACACAGACAGTTTTCCAATACAGAGGAAAACTCAGGAAATGATAGTATCTATCAAATGAGTCTCAGTGAAAAATGAGACAAGATGGAAAGAGATTCACACTGAAAATAAAAATCAGTAAATATTGAAACACATAAATTAGAAATCTGGCATCTCTATACCTTCCTTTTTGCCAAGACTTGAAGATAACTTATAACTTGACCTGACATATGATAAAAGTAATTATATATATAGCTATCAATCTATCAATAGATATGACATATGAGATCATAGGCTGCTTCATGGATGTTATCTAAAGAAGCCCAGATGAACCTGTATTAATCATTCATGTTCAGGTACAGATCAATATGCTGGGGAAAACTTTCATCTTTTCTTTAGAGATAATGTTCAGATATATTCCAGCCTGCCTGATGCCTGCAAAATCTCCTAGGAGGATGATCAGATGCCGCGAGGATGATCAGAGGGCTGGAGCACCTCTCCTATGAGGACAGACTGAAGGAGTTGGGGCTGTTCAGTCTGGAGAAGAGAAGGCTCCAAGGTGACCTCATTGTGGCCTTCCAGGATCTGAAGGGGGCCTACAAGAAGGCTGGGGAGAGACTTCTCAGGCTATCAGGTAGTGATAGGACTAGGGGGAATGGAATGAAGCTGGAGGTGGGGAGATTCAGACTGGACATGAGGAAGAAGTTCTTCACCGTGAGAGTGGTGAAACCCTGGAGTGGGTTGTCCAGGGAGGTGGTTGAGGCCCCGTCCCTGGAAGTGTTTAAGCCCAGGCTGGATGAGGCTCTGGCCAGCCTGATCTAGTGTGGGGTGTCCCTGCCCATGGCAGGGAGGTTATAACTAGATGATCCTTGTGGTCCTTTCCAACCCTGACTGATTCTATGATTCTATGATTCTGGGATACTAGTAAGGATTAGTCTTTGTCTCCTTTGTTTTAAACTCATGAGGTACAATATAATAATATTATCCACTGACAACCCTATGTTAAATATTTGCTTATTAATTATGAATGGAAGCATAAGACCTGTGGTGTTATTGGGAAGGCTTTAACAGCCCAAGATTAAAATGCAAGAGCAAGTGTAAGTCCTTGGGATACAAGCCACATCTTGATCCGCGTGTCTGTAATTCAAGTGAGAGTCTAAAATTTGTGATTTAGCCAAAAAATGTGGGGTGAAAACTTGACAATTTGAAATTATTATCTGCTTTTCTCCCACAGTTATTAACTCAGGAACAAAGACCTCCATGTTTACTGTTGAATGTCTGCTGGTTCTATTACGGTCATTTGGAAATAGAGCTACACAGCATGCCTGAAAATCAGATCCATGGCACTGATAATTTTCCAAGCATTAAGCAGATCCATTCATTGCCTCTTAACAGAAATAACTAAAATTTTTTGCCATTTAACAGATGGAAGAGTTGAACTATAAAGGAAACCAGATCCAGGGAGGAAGGTTTCTAAGTGAGAAGTGTAAGAAAAGTGTTGAACACATGCTTTTCAACATCTTTATTGATGATCTGGATGAGGACATTGAGTCCATCATCAGTAAATCTGCGGACGACACCAAGCTGGGGGCAGGAGTTGATCTGCTGGAGGGCAGAGAGGCTTTGCAGAGGGACCTCGACAGGCTGGACAGATGGGCAGAGTCCAACGGCATGAGATTGAACACATCCAAGTGCCGGGTTCTGCACATTGGCCACAACAACCCCATGCAGTGCTCCAGGCTGTGGTCAGAGTGGCTGGAGAGCGGCCAGGCAGAGAGGGACCTGGGGGTACTGGTCGATGGTAGGCTGAACATGAGCCTGCAGTGTGCACAGGTGGCCAAGAAGGCCAATGGCATCCTGGCCTGCCTCAGGTACAGTGTGGCCAGCAGGAGCAGGGAGGTCATTCTGTCCCTGTATACTGCACTGGTTAGGCCACACCTTGAGTCCTGTGTCCAGTTCTGGGCCCCTCAGTTTAGGAAGGATGTTGACTTGCTGGAACGTGTCCAGAGAAGGGCAACAAAGCTGTGGAGGGGTTTGGAACACAAGCCCTATTATGATAGACTGAGGGAGCTGGGGTTGCTTAGCCTGGAGACAAGGAGGCTCAGAGGAGACCTTATTGCTCTCTACAACTACCATCACTGGAGGTGTTTAGGAAGAGACTGGATGGAGCTCTTGGTGCCATGGTTTAGTTGATTAGATGGTGTTGGATGGTAGGTTGGACTCGATGATCTCAAATGTCTTTTCCAACCTATTCTATTCTATTCTATTCTATTCTATTCTATTCTATTCTATTCTATTCTATTCTTCTATTCCATTCCATTCCATTCCATTCCATTCCATTCCATTCCATTCTTCTAACTACAAAATGTATCACTTATTTTGGTTTGCAACATTGCTTATCTGAAGACATTTTGTTTGCTAGCCTCCTGGACAGTCACTCTGTTGATCTTGATATGTTGCCTCTTACCAGATGCGACCCTGCCAGATCCCCAGTCCAATTACTTCAAACAGAACTCTCACTTTCAAAAAATTCACAAGTTATCTTCCTTTTACTCATCATACCTGCCTGGGGAAGGATGCTCTCTTTGGCAACAGCCTGCAATGTGAAGGTCAATGCAACTGCTGTGGAGCATCTTCCTGATGTCTACAGCATCACAGCTCACCCCAGCAGGATCAAACATTCATCAAATTCCTGCTTGAAAATGTCCTTTCCTAAGAAGCCAAGGAAAAAGCCCTTGGGCTGCTGGATTGGCAGAGTTAGCAAACTGTTCAATAATACAGCACTTTTTTTGTGCTCCAACTTTTTCACTCTGCTCTGTACTGCAGCAAGCAGCCTGCAGACCTGGATCATACCTAAGGTTTCCAGATGCTTCAGTAATAAAAACACCAAGAATTATTTATAGTAAACATCACTCTGACAAAAATAAATGTCCTGAAGTGGACAGGTGGAAGGAAGGCCAGAAGCCTCGACATTTCCAGATCTCTGCACATCGAGTCATGAGGTCTGTAGTGACAGGTTGAACTCGATGATCTTTGAGGTCTCTTCCAACCTTGGTGATACTGTGATACTGTCATTCCAATCTGTCTCACTTCAATGATTTACCCTGTGTGATCTACTAACAGCCATCAGAGTGGCACATTTTCCCATACAAAAGAGCTTCAGCAGTCTTTCAAATTAAACCCTTAAGAACTAATTGACAGCAGCACTCTGTCCTGGGTTAGGAACTGGCTGCAAGGCCGAGCCCAGAGAGTGGTGGTGAATGGTGCCACATCCAGCTGGCAGCCAGTCACTAGTGGTGTCCCCCAGGGATAAGTGCTGGGCCCCATGCAAGAAAAATTACTCCCAAAGTAGGTCAAAAAGGCACCACATTTCTAGAGATAATGAAGAATGTTCTTTGACTAAAATGAGTTTTTTGCTGCTCTGTCACTGCTTCCTTTTATACATGCCCCAAGGCACCTATTGTCAAACTAATATGGCCATTCAACATCTCATGGTTTCACTGTAAATTTTTAAATGAGATAATTTATTTTTATTACTGATCAATCAAGTGGAATTTAAAGCTTGTATTCCCCAATTCCATCCCCAAACACACTTGCCCCCAGTGGTAAAATAACTTGAAAAGGGGATAAAAATTGAATTAAATCAATATGTTTTTATGCTGCTCCAGCTCTTTCCCCACTGTTCTACAATTAAAATTCTATGTGGAATATGATAGGGTAGAAATAAATCTTACGGTGTTTAATCACACAAGATTCAAAGAAATAAATCACCAGGAACTGTGAAATATCTTCTTTCCAATGAATGCATAAAGGAAATGGTGACTCTCCAGATGAATGGACAGTTCTGTAAAAATGTTTTTCTTATTTTAAAGTGTTCATACCTCAGGTGTGTAATGAAGCACTCAAGCTAGTGCACTTGGTATACCTTAATCTACAGGCAGCTGTGCATATTTAGAATAGAATAGAATTAACCAAGTTGGAAAAGACCTTTGAGATCATCAAGTCCAACCTATCACCCAACACCATCTAATCAACTAAACCATGGCACCAAGTGCCTCATCCAGTGTCTTCCTAAACACCTCCAGTGACGGTGATTTCACCACCTCCCTAGGCAGCCCATTCCAATGGCCAATCACTCTTTCCATGAAGAACTTTTTCCTAACCTCCAGCCTATCAGACCCCCCAGGTTTGGCCCAGCACCTGATGTGATATTTAAATAAGGATGACACCACACATGGAACATTCCAGCAAAGTGCAAAGCAAACTAACATGTGGAAAAGGCCAGGTTTTTTGTTTAATAATTCAAGGGTTAATGAAGCAAAGAAGAATATTTTTCCTATGACTTACAAATTACTCAGTTTGCTTATGGCACAAAGCTGTAGCGGCCAATCACTCTTTCTGTGAAGAACATCTTCCCAACATCCAGCCTAAACCTCCCCTGGCACAGCTTGAGACTGTGTCCTCTTGTACTGGTGATGGTTGCCTGGGAGAAGAGACCAACCCCCACCTGGCTATGACCTCCCTTCAGGTAGTTGTAGAGAGCAATAAGGTCTCCCCCGAGCCTCCTCTTCTCCAGGCTAAGCAACCCCAGCTCCCTCAGCCTCTCCTCATAGGATTTGTGCTCCAAACCAGCTTTGTTGCCATTCTCTGGACACATTCCAACAACTCAACATCTTTCCTAATCTGAGAGGCCCAGAATTGGACACAGTACTCAAGGTGTGGCCTAACCAGTGCTGAGCACAGGGTGTAAAGGCCACCCACAGAATTTATCATCACCACCCTCCTACGCTACCAGTGAGTCTCTCAGTCATGCACTCCCAGGATGCATACAAAAGCACTCTCCCACAGTCTAATCTGCACAGAATTTACAACTGCTAAAGACCTGTTGTGGCAGGTACAAACTACACCTGGGCCCAGAAGTCCTTTAGTTGCTTGGAGGACTTGGCCTTCCAACAAAATAATATGACATGGATTTTCTGCACATGAAAGTATCCTGGTAGTCAGACCCTTCCCCCTTATCACAGGACCTCATCTAAAGATCCCTCACGCCCTCCTTGGTGAGTGTATATATATATATATATATATATATACATCCTGGGTACTCACAGTGAATTTTTTCTGTTCTAAGTGAGTGTGTGAACATTTTGGTTCACCTCTCTCCAAACAGTTTAACTAGTTGTGTAACAGTATTTTCCCAACTGACATCTGAATCTGTAATTGTAGTGTGTCAGAAGGAAAGCAGATTCATTGCAATAAATGCACCATTTTCAGGTGGCTGTTGCTGTCTGTTTTGTGGGTGCCTCTGTGACTCCTGCCTCTGCCTGGTCTGGTGTCAGTGCATGGGCTGGGCTTGTCCTGTCTGCTGGCTTTACAAGGGAAGATGAAGCTCTGGAGGCAGAAGTATTTGAGCTCATGGAGTGCTTGTGGTCTCATCATTACTTACCAGGCACGTTCAGGGCTGAGAGATTGGCACTACAGTGAGGACACACGAAGAGAACTTGTGCCTTCCTTTGGCCCCCACCCAGTAAAGCACTTAAGACTTGTTAACCACTTAAGCCTTGTTAACCTGTAGACACCTGAAAATATTATTGAAATCAGTGAATTTTTCTTTTGGCTTGTGTGGAACTGCTAAAGGTTTGTATTGAGTTTGTGCCTCAATCCTTGTAACTTTGTGACAGTAATCTTTCAAGCAGCAAAGCAGGTGAATAGTAAATGTCAAAAGAGGAAAGCTGGAGGAGCACAATATCTGCAGATCAAGGATAATGTTCCAAATCTGACCCTTTAGCAGGAAGGGAGGAATGAGGGGGCCACAAGTCTGCTGTTAAATTTTTGTAACAAATGTACAACAATGAGAATGGCACTGTAGGAGTCAAAATCAGCAAATAAAGTACCTGCATTTAAGAGGGATGATGGAGGAAAGCGGTTCAGGAAATTACTTCTGACCTTGGTCTATTAGTCTGACTTTGATCCATTGCTCTGAAAGAATAATTAAAAACCTGAAGGTAAATAGCAAGTAGAAGAAACAGCAGCAGGACTGGACATAAAAAGATACAGCCAGAGGAATCAAAACCTTTTTTTGTTATGTTAAGTGCCTGAAGGAAATACAGTAACTCATCTGTGTCTGAATTTCATGAGGCATTTGATGTGATTCCAGAAGATTATTAAAAAGAAAAAAATGTCGGAGACTGTGGGAAGCAGTTGAAACAATGGCAAAAGATGAGGTACCAAAAGGAAAGCATAAAATGAGAAGGCTGAAAGTGAATTTGCAAAGGGCTGGTTCCCTGACAATCATCTGGTTATATTATGTCTTTCTTTGACCTGCCTTTACTTCATCAGCACGAAAATAAAGATCTGAGATTTGATGATGATGCAAGGGTGGGAGGCATCTTTAATACTGATAATAATCACTGTGCTATACTGACTCTACAGCCCTGAGGAGCATGATCATAGATTTGGGGATTACTGTGCAAGTTCAAGCACACGGTGATCAACACTACACATCTCTTCTGTAAAACAGACCTTATCAGCTCAAAATGGCAAAAGTGATAAAGATGTGGGAACAGCAGCTCAGGGAAAGTCTGCAGTATTAGTGGATGTGGTGGTGAGAGCCTAAAACAGTCACAGTGGATTATAGACTGACTACAAACCTCAATTCCATCAACCATGGTAGTGTCACCTACCAGGTAGTGAACTGACAGAGAAGCCCAGATAGCATGTCCTCTCTGGGACAGGGTGAGAGCAAACATGAGTTTTCACAGGAATTGTACACAAAGGGATATTAAAGTGATCTGAGGGATGAAAATACCATCTGAAAATGGCAGACAAAAAGAACTTTCTCCCACTTGCTTAGGGAAATTCTGACTCAAAGAGGACACCATTGTCTAAAGAATAACTAACATAAACATTAAGGAAACAAAACCCCACAACCTCCTAACCTAAAAAAACCCCATTGTGCAGGTAAATGAAAACATTTTATATTCATTTTCTTACTATTGGTTAAAAAAAAAAAAAAAAAAAAAACAAAAAAACAACAATCACCCAGAAAAAAACAAGAAGACTTTGTCAAAGACTTCCCATTGTATTGGAAGTAAACAAGTTTAGTCATGAAAGTTTAAATCATAGAATCATACACTCAATAAGGCTGGAAAAGACCTCAAGGATCATCAAGTCCAACCTGTCACCCAACACCTCATGACTAACTAAATCATGGCTTCAAGTGCCACATCCAATCCCCCTCGAACACCTCCAGGGATGGTGACTCCACCACCTCCCTGGGCAGCCCATTCCAATGGCCAACAACTCTTTCTGTGAAGAACTTTCTCCTCGCCTCAGCCTAAACTTCCCCTGGCACATCTTGAGACTGTGTCCTCTTGTTCTGGTGCTGGTTACCTGGGAAAAGAGACCAACCCCCACCTGTCTACAACCTCCTTCAGGTAGACTAAGTGCTTATATGATCCATGAACATTGCAAGCCTGCAATGTTTTGGGGCAGGATTTTGGAATCATATGACAATAGAGTTAATAATAAAACTTGTTGCCCATTTTTTTTTGCAACTCTTTCAAGATTCAGCTGGACAAGGTGCTGGGCCATGCTATCTAGACTGTGCTTTTCTGAAGAGTTCTACTTTTAGCAGACTTGAGTTGTTTATTAAATGGGCTTCTCTAGATTTAGGGATTTAAGAAATCAAGGTTAGCCCTGCATGTCTCAGAAAAAGTACTGTGAGAAAGATGTGCTACAATCCACCTGCAAATAGAATGGAATGGAATGGAATGGAATAAACAAGGTTGGAAAAGACCTTTGAGATCATCAAGTACAACCTGTCACCCACCACTATTTAATCAACTGAACTATTGCACCAAGTGCCTCGTCCAGTCTCTTCCTAAACACCTCCAGTGGTGGTGACTCCACCACCTCCCTGGGCAGCCCATTCCAATGGCCAATCACTCTTTCCATGAAGAACTTTTCCCAACCTATCAGACTCCCAGGTTTGGCCCAGCACTTGATGTGATATTTAAATAAGGATGACATTGCACGTGAAACATTCTAGCAAAGTGCATAGCAAACTAACATGTGGAAAATACCAATAATTATTTGTTTGATAATTCAAGGGTTAATGAAGCAAAGAAGAAGATTTTGCCTATGAATTACAAATTATTCAGTTTGCTTATGGCACAAAGCTGTAGTGGTTTTCTTTAGAGAGAGTTTTGTTATTTCAACAAAAGGGCCCCTGGAAGGGGACTACAAGAAAATAGGGAGGTAACTTTTTACAAGTGCTTGTAGTGACAGGATGAGGGGGAATGGATTAAAGCTTGAGGAGGCCAGATTTAGACTGGAGATTAAAAGTGAATTCTTCACAATATGGGTGGTGAGACACTGGAACAGAATGCCCAGGGAGGTGTCCAGGGTGTCCCCTCCCTGGTGGTGGTCAGGGCCTGGCTGGATGGTGCCTTGAGCAACCTGGTCTAGTGAAAGGTGTCTGGGTCAGTGCCAGGGGGTTGGATTTAAATGATCTTCAAAGTCCCTTCCAATCCAAACCATTCTATGAATCTATGTAGATGCAAGTATCTGTCCTACACTGTCTAGACATCATCAGAAACAGGAATGCTCATAGACACACTTTTGCATTTTTATTTCTGTAATTGCAGGTTAACACAATTTACAGGACATCTGTTTATACAGACAGCATGATATTGTCAAGCAATTTACAGCTGAGAGACGGCTGTTTGGCCATGATTCAATGGGTAATGCTTTGGAAATATCATGGTTTGGGTTTCTATGAGCTGTGTGCAAATAAATTCAATGAATAATTCTTACCATTCAAACATTATAACAACTTTGAGTAAACTGGGCTTTACCAAATGTAGATGATGTGTCAGTTACAGAGGAGTTTGGTCATTCTTAGGAATGATTCCATGCCAGGCATGAGTTCCTGGAAAGCCCAAACAGAACAGACTTTTCTAAGGCAGGCAATTACTTTCCATTATTAGATGATAAAAAGCAGAATTGCTCTCATTTCCTACCTGTTGATACACTCTGAATTATATTCTGACTTACTCTCTTCAGTTTTGACTATGTAAGAACTGGTGACAATCATAAAGCCATTAAGGAAGTCAAGAAACTATTACTTACTGTTGCCTAGCTGACTCAATGAAGAGTGGTGTGAAATAACATGTATTGCTATTTTGGACAGAATTCTTTTGGATGGCAGCTTTTTGTTCTCTTTTTTCTTTCTTTTTTTCCCCTACTAAGTCTCAACCAAACCCCTCTTTCTGTCAGAGTTGCTCTCTAAATATCATGTGGCCATTTACCCCAAGTGGGGAAACAAAATGCATCTGCCTAGAAGCATCTCCATACTGTAATTTATGTTACTAAAAATGCTAGTTATAAGATTTACCAGAAAGTAAACATCCAAGTGCCGGGTTCTGCACATTGGCCACAGCAACCATATGCAGTGCTACAGGCTGGGGTCAGAGTGGCTGGAGAGCGGCCAGGCAGAGAGGGACCTGGGGGTACTGGTTGATTGTAGGCTGAACATGAGCCTGCAGTGGGCACAGGTGGCCGAGAAGGCCAGTGGCATCCTGGCCTACATCAGGAACAGTGTGGCCAGCAGGAGCAGGAAGGTCATTCTGCCCCTGTACACTGCACTGGTTAGGCCACACCTTGAGTCCTGTGTCCAGTTCTGGGCCCCTCAGTTTAGGAAAGATGTTGAATTGCTGGAACGTGTCCAGAGAAGGGCAACGAAGTTGGTGAGGGGTTTGGAACACAAGCCCTATGAGGAGAGACTGAGGGAGCTGGGGTTGCTTAGCCTGGAGAAGAGGAGGCTCAAGGGAGACCTTATTGCTCTCTACAACTACCTGAAGGGAGGTTATAGACAGGCAGGGACTGGTCTCTTTTCCCAGGCAAACAGCACCAGAACAAGAGGACACAGTCTCAAGCTGCACCAGGGGAGGTTTAGACTGGATGTTAGGAAGAAATTCTTCACAGAGAGATTGGCCATTGGAATGTGCTGCCCAGGGAGGTGGTGGAGTCGCCATCATTGGAGGTGTTCAGGAGGAGACTTGATGGGATGCTTGGTGCCATGGTTTAGTTCATTAGATGGTGTTGGATAATGGGTTGGGCACGATGATCTTGAAGGTCACTTCCAACCTGGTCTATTCTATTCTATTACAGAATCATAGAATCATTGAGGTTAGAAAAGACCTCCAAGATCATAGAGGCCAATGGTAACTCAACAAACATGACCCTGAAACTATATCCTGAAGTGCCACATCTTCACAGTTATTGACCACCTCCAGGTATGGCGACTGCACCACTTCCCTAGAGAGCCTATTCCAATGCCTCACCTCAACATTCTTACAATAAAGAAGTTTTTCCCTCTATCCAATCTATGTCTCCTTTGGCAGAACTTATGCCCATTTCCTCTCATTGTATCACTAGTTACTTGGGAGAAGAGACCAACACTGGCATCATTACAACCTCCTTTCAGGCAGCTGTACAGAGCAAGAAGATCTCCCCATAGCCTTCTCTTCCTCAAACAACACCAGTTCCTTCAACTGCTCCTCATATGACATGATCAGGTTGGTTAAGTAGGACCTGCCTTTCGTGAAACCACGCTGGCTGGGTCTGATCCCACTTGCCATGTGAGCAGACCCAAGAGTCCCTGATACTTAGGGCAGACTGAAGTCAAGCTATGACATTAATTAAAAAAAGGATCAAAAGCAAGCACACAGTATCCATTCATATTACATGTAGAAAATAAATGCACGACCTTAAATCGAATGATTTCACAGCAGTTTGGAGCAGATACACAAAGTCAGAACTGGCAGCATTTGGGATTAAAAAGAATAACTTCTTTGAAATGGTAGCACTGTAGATTAACCCAGAACAAACACTTCAGATAAATTCTGACATCTGGCAGCTGTTGATGCTGTCTGACATCTTTAAATCTGACATTTTGGTACATTATCTTATATATTAAAGTTTATAGAAACAGATGGAATGAAAAAAAAACACACCAAAGAAAATGTATCCTAAAATCTTATATAACAGGCTTTAAAGGATTTGCATTATTTCAGTATTAAATTTCCCTTTCAATGAAAATATCTTGGACCTCTGGGAAATCAAAAAGTCATATTTCCGAGGGTTTTGTAATACCTCCTGACATTTAGACTGATAAAGTGTGTAACACAATCGTTTAGAAGAAAGTAATCAACTGTTGGCTTCAAGTAAGACTCCAACCTCAGGCTCATTTTTATTCACAGATTTTTGTGGGCTATATATAGCATTTTCCTCAAAGGGCAGTTCTTGTAGGCTTAGTGTTTTCAGCCTTGAGCTCACTTGTTTTTCACATTGTACAATACTACTGTTGCCCTTCCTCCAATTATCTGCTGACATTCAGCACCTCTTCAGATGAAGTCTGACTGCAGAATGAGTAAGGACTTAGAACATTTCTTGGAGGATTTGTTGGTATGTACACCTGAGGACTAATTGGTTTAATCTAGGCTGGCATTCCTTACCGTGAGATAAGATGGTCTCAGGAAGAGGCATCGATAAAGTGATGATAATACTGTCTATCTTCAGAGTGTACTGAGACAACTGGTTCCAGGGGAACCTTATCAAGGAGGAAAGATCAGAGATTCCCAAAACACCAAACATACATCCTTAAAGACTAACACAGTCAACAAAATGATCAGAGGGCTGGAACACCTCTCCTATGAGGACAGACTGAAAGAGTTGGGGCTGTTCAGTCTGGAGAAGAGAAGGCTCCAAGGTGACCTCATTGTGGCCTTCCAGTATCTGAAGGGGGCCTACAAGAAGGCTGGGGAGAGACTTCTCAGGCTATCAGGTAGTGATAGGACTAGGGGGAATGGAATGAAGCTGGAGGTGGGGAGATTCAGACTGGATGTGAGGAAGAAGTTCTTCACCATGAGAGTGGTTAGGCCCTGGAATGGGTTGTCCAGAGAGGTGGTTGAGGCCCCGACCCTGGAGGTGTTTAAGCCCAGGCTGGACGAGGCTCTGGCCAGCCTGATCTAGTGTGGGGTGTCCCTGCAGGGAGGTCGGAACTAGCTGATCCTTGTGGTCCTTTCCAACCCTGACTGATACTATGATAGATTGGTGCTCTGATGCTGAACTTACCTCATTATGATATATATTATTATTATAATGTGAAAAACCACACCTCCTAGCTAGAGAAGCCCCCTACCCAAATAAGCCCTATACCCTCTGAGTATGTGAAGTGAATTTGAAAGTAGCTGAATCTTTAAGATGAAGAAAGAAATAAACTAACCAGTGGCTAGTTAGCAGGCATTGACACTAGGCATAACTAATATATTTTACTGTATAAATATCTGCCACAAATTCCAACCAAGGTGTTAATTTTGTGGAATTACCACCTCACACCATTTTCTGTGCAGCAATGGAATAAAACAAATACCCTTGTGCCAACTGGTCTTGGCACACCAGGTAAAGAATCCAGTACAAAATATTTCTGGTTGGAGCAGTATCCCTGTCAACAGTGAATTACAGGCAGACACTTGCCTTCACCTTGGCAATACCAAATCTTTAATGTTTTACTGATTTTTTAATTTATTTATTTTAACAGCTGACAATAAACTTGGAAAAATAAAAAGGGTGATTTTTTCCCCTAATCAGGGGTGATTCCCTGCCCCCAAGTCTACTTGGTCTCTGAGTTAACAAAACAATTAAGTATGTACTTAATTGAGTGAAAAGTGGCTTTTGCATTATGCCAAATGATGAATCTTAGACATGTCAATGTTCAATTGATAAAGAGCTTAGATGACACCCTGGAGAGGGACTCTTTATAAGGGTGTTTAGCAACAGGGTATGGGGGTGATATTTAAGCTGAGGGAGAATAGGTTTAGACTAGGTCTTAGGAAGAATAGAATAGAATAGAATAGAATAGAATAGAATAGAATAGAATAGAATAGAATAGAATAGAGAATAGAATAGGAAAAGACCTTTGAGATCATCGAGTCCAACCTATCATCCAACCCTTTCTAATCAACTAAACCATGGCACCAAGCACCCCATCCAGTCTCTTCCTAAACACCTCCAGTGATGGTGACTCCACCACCTCCCTGGGCAGCACATTCCAAAGGCCAATCACTCTTCCCGTGAATAACTTCTTCCTAACTTCCAGCCTAAACCTCCCCTGGTGCAGCTTGAGACTGTGTCCCCTTGTTCTGGTGCTGGCCACCCAGGAGAAGAGACCAACCCTCACCTGTCTATAACCTCCCTTCAGGTAGTTGTAGAGAGCTATAAGGTCTCCCTCGAGCCTCCTCTTCTCTAGGCTAAGCAACCCCAGCTCCCTCAGTCCAGAGTGGTTGTGATTGCCCCCTCTCTGGAAGGATTTAAGGCCAGAT
Source organism: Picus viridis (assembly GCA_033816785.1). Classification (NCBI taxonomy): domain Eukaryota; kingdom Metazoa; phylum Chordata; class Aves; order Piciformes; family Picidae; genus Picus; species Picus viridis. The sequence continues at coordinate 11,674,723 of CM066587.1, read as the reverse complement.
TGGATGAGGCCTTGGGCAACCAAGTCTAGTTGAGAGGCATCCCTGCCTGTGGTAGGGGGGTGGAGTCCCTTCCAACCTAAGCCATTCTATGATTCCCTGCCTCTTGGCACATCACAGCAATTCCATCTATGGCAACATTATTTGAGATGACGTTTTCATGCTTATGTTTTTTGCCACAAGTGGTCAGGATTGAGAGAGCACTGGGAAATTCACTAGTCCTCACATAGAGGCTGTCTTATTAGTGTTAGCAAAAATCAAACAGAATAGGTGTTTCCTGTAGTGGTTTTTTTTCTATGCAGTTTAATACAGAGTCTGCATCTGCTTCACACTCAGTAAAAGAGGCAGCTAATGGCAGAATTTCACAATCTGGACTACACAAAAGAACAAGATGTTAATGGAGGAAATTAGAGCCTGGTTTGGTAAATCATTGCTGCTAATGCATATGCAAGTACATCTTTTCTGCTTTTTGACAAAGAGCTTTCACATAACCTGAGATGAAAGGGTCAAATTTCACATTAGTGATTCTACTCCAATTTAGCTGTCAATAATGGATAAAGTAACTGAATTTCAAGATTCAGCGAGAACATGAAAATAGTCTGTTGATGAGTAATTTATTTTAACAGTTTATACTAAATAGCTTGGAATGGTGATTATTATAATTTGCACTTGTGATTCATTTTTCAGCTGAGGATTTCAAAGACCTTTGCAAACATTATAATAAATCTTTTCAAACAGTAGGTAAGCTTCACAACACCCAGTGCAGCAGGTAGGTTGTAGGAAGCAACTGGGAAACCGTAAGCAGAGAATTGTGGGTGACTCGGTGAAGTTCAGAAGCCGATGGGTGAACTTGGCGCTCCACTTCCACTCCACAGCTTAGCAGAGTCTCTACATAATGACAATTCACAAAGAATACAATAGAATACAATAAAATACAATAGAATAAACCAGGTTGGAAGAGACCTTCAAGATCATCACGTCCAACTTATCAACTAATCCAACCTATCAACCAATCCAACCCACCTAAACAACTAAACCATGGCACCAAGCACCCCATCAAGTCTCCCCCTGAACACCTCCAATGAAGGTAACTCCACCACCTCCTCAGGCAGCCCATTCCAATGGGCAATCACTCTCTCTGTATAGAACTTCTTCCTAACATCCAGCCTAAACCTCCCCTGGCGCAGCCTGAGACTGTGTCCTTTTGTTCTGGTACTGGCTGCCTGGGAGAAGAGACCAACCTCTGCCTGTAAAGCATCCTAGCTTAACATTTTAAAACTATCCTGAAGTGAGAAAATCTTAGCCTTGGGATTTTTTAACTTCTTTTCCCAGCAGCTATTTAGCAATGAAAAGTCAGCTGGAAAGCATAAGTGGGAGCTGAAGACTCATTGATTTGTTGATATCTGGAAACTAGATGAAATACCAATAATTCAGGGGACATCTGATTCAGAAAAGTTAGTATTTAATGTCACTGTAAAACACTGTGAAAACTTAATTAGTTTAAAATGCTGTTTCTATACCTTTCCTTGCTGCAATTTTTATGAAGATTGAAGCCTGGGGGGATGGGGGGAGGGGGGAAGCATTTCTTAAAGCTTTCTAAATGGCACCTGACAAAAATAGAAGCTGACTCATCTAATGTAACAGGCACATATACAAAGGATCACTAATTGCTCTAATTTCACATTAATTACTGTTAGATATATAGTCAAATGACCTTTGCATACTAAGTCTTTGTAAGAAAGCTGAAAACTTACTAACTTTTCCTCCTCCTCCTCCTCCTCCTCCTCCTCCTCCTCCTCCTCCTCATGCAAATTAACACATTTCTGAATTCAGCCACAACTTTTGCAACAAATATTTTAGGAAAATACCTTCCCGTTTGCACTTTTCAGCTAAGGACTAACATTCTTGAAAGACACACTCTTTGCTCTTCTATGTCACCCCAAATCTCCCTGAAAAGGTGATCCCCCCCCCTCTCCCCCCCCGCCTTGTGCTTTCTATTTCTCATAGGAGCTTCTCCAAGGTAAAAAAAATAAAAAATTAAATCCCTTGTGAAAATTCCTTTTAATAAATATCTCTCTTTTTTTTGCATGGAACTTTTATTTTAGTGTGCCTCAAGAAATCCATCACACTTTTTTTTTTTCCCTTCTGACAGCATCTGCCAATACTCTTCCCTCATCAGTCAAAACTCCCTTGACTATTATATTTCAAGGTCCTCTTTTAAAATGTATCTTTTCCCATGCTGAAAATCTCTGTTTCTTGCTGATTTTTCCATTCTTCTCAGCCAATAAGGTGACTATAAATAAATTTAATTATTAGTTAATTACAGATCTGAAAGTGAATTACTAGCTATTGCATTTTCAGTAGTACAAAGGCTTTGGCTTCAGCAGGCTGGTTAACTCTTACGTGGTTTTGCTTCCTCTTCACCGCTCTGTCTTCACTAGCTATTCATGTAACTCATCTACAAATCCATTTTCACCTTCACCTCTTGATCTGAACTACCTACAATTCTCACACAGCCATCTGTTATGTTTGGGGCTTTTTTTGTATAGGTCACTGCCTTAGGAGTTCAGTCACACCAAGATCCAGTTATAAATTGTTATACCAGTCATGCTTTTTAACAGAAGGGATCCTAAAACGCAACAGCTACAACTGCCATGGCAGTAGAATCTCTGTGGCAAAGGTCCAGAAAGGCAGAGCTATCATTTGGCAGCACAATTTTGCAAAGCCTTTGTGAAGATCTGCTCCTAGTGCTGTAGCAGTGAAAGCATTCAATGCACAGTCTTTATCAAACTGTAGGAGAACAGAAGGTGTCTAGTGGCAGCTGGGTTAACTCCTGATTTGATTCTCAGTGACATTTATGTTCTTTCAGTGGCACTTGGTACCTAAGCCTCCATTAAAATTCTCAGTCTGTGTTTATTTTATAGCTATATACTTGTAGAACAATAACATAAAGCTGAGGTGCTGAAATGTGACACCTAACAACCCTGTAGACAAGAAAGGGAAAAAAAAGGGGGGAAAAAAAAAGGGAAAAAGTATCAAGGCCTCTATCCACAAATACACAATAGTCTCAATTTTTGAGGTTTAAGGGATTAAAAAGTCTTTGTTCATACTCAGCTGTGATCTTTCAGCATATATTTAGCACACAGTTTATGGGTATAATAAAGTAAAAGGTAACTTGCTCTTTCAGCAGGAATTAAATGTAACAGTTGGACTGTTACTGTTGTTTTAGGTGGGGAAGATCCTGCTAGAAAGTTTCTAGGCACTCTACAAATAATCCCAATAAACAAAGCATAATTGTCCCTGAAAGGACAGCAAATGCAATGACTGCTTCTGCCAGCACTATCACAATGGCACTGCAACGTCTGCTCCATCCCAAGGTTATTGCTGAGGATGTTATGGAGGAAGCACAGAAGGGAGGCAAGAGAGAGAGATTACACTTCTTTTGTTAGTAAGTAGCATTTCCAGGTACCATTAAAAATAATTTATCCATCATTTTTTGTTCTCAGCATTTGCCAGATGAGATGAACATCTCATCTTTATGAGGGGCTCACTAGGAGTGCTGCCTTACAATCTTGCCCAGGGCTGTTTCAATGCCATATAAAGAACAATGGAATGCAAGGTATTCAACCCAGAATTACGAGCAACGAGTGCTTTGTAAATCCAGTTCATTTTACAGTTAAAATGTTTAATGAAAGAAATTAAGTTTCCTTAAAACCAGACAATGGTCCAGCAGTTTGGCTGAGCAGGATGGGAAGCACCATTTCAGCTCTCTGATTAGGGGCCCAGGCCTAGAGGCTGATGTAAAATTTAATTGCTGTGATGCCCACGAGCCAAGACATTCCTGGTGTCGTTACACATCAGGAAATTCAGTGGGGAAGGTGAAAGTACAAAAACCAAGCTTGCAAAACTGAAGAATCTGGCCTCAAAAATCAGCTTTTATGTACTAGTAAATTGGGAGGCCTTATATATCTCAGTGATTTTGAGTTTACTGGAGAAGACAGGTCAGATACATGAGCTCCCTTTCACCCATGTATACGCAACATATAAGTTATCAGCAGTCATTCGTTGGTTCAGCGTAAGTCCATGCCGCAGGGCTTTGAGAGGAATACTTGGTGTAATAATTGATCACATCAAGTGTTCTCTGACTGGCCCTAAGACTTCTCTGTAGGGCACAAAGACATTTTGTTCTCACAACATACCTACCTCAGGGCAACGTAACATACCTACCTCAGGGCAGCGTCACCAAAATCCATGTCCTGTACATTTCAGTTTCAAGGCACCATCACATTACTGGAACCTGATGCAATGATTCTGGAAAACAAATCCAAGGCCTGCAAAAGCAGCAAATCAAATGAGAAATATTTATTAAATATTTCACAGTATCACAGTAACCTTAAGGTTGGAAGAGACCTCGAAGATCATTGAGTCCAACCTGATTAAATATTTATCATAGAAAATCTAGTCCTCAGAATCTGAGTAATGCCTTTAACCGGTAAAAGGGGTCATAAATTGACCGGTTCAATGAGAACTGCTCAATGAGTTTGGGTTGGATTGTTTTATTATTTATTACCTTAAATTCTGCTTTCTCAGACTCAGTAAGTAGCACCTGAAGTTGATACATCTTGCAAGCTGAAGAATTTCTCCTCTTTTCACCCTCTAAAAACTCTGATGGAAACAAGACAGTATGAAATCAAGGTCCCAGAGTGTAAGAATGTATTTGTCAGCATCAGGAGAGGTACAATATTTACCCACAGAAGTAACCCCAGATGTTCTTTGCTTTGATTTCTCCATAGCTAGTAAAATCTGATTTCTAGCTATTCTTGAGGTGCAGGTTAGCTGGACTGTAAAGAGATATTCCTCACTGGTTTTCTAGTTGCTTAAAACAGAAGGAAATACAGCCAGCCAAGACTAACCTCCACTGACCATGTATGTACAGAATTCTCCCAAATGACAACACAAAATAGCTCTAGTTCACTAGTTGGAGAAGTTACATGGTAGCTGTTGGATCTTTAATGTGTGTGTGTGTATATATAGGTAAGTAGGTAGTTTTTAAGGATTTCCCAATGAAGTATTTCTCCAAAGCAGCAAAAACTATGCAAACCTTTTCAGGATAAACCCCCACTCTACTTATCCAATTCTTCTGCATGCATTGCTTCCACACCTCTTTCTCAACTCATCCACATCAAAATCTTGCAAAAATCTGTCTGCATGAACAGGAGAGAAGGATGCACAGGCAAATCTCATCAAGAGACAAGGATGGAGGCATGATCTGTTACATTTACTGTTCCTCTGGATCTTAGTTCATAGCTTTCACTAATATCTTAGAGAACTCTTTAAAGGTTTGCTCTTGCTCAGGTCATCAAAACACAAAGTAGATCTTGGGATGGCATAATATTTTCTTCTGTCAGAAGCTAGAACTGGCTATTTCAGACCAGCCACTAGCCCTGCCTGTTTTGTCACAAATGTATTTTCACAGGGATATCACAAGAAAAAATTAGCACTTCTCGAATTTTCCTCTAGTGCTTTAAGGTGTATGAGAAAGTTGCAAAACTTCCTAGCTTCTCTGCAATCCATCTTCTTGACTACCTAGGGATGAAATTGCACCATTGAAAAATGTAATCTTCAAAACATTAAGAATAAAAACAGCAAATTCCTAACAAAATGCAGTGATGAGAGTGAATTGATGCTGCTTTCTCTTTATCCCCAGAAAGTGAAGAAGCTTTTTCAAGTTTCTCCAGGTGGCCAAGGTTTACAGCATCTTTGATACTACTTCAAAGCTGTGGAAGTCCTGAGATAGCTTTTGGGTGGATTTCTAAACTAGCAAAAAGAATCCCTGATATGATACATGTGTACATCTCAAGTATTGTCTAAATGGTAACTGATGAAGATATCTGGCCTCTTCAATACATGGCTGCTTCAGTCCACTGGAAACGTGAAGATAAACTCAGTTTAAGTGAGTTTGTTTGTTAGTAAAGATCAAAAAAGACATTTTAGGTAACAACCATGAAGTAACTCTGTCACGGCTGTTAATGCAGTTCCCATCCAGCACTCAATCTTTCTGCAGCTGTATTCTCCTCCAGCAGTAAGAAGAATGGGGCCATAAAGCAGTGAAAGCCAGGTCAGAAAAGCTGAAAAGGAGAACAGTAAGAATGTAAAGTGCTTCTAGGAAGAAATCCTTTTAGCAAACCACTCTAGTGTAGTGTGATGCCTGTACCTATACTTGCTATATAAACGTAGTAGGATTCCTTGCTCTGAACTTGATCCTCTCTACAATAAGCTCTATGAATCTGTGCAAAGAGCTCAGTGAAATTTCACTCTTGGCCACAGCAAAGCAGGAGTTGGTTATTTCTCTGATGTGATAGCACAGAAATTTCAAGAATGAAAAATGCTGGGGAATTTGCTACTTGGTAGGAAGTATCCCACTACATAAAACTGCATCAGAAACAGATAGTTAGGATTTGCAAGAAATTAAGATAAAATCTATTTTTTGTGTGACAGCACAGAAATAGAAAACATAGCTCTGGATATGCTCAAAATGTGGTCAAGTGAATCAGAGCTTGAGGGATTTTGGTTTACATTCTGCAAAGCTTCCTATTGGCATCTCAGTGTCAGAGAATGAGTTTTATTTAACTGTTCCTAAGCTGATTTAACAGGATTTCCTCGCTCAAACTTGTTTTTACTTTATACATTGATTTCTTTTTCTCTAAATGCAACTGTGTAGTGGGATGGAGCTGTTTACAATTACGGGGCTTTGCTCTGTGGCTTTTTAAGTAATGCATGACTGCTCCAAAGCAGGAACTAGACAGTAATGTACTACACACCTTGACAGTGTCCTCAGAGAATTAGAATATCTATACTCTGAATCAAAAGCAAAGAATCCATTATAACTGTCATAAGGCAAGCAGATAAGCCTATGGAATCATTTCAGTAAGTTCTGTGACTCTTAGAGAGAAAAGGCCTTACAGTATCACCAAGATTGGAAGAGACCTCAAAGATCATCAAGTCCAACCTCTCACCCAAGACCTCATGACTAGACCATGGCACCAAGTGCCACGTCCAATCCCCTCTTGAACACCTCCAGGGACAGTCACTCCACTACCTCCCTGGGCAGCACATTCCAATGCCCAATCTACATGAGGTAGATCAGAACATCTATGCCTTTTCCCTGTTTGTATGGTGCCTGTAGAATACATTACTGTGAACTCCAGGTAAATAACTATGTGCTAAATCACTATGAAACACAATAAATAAACTAGGATCTGGAATTTCCTTAGCAGCTTTTGAATCATAGAATCAATAAGGTTGGAAGAGAATTCAAGAAACATCAAGTCCAACCTGTCACCCAACACCTCATGACTACTAAACCATGGCAACAAGTGCCATTTCCAAACCCCCGCTTGAACACCTCCAAGGATGGTGACTTCCCCACCTCCCTGGGCAGCACATTCCAACAGCTAATAACTCTCTGAAGAACTTTCTCCTCACCTCAAGCCAAAACTTCCCCTGGTGCAGCTTGAGACTAAGTTGGTAGCACATAAGACTCTTACTGGGAAGGTTGTGAGTTCAAGCCTGCAGTGGGCAGGAGAGTTCTCTCTGGGCAAGCAATGTCCTTCCTCCTCAAGAGGGCACTGGACTTGGTGCCATGCTCTAGTCATGGGGTCTGTGGTGACAGGTTGGACAGGATGATCTTCGAGGTCTCTTCCAACCTTGGTGATACTTTGATACTTTGATACTTCTTATTCTGGTGCTGGTTGCCTGGGAGAAGAGACCAACCCCCACCCAGCTACAACCTCATTTCAGCAAATAAGCAATAAGGTCTTCCCTGAGCCTCCTCTCCTCCAGGCTAAGCATTCTCAGCTCCCTCAGCCTCTCCTCATAGGGCTTGTGCTCGAGGCCTCTCCCCAGCCTCGTTGCCCTTCTCTGGACACATTCCAGAGTCTCAATGTTCTTAAATTGAGGGGCCCAGAACTGGACACAGCACTCAAGGTGTGCCTAACCAGTGCTGAGTACAGGGGCACAATGACTTCCCTGCTCCTCCTGGCCATGCTATTCTTGATGCCATTGGCCTTCTTGGCCACCTGGGCACACTTCTGGCTCATGTTCAGCCAGCTGTCAACCAGTACCCCCAGGTCCCTTTCTGTTTGGCTGCACTCCAGCCACTCTGATCCCAGCCTGTAGCACTGCATGGGGTTGTTGTGACCAAAGTGCAGCACCCGGCACTTGGACTTGTTGAATGCCACCATCTTGGACTCCACCCATCTGTCCAGCCTGTCAAGGTCCCTCTGGAGAGCCCTTCTGCCCTGTTACTGATCATAGAATCATAGAATCATAGAATCAGTCAGGGTTGGAAGGGACCACAAGGATCAGCTAGTTCCAACCCCTGCCATGGGCAGGGACACCCTACACTAGATCACGCTGGCCAGAGCCTCGTCCAGCCTGCTCTTAAATACCTCCAGGGATGGGGCCTCAACCACCTCCCTGGATAACCCATTCCAGGGCTTCACCACTCTCATGGTAAAGAACTTCTTCCTCACATCTAGCCTGAATCTCCCCATTTCCAGCTTCATTCCATTCCCTCTGGTCCTATCACTACCTGAGATCCTGAGAAGTCCCTCCCCAGCCTTCCTGTAGGCCCCCTTCAGATACTGGAAGGCCACAATGAGGTCACCTCGGAGCCTTCTCTTCTCCAGACTGAACAGCCCCAACTCCTTCAGTCTGTCCTCATAGGAGAGGTGCTCCAGCCCTCTGATCATCCTCGTGGCCCTTCTCTGGACACGCTCCAGCATGTCCACATCCCTCCTGTAATATGGGCTCCAGAACTGGACGCAGTACTCCAGGTGGGGTCTCACCAGAGCTGAGTAGAGGGGGAGAAGCACCTCCCTTGACCTGCTGGTCACAATTCTCCTGATGCAGCCCAGGATCTGATTGGCTTTCCGGGCTGCAAGCGCACATTGAGAGCTCATGTCGAGCTTCTCGTCCACCAGCACCCCCAAGTCTCTCTCCTCAGGGCTGCTCTCCAGCCAGTCCCTGCCCAGCCTGTATTTGTGCCTGGGATTGCCTCGACCCAGATGCAGGACCCTACACTTGGTCTTGTTGAAGCTCATGAGGTTGGCTTGTGCCCACCTCTCCAGCCTGTCCAGGTCCCTCTGGATGGCATCCCTTCCCTCCAGGGTGTCCACTGCACCACACAGCTTGGTGTCATCAGCAAACTTGCTGAGGGTGCACTCGATGCCACTGTCCATGTCACCCACAAAGATGCTGAACAAGACAGGTCCCAGGACTGATCCCTGAGGGACTGCGCTTGTCACTGGCCTCCACTGGGACATGGACCCGTTGACAGCCACTCTTTGGGTGCGGCCATCAAGCCAGTTCTTTATCCATCTAGTGGTCCATCCATCAAACCCATGTGTCGCCAGCTTGGAGACCAGGAGGTGGTGCGGGACAGTGTCGAAGGCTTTGCTCAAGTCCAGGTAAACGACATCAGTTGCTCGCCCCTCATCTATTAATGCTGTCACCTGATCATAGAAGGCCACCAGGTTTGTCAGGCAGGATTTGCCCTTGGCAAAGCCATGCTGACTATTCCCAATCACCTCTTCACTGTTCTTCTGAGTCATTAGTGCCTCCAGGAGGATCTGCTCCATGATCTTTCCGGGCACAGAGGTGAGACTGACTGGCCTGCAGTTCCCCGGTTCCTCCTTCTTGCCCTTTTTGAAAATGGGAGCAATGTTTCCCCTTTTCCAGTCTGTGGGGACTGCCCCAGGCTGCCATGACTTTTGGAATATAATAGAGAGGGGCTTGGCAACCTCATCTGCCAACATCTACTTCCAACTCAGTGTCATCTGCAAATTTACTGATGACTGACTTAACCCCCTCATCCAGATCATCAATAAAGATATTGAATAGGATGGGGTCCAGAACTGATCCCTGGGGGACACCACTAGTGACTGGCCTCACTGATGCATATCGTCTTTGTTATCATTGGCAAGCATTGCTGGTTTTAAAATATGGCAGATATTTATTCTTTTACTTCTTTTTCTGAATTATACTAGAAAATTTTTTTCATTAGCTAGGCACACTATAATCCACTGTGAAACCAGAATGAACTGCATGGAAGACAACTGAGTAGAGAGATGCTTTGAAAGGAAGGGATTTTAAAGGATGAGGAAAAGTATTAAAATTTTGCTCACTCCAGAGAAAAGCAGGGGAAATCAGCATGAACAGTTGAGGGCAAAAAAAGCATGTGGGCAGGCCCACATGTACAAATAAAAAAAGGAGAAAGGCTATTTAAATTACCCTGGCTGTACTTTAAGTAAGCAGTAATGACAAGCAATTAAGGGCAGGTGCCTTGCAACTACAGTGCACCTGATTAAAAGTTTCCAACAGTGTACCCAGGTTAGCTAGGAATGTAATAATTTGCCATGAGATATAGTTACTGAACCAGCGCTGGAGTGTTCAGAAGTGGTGCAAAGAAGGCATTTAGAAAATTAAAGCAATTACTGTGCTAATCACATAGGAGGTGAATTAGGAGGGAAAGGAGGAGGATCTTTCCACTTACATCAGTTCTGGCTGCACAGATTAACAGCGCAAGAGAGCTCAACAGCTTTGTTGAATGCAAACACTTCCATGTGTGATTTGTTAATAAAAGAGAAGTAGCTGATAAAAACAGAAGCTGTTGATTCAGAGTGTGATTCAAAACTATGGAAAAATTTGGGTTGCTTTAAGAAAGTGCTAGTCTTGGTCCAGAATATCTATGTAATGATGTCAAGCATTCAGCACTTAGTTGATTACATCCCACCCTCAAGCTGGTCAATCCACTGCACAAAGAGTTTTAAAGCCATTCTGGAAGATGATGGCTCAAGAAAATTTGCTTTGGCGTTGATAGACTCCTGTAGCAATAAACGGTAAGACTTACCAAGCACCTTTGGGTAAGCTGTGGCTCTGGACTATTGACAGCCATGTCACTGGCAGTTGGTGCAAGAGTGGGGAATTGGCAGATGTGAACCTGAGTGCCAGGAGTGCTACTAGTGCACTGGTGATATTGCTATAACTCTTTTGCCCATCACTTCGGATTTCTCATCAGCAAAACGCAGGTGATGCAAGCAAAATTTTATTTATGTGAGCTTTACTCTACAGGTGGTCCTTACAGGACTTTTTCCCCTGAATGTCACCACATGGCTGTATTGTTTTCACTGCAAATACACAAATACCTTTGTTTTGTGCTCTAACAGGAGATTGTGTCACCTAAGCCTAAATTAAAATTAGATACAGAATACAATAGCAACATTACAGGATACAATAGCAACATTGTAGAAAAAGAAGATCCACAGAGAGAAATGGAAGGTGTTATGGGTTTAAGAACTAGGATGTCTTAACCATGGAAGTGAAAGTCCTCCAAGTACCAGAAAAGTCCAGTGGTGGACACTGGAAAGTGTAATCTTTTGTTATTTCATTTCCATCATGCCTGGCATTTCCAGTCTATAAACTGGATGTATAGACAGTGCCTGCCCTTTTTGCCCCCCACCCCCTGTTCCCAGCCAGACCTTCTCTCTTGTGGGGGAGGTTTGCAGCCTGGTTTTGGCCTTGGCAGAGATAATTTTTACTGCATTATTTGGGCCTGGGTAGGAGGGGGATGGGGCAGTGAAGGGTTAAAACTTGGAGAGCCGAGCTCCAAGCACTGCTGGACTGATAAGACAGTGTTGGCCTTGATGGCTTGTGAGCTACGGGAACATGGTGCAACAGTGTAGTTGGAGGAGGGCAGATACTTGATTACAAATGGTTATTATGACCTGAGAGTGTAAGACTTCACATAGAGCAGATTGTTATAACAGAGTCCCTGGTTCCAGTTGTAAACTGCTTCTGTGTTGTGTTAGCTTTTATAAAGAAAGGATTTTGCATAATAAAGTGGACACCCGGCCTGAATCAGGCTGAGTCCCATCTCTTAATCGCAGCAGGGCAGGGTGTGTGTTGAACTGACCAGACCAGACCAGGTTGGAAAAGACCTTTGAGATCATAAAGTCCAACCTATCATCCAACACTATCTAACCAACTCAACCATGGCACCCTGGGGTTGAGGTGTAGTGGGGGGAAGGGTTGGACAATGATGAAATTTTGGGGAAGCCCAGGCAGGAGAGCTGGGCTGAGGCCGAATAGGAATTGTTGAGTATTTTTATATGTTTTCTAATTGCTGCATGTAGTTGTGAATAGTACTCCCATTTAAATTTCCCATTCTTTCCAATCCTGTGTGGAGTGCTTTCTTTTCCTGCTTTGGGGAGGGGTCAAAAGCATCTGTCTGCTCCCTGCAACCACCACAGAGGGGTATTATTTACTCCTTGCAAGTTTTTTTCCTAAAATAACACATATCTCTGAAACCCAGAGGTCATTTATTGCCAATGTGACAAATGCATTCACATGCACCAAGGGTAATAAATATTGCAAATTAAGTTGAATAATGACTATAGTGTCTATTTAATTTCTACACGAGAGGCACACATGGGACATAACGGAAGGCAGTATTTATAACCCAACGGATGGTAGGAGCTTCATTCAAAGTTAGAATCACAGAAATGTCACAAGCATTAATTTACAGCTACTGACTGAGGAACAAGTAGGAAAAAACCCAAAACACCTAACTTGAAAAAAAACACAACATTGTAAACCACCAATGTATAGGGAATTTATAATTAATATCTTAATCAGGAACTTACTCTATTTCAATTTATGATTTTTTTTTTTTTTCCCCCTGTAAGAAGATCTTGGGATTTAAAAGGCTAAAGGAGCAAAGTAATTCAGTGCAGCAGTTACTAGGAAAATCCTACTTGCCATCTTTTTAACTAGATTGATTGTTTTAAATATACACCAGCTTAGACAAACCTTCAAAATATTTTTATATGTAAAAACAAGGATGTCAAAAAATGGAATTTCTGGTGAAGAATGGATGACAGGGCAGGAAAAAGGCAGTCATTGCCATAAGTGAGCATGAATAGAACAGAATAGAATAGACCAGACCAGGTTGGAAGAGACCTTTAAGATCATCATGTCCAACCTATCAACCAATCCAACCCACCTAATCAACTAAACCATGGCACCAAGCACCTCATCAAGTCTCCCCCTAAACACCTCCAATGATGGTGACTCCACCACCTCCCCAGGCAGCCCATTCCAATGGGCAATCACTCTCTCTGTATAGAATTTCTTCCTAACATCCAGCCTAAACCTCCCCTGACCTATAACCTAAACTGAGTTCTGAGCTGTTGACATGTATGCAACTGAGAATACAGTGTGTACAGCTGAGTTTTAGGTGACCAGAAATGGAGCACATAAAAATTACAGATCTACTGTTCCAACCAGCTACTTATGTTAAGTAGATATGTTGCAAGCTGGTTGAATTCAGCTTCTTGTGGAAGCTGTAACAGAAGGAAATATGAAAAAGTAGCTGCGGTGGTTGGCATGTGAATTAAACCTTTTTATTCTTCTCTCAAGAATTAATAAAATATTAATAAAAAGTAGAAGAACACAGATGTTTATCAAAGAGCTAATGATTTTATTTATTACGTTAGACAAAGATGTAAGCCAATTCATTTCCTTCCAGCATGAATTTTTATAGGCTACTAAGCTTACAAATGTATACCATGACCCTTAGATTCCCAACAAATCATGCAAGGACAGTAAATAGGCACTAAGGTTTGTTAGTTGGATGATTCTTGGTTTAAGCATAAAATACATTAGACAAAAGATGTATTTTCTGCTCAATTGATTTTCAAACCCAGAGACCAACCCATCATCCAACACCATCTAATCAACTAACCCATGGCGCCGAGTGCCCCATCCAGTCTCTTCCTAAACACCTCCAGTGATGGTGACTCCACCACCTCCCTGGGCAACACATTCCAATGGCCAATCACTCTTTCTGTGAAAAATTTCTTCCTAAAATCCAGCCTAAATCTCCCCTGGCACAGCCTGAGACTGTGTCCTCTTGTTCTGGTGCTGGTTGCTAGGGAGAAGAGGCCAACCCCTTCCTGGCCACAACCACCCTTCAGGTAGTTGTAGAGAGCAATGAGGTCGCCCCTGAGCCTCCTCTTCTCCAGGCTAAACAGCCCTGGCTCCCTCAGCCTCTCTTCATAGGGCTTGTGCTCAAGGCCTCTCACCAGCCTTGTTGCCCTTCTCTGGACACATTCAAGTGTCTCGATGTCCTTCCTAAACTGAGGGGCCCAGAACTGGACACAGGACTCAAGGTGTGGCCTAACCAAAGCAGAGTACAGGGGCACAATGACCTCCCTGCTCCTGCTGGCCATACTATTCCTAATGCAGGCCAGGATGCCATTGGCCTTCTTGGCCACCTGGGCACACTGCTGGATCATGTTCAGGCAGCTGTCGATCAGCACCCCCAGGTCCCTCTCTGTTTGGGAGCTCTCCAGCCACTCCGACCCCAGCCTGTAGCTCTACATGGGGTTGTTGTGGCCAAATATATTTCCATAGATATCTGTATATACACATACTTTTACTTTTTTATGTACATACATATTTATAGCTCAGGATAATAGCCTTTACTTGAAGAAATTTGGCCCATACAGAAAAGTGAGCCAACACTTATTGATGACATTCTCTCAAGCAACTTTTGTTATCAAGGCTTGTCAGAGTTTCAGTGCCTTCCCAAGCAGAAAGGCATGTACAGTCAATCTTCCTGGAACTCAGGGTGTGAGAGTTAATGAAATTTGACAACTGATTGATGTCAGATGTAGCTTTGAATCTAGAAACCCAATTACCTCATTCCCTTGCAAAGCAGAGGTCAATCCATTCAACAGTCAACATGAGTGTACTGACATACTTTGCAATTTAATCTGGGAGGTTGCAGGAGATTCTGTTGCTCTTCTTGCCCAGGCAGCCAAGGAGGCCAATGGCATCCTGGCCTGCATCAGGAACAGTGTGGCCAGCAGGAGCAGGGAGGTCATTCTCCCCCTGTACACTGCACTGGTTAGGCCACACCTTGAGTACTGTGTCCAGTTCTGGGCCCCTCAGTTTAGGAAGGATGTTGACTTGCTGGAACGTGTCCAGAGAAGGGCAACAAAGCTGGTGAGGGGTTTTGAACACAAGCCCTATGAGGAGAGGCTGAGGGAGCTGGGGTTGCTTAGCCTGGAGAAGAGGAGACTGAGGGGTGACCTCCTTGCTCTCTACAACTACCTGAAGGCAGGTTGTAGCCAGGCAGAGGTTGGTCTCTTTTCCCAGGCAGCCAGTACCAGAACAAGAGGACACAGTCTCAGGCTGTGCCAGGGCAGGTTTAGGCTGGATGTTAAGAAGAAGGCTTGATGAGGTGCTTGGTGCCATGGTTTAGTTGCTTAGGTGGGTTGGATTGGTTGATGGGTTGGACGCGATGGTCTTGAAGGTCTCTTTCAACCTGGTGTATTGTAAAAAATAACCTATCACAGGGAGCAAAATCTGCAGATGAAGAAGACATACATTGACTAACAACTGGTCACATGAGGCAGGTGGAAATATGAGCATACCCTTTCTCCATGCAGAGAAAGCTGATTTCTTTCATTAAGCTGGTTGCCTGCGGTGGAAGGTGCAACCGCAACACTCTGTCACAATGTCTCCATTTCCCCATGGTAAATATTTTTGTCAAAAATTTCCATAGTTCATGAATATTTTTATGCTAAAGGCTCAGGGGAAATAGAGCTCTAGACTTCGTTTGGTGCACTGGAGATGATTCAGATTTGATAGAGCTGGGACAGATTGCTCCAGCATAAAAATCTAGCCATTTATTTATAAGCTCTAACGATCACTTTTCCAGTGGTACAGTTAGCTCGTTAGGAACTGCTTACCTAAAAAAAAAATGGAACTACTATAACTTACTGAGCAGATATCTGCAAGCAGTAATCTCTGTCTTGCAATTAGATGGGCAGATGTGAAGATACAGAGCTTCCTGCCCTTTCTCTATTCCTTAACTTGTTAGAGTTGAATAAATGGACATTAAGCACTAAGGTAGAAATATCTCAGCTTGGCATCTGTCCCGGACTTAATTTTTGGTAATTAAACATTGCATAAGGAAGCTGTAATATTAACACTTAGAAAACCATAATGCAGAATAGTTCCAAAAGCCTCTTGAGAGAAAATGAAGGATGTCAACAAGACCTATGACAGAGAAGGCCCACAACCATTACAGTCATCATCCTATGTTTCTCAAGGATGCTTGAGGTAGTAAATCATAGCACTGATGTGATAAAATGAAGCTGGGTTTTTACTCTAAGCACTTTGAAGTTCTCTCTGGATGAAAAGAGTGAAAACCATGCAGCTCAACAACCCAGTGGCAGGCCTGACTCTCCTCTCTCACTCACCAGTATAAATCAGAAGCAGTCTAGGGAAGGATTTACAGTGCAATTTTATGCATGTAGCGAAAAAGTGTGCATGCAAGGTAATGAGGATGCCAGTTCTAAAAAGTTCTTCCTATCTTGGTTTTATTTCAATTTTGAAGAGGTACAACCCTCACCAATCCTGGAAGAAATGAGACTGCCTCTAAAAGCATGTCACCTCTCTGGCCTTGTACAAAATTCTTACAAACCCTTTGTTTATTTAATCTCATGCATTTTAGAGTTAACTTGTCAGTTTCCAAGGTCCCTCTTTGAAAGCATTTACCATAATGTCTGACTTATCCACAGTATTAATCTGTGCATCTCAAGAACCATAAATGCATTCGTAAACATGGTCCTCACCTTGCCAATGCCCAATCCTGCTCCATGCAGCAAATCTCTGCTGAAGCATCACCCCATTGGTTGTAGATGGGCTGCAGTCTGGGATGTACAGAGCAGCTGCAGAACTAAGACTCACTAGCTGTTACGTCTCACAGAACAGCAATATCTTCATCACCATGACATTGTGGTAGCTGCCAGTGGCATCAGGCTAAAGCCTGCTGCACCAAGTGCTGCTCATAATAAATACAGCTTGTACCCTGAAAGACTGGTTTCTTTTAAAAAAGCAGTATATAACAGTAGGTGGACTTTGAAAGTGTAGAGAGGCATGAAATCACAGGCATCACCCTGAGATAGATCCCACAGATCCTCATCGGTTTGTTGTACTTACCGCACAGCTGACGTGCTCCAGCATTTTGGTGGAGAGACCTCGGGGGAGCTCTGCCTCTCTGCTATGGGTGACCAAATCCTTACTTCAAGCCCTTCAGAAACATCCTATCAGTGTGGCCATTCAGCTTGGTGCCAAGGCCAGTCTGTGACCCTCTGTGCTGCACAAAAATATGTGAGAGTCTGTATGATACACCTCTGAGACCAGAGTTGTGTATGTGAATGGCTGCTACCATTTTTCTTCAAGGAGTGGCTGTCAAAATTACACCCTTGAAAAGCCATAGTCATCTGCATCAGTTATCTATCCTTCAACTGAAATTAGCTTTTTGCAGTTTATTTTCCAGTCAAATCCATTATTGTCTCATGAAATGGAAGATAGTACAAAACTAATACCTGAAATACTACCTGTAGATTATGATCTCTGTTTCCATTTGTTTTCAGAAAGAGGAGGGAGGGTGGATGGTTAATCAAATCCAGGCAAGGCTAGAGGTAACTCAGTGTTGGATGGGGACATGGGTAAGAGGTAACTCAATGCTGGTAACTCCTTCTGGATGGGGACATAGGTAAGACATGTCCCTCCACAGCTCTGTAGGTCTCCCTGGGGCAGTGAGCAGCTCACAATAACCAAAATTGTGAAACTTCTTAGTTTTTTTCATCATATGTGTAGCTCCCCAAAAAGTCCATTGGTAGACGAAACTGAGCTGATGATCTCCCAGATTCGTGGTTACTGAGTTTGTGGATGATGAGAAAGCTCTCCTTCAGCCAGAACATGAATTGAGGCATAAACGTCTCTTCAGAGCAGCTGGCATTGCCGAGTTTTACTTTTCTGTTTCTTACATATGGGAGACATGATTATGCAGTGTGCATCCTCTTTGTAATTTCAATTTCTGTAATTAATTATTAAGCAAATTATTAAGCAAAGCCAATAACTTGGAAGAAAGTAATATAGGCCTATAATCTTCTAATCTATTAATGGTGTTAAATTATGGGCAAATATGTACTATATCTGATTAACTCAGGTAAAACCAAGAGTATCCCTCAGGCACCTGGCCTTCAACCTCGCATGTCTGATACAGTGATCCTTTTCTCATTCAGAAACATAAAACAATCCTAAGGTCCAGGGGATGTGTCTGGGTGCAGGAAAAGGTCCACTCTGAAAAAGTGTGGAGATCTATGCACCATTTCAGGGCAGTTTGTTTTGAACTCGTCATCTTATTTAATAAAACCTCATTTCTGCAGTTGCCTCTAACCCTTCACACTGCTATTAAAAGTTCAGGATTAGCAAAGTCTATCCTTCCAAAAAATAAAATAAAAGAAAGGGAGCCATCAATGCCTTTTCTACAGGCTTTCAGCAATATCAGCAGGTTTTCCAGGTCAAAACACAACGTTGAGAACTCAGACTCTTCTTTTTTGCTGGGATTTAAAAATTTCCACGATGCCACTTTCTCATTTAACTCACTACCTCAAGGGTTTACAAACCTGCAGGTCCAAATTTCTTCCTTTTTAAGCAGAATATGGAATTTGAATGTATTGCCTCACATTAAAATCCGTGAAGGCTTAACTAGATGGCATAATTTACTCTTCTCTGCTTAAAATAAATTAGTATTTTGGACAGAATTACATTACTCCAAGCCTCCTTTGTACTCTACACATACAACTGATATAATTTGCTGCTGGAGATATTAATCATTTTGAGACATGTATCTCATGGAAAGCACTAGTTACAGGAGACCAAATTGCATTTTCCAGGAGTAAGTGAAGGATTAGCTTTTTCCTTATTTAGGTTGCCTAATTTGCATGTCAATTGAGATTATCCTTATGACTTTAAAGTTACTCAGCTCATCTCAAGGAAGACAGTTTGCTGCAGCTGAGGTTAAAGTTTTACTTCTTCATACTATGCAGCATTTGAAATCAGACAGTAATCACTAACTATAAAAGCCCATCCCATGTAACTGTGGTAAACCTTCTGGTTGGCTCTCTAGCATGACTCAGTCTTATAAAAGACTAATTTTCATAGCAAATAAGCATTCCTAGATTTTCATTAATTTTCATTAATGCTGCAGAAGTTACTTTTTTTGCATACTGGAACCACACCAAAGAGATCAGTCTGTATTTTCCTTTTTTATTTACCCCAGATATGGATGTATTACCCTACCAGGATACCTGGCTGTGAAAATGCTCTCAAGAGGGTTTCTTTTGCCTTTGTTAGATTATTGTCTGCTAGTCAAAAAATAAATAGCAATGATAATTTTGTCCTTTTTGTGTTTTCTCCCTCAGCCTGCTCAGACAAAGGCCTGGAAGCAGGATCAGGGCTTTAAAACAAAATCTAAAGGACTACTGTATCTATAGCCAGGTGGAGATATTGCAGCAAAGTTTTTTTTCTGAGCAGCAAATGTCAGTTCATAAACAGAAACACTCTGCAGCAGTTTGCCACATTCAGTGAAGTTTTGTTTAGGGAAAAAATAGCTCTCTCAGAGCTTCACCAAGGAAGAACCTGCAGACAGAGCTGTGCTGCTGTGAGCTGAGCAAGATGGATGTGAAAAGGACAAGAGGACAGAATTAGATAACTCAAAACCAAACCAATACAAAAGATAAATTTGTCTTTTTGAAAGCAACAAAGAGGGAAACATTGCCTCCAAGCAATGGGCAAGCCAACATCTCTGTGGGAAGCATAAGCATTGGGATACATTTGAACACAGCTGTGCTCTTCTGAGCTCCATTCCCCATTGTGAAATTACCAAGAAACAGAGGCAGGGTTCATACAGCTATAAAGAAGCATTATTTGATCTGAAAGCAGCAAGGGTTTGGCAGAAGAGTGCCAGGATATCACACATTGCTTTACTACTGTACCTGCCACAGCCGCTGAGGTGGCCAGAGCTCCTCTCATACCCCTGTGGCTTCCTGAGGAAGAACATCTCCACTCTTTGTATGGAAAAAAACCAAACAAATGGTGCTGTTTTCCTGGTGTCTCATGTTTTGATTCTTCCTGTCTGTGTACCCACAATGGGAAAAAAAAAAAAAGTAATAAATTGTATGAGAAGATTGATTGTGGTCATCTATTTCCTCTAATGCAATCTGTATTACTCTGAGCAGTCTTGTGTCATGTCACTCAGGTAATGCAACTGCACCCATTTCCTTGTAACATAAGGAAACACCTGATAACACCTGATAAGATTATTTTGGTATCTTTATAGCTAAGGCTCTTTCAGGATCAAAAAGCAGGTAAGCACAATTAGGTTAAATAGGGCTTGGATAACTGAAACACAGCAAAACCAAGGGAAAAAGCAAACTAATACAGAGAAAATGATGCAGTGGGTCCAATGCAGATCTGCCTCTGCACTGAACCCAAAATTGCACAAGATGCTGCTTAGTATCACCTAACATCAGAGCTCCAGACCCTGTTTGGCCTTGAAGAATAGAAGATCTATTCAGCCTAATTTAGGTGTATTTTTAAAAATAATTCAGTCTCATCAAGGAGCAAAATTTGCTTCTCAGCCTTCCCACTCCAATAACAAAAGATTGGCTACCTTGCCAATTAGAAACACACCTAATTACACTGAAAATCTATCCTATGGTAAATGTTAGCTAAAAAAACAAAACCACAGTTCTCTGGGGTCTGGGGTTTTACCTTGGTCTTTTCAAGATATCCATTTACACTCCAACTATACAATACAATACAATACAATACACCAGGTTGGAAGAGACCTTCAAGATTATCGCGTCCAACCCATCAAACAATCCAACCCACCCAACAACTAGACCATACAGCCAAGCACCCCATCAAGTCTTCAACACCTCCTGAAGGTATCCATTTTCCAATGGGCAATCACTCCAATCACTATGCAAAAGTTCACTATATTTTTTTTATTAACCTCCTCTTGTGGTTTGCCAGCAATATGAAAACCAGACACTGCCAGCCACTGAGTGCTTCTGTCTGTTTATAGTTGTCCTTGCTAACACGGGAGCATGCTACAATCCTGGTTGATTCCAGGCTTAATCACAAATAGCATATTTATAGTGAAGGTATTTTGAAATAATGATTTTGATTTTCATAGAATCAATAAGGTTGGAAAAGACCTCAAAGATCATTAAGTCCAACCTATCACCACAGACCTCACGACTACTAAACCATGGCACCATGTGCCACGTCCAATCCCCTCTTGAACACCTCCAGGGATGGTGACCCCACCACCTCCCTGGGCAGCACATTCCAATGGCTAACAGCTCTCTCTGTGAAGAACTTTCTCCTCTCCTCGAGCCTAAACCTCCCCTGGTGCAGTTTGAGACTCTGTCCTCGTGTTCTAGTGCTGGTTGCTTGGGAGAAGAGACCAACCCCCACCCAGCTACAACCTCCCTTCAGGCAGCTGTAGAGCACAATAAGGTCTCCCCAGAGCCTCCTCTTCTCCAGGCTAAACATTCTCAGCTCCCTTAGCCTCTCCACAGAGGGCTTGTGCTCGAGGCCCCTCACCAGCTTTGTTGCCCTTCTCTGGACACGTTCAAGAGTCTCAATGTCCTTCTTAAATTGAGGGGTCCAGAACTGGACACAAGACTCAAGGTGTGGCCTAACCAGTGCTGAGTACAGGGGCACAATGACTTCCCTGCTCCTGCTGGCCACACTGTTTCTGATACATACCAGGATGCCATTGGTCTTCTTAGCCACCTGGGCACACTGCTGGCTCATGTTTAGGTGGCTGTCAACCAGTACCCCCAGGTCCCTTTCGGTCTGGCTGCTCTCCAGCCACTCTGACCCCAGCCTGTAGCCCTGCCTGGGGTTGTTGTGACCAAAGGAACAGAAGATTTTTCAAAGTCTACACTGCATCCAGTAATAGATGCAGTACAATCCCACACTTACAGTCTTCCAATATATTACAAGATATTTTGGAAGTCATTTGGTATTTTGAGTCCAATCCCTAAAGCATTTGCATATCTTTTAAGTATCTGAGTTTCTTCTGGCCTAAACACAAAAGAATCTCTAGAGACACAAATCTCAGCATGTACATAATGAATAAATGGAAAGCACTTTGCATGCTCATGCAGTCCTATTCTCACATTTTGTCTTGTGAGAAGGCAACTATTTATTGCATCCTTTTTTGGCACATGTTGGCAACTGCAGCAAAGAGATGCATTAAGAGTGCTGCACAAAAGCAAGCTTATCAGCTCCCGGTTATCCTGAATGACTTTCATAATGCAAAACCTGAAAAGCTTTCAGAAAACTACCAAAGAACAACAATTTACTTCAGTGAAAATTCATCTTCCTTTTTTGCCTTTGCTGCTTTTATTCTGTAATTACATCCTCCACACTGTAATGCCTGTTTAAGACAACAGAAAAGAAATTATAGGACTCATGAGAAATACTGCTTGGGGAAAATAAGCAATAAGTAACCTGGAATGTGATGCTCTGAATATATGAGTGTCTTTAATAATAATAATGTGTGTATGTCACAGAATGGCACCAAGTGCCATGTCTAATCCCCTCTTGAACCTACCTCTCCCTTGGTGCCTCTTGAAGCTGTTTATTCTTGTCCTATCACTTGTTCTATGGGAGAAGAGACCAACCCACACCTGCCTCCCACCTCCTTTCAGGGTGTTGTAGGGAGCAATGAAGTTTCCCCTCAGCCTTCTTCTTCTTCAGGCTGAACAACCCCAGTTCTCTCAGCTGCTCCTCACCAGCCCTGTTCTCCAGACCCTTCACCAGCTTTGCTGTTCTTCTCTGGACCTGCTCCAGCCTCTCAATGTCCTTCTTGGTGTGAGGTGCTCAAACCTCAACCCAATATTTGAGGCGTGGCCCCACCAGTGCTGAGTACAACAATCCTCGCCCTGGTCCTGCTGGCCAAACAATTGCTGATCCAATGGATGTTGGCAGCTTTCTTGGCTACCCGGGCACACACTGGCTCATCTTCAGCTGCTGTAAACCAACCTATTCAGCCAGTTTCCAGCCACTCTATCCAAAGCCTGGAGCATTTGTGGGGTTGGTGTGACCCAAAAGAATACTTGTCCACAAACTCCCACGGAGAGAAAACTTCTCTTGCCCTGTGGGGAGATCACACAGCTGCTCACCGCATCCAGTTTTCAAGTCAAAATAGATTTCTTTGCAAGGGAATAAAATTAGTTTCTGCCCTTGGTTGAGCTCCTCATCAAGATATATATTTTGGTTGCTGACTTATTCTTTAAGTGCTCTCAGTCTGAAGCTCTTGGTGTCAGTAGGAAGTTCCTGAGTAAACACCATGCAAGCCACATTAACAGCAAAATCTCTCCACATTCTTTGCACATCACTGAGGTAGGGAGAGACTAAAAGATCAGCTGAAGCTCTTCATTAAAATAACATTTCTAGGAAACATTTATCACTAGGCAGGAACACCACAGAAAATTTACAGTCTTAACATTTCCATATAAATGAAACCAAAACATCACCTGCCCTCTTCTCAAGAATCTGTTGCTAGCCATAAATATATGTTTGAAGAAAATGCTTGTTAAAGTATAAGTACAATGGAGCTTCCTAAAACAGCTTCAAAACCACAGCTGTACAAAAGATGAAAACTGCATTGAGAATTCAAAGCAAAAATCGAAAAGCACTGAACACAGGGTGAAAGGGGTTTGTAAAGGTGTAAGGTTCCATCCCTTGAGCGATTTAGATTAGATGTCAGGAGGAAGTTCTTCACCATGAGGATGGGAAGACACTGGAACAGGGTGCCCAGGGAGGTGGGTGGTGGAAGGCCCATCCCTGGATGTTTTTAAGGCCAAGCTGGATGTGGCTCTGGGCAACCTAATCTAGTGTGAGGTGTCCCTGACCATGGCAGGAGGGTTGGAACTAGGTGATCCTTGAGGTCCCTTCCAAACACTGACAATTCTGTGATTCTGTGAAGATTCTGTGCCACACCTAAGCTATTAATGTCAGATGTTTGGAATTCAGAAGTTTGGGGGGGTTTTGTGTTGCTGCCTATGCTCATTATTACAAAGTTCTTTTAAAGCCTAACCTACATCTCACTTGCTGAAAATTAATCCTGTTATTTCTTACACTGTTCTAAAGTGGTCATGGGGAATAATTTATTGCCCCTTTTTCAGAAACCCTAGAATGGCTCTAATTATACTACATATGCTTTTTGATGGCTATAATTTTAACAAAATCAGCTAATTGGAAGGTTAACTACTGACTGAAAATTACCACAGGTTAACTAAAATACAGATAATGAATCCCACTCCTAAGAATCATACTCACAAAATATGAAGCCATGTTAAGAACTTATTTAGTTTAATTAAATATCAGGAAGAATAATCACAGTCAATTTACTCTACAGTGGTAGCATTATTTGTATGTATTTACAATTAGGTGATTCAAAATGAGTGGGATACAGGGCAAAAAGTGATTCAAAATGAAATAAATATGGTTATGAGAAAAGACTGTAATAACAGTTCCTGAACTTATAACTATTCATGAAAATTGAAGCCATGCCTGGTTTGAATATGTAGATGGCTATTATGATTCTGAGTCAGAAAGCTACTTAAGCACATTGATTAAAATGAGGCTGCTACTTAATT
Organism: Picus viridis; assembly: GCA_033816785.1. Lineage (NCBI taxonomy): Eukaryota > Metazoa > Chordata > Aves > Piciformes > Picidae > Picus > Picus viridis. Next base: position 11,650,121 of record CM066587.1, on the reverse strand, counting down.
ATTTTCCTGGGCTGTGCATATCTACAAAAATTACTTTCCCCCATTTCTGAGTAATAAATTCATAAAGCCTGAATACTGAGAGTCTTTGGGGAAGGGAAGGAAATACTTGACTCTAACTCACCATCTGGCTTTCCAGCCTTACCACACGGTATCTTAGCCTCCACATTTGTGAAAGTGGCTCAGACCTCCTTCTGTACTTATGGGGCCAGTGACCAGGGCTACACATTTCTATGACTGTGCATTCATCCTCCTGGCACATCTAGGACTGGCACCAACTCCATGATTTACAAAGGTACACGTGCTCCTCCCAGACTGCCCAGCTAGAAAAGCCTCAGGCAATGAATCACATACCACCCTGGTACCTCCAGTATCCACCAGCAGGCCAGCCACAGGCTCAGATGAGTTTCAGGATCCCAGGGGCCAGAAAATTTCCATGCATTGCTAAATCAGCAGCACCACCAAGGCTCCCATAGCTTGTGCTGTGGGAGTGGTGGTAAGGTGCAGATTTTCATCCACTGGGTGTGGTGCTCAGCCATACATTGTGTGTGGGGCCATAACCAAAGACCTAGTAACTGATATGAAAGGGTGGATATAGCTGTAGGAACTACACAGTCAGTTAAGCATCTTGTTTAGCAGTCAGGTACCTGCCTTTTGTGCTGGCCCTGAGAGAGAAGGAATTATTCCTCTCTGAAGCCTATGGCTGGCTGTGCACCACAGCCTGTGCATGGGAGAGATTGCTGTGCACCATGGATGCTGAAGGACTGAAACCCTGTAAAAAAGATAAAGTCTTGCCTTTTTTTCCTCTTCAGCCCCTGCTTCCCATAGATCCCTGGGGGAAAGGTAGTGTTTGGAGATTCAGAGAGAGCAACTGCTTAAATCTGCTCTGGAAAGTGCTGTGCATGACACCAATCTAAATCAGGTTACAAAATCCAAAGTATCCAAGATACATTTTCCTGTGTGTGAAAAAGCCATTCATTTATTGTTCTCCCATTAGCATATTAGAAAAACAATTTGAACTGACTTTTACAATTACCTTAGGGTTTTTTAAGTAGGATGAACTAAAAGGCACGATGACAAAGGGTACTTTTCCTTCTGAGCATTAAAAATGGAAAGGGACAATGGAGACAAATTTACTCAAAAGCCTCACTACCTGAGAGGAAGAAGTGGTGCAGCTTTTTGCACTGATAAAAGAGAAACCTGTAATGAGGAATTAAAGGATCTAGGTTAGACTCTAGTCAAGAGCTTAACTCCCACAGACTTACAATATACATTTTGCATAGTTCTGTCAAAATCAAGGGCACATCAAAGAAAAAATCCTTCAGGTTGCTATTCTCATGATAAAGGCCTGTAATTGGCTTTTAGCAGGCTTGTCTTCAAATGCATTATCATCACCTATTTCTATTGCTGTAGCTCATTAGGCAAATGTCCACAGCGGATTTTTAGTATGAGATGTTGTTTTGGAGGATTAACACCTTTTTTTGGTACAAATACAAATAGATACAATATGTATATACATGTATGTATGCAGACATAGCTATAGCTGAATAGAGATTGTTTCAAGGTAAGTTAAGACAATATTTTTTTTTTCCCAGGCAGAAACTGAAAGGGAATATGAGAAGGATCCATGAATATGAGAATAAATGCATCCCAGAATTTTAGCTGCTTATAAGTATATCACAGTATCATAGTATCACCAAGGTTGGAAGAGACCTCGAAGATCATCAAGTCCAACCTGTCACCAGAGACCCCATGACTAGACCATGGCACCAAGTGCCACATCCAATCCCCTCTTGAACACCTCCAGGGATAGTGACTCCACCTCCTCCCTGGGCAGCCCATTCCAATGGCGAATGACTCTCTTGGTGAAGAACTTTCTCCTCACCTCCAGCCTAAACTTCCCCTGGTGCAATTTGAGACTGTGTCCCCTTGTTCTGGTGCTGGTTGCCTGGCAGAAGACACCAACCCCTTCCTGGCTACAACCACCCTTCAGGTATTTGTAGAGCGCAATGAGGTCACCCCTGAGCCTCCTCTTCTCCAGGCTAAACAGCCCCAGCTCCCTCAGCCTCTCCTCATAGGGCTTGTGCTCAAGGCCTCTCACCAGCCTTGTTGCCCTTCTCTGGACACGTTCAAGTGTCCCAATGTCTTTCCTAAACTGAGGGGCCTGAAACTGGACACAATACTCAAGGTGTGGTCTAACCAATGCAGAGTACAGGGGCACAATGACCTCCCTGCTCCTGCTGGCCATACTATTCCTAATGCAGGCCAGGATGCCATTGGCCCTCTTAGCCACCTGGGCACACTGCTGACTCATGTTTAGGCAGCTGTCAACTAACACCCCCAGGTCCCTCTCTGTTTGGGAGCTCTCCAGCCACTCTGACCCCAGCCCGTAGCTCTGCATGGGGTTGTTGTGGCCAAAGTGCAGCACCCGGCACTTGGAGTATCTTCTACTGCTGAGGAGGAACATTTTGCATCTAAATGCTAAATCTTTTTTTCCTTTGATATTAAAATGCATTGATTCCAGCAGTCCAGGATAAAATAGTTTGAATCAACAGCACTCAAATGTGACAACTGCATTTGGAGAAATAGTGGATGTTCTTATGTCTCAAGTGCAAAGGAAGCAATTACACAAGCAGAATGCCTGGCTTCATCCTATGTCCTGAAGAACTGAAGCTCAGGCTGCAGATTGCATTCTTTCTTGGATTCTTGACCCATCTTCTACATATATCAACATCTACTTTATGTAAAAAGTTGATATTTAGCTTAAGGGTTTGCACAAGCCAATTCAAAGAGACATAATAAAAGCAGATATTCCAATGTTTGGAATACTTCCTATAGAAACAGCAGGTGACAGATTTGATTTTATCTCTTACAGGAAAAAAAAAAAAAAATATTTATTCTGCTTAAGTCTTGTGTAACATCTTTGATACCAACTTCATTTATGTTATGCTTGCTGACATGGAAGAGAATCTGACCTTACTTCAAGACTGAATTGTCTCCTAGCCCCAAGACACAATAGAAATATTTCTTTTCACCTCCCTGGCCATAGATCGGGCTCAGAGGTTTCTTTGTTGCAGTACAATAAAAGGTTACTCTCTGTAGGTTTCCTCTGTGATTAAGTTTTGACAGTATTGGCCCTGCTGGCACCGTTTTTTCCATGCTTAGTGTTACAATGGAGCTGTATTGGGAAAAGGAAAAATTACTCATCTCCTCATGGGCATGGCAAAAAGCCCGAATCATAAAGGCCTTAGCTATAGAAGGTAATTCTGCCTTGTACATACAAAAAATAAGCAGAAAGTGAGAGTGGAAGATGACATTTGCTGCACCCCCTTCCACTTGTCTCCCTCCTCTCTTTAGACCAGAGTGCAGACTAGTAACAATTATAGCGGTGTACTTGCTTTACATCTTTCTACAGGCAGAGAGGGCTACTTTCCTCAGGGATATTTGGAAGTAATGCCCTCTCTTTCTTTTCAAGAGCTGTACTGGGATACTCCAATAACTATTACCAATAGATAGCGATAAGTCTTTAACACATGGATAGACTAATTTTTTTTTCTTTGCACAGTATCAGATAGATCTGGCTTGTTTCCACATTTGCATTCCCTGGAAGATATCCTGTCACAGGGCCTTTTGTCCTTTTGCAGAAGAAACTATATCAACAGAAGCGACTGCTGACAAAAGTGAGGGTCTACTTCTGCCAGGGGACTAATAGGAGAGTACAGCTTCTCACAGCTGAATATATATAAGGAATTTAAGGCCTGATATGACTATAAAATCACCAAACATGACCTTCTTGTGAGAGTAGCTACTACACCAGCTGTGTACTGAGCACAGTAACTCACTTTTGGTCAAAGTATAAGCCACTGTTGGTTAATTTACATCTTCCTGGGAGTCATCCAGTTGTCACCTGAAGATAGAGAGGACCCTGGTACCTGCCATCTCCTCTAATAGCTTGTTCTGGTAGTTAATTCCCACACACACAGATAAAAATTACTTACCACTTCTATTACTTACCTCTTCTCTCTCTCCATCTCTGCAAACACCCCGGAAACCTCCCCTTATGTCTAATTTGGCATTATAATCTTTGCCTAACATCTAATTTATGCTTCATTTATAAATGTACGTTCCTTTTCTGCCTTTTGCTAGCAAGTTGAGAATAGTCAGTTCCACAGATTGGGTTCTTTTTGTCTCTTGCTGCTCTATATTGCAAATAATGTCTTTGTGGCTCCTCTGTGTCTGCTTTCCATTTTTTTCAGCATCACATAAGAAAAATGTGTGCTGCATGCAGATGTTTGTGCAGTTTATACTAAAATTTGAACCACTTTAGACAGAAAGGCTATGACCAGGACACCTGTCAGATGCTGGAATTCACTGCAGTCTCCTTACTGCCTTTAAAAATGTGAATACTCGTCTTGCCCCCGCAAAAAGCCAGCGGGGCTTTGCAGGTACAGGAGGGCAGCTTAAAAACACACTCTTACATGGCATGGCACTGCACAAACATAAGCAAGTATTACTTAAATCTGCCTACAGTTTTAGAACCCATGCCATAAACCATGGAAATGGTACTTCCTTTTTCCCCAAATCCAAATCTTCCTGTTTTTTTCCAAGGAATTATCTGTCGTGCCTTCCCTTGGCATACCCAGCAAGAATGAATCTGACATAAGCCACAGGTCTGACCACACCATTCAGAAAAGCCTATACTTAGGGAGAAGATCAATGATTTGAACACTCATTCAAGATATGGAAGAATGAATTTTATTTTTCACAAGACACATAAGGCTCAGAGAAAGCTAAGGACCTTCTCTCATCCTGCATGTTTCATCATGGCTAACTCACCATGATGGCTCTGGAACCACAGTGAAGGGTTTAGCTCTTCTCATATACTATCCAGAGCACACAGTTACTTAAAACCTTTTTCTGTGTTCAACTCTGAGAGATAAATACCTAAAAAGTGGATCTTGAAACTGTTACTGCATCAGCAAGTAAATCTATTGAAAACTTAGACCTAGACACAATGACACAAAGTCATTTGCAATTAGACAGAAAACAAACTTGCAATCCTGACACTTATTAAGTTATTCTACGCATGAAGTCAATCATCTTATGCAATCGATATTGATTGGGTCACCAAATGGTAAAAGAGCAAAGTATATCACTAAAAGTGTACCAGAACAAGTATAGCCTCTTTTAGAGATAATTTCTGATACAGAATAAGCTTAGTACCAGAACACATATTTAAAGACAGAGAGGAGTCTCTTTGCACCGTATTGAATAAAGGCCTTAACTCTACCATTGAACAACTGACTACAAAAGTGACATGAGCTTAGTTGGACTTGATTTAATCAGAATGATTTTTTTTTAACCCAGAATTGCTTGACTCATCACTGCATGCATACTGCTGAGCTCAGCACACAGTCTAGCAGTCATAGAATTAACCAGGTTGGAAGAGACCTTTGAGATCGAGTCCAACCTGTCATCCAACACTATCTAATCAACTAAACCATGGCATCAAGCACCCCATCAAGTCTCTTCCTGAACACCTCCAGAGATGGTGACTACACCACCTCCCTGGGCAGCCTAAACCAGTTATCATTAGTGCACTCACCTAATACCAACTGTCTTTACTCTTAAGCAACAGGCAGAAAACAGACTGGCTTTTCTGCATTTTAAAAGGGATTGTACTTAGTTTTCCGTGCATCACAAGTTCTTTCCATTAGAGATTTAGATGATGTGCTGCATTAAATGATGATGTTCTGGAGAAGAAGCTTTCTTGACTTCACTTGCACTTTAAGAAAGTGAAGTACCATCACCTAATATTTTAATTTTTTATTGAATTAAAATTGCCCCTAAGCTCTGTATTCTGGTCTCAGAATAACTGAACTGATCTACAAAGGAGGTGCACTGCATTCATGATGACAGTACCAAAAGAAGGACTTAGCCCATGGACTCTACCAGGAGACATTTAGTTCCAGAAATACCGTAGGGAGCAAGGGAGCCAACAATTATGGCTTTGATAGTATTTTGTCCTCAGACACACAACTGAGCTTTTTTTCTGGTGTAAATCTGCTTCCATCTTTGCATGCCTGAACAGGTGAAAATGTCTCCAGTTCCCATACTGTGAGAGACTAAAGTCTGTCTCTCCTGGTGACTCAACAAAGATAAAATCACTTGCTGTTTGTCCAGACAATAGCTGATGTGCATTGGGCAGAGCCACTGGAAGGACTCTTGGAAGGTGCAAAGATAACATTGCTCACTGAACTGCAGCTGGCCTACAACAATGGCCCAAGGGCCCAGCATTCACACCTTCAGGACAAGATCATTTCCAGCCATCAGATACCCCAGGAAAGGACAATGGTTCCTGATGTGAAAAGAGTGTGTGGGTAGGTAGATGGAGCAGGAGGAGGCGGAGGCCTTCCCCCCTCTATCCAGTGGCTGCCCAAACTCACCTGAGTACACAGAAAGATTTCCTGGGGAATGATACCTGGACCTAAAGATGATTTCCCAGAACGATATCCTGGGAACAACACTTGGACACTTGCCTAAGGCCTAAAAAAACTGTATAAAAGACTGGAGCAACTGCTGGCTTTAGGAGGAGAAAATTGGAGAAGCAAGATGCAGAAGAAAGCAGACGGCAGCACACGCTGGAAACATCACGGGGCCAACACAACGGATCTTGGACTCTGAAAACCCTCTCTCCGTGCTCTAAGTTCCGCCTGCTGCAACTCATGGAGCTGAGGAAGCTGCCCAGAGGACCTCATCCCTTCTACAGCCAAAGCCTCAGCACCCTTCCTCTACAGACCAAACATCTCCTGCAGCACCGTTTCTCTACAGACCCAACATCTCCTGCAGCACCTTTCCTCCACAGACTCAAACTGTCTTGGGGGTGAGGGGTGTGGTAATATAATTCTTTCCCTCTTCTCCCTTTCTTCTCTCTCTTCCTATTCTCTCTCTCTCCGCTTCTGATCCCTCCACTTTATGTCTATCCACTGTAGTTATGTAATAAATAGTCTAGCTGTTGATATTTTGGCCTCGTTTGTGCCTCTAATTTCACAACATGGGAATATTCATTAAAAACCTGAATCTCTTTCCCTCTCCGGATCGAGACACATACCTTCAGTTGTTTCCAGAAAGAAGGTGTCAAGGCAAAACATAAAAGATATCTCAATATCACAAAGATATGTATAATGGCAAGGGGAGAGTAGCTGGTTATTTTCTCAAGAGATTTTTCTCACCATAAGAGCTTAAGTTATCATTTTCTCTCTTGACTACCAATTCAGAGGCTTTTCTCCATAAAATCACTCCAATGAGGGCTTTTTCCTCAGAAACAGTTGAATTTTTTTATCCAACCAACTTTCCAACACTCTTATGCTGGAATGCAATTTGGAATTCTGGAGGCCAGGCTGATATAGAAATCATGGCAATACTTTCATTCATAATGAATAGCACCTCACTTCACAAGCAGACCCTTGGGGACACCAGGATCCTGCTGATTCACAGGGGAAGAAAATGTAACTGCATCTTCCTTACTGAACCCCTACCATCTCCTGATGCCATTTATAAATCCATGATGACTTATTTGGGATTTAATCAGAGGGGGTTTATGGACAGAAGTATCTTTTCCTGTCTTAATTTGATGTTCCAAACTATTAGGCAACTTGTCACATTCCCTGTCACACAGAGCGTTTCCCAGTGCCCACAAACTGTCTGGAGAATGCTGCAATCAATTTGGATAAGAACATATGGCTTCCTGTAGTTATCAAATTCAGTCTCCAAAAGACTCTTGGGATCTGAACAAGGAAATAATGCAAGCTAGAAAGATTCTAAGTTATTAGCCCCTATGCTTTAAGACAATGATTTTTTTTTTGTTGTTGTTCTTTTAATGGCAATTTCAAGTCATAGAATTGTGTGAGTTAGAAAAGACTTTTAGGATCATCAAATGCAACTGTAAACCTAACACTGCCAAACCCCTCACTAAATCGTGTTCCTAAACACCACATCCACGTATCTTTTAAATACCTCCAGGAATGGTGATTTGAGTACTTCCCTGGACAGCCTGTTCCTTTCAGTGAAAAGTTTTTCATAATGTCCAATCTAAACCTCTCATGGTGCATCTTTAGGAAACTTCTCCTGTCTCTTGAAAATTGGCAGAACAGACCAACATTCATTACAACCACCTTTCAGGTAGTTATAGAAAGCAATGAAGTCTCCCCTGAGCCTCCTTTTCTCCATGCTAAACAGCCCTAGTTCCCTCAGCTGCTGCTCCTCTGGCCGTGGAAGAGAATGCCTGTCTTGGAGATGTCCATTTCCCCATGCCTGCTATGCCCTTTCAATCTCTGTCAATTCTTTTTCCTGTTAATACATCAAATAAGAGGAAAAAATACATTACATGTAATGAAGTTTTCTCTGCAGAGGCAAAAGCACACAATGTTTGAAAAAAGAGAGGGACCTGGGAGTGCTGGTTGACAGCTGGCTGAACATGAGTCAGCAGTGTGCCCAGGTGGCCAAGAAGGCCAATGGCATCCTGGGCTGCATCAGAAATAGTGTGGCCAGCAGGAGCAGGGAAGTCATTCTGCCCCTGTACTCTGCATGGGTTAGACCACACCTTGAGTACTGTGTCCAGTTCCAGGCCCCTCAGTTTAGGAAAGACATTGGGACACTTGAACGTGTCCAGAGAAGGGCAACAAGGCTGGTGAGAGGCCTTGAGCACAAGCCCTATGAGGAGAGGCTGAGGGAGCTGGGATTGTTTAGCCTGGAGAAGAGGAGGCTCAGGGGTGACCTCATAGCACTCTACAACTACCTGAAGGGTGGTTGTAGCCAGGAAGGGGTTGGCCTCTTCTCTAGCAACCAGGACCAGAACAAGAGGACAGAGTCTCAAGCTGCACCAGGGGAAGTTTAGGCTCGAGGTGAGGAGGAAGTTCTTCACTTAGAAAGTTGTTAGCTGCTGGAATGGGCTGCCCAGGGAGGTGGTGGAGTCACCATCCCTGGAGGTGTTCAAGAGGGGATTGGATGAGGCACTTGGTGCCATGGTCTAGTCATGAGGTCTGTGGTGACAAGTTGGACTCAATGACCTTTGAGGTTTCTTCCAGCCTTGGTGATACTGTGATATATGACCAGTGGCTTGGGACCTCTCCAAGTAGCTGATTCATCATCTAGCTGTTCCTCTGAGATATGCTCGATGCCAACAACATATATGCAATGTACACAGGCTTGGGTATGACATGGCATGCCACGAAAGAACAACCAACCTCCTGCTCTACTGGGGATCTCTCTTTAAGCTGCATTATTATCTGCTCATAGTACATTACATTGGCAGGAAATTAGTCCTTTCCAATATGACTACACATCGGCCTCAATTGTTTACTTTTTGCCTATGTAACATTCTAGTGTTTCCTAATCTTTCAGCTGTACCTGTGCTAGGATGTTATTATTATTATTAATAATAATAATATTCAGTGCATCACATAAAAGTTATGATGTCAGGTCTTTTAAGGCTGGACCATGAGAAAGAATGAGGACAATGTTGAGCACTGAACATCCAATCTGAATTAACATTCCTTCAGCCATGACACTGACAAGTCAGACATAAGCTGCAGCTGACAGAAAAAAATAAATCTAGGAAGTACACAAAAAGGTTCTGATCCAACATATTGCACCAGCTACAAACACAGGTTTTATAAGGATGGTTCAAACAATTAATTCCAACTTGATTCCATCTTGTGATTTTAATCAATATGAGGACCAGGCATTTGCATCCTTTTTCAGGTCAATGATACATAAGAATGGTCCTCCTGGGCCAGAAAGGAAGCCAGGTAGTTCAGTAGTAAGAATTGTTGCTGAAAATTGTCATTTTAGGCGTGTTCTTATATTACACACACACAAAAATACCCTAAAATTCAGTTTAGCACCTGTTTAAGGCTGCTTCGGATTCACTTTCTACTTAAGTATAAGTACAAAAAATGACAAGCCTAACTATTACTGCTGTGTAACTGCAGACCTGAGGAAATTGAGAGACAGAGGAGAGTTTAAACACTGAAGAACAAGGTATTATTGCCCACCATAATGTTAATGGCTGCCTATAGATGCAGAGGTGATCTTGTACAGGGGAGGATGCACAGATTGGTAAGCATGCAAACACAGCACAATGGCATGGACCGAACAGGCAACAGTGACAGAAGGAGAGGACACAGTCTCAAGCTGTGCTAGAGGAGGTTCAGGCTGGATGCTAGGAAGAAATTCTTCACAGGAAGAGTAATTTGCCATTGGAATGGGCTGCCCAGGGAGGTGGTGGAGTCACCATCACTGGAGATGTTTAAAAGGGGACTGGATGAGGTACTTGGTGCCATGGTTTAGTTGATTAGATGATGTTGGGTGATAGGTTGGACTCGATTTGAAGGTCTTTTCCAACCTGGTTAATTCTGTATTCTGTATGAAGGATGGGGATTCACTTTTCACAATGTCCCTGCCTCAGGGATTCTTTCTGTACAGAAGTGTGACTGAGATTTCCAAGCCAGCTTGATCTCTTTTTCCCCCTCTTCATTTACCACCATGAAACATAACAACAAAGGAGGAGATGCTGTCTTGTCCTGCCTGTTCTTTATGACTTTTGCCTAGTGATTCATAAGAAGGGATTCTCACTTTCCACCCTACCCCTCTTCCTGAAGGCTTCCTGTTCAGAGCTGATTGATAAGTGAATGCTTTACTGCTTTTCCCCCCTCCTTTCCTTCCTTATTTCTGAAAAGAAGCAGTGAGGGGAAAGAAATGGTCTGTAAATGAGGCACAAAAGCAGAGATTTATTGAATGATGAGAGCAGACTCCAGGGGCCTCCAGGTAAAAGCAGTGTAATTAGCATCATATCATATGGTTAAACAGCTCCTGCTCCACCACCACCACCACTCCTGCACCCAGCCCAGAGCCAGGGGCAAGACCCTCACCAGGCAAGACACCACTCAGAGGAGCTCAGCCCCAGTAAAGAGCCTCAGCCAGCACCTGTGGATGATATTAGAGGAGTCACCAAACCCGTTCCTAACAACCGGGGGGCCACCAGGCCCCCCGGCCTTTGTTGTCACCATCACCCAGTGTGCACCATAGGGACTCACCAGTGATGAGAGGAGAATCCTCAGCCCAGATGGGCTTTGCTTGGGGCTTCTGACTTTCCTGGAGGAGATTAAATAGGGGAGTGGGTGGGGAGGGCCAAGTGGCCACACCTGGGGTGGGAGGAGACTCCAACAGAGCCAGGTGTTCTGGGATTTGAGGGGAAAAAGGGGGAAAATGGGGCAGGTGAGGAACTTTTAGGGTGTCAGCAAGTGATAGGACTAGGGGGGATGGAACAAAAAAAAAAAAAAAAAAAAAAAGAAAAGGGTAGATTCAGATTGGATGATAGGAAGAAGTTCTTCCCCATGAGGGTGGTGAGACACCGGCACAGGTTGCCCAGGGAGGTGGTGGAAGCCTCATCCCTGGAGGTTTTTAAGGCCAGGCTGGGCAACCTGATCTAGTATGAGGTGTCCCTGACCATGGCAGAGGGGTTGGAACTGGATGATCCTTGAGGTCACTTCCAAACCCTGACAATTGTATGATTCTAAAACAATTTTGCAGTTTAGGCTGGATATTAGGAAGAAGTTCTTCACAGAAAGAGAGACTGGCCATTGGAATGGGCTGCCCAGGGAGGTGGTTGAGTCACCATCCCTGGAAGTGTTTAGAAAGAGACTGGATGAGGCACTTAGTGACATGGTTTAGTTGATCAGATGGTGTTGGGTGATAGGTTGGACTTGATGATCGTGAAGGTCTTTTCCAACCTATTTAATTCTGTGATTCTGTGAACACACAGCACTGCTAATGACTGGAACTGTATGGAAAAAAGGAATTAGCCATCCAAGAAGAATGAGGAAAAACAATAATAACTAGTAGGAAAAGCACATGAAACAATATATAAGAAACTAGGCAAATTTACACCAAGTTAAATTCTGTCTTAAACTCTTTAAACACAGCCACAATGAAGCACATTTGCCATATTTCTAATGCATATGTATTAGACATACATACATGGTATTCTGGACAGGTCTTTTCCAATCTGGTTAATTCTGTATTCTGTATGAAGGATGGGGATTCATTTTTCACAATGTCCCTGCCTCAGGGATTCTTTCTGTACAGAAGTGTGACTGAGATTTCCAAGCCAGCTTGATCTCTTTTTCCCCTCTTCATTTACCACCATGAAACGTAACAATGGAGGAGATGCTGTCTTAATTTGTCTTGACTAGGTTTCCTGTTAAGGCCTTTAGTTCTAATGAGCATCCTTCTATCTCATTTTGTTAGGTATCAGCACATTCAAAATGAGGTCTTTCATGAACAGCCCTGTGTTAATTCCTATCTGTTTCAGCTGGCATCAAATCTTGGACATTTTCTAGCCTCCACTAGCTCTGTTACTCAGTATTTTGTAGCCTTTTTCTAAAAGATGTGTAATTGTGACTGTTCTCAAGCAGAAAAAATTTCAGGGTCAATCTCTTAATTTAGAAAGGGTCAAGAAGAAGGAGAAAATTAAAGTATCTGCAAGCAAATAGGTCATCCAAAGCTTCAGTTCCTTTTCCTTACTAGTCTATGAGACACCACTCTTTTGTTGTGAAAAGATGTAAGAAATATTTTGCAGCTATCTCAGCCTTGTACACAACCCAGATGCTGGAGCCACAGCTGCCTTTTAGCAGTGGGAAACTCCTCAAACAGCTGAACTCACATGTACCACAGGGTAGTTTCTCCCAACTTTTCCTCACAACACACACATCTCTGTTTCCAAATTAATAATTCAATATTCCCCATCAGTTAGAGTAGAGTAGAGTAGAGTAGAGTAGAGTAGAGTAGAGTAGAGTAGAGTAGAGTAGAGTAGAGTAGTAGAATCATAGAATCAGTCAGTCAGGGTTGGAAGGGACCACAAGGATCAGCTAGTTCCAACCCCCTGCCATGGGCAGGGACACCTTACACTAGATCACGCTGGCCAGAGCCTCGTCCAGCCTGCTCTTAAATACCTCCAGGGATGGGGCCTCAACCACCTCCCTGGATAACCCATTCCAGGGCTTCACCACTCTCATGGTAAAGAACTTCTTCCTCACATCTAGCCTGAATCTCCCCATTTCCAGCTTCATTCCATTCCCCCTAGTCCTATCACTACCTGAGATCCTGAGAAGTCCCTCCCCAGCCTTCCTGGAGGCCCCCTTCAGATACTGGAAGGCCACAATGAGGTCACCTCGGAGCCTTCTCTTCTCCAGACTGAATAGCCCCAACTCCTTCAGTCTGTCCTCATAGGAGAGGTGCTCCAGCCCTCTGATCATCCTCGTGGCCCTTCTCTGGACACGCTCCAGCACGTCCACATCCCTCCTGTAATAGGGGCTCCAGAACTGGAGGCAGTACTCCAGGTGGGGTCTTACCAGAGCTGAGTAGAGGAGGAGAATCACCTCCCTTGACCTGCTGGCCACACTTCTCCTGATGCAGCCCAGGATCTGATTGGCTTTCCAGGCTGCAAACGCACATTGAGAGCTCCTGTTGAGCTTCTCATCCACCAGCACCCCCAAGTCTCTCTCCTCAGGGCTGCTCTCCAGCCAGTCCCTGCCCAGCCTGTATTTGTGCCTGGGATTGCCTCGACCCAGATGCAGGATCCTGCACTTGGTCTTGTTGAAGCTCATGAGGTTGGCTTGTGCCCACCTCTCCAGTCTGTCCAGGTCCCTCTGGATGGCATCCCTTCCCTCCAGCGTGTCCACTGCACCACACAGCTTGGTGTCATCAGCAAACTTGCTGAGGGTGCACTCGATGCCACTGTCCATGTCACCCACAATGATATTGAACAAGACAGGTCCCAGGACTGATCCCTGAGGGACTCTGCTTGTCACTGGCCTCCACTGGGACATGGACCCGTTGACAGCCACTCTTTGGGTGCGGCCATCAAGCCAGTTCTTTATCCTTCTAGTGGTCCATCCATCAAACCCATGTGTCGCCAGCTTGGAGACCAGGAGGTGGTGCGGGACAGTGTCAAAGGCTTTGCTCCAGTCCAGGTAAATGACATCAGTTGCTCGCCCCTCATCTATTAATGCTGTCACCTGATCATAGAAGGCCACCAGGTTTGTCAGGCAGGATTTGCCCTTGGCAAAGCCATGCTGACTATTCCCAATCACCTCTTCACTGTTCTTCTGAGTCATTAGTGCCTCCAGGAGGATCTGCTCCATGATCTTTCCGGGCACAGAGGTGAGACTGACTGGCCTGTAGTTCCCCGGTTCCTCCTTCTTGCCCTTTTTGAAAATGGGAGTAATGTTTCCCCTTTTCCAGTCTGTGGGGACTTCCCCACTCTGCCATGACTTTTGGAATATAATAGAGAGGGGAATAGAATAGAATAGAATAGAATAGAATAGAATAGAATAGAATAGAATAGAATAGAATAGAATAGAATAGACCAGACCAGGTTGGAAAAGACATTCAAGATCATCAACTGTGTCCAGTTCTGGGTCCCTCAGTTTAGGAAGGATGTTGACTTGCTGGAACGTGTCCAGAGAAGGGCAACAAGGTTGGTGAGGGGTTTGGAACACAAGCCTTATGAAGAGAGATTGAGGGAGCTGGGGTTGCTTAGCCTGGAGAAGAGGAGACTCAGGGCAGACCTTATTGCGCTCTACAACTACCTGAAGGGAGGTTGTAGCCAGGCAGAGGTTGGTCTCTTCTCCCAGGCAGCCAGTACCAGAACAAGAGGACACAGTCTCAGGCTGCACCAGGGCAGGTTTAGACTGGACGTTAGGAGGAAGTTCTATACAGAGAGAGTGATTCCCCATTGGCATGGTCTGCCCAGGGAGGTGGTGGAGTCACCGTCATTGGAGGTGTTCAGGAGGAGACTTGATGGGGTGCTTGGTGCCATGATCTAGTTGTTTAGGTGGGTTGGATTGGTTGATAGGTTGGACGCGATGATCTTGAAGGTCTCTTCCAACCTGGTTTATTGTATTGTATTATTGTATTGTATCGTATTAAGTCCAACCTATCACCCAACACCATCTAATCAACTAAACCATGGTTCACTAAAGGACATAAGCCTTCCAACAGGAGTTGGCTATAAACTGTAGATAAGCACTCTGCTTGTGAGTCATTTTAGCATAAGCCTGCAGTCCTTGAATTTCATGAGTGTTGATGCAAGTTCTGAGTCCCTCCAGTAGCTGTGGAAAGCAACCACTTCAAACTTATTTTCCTGAACCTTGGGAGTGAGAACAACATTTCTACCTTAAATAATTAACATTTTGTCTGCAAGCCCATTACTATACTCTGTGTAAAATCTATGACTCTTCCTAGGTGTCCCTTAATGTTTTCTGAACCCAGTCTATACATGCATTAGTCGCTTGAGATTCCTAACTGCTGTTAATCTACAGTCATTAAAACTACAAGGTCATTTTGAAAATTGAAAAAAGTCAGGCAAGCATCTTTCAAATATGTACCTAGTTCTTTTCACTCCTCATTAAATTTCAATTGGTGGAATCTATTGGTCTCCCTTAATCTTTTGATTAGGAGGAACTACACCGCGCACAGACCATCTGGTGGTGAGCAGCAGGTTAGCCACAGTGGGCTTTTAGGGTTTCATAACAAACTAGCCTTGTGTTGTCCAACAGCTGTCAGTTTGGCTTGTGAAAGGCAAGTTTTTTGCTTCTGTGATCCCATTCCTTGGGCTGACCTGTTCCAAAAGAATTGAGGGGATTTCTTACAAGAAGCAATTGTGAGACAAAATTAACTTGGTTATTCCTCCAGTAAACTACAACATCTTTTCCCTGGTGATCTCTGTTTTTCCTCACGTGAGCCTGCATTTCCTACTTCAGAAACCCTGAGGGTTTCTGTGGTGGTTTCACCTTACCATCATAAAGCGAAAAAGAAGCAGTCCAACCAAAGATGGTAGGTGAGAACACCCTTAATACTAATGAGCCAGGCTTTGAAAAATATTATTCCTCATATCCACCAATAAAAACACAACACTTCACGTATTCTGAATAATTAGAATCATAGTATCAGTCAGGGTTGGAAGGGACCACAAGGATCATCTAGTTCCAACCCCTGCCATGGGCAGGGACACCCCACACTAGATCAGGTTGGCCAGAGCCTCATCCAGCCTGCTCTTAAACACCTCCAGGGACGGGGCCCCAACCACCTCCCTGGACAACCCATTCCAGGGCTTCGCCACTCTCATGGAGAAGAACTTCTTCCTCACATGCAGTCTGAATCTCCCCACCTCCAGCTTCATTCCATTCCCCCTAGTCCTATCACTGCCTGATATCCTAAGAAGTCCCTCCCCAGCCTTCTTGTAGGTCCCCTTCAGATATTGGAAGGCCATAATAAGGTCACCTCAGAACCTTCTTTTCTCCAGACTGAACAGCCCCAACTCTTTCAGTCTGTCCTCATAGGAGAGGTGCTCCAGCCCTCTGATCATCATTAAAATTATTACATCTGATTGATTAAATGAGCAAATTTTTAAAAGTGGTAAATTTAATGTCACAGATTAAGCACACAGGAAGTGTTTAGTTCACAGCCTCATTTTAAGTGTTCCTCCATGTTCCATTTTTAAGATGTTATGTGAATAACCCTTGGTTTTGTCATCATATTTTATGGTTTGGAGAGAAAAAAGCTTCACTGCTACTTTACTTACTGTCTCCTAAGGACACACATCTTTATACGTGGTTTGTGAAGCAGAAAAACCTGGATATTTGGAGATGTAGTTATGTTAGATTCAAAAATGCCTTCTTTTAAATTACCCCTGTCAGTCAAAACCAGCACTCACTGAAGAAGCATCCAAAACCTGTGCAGTTTGAACTAATCTCTATATTTCTGCAAGCACACACAGATTGCTTGTTTTGCCTGTGGAGCAGCTGATGACCTCATATTGATCGCATACATTTTCTTCATTTGATGGCTCTTTTGTTGTTGTCTTTGTGGTGAAGGCACATTCTGCCCAGATACTAGATCTGGTCCCAGCATGTGGACAGGTTTCCCCTCCTTCAGGAGGAAGACAAAAGCCAAGGCATTAGCCAGGCCAGCACACATTCAGCATGTGCAGTGCTTGTGCAATTACCAAGTATGGGCATAATTCCAGCTTCATGCTTTCTATAGGCTGAAGCCAGTTGTCTATGAGAGTGCCCAATGGTCAAACCCAGCCTCGAGGAATCTATAAGTATTACCCCAGTTGGCAAAAAAGTTGTCCCCTCTTTCACTTTGTACTTGCTCAAGAGAGCAGCTCTCGAGCCACAGCCTCTGCCATTGAGCTTATTGTTGTTAGCTTCATGCTTATTGTTGTTACCTATACATGCACGCGTACTGAAGCCTCTGCATCGTGAGAAGCACTCTGATGGTAAGGATCACCCCAGAGGGAGGACCTTCGCTGAGCCCGAGAAGCCAGCGTCGCCACAGCCAGTTGTACCGACCGGGAGAGCCCAGCGTGCCACCGGAGGACTGGACCAGCCCCCGAGGGTAAGATCTGCCCAGCTGTCGGGGAGAAGGGACTTGATAGAGACTAAGTCCGCATATGCCTAGCCTCGCCATAGTGGGAGAAGAGCCGCCACGTGTGCCGCTCTGAGCCCTGTAACCTCAGGGAAGACTAAAGCATTGTTCGTGCCTGTACTGCACTGAACCCGGGACCATTCCGAGAGTCCTGCTGTTCCTTTAAGGCCAGTAACCGGCAACCATCGCCCCGCCCTGCCGTGCGAGCCGACTCCCAGGGCCGACCCCACGGGCCGAACCCGACCAGGACCTCTCTCTATTGTCTGGAGGGAACCGACCGAGTCCTGAAGGGAACCTGCTTCCGAGCTAAGCCCAGGTTCCAGTATTCCCTCTCCACTGCTGCGGAGAGAGGAGACAGTGACCCAACACCACTGTCCAATTCGACTAGGAACCGGTCCAGCGGCAGAAGTCGGCCGAACCCCCACCTTGCTACAAACAACAGCTACAGAGTATCTTCCACGTGCTTTCCATCCACTAGCACTCAGTTCAAAGTATCCGCGTGTAGCAGAGTCATCGCTGACCCACAGAAAGATTGCAATATTGCTTCATATAGCCAGAAGCCTCCCGCGTTCGGTCGAGTCGCCATCTAGTGGCCAAGCGGCGGAACTGCACCCTTCATTATATAAAATATAGTCTGTAGATAGTTTAATTGAGTTCTAATCATAACACTAAGCCACTTATGGAATGTATTTCACGAACGTGCACTAGAACATGTATATAAGTTGTTGATTCATTGGTTATTAATAATTTGATAATAAAAACTATATTTTCATAATTCATATTTCATATTCATAAATTTAATAACCTCTATTCAAGAAACCTCTGTTCAAGAAAGAACTCTTGAAGGCGCAGGAACAGGCTGTGCCGGTGTGCCGGAAGATGAGCCGCTGGGGCAGACGGCCAGCCTGGTTGGGTAATGAACTTCTAAAGGAACTAAGGGAAAAAAAGAGGGTGTATTATCTTTGGAAAAAAGGGGAGGCAACCCATGGAATGTTTAGGGATGTTGCTAGGTCTTGTAGGAAGAAAATTAGGGAGGCAAAAGCACATTTGGAGCTCAGACTGGCCTCTGCTGTGAAGGACAACAAAATGTCCTTCTATAAATATATTAATAGCAAGAGGAAGGGCAAGGAGAAGCTCCACTCCTTGGTGGGCATGGAGGGGAATATTGTAACAAAGGATGAGGAAAAGGCAGAGGTGCTTAACACCTTCTTTACCTCAATTTTTACTAGCAGGACAGAACGGCTTCCAGACAGCTGGCCTGCAGAGCTGGCAGAAGGAGCCAGAGAGCAGCATAGTTTTCCCCTGTTCCAGGATGGGATAGTTAGAGATCTTCTCAGCCACTTGGACCCCCACAAGTCCATGGGACCGGATGGGATCCATCCTAGGGTGCTGAGGGAGCTGACAGATGAGCTGTCCAGGCCACTCTCCATCATTTTTCTGCAGTCCTGGCTCACTGGAGAGGTCCCAGAAGACTGGAAGCTGGCTAACGTGGTGCCCATCCACAAGAAGGGCCGGTTGGATGAGCCAGGGAATTATAGGCCTGTCAGCCTGACCTCAGTGCCAGGCAAGATTATGGAACGGGTCATCTCGAGTGCGATCACACAGCACTTACAGGATGGCCAGGGGCTCAGGCCTAGCCAGCATGGATTTAGGAGGGGCAGGTCCTGCCTGACCAACCTGATCTCCTTCTATGATCAGGTGACCCGCCTGGTGGATGTGGGGAGGCCTGTGGATGTGGTCTACCTGGACCTCAGCAAGGCCTTTGACACCGTTCCCCACAGCAAACTCCTGGCCAAGCTGGCAGCCCGTGGCTTGGACAGGAGCACACTGCGTTGGGTTAGGAACTGGCTGGAGGGCCGAGCCCAGAGAGTAATGGTGAATGGCACCACATCCAGCTGGCGGCCTGTCACTAGTGGTGTGCCCCAGGGATCAGTACTGGGCCCCATGCTCTTCAACATCTTTATTGATGATCTGGATGAGGGCATTGAGTCCATCATCAGTAAATTTGCAGATGACACCAAGCTGGGGGCAGCAGTTGATCTGCTGGAGGGCAGAGAGGCTTTGCAGAGAGACCTCGACAGGCTGGACAGATGGGCAGAGTCCAATGGCATGAGATTTAACACATCCAAGTGCCGGATTCTGCACATTGGCCACAACAACCCCAGGCAGTGCTACAGGCTGGGGTCAGAGTGGCTGGAGAGTGGCCAGGCAGAGAGGGACCTGGGGGTGCTGGTTGATGGGAAGCTGAACATGAGCCTGCAGTGTGCCCAGGCAGCCAAGAGGGCCAATGGCATCTTGGCCTGCATTAGGAATAGTATGGCCAGCAGGAGCAGGGAGGTCATTGTGCCCCTGTACTCTGCTTTGGTTAGGCCACACCTTGAGTCCTGTGTCCAGTTCTGGGCCCCTCAGTTTAAGAAGGACATTGAGACACTTGAATGTGTCCAGAGAAGGGCAACAAGGCTGGTGAGAGGCCTTGAGCACAAGCCCTATGAGGAGAGGCTGAGGGAGCTGGGGCTGTTTAGCCTGGAGAAGAGGAGGCTCAGAGGCGACCTCATTGCTCTCTACAACTACCTGAAGGGTGGTTGTAGCCAGGAGGGGGTTGGCCTCTTCTCCCTAGCAACCAGCACCAGAACAAGGGGACACAGTCTCAAGCTGCACCAGGGGAAGTTTAGGCTGGAGGTGAGGAGAAAGTTCTTCACCGAGAGAGTGATTCGTCATTGGAATGTGCTGCCCGGGAGGTGGTTGAGTCTCCGTCCCTGGAGGCGTTCAGGAGGGGACTGGATGTGGCACTTGGTGCCATGGTCTGGTTGTGAGGTTGTGGTTACAGGTTGGACTCAATGATCTTCGAGGTCTCTTCCAACCTTGGTAATTCTATTCTATTCTATTCTATTCTTCTATTCTATTCTATTCTATTCTATTCTATTCTATTCTATTCTATTCTATTCAACAACAGTCTTTCACACATCATCATGCTTTACAGATTGTCATAGGATATTATCCATCCTGTTTCACCCTAAAAAATCTAATCTCCAGGTGGCTGAAGTGACCTGAGTCACTGGCAGTGCCAATGGAGCTGTGTAGCAAGGCCACTGCTGGAACCTGGGAGAAACAAGAGCCTCTCACCAGGAAGCATGACAAAGCTCCCTGTTGGCAGTATCTCAGCCATTCATCTCACAGAAAATTTTCCATGGAGCGCTGTGTGAAAAAGGTGAGTCTAACCAGTGTTAGCATGATACATAATACAGCAAACTGGGTTTTGTTGCAAAAGCATTCAGTTTATAGACTTTTCAGAAGATGAAGTTATGCCTTCTGAACAGATTTTAATATTTATTCGTCTCCTCCAGTGCCTATCAGCGTTTATCAGTCCTCAACTAATCATCCTTACAAAGAGCAGAAGCCACAGTGTGCTCGCTAACATACCAGAGAGTGAATGAGGTTTTAGATTTGACAGCACAACACCATAAAAGATATAACCCACTTCTAAAATCCCAGATGATAGGCAAATACTAGCAGTCAGGTCATCATAGCACTGCTATTTGGTCTTCTCTTTCAGAATACAGCCAAGGGCTGCTATGATTCTTCTAGTCTCCCTGAATGCCCAGTGGCCACATGCTTTATTGCTTCATCTATACTGACTGGCTGTGTGGCACCCTTTCCCTTGGCTGCAGTAAGTAGATAGCACATGGACACATTTCTTTTGATCACTGCAACAACTATATGCATGGCCCAGCTACAGCATTTTCAGATAGTGGCTTTTGCATACCTTTGGAGAATTTGTGAGACAGCTATGAACAATGTCATTTGCTGCCCTTTGGTTGCTAAAGCAGAGTCACAGATATGATGATATTTTAATTTGTTCCTCTGCCAAGTGAAACTGGAAGCAATAAATACTGTCCCATTGCCAGTGGGCTGGAGGTAGCTCATTGAATTACAGTGGAACTGGCACAGGATTTGTCTTGTTTAGGTCTTGTCATCTGTTGGCTCTAGAAATACACAGTCCTGTATGAGGGGATGAAGGAGGCAAAAAAAATTAACAGCTTCTTCACCTTACACCTCCTATATCTGACAGAAGTACAGAACAACTTCAAACACCTGTCTGAAGCAAAATCAGCTGAGCGCTTTGCTCAGAGCCTTCTTCAGTCAAACTTTAAGCACCTCCACCAAGTCTTTGGCATTCTGTTCTTGTATCCAATGATCCTTAGGATGAAAATATCTCCTACACATTTTGCAGTTAAATTACTTTGCCCATTAGCAAAACAATTCAAACACGGGAACAACTTTCAAAACCATTGCCTTAGTGTCAGCAAGTGTGTTTCAAAAGGTTTATCAGTGGTTAACATCTCCATTTTCAAACATGTCTTAGGGTTTGAGGGTCATCTACCTCCACTGGGAATTTAGGGATATTGGTTAAGAAAGCATTCAGCTACTGACCTCCACAATTTCCATTAGGGGGAAAAAAAAAAAAAGGTGGGAAGAAACAAAAATTGAATGGTATCTTTAGAAGTATAATCCTTGACTGGCTCATCATAGAATCATAGCATCAATAAGGTTGGAAAAGACCTCAAAGATCATCAAGTCCAACCCGTCACCCAAGGCTTCATGACTACTAAACCATGGCACCAAGTGCCACGTCCAATCCCCTCACGAACACCTTTAGGAATGGTGACTCCACCACCTCCCTGGGCAGCACATTCCAATGGCTAACAACTCTCTCTGGGAAGAACTTTCTCGTCACCTCAAGCCTAAACTTCCCCTGGTGCAGCTTGAGACTGTGTCCTCTTGTTCTGGTGCTGATTGCCTGGGAGAAGAGACCATCTCACAATAAACAGAAACATAAACCTATTCTCAGCTAACACCCAGAATGGTTTACTTGGCACAGAGCCCTGTGCTCTTGCACTCATGTGATGGATGCTGCCTTGAATACTCTAAGCATTCCCCTGATTCAGCATTGACTCCACTGTGAGAGACTAAAGCTTGTCTCTCCTGGTGTGACTCAACAAAGATAAAATCACTTGCTGCTTGCCCAGACAATAGCTGAGGTGTGTTGGGCAGAGCCACTGGAAGGACTCCTGGAAGGTGCAAAGATAACATTTCTCACTGGACCACAGCTGGCCTCACAACAACAGACTGAGGCCACCTTCGGGAATATTCATAAGACAAGATAATCTCCACCCATCAAGTACCCTGGAAAGGGAGGATGGCGAGACAATGGATTCACCACCTGTTTCCTGATGTGTAATGAGTGTGTGGGCAGGTAGATGGAGAAGGAGGAGGTGGAGGCCCCCCTCCATCCAGACCCCTGCCCAAACACACAGGAATACACAGAAAGATTTCCTGGGGGAATGATACCTGGATACTTACCTAAGGATGATTTCCTGACCCCTGAATTCCTGAGGGGCAATACTTGACACACAGCTAAGGACTAAAAAACTATATAAAAGACTTGAGCATCTACTGGCTTAGCAGAAGAAAAACATGGAACCAAAAACACAGATGAAGGAAAACACAGGAGAAGGACAATGCTGCTGAGAAAGAGAGCACGAGAGAAGGAAAAGCCCGGGACAATGCTGCTCTGAAGGAAAGAGGCCATGGAGCCTGGAAGAAGCAGACTGAACCCTCTCTCCGTGTCCTAAGTTCTGGCTGCTGCAACTCATGGAGCTGAAGAAGCTGCTCAGAGTTGGTGAGGGGTTTGGAACACAAGCCCTACGAGGAAAGGCTGAGGGAGCTGGGGTTGCTTAGCCTGGAGAAGAGGAGACTCAGGGCAGACCTTATTGCTCTCTACAACTACCTGAAGGGAGGTTGTAGCCAGGCAGAGGTTGGTCTCTTCTCCCAGGCAGCCAGCACCAGAACAAGAGGACACAGTCTCAGGCTGCACCAGAGCAGGTTTAGGCTGGATGTTAGGAAGAAGTTCTATACAGAGAGAGTGATTGCCCATTGGAATGGGCTGCCCAGGGAGGTGGTGGAGTCACCTTCATTGGAAGTGTTCAGGAAGAGGCTTGATGGGGTGCTTGGTGCCATGGTTTAGTTGTTTAGGTGGGTTGGATTGGTTGATGGGTTGGACACGATGATCTTGAAGGTCTCTTTCAACCTGGTGTATTGTATTATTGTATTATTATTGTATCTCTTCTACAGCCAAAGCCTCAGCACCGTTTCTCTACAGAGCCAATATCTCCTGCAGCACCTTTCCTCCACAGACTCAAACTGTCTTGGGGGGTGAGGGGTGTGGTAATATAATTCTTTTCCTCTTCTCTCTCTCTCTATTTTCTCTCTCTCCCCTTCTGATCCATTCACTTTATTTATACAATAAATAGTCTAGCTGTTGATATTTTGGCCTCGTTTGTGCCTCTCATTTCACAACAGGGGAATATTCAAAAGAACTGAGTCTCTTTCACTCTCTGGACCAAGCCATCCACACAGGCTTGAATTAATTCTTTTCCCTAGAGAGAAAGGTGGGGACCACAGGCAACAGAGGAGGGCTGAGGAAAAAAAATAATAAAAAATTGAATCTATAAAATAAACATTGAATCTTACCTACCCACAAATAAGTAGGGATCATCATTATCCCAAGGGAAGAAGAAAACAGGCTGTTGTATGGCTCCATCATCAAGCATAGCTTTGATAACAGGAGAGCAAATGAGCTGTACAGACCCAGGGTGGTTGATTGCATTCAAACAAGGCATCGAGGGACATTTCAGGAACAGAAGTGCAAACAGCCTTGGCCACAGAGAGAATACTGCACTAGATCCCCAGGGAATACATTGGGATCTTATTACAGAAGCATCTGGGTACAAGTGATGACACTTTATTTTTCTTGTTGTCATTTATTGTAAGCAATAGTGAAGATCACAATAAAACCCTTGGCACTTCCCTGGCAGTATGACAGCTCTTGGAATAGCTAGGCTGTTTCGGGAATGCACTTCTCAAGCTTGGACCCCCATCAGCAGAGGGGTCACAAGACACAAGTGTTTGGGTCACTGAGTGCAAGGACAGGCTTGGGTGTACAGGCAGGGAGCTCGGATGGGAAATTCTTGCACTGATGAAAGAGATGGGGAAAGAATTACATTCAATCCATGTTGCTTGTGCTGGAGGAAATAATAGGTCTGCACAGAGCATCCTCTGTTGTCAAGAGGGTCAGGGAGACACATAGGGAATTTATGGGGTGAGAACCACAGTTTCTCAGTCAAAGGAACCTGAGCTTGCCCACTCCCTGACTCTACCTTCCCCTCCAGCCTGGTTCTGCTGGATGCCTTCTGACAAAGTGATATTTTAATTTGTTATGCTTCTAGAGATTTGAACCATGCCCAGGCAACAGGCATGTCCACATTTGCAGCATAAGTAAATTTCAATAAAGTTAAGACAGGGCATTTAATTTCCTTAATGTATGCATGAACACTACATTTGGCTTTCAGGCAAGAGCTCGATGTTCTGTAAAAGCACCACTAATGAGCCCCTGTAGACTCATCAAGCAGCTCAGGAAGACAAGAGCACAAGGTATTTCCAGCGGGACCCTGTGCACCACACCAAGGGCAAGCAGCACAGAGCTGTAAGTGGAACCTTTGCCACAACCAGGTGGATTCCTTCCACCTCAAACACTTTGTATCCTCACGCACACCAGACAGGTCACAGCTCACCTCAGTTACATGCATGATGTCAGTCATGTTGGTCAGTGGGCACTGGTGGCTGGTTTTCCAGGTGCTACAGGTGTGCTTCACTGATTAGGGGACTTGAGCATCTCCCCTATGAAGAGTGACTGAGATCCCTGGGGCTGTTTAGTCTTAAGAGTGAGAGGGGATCTCATCAAAGTGTATAAATATCTGAGGGGTGGGTGTCAAGGAGGCCAAGCTCTTTTCAGGGGTGCACAATAAGACAAGAAACAACAGATTCAAGCTTGAACATAGAAGATTTCACTTCAAACTGAGGAGAAACTTCTTTACAGTGAGGGTGATGGAGCACAGGCTGCCCAGGGAGGTTGTGGAGTCTCCTTCTCTGGAGACTTTCAAAACCCACCTGGATGCATTCCTGTGTGGATTACCCTACATGATCCTGCTTTGGCAGGGGGGTTGGACTCAATGATCTCTTGAGGTCCCTTCCAACCTCTTATGTACTGTGATACTGTGATTAGATCCTTTTAGATATGGTCAGCAGGGGAAGGGCAGGTGATGCTGTCAGCAAGCCCAGCAGAGCCAGGTGGTTTTGTCCCTCTGGCTCCTGGTGTTCACATACAGAACGTTGGTATCCTTGCAACAGTTCACCACCATTATCCTAAGCCTGGATTTACCTACCCTGAGGTGTTTCCAGCACCTCTGCTGTAGTCTGAGGTGCCTCACATGTTACATATTTGTAAGTGTGCCTCTTACAAACATCATCTCCCACTTCTGTGTTTGGCCAAATCCTTTCACCTGGTACAGTTGAACATTAAACTAGTTAGTGACTGAGAACATATCTCAGAGTTCACAAATGAGCACTGTATCTGGATTTTCTTTTATATCTATTAACCACTCAGGGAGGGGAAAATTAAATCAGTTAAAAGACTGACATACCTTTGGATCTTTCTAAGGAACAGGGACTTTATATTCCTCTGGGTCATTTATTCCTGCACCTTATTCACTTAACACAGTCCCCAACAGCTGGCAGTCACCAGCAGCTAAATTATAAACTGTGTTACAAAATGTGCATAGTTATAAAACTTACAACAACCACCAAGAGGAAGAGACAGGTTTTATGATGTGCTTTTTTTCTTCTCCTCTTTCCTCTGCTCTGCAAGCAGAGATGATTCAGGAATAATTTCTAAATAAATATTCCACTACATATGTTTGGGGTTACAGGAATGACCTATATGTGACCATATAACACAGAGTACAAGAAGGGTATTCCTCACTAACATATCAGGCTTTAAACAACATAACTCCATGAGGCCTGTTAGGATAAATCAAAGATTGAGAAGTTTTCAGAACTCTGTAAGCACTTTGTAAAAAGAAAAAAAAAACCACAAGAGTGTGCCGGGGTTTATGCCAAGCAAGTCACAACTGCAGCTCTGACAGCTGCACTAAGATGTGCCAGTCCCTGAAATTTCTTCTTAGACAAACCTCAGTGCAACAAACAAAAAGCAGATCTGCCTGAATACTGATACAATAAAAATGACAGCACCTGTGGGCCTACAAGAAGCTGAAATAAAACCTAATGATGAAGCAAACCAGGGAGCCCTCACCCCAGGCCTTGGTCACAACCCCTAAACCTCATTAGTCAGTCTCTGACCTGGAAAGCCAGAGATGCTCCTCTGCATTCCCAGGCTCCCTCCCAGTGCCCTGTGGGGTCAGCCAGAGGGTTCATCCATAGGAGTGAATTCCAGGTATTGCCATAAAGTTACATCAACAGACAAACAGGAATTCAAGAGTCAGTGGGAAAGAAAGCTGAATAAGGAGCAAGAGGCCATATATCCTGGTGAGGACAGATTCCTCAGAAAGACAGAAATCAGGGAGTTTGTTCCCTCACGCTGCTTTCTTTAAATGTTTGAGTGTTTGCTTTAGATGTTTAAGCTGGCAAATCACAATTACATTTAATTTTAAAAAAATTAAACAAATCCATGAGTTCAATTAGAACTGGCAAAACTTCCATCAGAACCATTCTCTAGAAAGAGTTGTGGAATATACAACTTGCCTTTGACATCTGTGTCAAATGCTTATGACAACTTTAAAAGCACATAAGGGGAAACACGAGGCTGGAGACCAAAACCTGGAAAGGATATCCTTTTGTTTCTGTGATATAACCCCAGCCCTGCTGACCCAGTTCCAGCAGGCTGTTTAGCACACTACATGGATAGATACCATCCCAGAGCATCTGGTTTATTAGTTAAGAGAAAGGAAAGGATTAATGTGATTTCTAAATATTGGACAAAAGGGATTTCTGGACTAAGGACAGATTTTTGAGACCCAAGGCATCCATCAAACTTACTTCTCCTTCTCTTCTTATGATCCATCATCTTTTCCTTTAGGTGTGCTGTCAATAAATCTCATGTCAGCAGATCAGAAGGCATGACACGTTTCCGGGCTTCAAAGGGCAAATAGAGCCAAAAACAAAGGCAAAGGCAAATACTTTCTTTGCTACATCTTCAACTGCAACTGTCTACATTCAACACAGATAACATCAACTAGCTCAAATAACTAGAAGATAGATACACAGATTAATTTTATATATAGGAGATAAATACGAATAGAATAGAATAGAATAGAATAGAATAGAATAGAATAGAATAGAATAGAATAGAATAGAATAGAATAGAATAGACCAGACCAGGTTGGAAAATACCTTTGAGATCATTGAGTCCAACTTATCATCCAACACCATCTAATCAACTAAACAATGGCACCAAGCATCCCATCCAGTCTCTTCCTAAACAACTCCAGTGATGGTGACTCCCTGGGCAGCCCATTCCAATGGCAAATCACTCTTTCCATGAAGAACTTCTTCCTAACATCCAGCCTAAACCTCCCCTGGTGCAGCTTGAGACTGTGTCCTCTTGTTCTGGGGCTGGTTGCCTGGGAGAAGAGACCAACCCCCTCCTGGCTACAACCTCCCTTCAGGTAGTTGTAGACAGCAATAAGGTCTCCCCTGAGCCTCCTCTTCTCCAGGCTAAACAATCCCAGCTCCCTCAGCCTAACCCTGTCTGAGATTTTAGACAATGTTTAGCATGTTTTTATTTCTAATATTGCAGTTAATTAGGCAAAATTCATTTTGAAGCCACACATTTTTATTGTTTTAGGCTTGCTTCATTAGATTTAGCTGAAGTAGGGACGGCTTATCTTCACAAGACTCCTGCCCTACTTTACAGCCATTTGGCAGGCCAGCATCATAGATCTCTATTCCCAGAAATAACAAATAGCTCTTGGATGTAAGCATCTCAGACTTGCTCCTGAAGCACACTAAATAAACCTGCACTCCTGTCCCATGTTACACTAGGTAGTTATTCCAATAACTACTACCTGAAGGATGGTTGTAGCCAGGAGGGGCTACTTCTCCCAGGCAACCAGCACCGGAACAAGAGGACACAGTCTCAAACTGCACCAAAGGAAATTTAGGCTTGAGGTGAGGAGAAAGTTCTTTACAGAGAGAGTTGTTAGCCATTGGAATGTGCTGCCCAGGGAGGTGGTGGAGTCACCATCCCTGGAGGTGTTCAGGAGGGGATTGGATGTGGCACTTGGTGCCATGGTTTAGTCATGAAGTCTTGGGTGAGAGGTTGGACTTGATGATCTTTGAGGTCTCTTCCAACCTTATTGATGCTATGATTCTAACTTTGACAGTATTATCCTCCACTCAAACTAGTGGTGTGTACTTCACAAGACACCTCTAATAATAATAATAATGAAAGAAAAAAAGACTGTGCATAGTTTCAAGATTGAATAAGACATTCTACCAACATTCCAAATGAACTAATTCAGCCATTGCAAATGAACAGACTCATGAAACAAAAGAGCCACTTCCCCACATCTCGTTTAATTTATGCTATTATGTTTCTACTCTTCACTGCACTGAGAAACCATTCTCCAAAGTGTGCAAATGTTAAAAATGTTAATAATCAAAACAAAACCAAATAAACATTATTAACTGCTTGAGAGAATATTTTAAATGAGCAGGAGAGTAAAGAAAATACTCCAAACTCACAAGTGTTTGCTGTTCCTGGGCTAGAATTCCTGTTCAAGAACGCCATACAGTAGAGGCCAGAGACATACTGCTGAGGACAGAATTTGGTTCTCCACGCACAAACTGCTCTCACAAAGATTCTTAATAGGTATTCAAAACATTTAAAATATATATATATATATAAAATTTGTATACTGGGTTTGGTTTTGTTTCTTACATTTCTTCCTCTTCTTCAATGGCTGGCATCCCTGCAGGACTGTCAGATCTGTCTTCGTTCCTGAATCTGGTGCTCATCTGCCGCTGAGTCCAGTCTGGGACCTTTCCCACAGCATCAGTGGTGATGATGGCTAACTGGCAGCAGGGGGTGCAGTTCAATACTGGTTTTGCATATGTTGGTATATATTTCAATATATTTTCCTTTTTTTTTTTTTTTTTTTCCCCCACTCATTAAAGCAGTTTAGTTTTCTTTTCCAATCCACAAGTCTTTCCTTTATTCCATTCCTGCCCCCTGGTGAGACCCCACCTGGAGTACTGCGTCCAGTTCCGGAGCCCCTACTACAGGAAGGATCTGGACATGCTGGAACGTGTCCAGAGAAGGGCCACAAGGATGATCAGAGGGCTGGAGCACCTCTCCTATGAGGACAGACTGAGAGAGTTGGGACTATTCAGGCTGGAGAAGTGAAGGCTCTGAGGAGACCTTATTGTGGCCTTCCAGTATCTTAAGGGGGCCTGCAAGAAAGTTGGTGAGGGGCTTTTTAGAGTGTCAGGTAATGATAGGACTAAGGGGAATGGAACAAAAGCAGAAATGAGTAGATTGAGATAGGATGTTAGGAAGAAGTTCTTCCCCATGAGAGTGGGGAGACACTGGAACAGGTTGCCCAGGTTGCCCAGGTCGAAGCCCCATCCCTAGAGGTTTTTAAGGTCAGACTGGATGTGGCTCTGAGCAATCTGATCAAGTATGAGGTGTCCCTGCCCATGGCAGGGGGCTTTGAACTAGATGATCCTTGAGGTCCATTCCAACTCTAACGATTCTATGATTCTATGATCAATAGGAAGTGTCTGCCACTCTTTTAGCAGCCGGCCAAGCACTAGCCCTTGACAACTGATTGTGCTATAGCTGGTACATGCTATTCAGTAAGGCACTTGAAAAATAATAACATATTAACACTATGTAACAGCATAATGAAAGAGGCATTTACAGCATGCTTTAGCACTTGTCTATTGTGTGGAATGGAAAACATTCCCAATTATTTAATGCTGTATTAACTTCTAATTTACCTCATCTGGCTGCAATTTGGTATACAATTCCCTTTCAGAACCAGGGATTTCTTATAAACCATACAATGCAAATCGATACAATGGAATCAAACATGTCATGATATTAAGCAGTGTTCCATAACCTAGTTTTTTATTGGCTTATATAAACTTTAATTAAAAGTTAAAGTAATTGTAGTTAGTTTATCTGCCATTGTATAGCAAAATTATAGCCTGCTGCTTGTTTAGTATTTCTGCTTTGTGTTTTGATATAAAAATCAGACTTCAGCACAGTACAATGCTGAAAGGTATGGAAATTCCAGGAGAGAATATAAAGCACTAGGAACATCACTGGATGCTAGTGAAGTAGTTTGACATTTACTGTGATGTTGCACAAGGGATTAGACCCTCGAACAGTGACACTCCAGGGACCACTATCGTTGTATCACTTGGCATGTGCCTGGCATAGCAGGATTTAAAAGACTGTATTTGGAGAAATAAACAGCAAAGAAAACAGTGCTAGGCCATTAGAAAGGGATGCAAAAATGTCACAATCTGGAGCTTACATCATCTCTCAAACTTTCCTTTCACACTTAGTAAATTGTAATGCCAACTACGCCAGTTCTCTCCCTTTACCTACCTATCACCTCTTTCACAGATCCCTCATGTGTGCTTGGTATAAAATTTTGGATAACAATGCACAAACCAATAAAATGCATTTTAGCTAAAAACCAATGAACTCTACCTGCAACAACAATCAACCTTGTTAGACCAATTTTCTCCACATTTTCACTCGGTTTAGTAGCAGTCATAACACCTGACTGCTTCTTATTCACAGTGCTGGCTAATTCCGATTCATATACTTTCTGGGAATCATTTCTAGCAGATCACTATTGACCAAGGTTTCCAGACTGAGTTGTTGAGATCCTACACATTTACTTACTCTGTGTAAAAACTATCCAAAATTTCTGACTACCAGTGATCTTAGTACTATCACATCTCATCTAAGGGAGAATAACCATACACAGGATAGTCGAGATTTCTGGCTTTCTAAAAGTTTGATTTCTGCAACTGCATAATAATTGCTTTGGTTGTGGGTTTTTGCTGTTGTTTTGGTTGGTTTCCTGATGTTCATGGCTCCTCTATAATCCCCTGTGCTCTACTTGTCCTTCTTGACATTGGACCCCACACGGTATATAAAGAACAATCCAGAACAGCTTCCTGATCTCTCCCTCGCACAGTAATAGAACAGTTAGAGCTTACCATGCACAGAAATAGAACAATTTTCCCCCTTCGTGCATTAATTTGCATTATTGCCACTGAATTTCATCTGCAGGATTCTTCTGTATGTGTTGGCAATCAGATTTGGATTTGTCAGAATGAAGCAATTTTGTATCATCAGCAAAGTTGTTTTCTTGGCTTGGTCTTTATTTCTTTTTCTGATAATTTATGAATATCTTGAATAGAAGAAATCCCAACAGTTTTTCCTGGGCTAGCTAAAGCCTAATAGTTCATCCTCACCTTTGTTTCCCATCTTGTAACTAGTTCTATTACTCTTCTATGACATAAAACTTCGAGTCAGTAAGAAAATTGGGTGAAGGACCTTGTGAAAAAAGATCCATGCACATGGTGCTGAATAGCCCTGTGCTCATACCTTGACTCTTACTGCAGTAGGGATTTCTGCAAAATTCATGGCAGCTCTTCCCCACAGTATCATCCCTATGGGTGAATCTTTCCATCCCTTTCTTTCCACAGCTCCTGTTTCTGCATGGGATGCAGAAATCAGGCTTCCAGGGCTAAACTACAACTGCTGCTCTATCAATCAGTGACCCCTCCCCAGCTGAGAAGGGAAATGGGAAAAGGAGATCCATGGGATGAAATGAAAATGGATTCAATGAAACAGCCAAATTAATAGTGATATCAATGCCAACGTGAAGCATTGGCCCAGAGGATGTATGATGATCACAGGACCGCAGTCATTGTGAGCAGAATGGTAAGCATGGTCCTCCAGGGATAAGGAGAAGCAGGAGAAAAAGGGAGAGGACAAGCAAGCCTCAATTTTCAACATTCACCCTTTATACTGAGCATGATAACTTATTGTCTGAGATACACCTGCGAGCCAACTCAGGTTACTGACCTGGCTTCTGCCCTCTCAGCTTTAGCTCCTGGCTGACTCCAAATTGCTATTGGCCTGCACACCATGGCTGGCCAATGATTCTGTCCCAGTGAAACTAGAATAGCCTGGCAGTTCGTAAATTTCACCTATTTGCTTTACAAACCTTTCTACTGAAGTCTATGAGTTGGACAGTGATTTGGACTCAACCCAGCACAGGTCCCACCTCTGCCATGAACTCTTGCTCAGAGGCTCGTTGCACTTGCTGGTGATGCTCCCTCACACCGCTTCCTTCACCTTGCCCCAGCCCTCCAGGCTTCCCGCAGGCTCTCTGCCTTGCCAGGTTTTGTGAAGTTTTCCATCACTAGCTTTTAGGCCTTCTGGAAGCCATGCCTCAAAATCTTTTCTGATCCATTTGTGTTGGTTATACACATTCCACCAGCTACCAGTACTTTGGAGTTTTTCTACTTTTCCCGTTTCCACCTGTTATTCCTTTTTAAAGGGTGTCTTTACTACTCCTAACAGCCTCTTTTACACTGCCTTTTTACCTGGGTGTTTTCTTTTTTTCCTCTTCTAAGCTTTTTTTTTTTTTTTTTCAACAAAGGTATTTACATTTACTCCAGGCATCTAATAAAGCATCTTTAAACAAAGTCTATGCCCCCGAAAGCTGCTCCTTTAACTGTTTCCTTCATTTAATGTTGTTCCTCTACTTAAGATTAAAATTACTATATTGGGTGGTTGGTATCTCTTCTTCATCTCTGAGAATGTTGAGTAGAGAAATAGGATGTTCACTGATACTGAGGGGCTCTTCAACACCTAAATCACATGAAAGGTTCAATGAACTACTCACAACCAAATCACCGGCTGATTTTGCTCCTTTGGCTTCCCTGATTGCTTGATTCAAGAAAGAAGCATTAACATCTCTAAAGTGCTACCTCTTCACCAAATCCTATGTGGTATTTATCCTGTTTGCCTGGGGAGAAGTGGAACAGAAAATCCCTCCTGATACATGGAAATCAAGACTGGTTGCCTTCCAGAAGCACATCCTCTAAACAATCTTATCTTTTAAATTACCCCAACTCGTTTAAAGTCCACTTATTTAGTAAATGGATATAAAATAAGGAGTGGGAATAAAAAGAAGGGCAGACTTAATGGCTCTCCTACAATAAAATCTGAGAATCTATATGGCTTGCCAAAACATTATACATGCTGCTGTGCTTTTGAAGATTTACTCAGCAAAGTAAAACTTCAGGATACAATCAGCTGTGATGCTTCTGATTGCTGGGATGGAATGCAGACCTATATACCCTACATGAAAGCCCTATTGAAGAAATCTAAGACCTAATTCATGAATCATTTTGTACATATGAACCATGACTGCGTGTTCAAAGTGATCTCTTTCCATTATTTCCACTGCCTTTACAGCTGGGATTTGCATTTGCAAATCAGGTAACAAGGGAATTAAATGAAAAAAACTACAGTAGGCAAACTAGTAACAAAATGAGTATGTTACACATATGCATAAGTGTTTAGCAGCCTACACTCACAAATCCACCCTAAAGCAGAGATTACCACATGGTGTGGGAAATAATTCTGCTTTTCTGGGGGGAAGATTTCATGTATATTCCCCCTGAAAGCTAACTTGGATTCCTGCATATTGTAGCACAGCACCACTAAAGCACTGCAGACATTTTGGGTGAAGCAGTTTCTGCTTTCAGGATTTTTGCATCCTGAAATAGCTACAGCAGATGGTAGAAAGCAAGAATCCAACTCAGAGCCATCAGATCCATGCTGTTGACTGAAAGTAACAAGATTTGAGTCACTTCATCAAACAGCATAACTGCATAATGCCTGGTTAGCCTTTTTACTTATATCAGGCTACCTTCTCCAGAGTCATACTATAAACAGACTTGCAGGTAGAAGCTGAGCAACTGCACCTGTAAACCAGTTGAGAAGGGACTGTTTCAGGGTGGAAGACAGCATGTGTGGAAGCAGATGGACTGTGCATCTGACTTCCTCCTTCAGATGGCTTTAGTGCTAATTTGTATCCATCCGAAACACTGAATGAGACTATGAAAAGAGGGAATCCAAAGGAAATCCACAGGGCTGTTATTGATTTTCAGAGAAGAGAGTGCCCCTTTCTATCAAGCCCTTATCAGTGAGACAGAATAACCTGTGCACAAAATTGTGCTGTGCACAGCAGATGCAGCATGGATGAGATATCAAAAACTGATCAATGGATCACTCAAATAAGAGAGGGTGAATATGCCCCACAAGGGCCTCTGTCACTTTTGTTATTAAATAAAACCACAACAGACTTGTAATTTTACATTCTTTTTACTACACATTTTACCAAGCTGTATTTAAACATCCCTGTTCTACTTAAGATCACACTTCCCTGTGAGTACTTGTGGTCCTGTGAGTACAAGCCTAAGCCACTGAAACAGTAGGCCAGTTATAGATGAACATGCAAACTAGAGTGTCTTCAAGGATCTTCACTCAAAGCCATTTCAGGCAGAACAAATCCTGCTACTGTCTGTCCTCTGTCATCTCTATGAGGACATCTCTCCAAAATGGCAGAACACAGAAGTCAATAGGGGTTCCCAGCACAGATGAAAACCGACACAACCCCAGCAGTATTCCAGTTATATTGCTTTCCTGGATCAACTGGTACCGTGAGAATAGAGTGGCTTGCCTTCAGCCCCTGTGGGTCTGGCAAGTCACTGCAGTTGATTCACCAATGTTATGCAGGCTTTAGGTCAAGACTGTGTTAGAAGCACAGTACAAAGTGGCCATAACAACTCCTAGAGATTTTTGTTTATGGTATCAGTTGCTGGGGGGGACTACAAATGAATACAACAGAAGGCTATAAATATTGAATGCCCATCAAATACAAACAAGGGAGTATCAATGTATCTCGTTAGTTTTCATGTGGATAAAGAGCTCACAATAGTGTTTATTTCCTGAAAATAACTTTTTGGCAGGAAACAGAACTGTCAACAGCAGGAGAGCAAAAAGTGTTCATCAAGAGATGCTTCCTAAAGAGAGAGCAGGGGTGTCCCTGAGAGAAGCTTAGGGATGAACAGATCTTGGAAACCATACTTTGTGTTTTATAGCACTGATTATTGGTGTCAGAGACCTTTGATCTGTTGAGGAGGCAACATTTCAATTTCATATGGACAGAACTGTCCATATAAATACCAAGGAAAGTGATCTTCTTGAGACTGGAGATCATACACCAGTTTGTCCCAGTGAATTCAGAGAACATTTCCCTATTCATCCCAAAGAAGCATCCTCAAAACCACCACCTAAAGTCCCCATCTACACAGGACATGAAAGATACTTCACATAACCAAGACCAAACAGATTGACTCTCTGATAAATTTCCTGCAAGATCAAGAGCAACCTGTCTTTGTCCAGACCCACTCAAGACCATACTCAATGTTAATTGTTAACATTGGAGGCTTAACACACAACAGCCACATTTCAACTGTATTACACGGAAGGAGACATCCCCCTTGGGGATGGTGCACCTCTGGATCTCACATGCTTTGCCACACCAGGTAGGTGTCAGCAGCCTTGACACTGAAAGGAGCGGGATAGTTTGGTTCCATTGACATTGTTTTGAAATAGTGACTGATTATACATAGCACAGGGAGCTATTATCCATCTACATTTCAATGGTGCTGCCACAGGTAGCCTGCAAAATGGATTGATTTGAACAGTCTGTGTGATTCAGCATCAGCAATACCAACTAACGACATTTCTTTCCATGGGTAATGAGAAGAGCCCAGAAGGTTTTCCCACAGCATTTAGGCATTTGCACACCTGATTACTCTTCCTAGTCACCTGCCAACCATGAGAGCCAGCAAGTAGTCTCTCACCAAAAAAATCCCAAAGGTGTTGATGAGGATGGAGATGGAAAATCAAAGCAGTTACACAGAAACTAGCACTGTGTTAGTCCTGCCTACTCCATCAGGATGGCAAAGGGAGATTAAAAGCTCTGACTCCTCATTACCAAATAGGAGGGGGCATTTAAGCATTTATTATTCTTTTCCAGTGAGTTTATGGTAGAATTTCAATTCTACATTAACCAAAGAGGAATGAAGCAGGCAATAATCACAAAAACATGGGATGAGACACCACAGCCACTGAAGGAAAAGCTATTTTGTTTGTTAAATATTCTCTGGGTCACTTAATGACCATGGTAGCTGTTCATTCTGCCTTCTCTTCTGCTAAACATTTACTATTCCACACAGCTCTCAACCTTGTCATCAGTGAGGATGGTCATCAATCAGGAGAAACCCACAGCAGTGAGTTTAGCTTCCATCACATGCTCCAGTCTCACCAGGCACCCTGGAGATGCTCAGCTAGGAATAGCAAGGTGGTGATAAATTTCTCCTGTTTTTTTATTCCCACCTTCTGATAAAACAAAACACAATCAGCAGTGATAATGCACTGCACTTCTGCTGAAAATAAATGCTCTAAGGATCAATACAAATAATTATTTTACCATACATATACTGCAAGCAGTTTGTTTTGCTTAATCCCCCAACGAAGACTCTGTTGGTACAGCATAAATGGATCATATGCCAATACATTAGATTTAAGTAAATTAAGGTAAATAAATCACTCTTTTGTAACTTTTCACAGCACTCTGTGCCTATTCCTCTGCTTCACACATGGAGAAACACAAATCCTGGTAGTCAGGTGTTCTTCTTAACGTGTTATAATGGCAAAGGTCAAGAGTAAACATGTGCTACATCTGGAAAGCTATGATGTAAACATTAAGCATCTGCAGTCAGAGAACTATACCGTGTCTGTCAGTGCTCCAAATCCCCATCAGCGTTTGCACTGCTTCACTCCAGCACAGCTCACAAAGCCTGAACTTCTAGTCTCCTCTAGCACATTCAGATGCTGAGCAAAGGACATTAGCAAAGGTTTTAAGGGATATTCTCCTCTCAAAGGAAATGAAAGAACCCTGTAGCATTCACTCAGTATTTTGTAGTACAAGCAACACAGTTCCTTCTGTGTTGTCACTGTATGACCTGCACCAAACTAGATGTTTTGGGTACTCACACTGCAGTTCAAATCTCTACAGCACTGAACAGTGCCTTTGACCTCAGCTGACTTGCTGCTTTTCTTGCAGCTGTTCAACAGCTTGTCATTTGAAAGCTGGCCAACAGAAGCACTATACAGCTGGCACAGCTGGCTTATTTGTATATGAGGTCTGGTCACTTGACTTTCTCATCCAGGTATGAAGACAGGATTTGGAACCTTTATTTCTAATAGCCAAGGCATTGTAAATCACACAAAATTACTTGCATCACTTTCAGTCCTTAAACTTAATTTTCAATACCAGCATTTTAGCTCTCTTCAGCTCTACTCCTTTTTCAGGTGCAGGGGAAGATTTGCCTTTGTTTGAATTAGAG
Organism: Picus viridis; assembly: GCA_033816785.1. Lineage (NCBI taxonomy): Eukaryota > Metazoa > Chordata > Aves > Piciformes > Picidae > Picus > Picus viridis. The sequence goes on along the minus strand of CM066587.1, from coordinate 11,612,195 downwards.
AAGGCCATGTGGTGGTGGAGTCACCGTCCCTGGAGGTGTTCAAGAGGGGATTGGACATGGCACTTGAAGCCATAGTTTGGTAGTGATGAGGTCTTGGGTGACAGGTTGGACTTGATGACTTTTGAGGTCTTTTCCAAGCTTGTTGATTCTATGATGCTATAAGATGTGACACATATGCTTTCTAAAAGAGTATATAACCTTGCTGCATAATGTAATAAACATCTTTGCCTGGTAACATCTTGGCCTGGGAGCTGTGCTTGTAGCACCTTGGGGTGATCGAGCACCATCACTATATTATTACATTCAGGCATAAATACTGTGGCTGGAATCCTAAACCAAACCCCTTCTACAACAGTGTATTTAGGGGCTTGGTCCTTTGAAAATGAGTACAGGGCAGATCTTACCACTTCTTCCCTTGTAAACAGCATGAAGACCTGAGTACTAAGGAAAAGTGCTGGTGCTGTCAGAGCTGCTCTCCAGGAGCATCGCTTTCCAGATGTTTGTCCTTTTCTCTTTTTCCCCAGAAGATAGCATGTATCAGTTCAAAAAGTTATGCATCTTTCCAGTTTCACTACCCCTCTCTCACCATCCTGCCCCTACAACCTAAGCAGGTAATGTCCTATACATCTGCATCACAAGACTATATTGTGCCCAGAATTAACTAGAAAATCAAGACACGGGGAAGACGCATGCAGATAGAGCAGACATGGGACATGTCTGTGACATGGGAGCTTCTTTGTACTTTTATCTAAAGACATCACAACACAGCAGCAGAACTAGATCTCCATATGTCTGACTTCTTATCAATCAGCTTTGCGACAAGATCATCCAGCCTTTTGTACTGCAAATTAATAGGTCTTACAAACATACCATTACATCAAGTATAACCTTCCCCTCTTTACATAAATCCCTTAGGTTTAGATTCTCCAGTAATCTGGGTCCAGCAGAGATTTGCCACAGAACAGCAAACATATGAAACCTCATTCTCTTTCTTTCCTCATTTAAGTTTAATCCATTCTGTATCTGTGGTATTTGCATCACCTGTTAATACATTTCTGCATCACCCAGTGGAGGTAAAATAGTCATATGTGCCCCTTCATATATTATACAGCTAGACTTACTTAAATGAGACATTGATAATCTGAATAATCAATTTACTTGGACAGTCTGAGATTCCCCCTCCCCTCTTACAATACAATACAATACAATACAATACACCAGGTTGGAAGAGACCTTTATGATCATTGCGTCCAACTCATCAACCAATCCAACCCACCTAAACAACTAAACCATGCAACCAAGCACCCCATCAAGCCTCTTCCTGAACACCTCCAATGAAGGTGACTCCACCACCTCCCCGGGCAGCCCATTCCAATGGGCAATCACTCTCTCTGTGTAGAACTTCTTCCTAACCTCCAGCCTAAACCTTCCCTGGCACAGCCTCAGACTGTGACCTCTTGTTCTGGTACTGGCTGCCTGGGAGAAGAGACCAACCTCTGCCTGGCTACAACCTCCCTTCAGGTAGTTGTAGAGAGCAATAAGGTCACCCCTCAGTCTCCACTTCTCCAGGCTAAGCAACCCCAGCTCCCTCAGCCTTTCCTCATAGGGCTTGTGTTCCAAACACCTCCCCAACCTTTTTGCCCATCTCTGGACACGCTCCAGCAAGTCAACATCCTTCCTAAACTGAGGGGCCCAGAACTGGACACAGTACACGAGGTGTGGCCTAACCAGTGCAGTGTACAGGGGCAGAATGACCTCCCTGCTCCTGCTGGCCACACTGTTCCTGATGCAGGCCAGGATGCCATTGGCCCTCTTGGCTGCCTGGGCACACTGCAGGCTCATGTTCAGCTTCCCATCAACCAGCACCCCCAGGTCCCTCTCTGCCTGGCCGCTCTCCAGCCACTCTGACCCCAGCCTGTAGCACTGCCTGGGGTTGTTGTGGCCAATGTGCAGAACCCGGCACTTGGATGTGTTCAATCTCATGCCATTGGACTCTGCCCATCTGTCCAGCCTGTTGAGGTCCCTCTGCAAAGCCTCTCTGCCCTCCAGCAGATCAACTCCTGCCCCCAGCTTGGTGTCATCTGCAAATTTACTGATGATGGACTCAATGCCCTCATCCAGATCATCAATAAAGACTCTTCATATTGGAGGTGTTCTTTGACTTTCATGACATTACTATAATTGCTTAGCTCACTTTTGTTGGGATATTTTTTCTACCTTAATTACCTTGTCATTTACTATTAGGGATGTTAACATGGTCATTCAATATCAGAAGGAACTTTCAGTTTTGGTTCCTTGATTCACATTCCTGCAATTCAGAAATGTCCAGCCACCTGCATATTTTTACACTTTGACATGTTTTAAACGATGCTGTTAATTACAGCATTAAATGGAAGAACTTGTTCTAATAATCAGTGTATAAATAAACAACAATAAAAACCCCAACAATACAATAAAGAAAACACAAACCAGCCACCTCTGTTGAGTGTGCTGAGCTGAAGCAACATTTGGTGGTCATGCACAGCAACATTTGTATAAGCTTTGTATTGAGAAGGTGGTAGTTAATTGGGACAAAGGCACAAACACAGTTCAGCACCCATAATAAGCAGCCTCTACCAGTGACATAAGAAGGGAAAAAAACCCTCAATTTTTTTCCCACTTCATCCAGACATCCCTCTCATATTAATTTTCAGAATAAGCAGATATCTTGAATTAGTACCAAGATGTTTTAATACATCTATATAAAAATGTACTATGATATCTCAGCAGGCATCAAGTTGTCTTTTTTCCTCCGCACAACAACAAAAAGTGGTTCTAGCTCCAGACCCCCATTGCAGTGCAATTTAATGAAATAGTTTGCTGGGATTCAAGAGTTTGTTAAGGAAAAAATTAATCTAAAGGAAGCTGGAACCACTACTGCAGGAAAAACAATCCCCAGTGTGAACACATCACAAGTCTGTTACAGAGTGTTCCCTGGTTTTTAGTAAACATATTTTTCCCCACTGTAAAGTCTGCCACAAAGTGAAGCCCAAAACAGGAGGTGAGGAAGAACTGAAGGCTTCTCTGGCAGCAAGAGCAATATGTATCTGTAGAAATGACAAACTTCAGCTTCAACTAGAAAAATGCTCTTAAATCTTTCACACTGGTAGTTAGCTATATCTTATGATGCAGTCTGCATATCAGTATTTCTGAGACATGTTCTCTTACCTGCCCAGGGTGCCATGCTCACACTATGGCAATTACAGAGGAACCAAGACTGATATGCTGAAAAATGCCATGACAGTCAGCTATCTCTGCAGATGGAATAAACTATCAAATATATTGAAAAGTGGGTAAGTATCCCTGAATTAATTGTTAACACACGTGGGATGCCTGCATTTACTTTTTCAACAAAGCCATAATCCTAAAGTGTTTTACAAGAATAGGTTCCTTTTTCTTTTCCATCTTTTGTGGACTGAGGGGGGGCTAGATATGGTAGGTACCCTTAATCCATCACCACAGAAGAGACAAAGAGCATGATGAGTGGCTCATTCTGTCCAGCATCAAGAAACTGAAACAGACTGGTCCTTACCAGCAGGATCTGAGGACTCTTTAACTTTGCACCTCTTCAGCTTGAAAGATCAGCAGGGCACACGCAACAACGCTGCTTGCAAGTAAACTGCCTCTTTCCTGGGGGATTTGCTGTATTACAGTCCTCCTAAAATAAATTTACAGTTTGCATTCTCTGGAGGCACTAAAAAGACATAAATAAAAGCTATGGGATTTGTATTATGTGTGACAGGGGATAACTGAACATGTACAGAGTATTTGCCACCCTTTGCAGAAATGAGCTGGACATCCTCACCCTATAGGGCTACTGCAGTTTTCTGCTCATCATTAACATGTACCTCAGCACCACACACAGCCCAACTCGAAGAGAGACGCCAGAACACCTGGTGTTTGTGTGCAAACCACTCCAGAAGGTTTACAAATTCAATTAAGAAAAGAAGCAATGAGCTGTGGCAGGGAAGATAAGTGTTATATAGGCAGGAAGGCATTACTTATAGTGACTAATCTGCAGGCATGGCTCAAGTGTCTGTGCAGAAGTAGAGAGAGCAAAAGAGATTCATGCTGTGTATGGCAAAGGAATCCCACAAGCTAATGGCAGGCATGCACATGGCATAAACCCTGAGCATTACATAGTGCAGGGCTTTGCCAAGCCTTTGGAAGTCCCAGCAGAGAGGACTAGGTCTGGAACCAACACCACAGCGTTAAGAGGCAGGTATCACACACTAAGTCTGAGAAGTACATAAATGTGTGTTTGGAGCAAGTGGGGAATGAGTAGAGGCTCTTAATTTGCAGTGCCAGGGACACTGTAAGAGGTGCTGCAGGACCTCAAGGAAGTGAGGGGCAGAGGCAGGGAGAGGCAAGAACCAGACCACCCTTTGGCTCCTTACTCCTGGCAGGTCCAGACAACCCAGCCCCAGATGTTCCATCAAAGTTGCACACCCTCTTCCCCTGGATGTTGTCCCTGCAGATAAGATTTGTTCTAGCTCTGAGGAGGAGGCCACCGTTCCAAATTCTAACTAAGTGTTGTGATCAAGAGGAAGTATTACTGGTGCAGTAACAATAACTTGTCTATGTTTATGAGGTGTTTCCTTCTTGCAAATAAGATTTTGAGTACGAGCAGCAGCAGGATTTCTTTGGGAAGATGGAAAGTCTATCTGTAACAGCGTGTACACAGAATATGTCAGGAAACCAATTCTTAACAGAAAAGTTACCATTTACAAACCTGAAACATGTCTAAAATACACTATATTTATGTGATTTACCCACAGCAACATTTCTACACAAAGCCATGTCTGCCATTTAAGGATGGAAACTGCTTTTCCAGAACACATGTTTAGCTCAGACAGTTCTGCTGTCTTTCGTATCACACATAAAAGACACACTGCACTTTTCTCTACCCTGCCAGCACCATGTTTCAAAAACTGCTTGTATAAATTCTTGAAATGCTTATTGCAGCATGTCTTTGTGGGCATTTCTGGAGGAGGAGAGGCTTCAGCAAGAAGATGGTCACCTCAGCAGCAGACCACACAACATGGACCTTCCCTTCCCTTCCCTCCCCTCCCCCCTCCCACCACCAGATGTAGAATGATTTTTTTTGTATAATGACTATATAGAGGGAAATCAAAGTACTGAGTCACTGTCAGCCATTGTGGAAAAGGACCAGGAACATGCAGGAGGTGGCACCTGAGGCTGCAACGTATCCTTGTTAGACAACAAAAGCCAATATATCTGCTGCTTCTGCCCATTACCCACTTTTGGCATGTTTGTCATTGGAATGGGCTGCACAGGGAGGTGGTGGAGTCACCGTCCCTGGAGGTGTTCAGGAGGGGATTGGACGTGGCACTCGGTGCCATGGTCTAGTCATGAGGTCTGTGGTGACAGGTTGGACTCGATGATCTTTGAGGTCTCTTCCATCCTTGGTGATACTGTGAAATAATGTTAACTGTAGGATAGTAATGACTTGGAAATATCTTCCATGAGCAATTCTGACTCATAGTTTCGGTTCTTATATGTGAATAGAGATTTAGTTTTTAAATGCTCTTAATCAAAGCTCTGTTTAGTCTTTAAAAGACAAGAGTGGAATACTTCTGTTCAGGGTTGGCTCAGTCCAACTGTAGTTCTCTTTACCACCCTTCAGATACAATTTTTGAGGTTTTGACTTCTCACACACTCCATCTGAAGGCTCCCTCCTGAACATGCACTACTGCTTGTTTCATCTGGACTGCACTCCTCTCCTCATTTATTTGATACTTTGCCAACCAATAGTAAGTTGGATTCATCATAGACCAGCTTGCAAGCAGAATTCTAGTCTCTTCTGTTTTAAAACACGAGTTGGGAGTCAGGGGTCAGAAACAACCCAAAACCTTCTGTTTTTCTTTAGGAGCGTTTTAATTTTAACTACATTTCCTGCTATTTAAAATCTTATTAAAATCAGACTTGAAGGACTCCTGAGTTTATTCCCTCCTTCAGTTTTGCCCTGTTTAGAATAAAAGGAAGATTTCTGCATTTGTAGAGTTTGACAGCCCCACCTATTGCATTTTAAATTCCTACTACTTCACACACAGAGTCAAAATGTAAAACTAGTTTGATGTATATAAAATTGCCACATGTCTTAAGACTCAGAGAAGAAAAAAAAACCAACATAATTATTGAAAACATAAAACAGTACTAAAAATGAGGAAAAAATCCTAACTGATTGATGGTTAGAGAAGCAGCAACTCGCTCACAGCACTCTCCCTCCAGTTGTTTCTTAATGCAGGACAGAGAAGCACTCATCCTGCGTGGTTTCCACCATGGTTTCTCTCCCTGCCAAGCACGCAGTGAGTGAAGGACTGGAGTACTTGCCCTCCCCTACAATTAAGCACCATCACTTCCCAAAATTTGAGGGTCATGAGGACATTCTCAGACCCACTTCAGGAAACTTCACTCTCATTTCTCCCTTTGATGAACAGGATTTAACCACCCACCCTCTCCATAACAGCCCTATAGAGGCATGAGAAGAGATCTGAGAACCACCTTCCTCTTACCTCAAATATTGCCCCAAACTCTTAATTTTAAGAACTCCATTTAAACAGCATCTTGCTCTGTTTTCCCACTCTGATGATGGCTCTTCATGAAGCGCTGTGCCACTTGCTGCAATTAGCTGAATCTCCTGCTCTTCCAATTTGTTATTGCTTAGCTTGCATTCTGGGCTTTGAATTTTTTAGTAAAGAAAGTGTACTGATAGTCAGTTCAGGTCCTTCTGGGAAAAATCTGACCACAACCTTTCTTCCAGCCCCATCTCAGAAACAAGTTCTTGAAACCAAAATTGGAGATCAAGCAAAGCTACACAATCTGACACACTCTTTCACAGTGCTTCATTAAGGCTGCTTAAAAGTTCTGTCTAAATCAGTTTGCCACACTGCCTTTTGTCTTGCTGGACTCAGATTAGACTGCAAAATGATTGTACTTGTTCCTTCACTTGTAGCCTTCAGCTTCCAAGGGTAATGTGCATTTTGCATGTGATGTCCTATAAAACCTCCATCAAATATTTCACTGGTATTCAAATTCTCTGTATTTCCACCAGTAATTCTTACAAAACTAGATAATCCCCTCTCCCTCTGCCCTGGTGCAGTACAGTTTCCACTCCCATTTTAAAAGATTCCCAACCCATCAGCCCAACAGGTGCAGTGTCCAGTACAACCCCAGAGGAGAAACAGTTAACTTGGCAACATAAATAGCTGTAAATGCAACACTCTTTTGCAAAACAGCAGCTCTCACCATAATTGCTTCATTAAACTGTGGACATATATTTAACTATTCCTGTCTTGTAATGATTATCTGAAATGTAAGAGGCAAATTAAACATGGGACTAAAAGTCCTTAAGAAACCATGTAATTCATCATTGCTTTGTGAAAATGCCTGCATGTTCTGGCTCTCCTGCTTTAGTTTGCAATTTGATTGAATCAAGCCTTGCTGCATTTGTATCTAAGGTTACTGGGATTTGTGGTACACGCTACATTGCGTCATAGAGCAAGAGCTCTGAATAGAGCAACATACTGCAATTACACCTCGCTGCTTGCCTCTTCCCAACACTCTTGTTTTTCACCTCTCTCCCAATGGTGCTGAAAACCTTCTCCAGAATGCATCCTTCACATTGCTTGTCAAATGTTTTTGCTGGGAAAAGGCTGACAGGTGCTGGTGCTGGAAAAAAACCAGTGAGCCTCTTCAGACTTGGTCTGCTCTTTGTTATTATTTTGGAAGAATTTGCTCATTTTATGAAAACAACCATTTGTGCAATATCCACAGAGATAAAATATTCTGCCTGTGCATATATTCCTTCCTTTCTTTCATGTTCCCTCCCCCACATTTACAGACCCTGCTGGAGCTGTAATCTCTGCCAGCTGATCTCTCAGCTGGAAGTTGGTTGAGTCCATCACTGAGTGCCCTGCCTGAGCTCCTCAACCTGGGAGAAGAGTGGAGTGACCATACTGCTCAGTTATTTCACACCACCCCCACCCCTCTGCCCCCCAAAAAACCCCAAAACAAAACAAAAACACAACAAAACCAACAAGTTTCTTATTCCTGATGTAACAATTCCATGTCAATTGCATTTCTGTTCCAGTGCTCTGAATCCCTACTGGATCCAAAATGGACTTTGATAGCCTATAATCCTCTTTCACAGCGAGCTGTAAAGGCTCTGCACTGGGTGGAGGACAGAACCCTTTCCCTATGCCCTACATAAGCCTTCTGGACATCAGATCTCTGCCAGCATCTAAATTCTCTTAGAAACATTGCTGACAGCTGTACTCTGAGCTCACTTGTGACATAAAATACCTTTTAACAGAAAACTTTCCTAAGGGAAAGCTTCCTGAGTATCTCCTTACCAGTTCCATTACATTCCTTCTACTGGTTTTATCAATCAGAAGCTGCTTTCACAATTTTTAACCCCACCCCCTCCACCCCCCTTTGGTCATGAAATCTGAAAATGGGCTCTTAGCAATTTATGGGATATTTAAATTAAATAGAATTGTACACATCACCCATGTCCTCATGGGGTATAGCCATTATTAAATCAATTTTGTTGTTGTGGAGTTAGACTAACATAAAGGTAGGATATTGGATTTCTAAAGCAATTATACAGGCAAGAACTCTAACCTGAAGTTTAATGGAAACTTTGGTCTGCATACACTCAGGTGGTGTGATTTCCTTAATTCTATCCAAATATCTGATCAGCTTAATATAGCAGCATTATAATTGTCAGGCACTGGAAAAGAGACATTTATTTTACTTACCACTGCACATTTTGGTACTAGGTTTGTAGGAAGCATGTTGTGTTACCTCCCCGGTGAGTGAATCATCAACACTCGCCTTCCACCTACCTCCTTGAAGCCAAGCTCCTCCTTCACTTTCATGTATGAAATACAGCAGACAGAAGTTTAACTAAATCCTTTCTTTGCTTTTCAAAGCTCCAGGCACCTTGGAAGTTGTAACTCTCCTTAGCCATATCCCATGAGTTCCCCATTCTCTGAAGCACTCTCTTGTTCAAAGGGGAAATAGTAGGGACCTTAACGGCACTGAAAGCTGTTATGCAGAAGATGCACCTGTTATCAATACCTGTGAGGTTCTTTCTTCCCCAGAGCCAAAAGACTTGACAGCAGGAGTTACTTGAAGTAAACATAAAATGCTAAGACCACTGAACCTTGCTTATGTTTTTTGTTGAGGCCTTGTGCCAGTCTTGCTTTTCCTTCAGTTTCTTCACCAGTATCTAATAAACCTGTAACGAGGGATACTAGGGTGTACCTTGTATCCTCTGTGCTTTATAAAGGAGCCAACACTCAACACTCCCAAGTTTCCAGGGAGAATCTTTGGCTTCAGATCAAATATGATCTCTTCTGTCTTAAAAGGCACAATTCCTCAACTAAATGAACCTAACTGATTCCATAATCAAAACAAGTGCCAGAGCTGAGAGAAGAGAGGCAATCATCTTCATTTTCAGACATTGATCAAACCAGGTCCTAAGTAATTCTGTCCTCACTGCAAAAAGATTTTTAAAAAAAGGGCAAATTTAAAAATAATCAGCCTTTCTTTGTACTCAATAATCTGAAGAAAATATTCCAATCAACATGTTTGTTACTCCTGATTTGTAATATAATTGAAATTTCAACATGACCTACAGATTTCATAGATTTTGCAAGTCCTAACAGCAGAAAAAGGAGAGAGGAAGTCAAGAAGATAGAGAGAAGCTCTAGCAAGCAGTAAATGGATGTGCTTATTCCCTAGCTTTCCATAAATTAAGAGGACTAGTCTAGAAAGTGTGATATTCTAAGGAAAGATGAATCAAACGGTAGCTTTTCAGACCTAAAATGTGATCACAGTGCTTAACAATGTGTAAAGCACACACACAAAAATCTACGCTTTTCATGTCATTTGTGTGCAATGTGTACTAATGTTCCATCAACACTAGAGAACACAGAGACTAATTGAGTGATTGGTGTTAGTGATGTATACAGAATCCAAGTGCCGGGTTCTGCACATTGGCCACAGCGCCCCCATGCAGTGCTACAGGCTGGGGTCAGAGTGGCAGGAGAGCGGCCAGGCAGAGGGCATCCTGGGGGTACTGGTTGATGGTAAGATGAACATGAGCCTGCAGTGTGCCCAGGTGGCCTGAAGGGCTAATGGCATCCTGGCCTGCATCAGGAACAGTGTGGCCAGCAGGAGTGGGGAAGTCATTCTGCCCCTGTACGCTGCACTGGTTAGGCCACACCTCGAGTACTGTGTCCAGTTCTGGGCCCCTCAGTTTAGGAAAGATGTTGAGTTGCTGGAGCGTGTCCAGAGAAGGGCAACAAGGTTGGGGAGGGGTTTGGAGCACAGCCCTATGAGGAGAGGCTGAGGGAGCTGGGATTGCTTAGCCTGGAGAAGAGGAGACTGAGGGGTGACCTTATTGCTCTCTACACCTACCTGAAGGCAGGTTGTAGACAGGCAGAGGTTGGTCTCCTCTCCCAGGCAACCAGCACCAGAACAAGAGGACAGAGTCTCAAGCTGCACCAGGGAAGGTTTAGGCTGGAGGTTAGGAAGAAGTTCTACAGAGAGAGAGTGACTGCCCATTGGAATGGGCTGCCTGTGGAGGTGGTGGAGTCGCCATCATTGGAGGTGTTCAGGAGGAGACTTGATGGGGTGCTTGGTTGCATGGTTTAGTTGATTAGATGGTGTTGGATGATAGGTTGGATGTGATGACCTTGAAGATCTCTTCTAACCTGGTCTGGTCTGGTCTGGTCTGGTCTATTCTACTCTATTCTATTCTATTCTATTCTATTCTATTCTATTCTATTCTATTCTATTCTATTCTATTCTATTCTATTCTATTCTATTCTATTCTGCTCTGCTCTGCTCTGCTCTGCTCTATTCAATACTCAGTTGTAAGTGAAAGTGCTGTATGTGGAAGAAATATTTGAAAGAGCTAGCAAGAGTAGAGATAACCCTTGAATCAAATTCTTCAGTCTACCTAGGAACAAATACTCCTGCAATACCTAAATTCAACACATACAACAAAATTGCAGTAAACCAACTGAAATCTGTCTGATGCTCACCTTTGTATCCACATTTTTATAAAAATGCCTGTATCTGTAGAACAGAGTCAGAAATATTGAAAACATAAAGAGCATTCCACATTTCCCCACAGATAACCCACATTTCAGATAGCACACTTTGAAAACACTCCAGTCCTGGCAAAAGCACTCTTACAGAAGCCACCTCCTCACGTCACCTCTATATTCAGGCAAACTGATCACTATTGGAGATGAAAGGTTGGGGTAGGAAGCGTAGGGAATGGGGGGCCTGAAACAGAGCTATGGGGAAAGGTGGAGACAAGGTTCCACAAATCTGGTATAACATATTTCCTGAGCACATGCATAATCCTATTGGTGTTTGCTTTCTATTGCAGGTAACTAAAGGCTCTATATGTTTAATGTAGCAAATCTGAGCCCCTGGTGGCTGTCTGACAGCCAGCGGATACTGAGAAGAGTTACCCTTTTCACTTAGCCTCCACATGCTGAGTCCAGGCGGTATGCTCAGCGTGTGCACACAGCTTGCGCTTTCTTTGTCTCCGTGTTTGTCTCCAATCAGGGCAAAAAGTTGCATTGACTACAACTGGATGAGGACCTAATTGACTGCGTTTGGTCAGGAAAAGCATCGGAATTGCCAGGTGAGCTTTTATTAAGTAGTGGGTGCAACTTATAAAACCACAATCTAGAAGGCCTAGCCAATAGAAGACTCTGAAATGTTGCTCCTCCAAAGAAAACAGGATTTGCACACCTTGTTGGAACTTTTCTCTTTTTGTTGCTGTTTTGTATGGCCTTACTGTAGTGCACGTAGTAGCCTCCATACATATATACTGTACTGAGACTATACATATGTTACTCCATATTTACTATAATTACCACAAAGCAAAGCTGTACTTTGTGGCGACACTGGGACCCAAACGAGAGATATCATTACACATTGAAACTGTATTAAACTAATTGAAAAAATAGTTCAACATTGCTAATAAAACAAGATAAATACTAAAACATTAAAGACAGAGACTTTCCAGTGTTCCATAAACCCACACCTTTCAGACAAATCAATTACTTGCATCATAAAAGAAACGCTAGCTCTGAAAGAAAATATTCCGAAGTAAGCAATGAGTAAAAAGCTTCAGGTGATTTTTTTTTCATTACAATAAAAACAATTTCCATTCTTCATAAAATATGCAGAACTTTGCATCTTAAATAGCAGAGTTACCTTCAAAAAAAATTACTTTCTTTTTAATCTTACAAGAAATTAAACCTTAATTGGGTAGGAAAGTGTTTGGAATATATCCAGAAAGAAAAAAATACTACGCCTATTCTCATGTAAGTGGCACAGCATCTGTCAAGAGCTTTCACATACCTTCAGGAAGATACCTCAAATTAAGTCACCACAGTACTTGATTTCAGTGATCAGAGTTAATATTCTGCAAACCCAAACCACCTGCCTTGTTTATTCCACAGTTTCAATTTCTACTGCTGTAATTCACCTTGGCAACTAAACGGACGTGCGAGGGGCTCACCCTCTCAATAAATAATAAAATTTAACCTGTCAGGAGCTTCCTTTGCCTCGAATGAGAAACATTTCATCTCTGTGATGGTGTTGAAGCAAAATCCTTTTGCAAAGAGACTTAATGAGCAGCTCTGGAATGAAAACTAATGGTGTGTTCTGTCTATGTGGCCACCTGGACGAGCATTAGAGTTACATCTAAGAGCAACGGGAAGAGGAGGAAGATGCACTATACAAAATACGTCTTCATTTGAAGAGTAAAGTATTACTCAGTGCCATTATACATTGTTAATAAAGTTTCTTTATCTGAAACTATAATTTAATATTTATGTATCTAATTTACATGTGACAAAGTAGCATATTCTAAAATCAGAGTGTAACCAGCAAACTATTAACTACTATAAACAATACCGAAACACAACTCAAATGTATTTTAAGCAAACAATAGATACATTTTGGACTGGGGAAAGATTTCAATTGCAGATGTTGTTTTAAATACAGCTGTTAATTATGTCGGGGGGGAATAAATTTGAGCCCAAAAAGATTTTCTGCCTAGGGAGTCCTGGGTATATACATAAGGACCAAGAGTACACTACCGAGAAGACCCTTATTGGTTACTAGTAGGTAGAGTAATAATAGTGAATGCTGAAATTGGGAAAAGAAACCATCTTCAATATCAGTGATATATGATGCACTAGACAATATATCCCCTTTGAGCAGAAACTAGAGAAAATATCGTGCCCTTTATTATCTCTGTGGTTTCTTACGTGTAATAGAGAGCAAAAGAATTGCACTTATTGTAACGTTACAGTAGAGTGTTAGATTGCAGCTCACCTTTAAAAATATTAGTGGCCATAATACTTGTGATAGGTTGTGCATTATGCAGAGATGAATAAAGATGTGCATTTAACTTAAAAAACGAGCAACCACTTACAGAACCAACAGTGAGGCTTAACATAACAAACATGCACTAACCCTACACTTATGCAAAACTAAGTTCTTCCAGGAAACCGTAACCAACTGCTGACCTTCCACAAAGGTAAAGGTTTTGTCCCTTGGTAATATGTTTGGACTTTGTAGTTGAATTCCAGTTTATTAGCTCATCGTCTGTAAATGTGCTGCTCCACTGTGATATCCTTTAGCTGCCCTTGAGCTTCTGCAGAATCTGCAATCTTACAGTCGCTTTTATTGAAGGTTTTATTGAGCCGCAAAGTAAGTCCCCTTCAGTACTACACAAATAAGCTTCCTTATTCATCCTCTTCAGGTTCCTGTGGTAAAATTGGCGTCTCCTCCTTTAAACAAGCACTAAAAAAAACCAAGGATTGTGCTGTAAAGGTGATATTTGCTTTTCTCAGATGCAATGTTATGACCTTCATCCGGGTAGATCTGGCAGAGGAGAAAGGAAAGAAAGCAAATAGTTTTTAAAAGGCCTTCCAAATATTTAGGGCTCTAATTTTCTTTCTCGGATCTTCAAAATGTTTTGGATGACAACAGGATGATAGTATTTGTTTTAAGGCACCAGGAAAAGCTAATAAAACTCAAAGTAAAACTCATTCTCTTGGAATACAAACCTACATAAAACAACCACTGCAGTGGGATCTGCAGAAGTGGGAAAAAAATTTATATTCTCAGTCATTGTGCTTACAACAGTTTACTTAGCTGGCATTTTCAATAGTGTCTCAGCATCCAAATCCCATTAACATCAATGAGGATTAATTACCTCATGCTTTTAGGGACCTCTCACTATTCCAGCTTCTAAGTGTTCAGTGAAAAACCTTTTTATTCGTATTTTTAACTACTTTCCTATCTTATCTAAAGCCCATCATCTCTCTCCTAGAGTGAACGTTGGCATTTTTATCTCTCAATTCAAATTCCACCAGAAATTTCTCCCAAGTGAGGCTGAACAAAAAATGTGCAGGCTGAATGAAGAATTCCAGGCCACAGGGTTCAGATCAGGAGACTTGCAGCGGCCTGAGGCAAAAGGCTTCAGCTGCTTCCTCAAACTCAGGTTATCACCAGGTTGCATGAGAATCATAGAATCATAGAATCAGTCACAGTTGGAAGAATGGTTCAGAAGAGCTCTTCTGAGATATTTCTGTCATTCCTCCTTCTTCTTCTCTTCACAGGCCTTCATATCACCTCAGCTGAAATCACAGGGACAGCTGGAACGGATCCTACCCCACTAAGATTTCACACAAAGTCCTTTTCCCATGTTGTCCCCTCTGCCCTGATGTGAGCTCACATGCTTTTGTGGAAGCTACGGGTTCACCTAAGCTTCAGTAAGGTTGAGGTTTGCAATGTGCAACATCAGAGATATGTGGAGCAGTGACCCAAAACCACACAGTCTGAGATATTCAAGAATGTTTAATGCAATCAGAACCCTCAGCTAGTAACATCCATGTATTCCATGGTGGGTCCCATGCAAGTCTGTACATTAGCAGCACGTCCTCTCCTCCTAACTTGAGCCTGCCCCTCACAGCACCCTCATCCTCCATAGGGCTGTGGTGAGACAGAACAGTGCTCTCACGTTTTAAGCTACCTTTTTATAAATGTAAACATTGAAAACAAGAGCAAATGAGTTTCATGCAAATCAACACTCTTTTTAGGCAAAATGGGACCACAGAGTGCATATGGACTCTAAAGCACTTTGCATAGCGTAGGATAAACAGGTGGGAAAAAGTAAGAGGAGAGAAGAGAAAGAATCCAGAAGAGTGACAAGAAGATAAGGTCTACTAACAGTATGAAAAATGAGGTTAAACAGAGCCTTAACTGCAAACTGAGGTAATACTAGGGCATTGTGGTAGGGAGGGTCCTTCTTGGAGAAGAAATAGCAACATGAGGTTAAATGCTGAACAATGTTTATATGAAATGCATATAAATGCACATACCTGCATAGTGTAATTAACTCCAGCTTTTATTAGATGTTTAATTAGTTCTGCTGAATGCTGGAAGTGGACTTTAGCTGCAAGATAACATTTGGATATTAGAATAAAACTGCACTAATATGAAATATTTACCTATTAAACAGCTTTGGCCAAAGCCATTTCCAGTTTCTGTAATTAGGAGCTCTTAAGTTTGCTACCTGCTCAGAAGTGCACAGCCCTGTGAGTAACAGTGATGCAGGGCAGAACAGCTGAGGTTCTAGAGAAGGAGCTGGATGCCCCAAGGGAAGCTGTGCTTCCCAGGCACTCCACAAGGACTCCTCTCTCTACACACACTGCGTGTAGAGATTTACACATGCTGTGATAGTTTAGAGGCATGTAAAATCATTCTGCTCCAGCATCATGACAGTTTGTAATTGGTTACAGGAAAGCACATTGGATTTCCTCTGTCTTGCACAGGGTTATCACAGCCCACACTCCTCTAGGTAATGGACTTTCTGCAACATATCAGTAACTTAATCTTTGTGTGGTAAAAACAGGCAACTTTATTACCATGTCCCAGCCCTGAAGAGCTTAGGCTGGAAGTGGGCTGGGTGGTGTTACTAGATGGGATATTAAGCAAGGGCAGCAAGCAATCAGAGTCCTAGTCTTGGGCACACTGAATTGCTCAGACACCTATCAGTGTTCCAATTCCCTCTAGCGTTGAGTTCACAGGGGTAGAAATTGCTGCTGCCTTTTACAATCACCAAAGTCTGAGACCTTGATGCCTGCTCAGTCATGCAGTATATCTTCCCTGTCTCTCTCTCCCCTGCTCTGGGAAGAAACACTGGATAGTGTTTTCGCCCTTCTGATTACATTTGGGATCCATAACATAAGTTGGGCAAGTTATGCCGGGGTGGCAGGCTGATGGGTGCCAGTTACTTACTGTGCCAATTGTGCATATAGGCACTCTCCCCTCAGCCCTTGCAGAGCAAGGTACTTATCCCTACAGACTGAGGAATAAGAAACCTTGTATTCCACATTCACCAGGAAAATTTCAGGGGAAGAAGTATGCATGTGAATCCCTAGAGAGAAGCTTGCTGCTGCACTGTAATTTGTGCCTGCATCAAAGTTTGTTCTTTAGACCTACATCAGTTAAAGTTCAAAAACACATACTGCAGTTAAATTTGAATCTGTAATTACAATTTATCTTTTGATTGATATCTTAGGTTTCCAGATACCTTATGCGTCAGAACTTAGTCTGTTTTACCTATTCTCTGCCTTAAACTACTACTGAATGTATTGGTGCTACTCAAAGGGTCCCTATCGTTCAAGCTTCAGATGCTCTGGCACTACCCTGCAATTAATCAGCTGAAAAGTTTAACTTCTCGTGTGGTGCTGTACCAACTGTTCTGATAATTCTTTCTTCAATTGCAGAATCTCTGTGAATTTAAAATACCATTAAAAATGTATGTTGTTTTATTAATAATTCATAGAACACCTTTCAAGACAGTGGTCTATGAGATTTAAACAAATTTGAACACACAGCACCTAAAAGGTACAAACACTCAGCGAGGAAAAGCATCATGAGTTTAGAATCAGAAGTGACAATAACAACAAGAGCAAATCTTATCAGAGGGAAAATAAAACTAAAAAGGTACTTGCTAGTTATGTTCCTCATCAGTCATTCAAAGCCTGCCTGTCAGAGTCTCTGAATCCCAATACAATTGTGTCTCTGAACACTTACCATCGGCTGTCCCATGAACTATTAGCAAATTTGTTTCTTTTAAACCATGAAGATTGTGTAACACACTGGATGCCTAGTAAAACAAACACAGAGGATTGAGTGAATTGCATTTTACGGGCAAAATGGTCACTTTCAATTATTTCTTTATGCTAACATACCTGATAGGTGTTATCCTCTTTGGATGGAATACCAAGGTATCTCTCTGAAAAAGCTGATGCTGTGAAAGTAAAAACTAAAAGTTTGTGAATTCATCAAAAAAAAAAACCTCCAACAAACAACACCTTGCAGCAGTTCTGACCTAGAATCAGGAGGAGCTATTTAACCCATGAAATCAACAAGATCTTAATTTACATGTACTATTTAAAACCATTTAAAAAAGGTTTCAAACCACCTCATAACCAAAACCAAGCTGCCACCAAACCCCAAACTTAACCAAGCAAACCAACAAAAAACCCCAACAAAGCAAACAAAAAACAACAACCCCCCAACTCAAACTAAACCAACTAAACAAAGACCAAAGGTAAAACTAACAGACCATTAAAGTAACTTGCTCTGATTTCCTGTATATCAGAGTTCACAGTCCACAACCTGTGCCAAAAACTTCTCACACAGCACTAAATATCCTGTGGTTGAATGACCATGTGGTTGGTATCATAAGGAATTCACCACTGACCATAACAAGATTCAGTTCTATTAAAAGTCTTGATTCAGGATGTTACACCTACAGGATTCTCAGAAAATGTGGGGCCTGAGTGACTTTCAGTGGGAAAATGGAAATACAAGTTCTTTACAAAAGAAGTTACTGTATCTGTTGTGTTTTGGTAAACCATCCCAATGTTAGTGCTCCCTTTATTTAAAGGAGAGAACAAGAGAGTGAGGTGAAATCTAGAATAGAATTAACCAGGTTCGAAAAGACCTTTGAGATCATTGAGTTCAACCTATCACCTAACACCATCTAATCAACTAAGCCACGGCACCAAGTGCCCCATCCAGTCGCTTCCTGAACACCTCCAGGGATGGTGACTCCACCACCTCCCTGGGCAGCCCATTTCAATGGTCAATCACTCTTTCTGTGAAGAACTTCTTCCTAACATCCAGCCTAAACCTCCCCTGGTGCAGCTTGAGACTGTGTCCTCTTGTTCTGGTGCTGGTTGCCTGGGAGAAGAGACCAAGCCCCACCTGGCTGCAACCTCCCTTAAGGTAGTTGTAAACAGCAATAAGGTCTGCCCCTGAGTCTCCTCTCCTCCACGCTAAGCAACCCCAGCTCCCTCAGCCTCTCCTCATAGGGCTGTGCTCCAAACCCCTCCCCAGCTTTGTTGCCCTTCTCTGGACACGTTCCAGCAACTCAACATCTTTCCTAAACTGAGGGGCCCAGAACTGGACACAAGACTCAAAGTGTGGCCTAACCAGAGCTGAGTACAGGGGCAGAATGACTTCCCTGCTCCTGCTGGCCACACTGTTCCTGATACAGGCCAGGATGCCATTTGCCTTCTTGGCCACCTGGGGACATCTAGTTGATATTGTTGCATTATCTGCCCTTAGTTAAAGTTAATAGCAGCTCTCAGAATTAAAGATATTTTGAATAGACTATCACACAGGCATAGGGCAGGGAATACTCACCATACAATCTCATATCTGTAATAGGTGCCACCACAGCTCCACACTTGAAAAGCCGTTCACTGGATTTCAAGATCATTGATGCAATGTAGCCACCATATCCCTAGAAATGGAAATGATATTGTGATTTATGTTGATTATCTTTTTAGCAGCAATCAAGCTAAAGGCCATTTTGTTAATCCAGTGGTATCATTTTACATTGTGTATTTTCCACCTGCAAGAATTCTTTTTAAAGGAAATGCAAACCTATAGTTAAGGATGAATAAAGATCTCATTTGATCTCATTGAAAGGTCATGACCCTTTGAATTAGGCAATTAATAATAACAAGTGTATTTCACTTCAAGCTCCAGAAATCCATTGCAGAAGACTAGCCCATAGTTAGAAAAAGATTTGAAAATTACAGGAAGAAAAACAAACCCAAACTGATCATCAAAGGTAAGGCTTATAGGAACACACACTAGATGGGAATATTTGTACACAGTTAATATTATTAATGCAGCTATTTGCTGTTTATCAAGACATACTGAGCATTTTGCTGACAGGACAGAGTATGAGAATGGGTGAAACCTGTAAAATGATCACAGTAAGTCCTGCCTCTGACACTTGAACCTTCACAGATTGAATCCTATTGCTAATAAAAATGTTGCTGCTACAACATTGTCAAACATCCCAGAGAGGTACAGATCCTGCACTGTTTTGCAAAAACACAAGCTGTATGTAGCCACATTGCTCCATGTTATGCTAATCTCTGGATGCCCTTTCTGGCCAGAAAAGCATCAATCAGCCTGCTTTGGTGCAAAGGAGACAGCAGAAATGGCATGAAGAAGCTGGGAGAGATGGGGCAGGAATGTGCCCCTACCACATTTATCTGTTCTTATAGCACATCAGGGACATGAAAATGATCAGGAGGTTGGAGCACCTCTGCTACAATGACAGGCTGAAGGAGCTGGGGTTGTTCAGCCTGGAGAAGAGAAGGCTCTGGGGAGACCTAATAACAACCTTCTAGCACCTGAAGGGGGCCTGTTTACAAATGCCTGTAGTAATGGGAGGAGGGCCGATGGCTTCAAACTAGACATGAGTAGATTTAGATCAGATGTTAGGAACATGTTCTTTACCATGAGGGTGGTGGAACACTGGAACAGGTTGCCCAGTGAGGTGGTTGAGGCCCCATCCCTGGACAGGGCTCTGGGTAACCTGATGCAGGTGAGGATGCCCCTGCTTACTGCAAGGGGATTGGACCAGACGACCTTCAGAAGTCCCTTCCAACCCAGACTATTCTATGACTTCTATTTACCCTGCAAATCGCAAATCATCATCAGGATGAATCATCTCCCCTGCAAACCCTATAGTACACCTTCCTGGGAAAGAGTTGTGACACAAAGGAAGTTACAAGAGCATCACTTTGCATGAACACATGAAAACTTAAACTTGAGACAACAGATTTCCTAGAAATGACAGTGGCAATCCATATCTGTAGAGCTATAATCATTCCTGACCCACAGAAAATGAAATTGTGAATTGTGGAGTCTGGGATCAATTATTTTCTCATATGTTATGGGCTCTTCAAATTTCTCTGTTTGCCATTTTTTGTTTTCCTTCATCAGAGCTGGAAAATTGATTTTTTTTTTCCCAGGGTTTTTTCATTATTGTTTTGTGTTTGGCACAACACATTTGAGGAAGAGGAAATTATCCTCTGATAGAGGAAAGGAAAATGTAAAACACCAGCCAGGCCTAAAAAACAATACTGTGTGCCAAATGCTCACAGAGTTTTCAGCATGGACCTTGAATCTTGCCTGCTACTCTTCTTCATGTCAAACCATTTAATGAATAGATTATTTCTGCAGAAGGATGGGAATATTTGAAAATCCTTTAATATTAGCTAAGGAAGATAAGCAAATAGGAGTATTTTTTGGAATTAACTTATAGTAAATGCAAATGAACCCACTAATGGAAATACAGAGTAAGACCTGGATTTTCAAAGGAATGCAAAGAACTGAATTATCCTTTCCCCACTGAAATTATCATAGAATCAATAAGGTTGGAAAAGACCTCAAGGATCATCAAGTCCAACCTGTCACTCAAGACCTCATGATTACTAAACCATGGCACCAAGTGCCACGTCCAATCCCCTCGTGAACACCTCCAGGGATGGTGACTCCACCACCTGCCTGGGCAGCACATTCCAATGGCTAACAACTCTCTCTGTGAAATTACAGCCCAGGAGGACAACAGCTGTCCAGAATTGTCCACGAGCAGAAGCAGATTTTATTTAAGGAAGAATTTCTGAGTGGGCACTGCTAACTTGTATAATTCAAAGAGTTTAAGAGAATAGCAACTTTCCTCTGCCCCTGGGTTCTCTAGATTGGCTTTTGTTTAATATTCTGTTTGTGTCTTTCCCAGTAGCTCCACAGCACAATTTTAATCCTAGGATAGCTATTGCCAGCTTATTTATTATTTATGCCACGTATTCATTAAGAGCTTGGTTTGGTTCTCCTGGGAATGTCTGTCTTTGGTGCTTGTGCCCTTACTTCCAGCCAGGCTTTCCAGGACAAAAAAACATTACACAATGAGACCACATTTTCAGAAGCACTTCACAGTGACAATGGAGAAAACAGATCATATGTCCTGATGTAAGGATATATGGTATCTCAGCAGCTGGATTTCTGTGGTTACAGCTTAATTGCCATATTCTCAAGAAGCTGGCTGGCTGTGAAGTTGCAATTTATTTTTAAGCTCTCTTTTTCTCTTCCATGAATAAAAAAGTCAAGTATGTGGAAACACAATTTGCTGTCTAAGAGTTCACAAAGTCCCTAGGATTGTGCATCACTTGGGCGTGTACCACTCACAGAGATAAGCAAGGTGGCACTGGCAGATTGCCTGGCACTCAGGGGCAGATGTTTTCCACACTGTGTCTTTCTGAACAGCCTTGTTACTCTTGTGCCTAGTTCACAGTACTGATTGCAGCAAGGGTTTTATTTCTCTATAGTTGTAAAACCTCTTAAAGAGCTCCCTCACAGTGTGCAGGAGTGCACCTTTATGAGATGAGCATTAAACAAATTCAATTTCATCTTATTTTAAAGCGAAGTGCATGTTCTATTTCCATGAGTAAGCCAAACTTAAGGCACCTAAAGAAAAAAAAAACCAGCCTATCACAATACTGTACACAGTAAAAAGGAAATTCTTTTAAAAGATTTTTAAATAATGACACAAGTAATGTGGAGGAAAATACAGGAAGCCACTGAGTAGATTTTGTTTTCCTGATTCTAAAATTGATTTTTAAACGTAATGAAATTTTGCTTCACAGCAGAAAGCAACTCTTGAGAGATGAACTTGGAAAGCGTGAATTTCCCTGAATTCAAGGCAATGTTGAAGCTTATAGAATATCATAGAATCATAGAATCAGTCAGGGTTGGAAGGGACCACAAGGATCAGCTAGTTCCAACCCCCCTGCCATGGGCAGGGACACCCCACACTAGATCAGGCTGGCCAGAGCCTCATCCAGCCTGCTCTTAAACACCTCCAGGGATGGGGCCTCAACCACCTCCCTGGACAACCCATTCCAGGGCTTCACCACTCTCAAGGTGAAGAACTTCCTCCTCACATCTAGCCTGAATCTCCCTACCTCCAGCTTCATCCCATTCCCCCTAGTCCTATCACTACCTGAGATCCTGAGAAGTCCCTCCCCAGCCTTCCTGGAGGCCCCCTTCAGATACTGGAAGGCCACAATGAGGTCACCTCGGAGCCTTCTCTTCTCCAGACTGAACAGCCCCAACTCCTTCAGTCTGTCCTCACAGGAGAGGTGCTCCAGCCCTCTGATCATCCTCGTGGCCCAGGATTTGCACTTGACATTCTCACATTTCCACTATACATTGTTCATTCTTCCAGAAAATAAATGCAGGGACATCATCATCAACATTTTGTGAAATAAAGAATATTTTTGATGCAACTTTTGGCAGCTGTAAATGTAAAACGTACATGTAAAAAACGTGGTTACATATATGCTCTGCAGTAACTCTCTCATCATGTCACTGCTAATAAATAAGGTACTGTTGAAACTCCTACAGAAAACCAGTAGAAATTTTCAAGCAGTAACAAAAACAATTTCTGAAGTCAGAAACAACTGAGCAATTTTGCTTGTCCAGTTCTGGTCACCCTGGGGTATAAGAAAGATGTTGAGTTGCTCAAATGTGTCCAGAGAAGGCAACAAAGCTGGTGAGGGGTTTGGAGCACATGGCCTGTGAGGAGAGGCTGAGGGAGCTGGGTGTGTTTAGCCTGGAGGAGGTTCAGGGGAGACCTTACTGCAGTCTACAACTACCTGAAGGGAGGTTGTAGCCAGGTGGGGGTTGGCCTCTTCTCCCAGGCAACCAGCAACAGAGCAAGGGGACACAGTCTCAAGCTGTGCCAGGGGAGGTTTAGGCTGGATGTGAGAAAGAAATTCTTCATAGGGAGATTGCCCATTGAAATGGGCTGCCCAGGGAGGTGGTGGAGTCACCACTGCTGGAAGTGTTTAAGAAGAGACTGGATGAGGCACTTAGTACCATGGTTTAGTTGATTAGATAGTATTGGGTGATAGGACACAATGATCTCAAAGGTGTTTTCCAACCTGGTCAATCCTATATTTTGGCCAACTGTGTTCTACTCAGTGATTTAATTTCAGAAATTACATTTTCAATCTCTCGTGGGAAGAAGAGATCAGGAAAAACAGATGCTTCCATGCACAGTACTTTTCTATACATTGGCAACAGGCAATAAAACCTGAATGAAATGTGTCCCATGATCATACATATACATACTCAGCTGGAAAATCTGACTGCTGCTCTGCAAATCCAGTACTGGCCTTGGTGCTACGAAAATTCTTGCAATGACAGTTTTTTCAGCTCAACGAGTGTGGCTTCAGCTCAAATCTTTGAGAGGGTCACGTCCACATGGAACACCAACAATAGTCACAAACACAGTCTACAAAATGTTACCATGCAGGAGGTAAAAACATCCTCTTCTCACGTTCAGACAGACAGGTAAAATGCTTTGCCCAAGGCCATGCGGCAAGTCAGCAGCAGAGTGCAGATGGGTACTGAGGGGTTTTTCAGTAGTACACATGCTGCTTTTGTAACTGATAACTGGGAGATTCATCTAGGTATTTGAACATGGTTTCTCCTTGCTTTGAAGTCAAAGACACACAATGTGTTCATTTTTATGAAAAATTACTTTTTTAAAAAAGGTTGTACACACCAGTTCATAGAGGCAGCAGCAGTTATCTGCTATTTCCCACTGCTGCTTTCTAACAGACACCACTGAATTGCTGTGCAGTTTGTTCCTAAAGGTCAGGCCTTTGCATTGTTCTCTCGTCCTTGGGGCAATGCCTCACTGGCACACACAATGAAGCCTGCTGACATAATAGCAAAGGCCAGACTACTAGGTGGTGCACAAAGGAAGTTGTTGACAGTACCACAGGGCTGTTCCTCAGCTAACTTCAAGGGTCAGTAAACATTCAGATATGAAAGTATACCTATATATATATTCTATATATAGAAGGATGCTGGCAATTGTTGTTGGGGAGCTTATCAATGTCTATAAATATCCAAGGGGTGGGTGTCAAGATGAAAGTGCCAGTCTCTTTGGTGGTGCCCAGTGATAAAACAAGAAACAATGGGTACAAGCTAGAACACAGGAGCATCCACCTCAATACAAAGAGACATTTCTGTACAGTGAGGGTGACAAAGCACTGGAACAGGCTGCCCAGGGAGATTGTGGATTCTCCTTCTCCAGAGACTTTCAAAACCTGCCTGGATGCATTCCTGTGTTGCCTGTCCTAGGTGATCCTGATTTGGCAGGGTGGTTGGACTCAATAAACTCTCTTCCAACCCCTAACATTCTGTGATTCTGTAATTTAACTGGAGACAAAATATAAGAGAGTAAGAAACAGCAAACTATTGATGTTTTAGTAACTGAAATAGTCTTACTAAAACAGTTAAATGTATTTATTTATGAACTGATACCATTTTCTTAAATTATCATGATGATACATCCTGCTATGTTTGCACATTACCTTTCCAAATATACTCAGTCTCTGAGGATCAATGAATGGCTGTTTCAATAGTGATCTGAAAGAAAAAAATATCCATTTTGTTCTTTGTCAGTGTAAAATGGTGAATTATACTTATTGAACCTAATATGTAGAGAAATGTACAGTAAGGATTTGTCATACATGCACATCAGCCACTGGGAAATGTGATTTGCTTTCTAATTCTTCCTCTATATGGCAGTCAGTGTTGGACTTATCTCATCTAATCCAAGATACGTGAATCTGAGCATCTTGAGCAAACTGTCCATTTACATCTGCTCTTCATTTAAAGGACAGAAGGGAGACACCCCCAAAGAGCTATTCCTAACCACCAATGTTGGAAACCTCTCCCAGTCTGAGGAGAATCACCCTTCAGAACTGCCAGGATTTTCTCCTAACTAGAGCTGAAATGACTGGCTTTGACCAGGTACCAAGTTTTCGGACAGCTAAAGGAAGGTGAGGGCAATGCAACTTCTTGATTCTAGAAAATGATCCAAATAATTAATTCTCTCATCAAGGCCATTAATCAGCAACATTAAATTTTATACAGAAAAGACAGAATTACCTGAGGGCAAAATCCAACTCTTTTGAGGAGACAAAACCAGAAGCAGCAGCTCCTCTCAGTCAAGGGCACCCTCTCCTTTTCCCACACAGTGCATCCAAAAAAGGAGTCCAGGTGTTATTCAGCCTCGGACACCTTAATATTTGAGCAGGGAGCTGTTCTCACAGCACAGCATATGGCCTGCCCATTCCTGACCAACAAGAACACTAGGAGCCCAGGTAGGTTATATCAGAGACAGCTGCCTACTCATGCGATGGCTGAAGCATCAAGCCCTTTCATAAGAGGAAAAAAAAAAATCCCCCAAATACCTGCCTTAAAATCTGTCTTTTCATGAGAATCCCCAGAAACATCCATCCAGACCCTGATATTAGCCAGTTTAACATGTGTGCCCTGAATAAAGAGTGCTGTCAAAGCCACGTGTGATTAAACCACTGAGGGAAATGACTCTTTTTCTACAGCTGGTGGATTTTATCAGTCTAAGGAAGACAATGCAAATGGTGTCATTTACACCACTATAACTCCACTTACTTCATACAATTACTTCAGAATTCTGTGGCAGAAATGAGAGCAGTAACCTATGGTATAGGCCTAAAATATTGTAACACAAACACTAAGGTGCACTGCAAGATATTTTCCTATGAATATAGACAAATACGAGTTAGCACATTTAAATTGCACACAGAAGCAGAGCTTTATCAAAGAGAAGCACCAACACAAAAAGCAAATGTCTCTTTGAGCTTTCATTTGCTGTTTCTTAATTAAAAGATTATTGTTTCAAAATCTGCCACTGCATTAGAAATAGACATCAACAGTATTTGCCATACAAACAAAACACTCTGGGCAGACTCAGTTAAAAATGCTCACTCATCAAGGTGGAAGAAAGGTAAAAGAGAAGGAAAGTTCGCACATACGTACTCTACAGCTGCTAGTTGATCCTTCACTTCCACTGATCCTAAGCTTCGGTGGACCTCCTGTAGAATCTTAAGGCCTTGAAATCCACTCCCTCTGCCATCAAATCGAGCTACGATGACATTATCAGAGTTGACAAGCACTGAGTCCCAGTCAATGTGAAACTTATCTGTAACCAACTGGCTGCCTGGAGCTTCATCACTGCAAATACCAACACACCAGACACAAACGAAGACTATTGACAATGTGATGCACTTTGCCATTCTCTGATATTTTATTGAGCCTAGATGGCAGAGTTCAGTCGGTTATGCAATCCTGCTGAATTATTGCCACTTCCATCAATACCATCCCATTTGCCAGTGCTGATATTCCTCCAGTAGTAGTAAGCAAAATGAATTCTTTTATCTTTACAACCACTATGTTGCAGTGTTGCCAATATCTGAATATACTTTATAGAAAGAAACAGAAAAGTAAAGCCTGTAGTGCTTAATAAAGTGAAAAAGAAAAGAACATAATCACTAATGGCTAGCTCAGTTTGGAGAGGGCTCAGGCAAAATTTGTTAAGTCACACTAAAGAGGCAAAAAGGAAAATTTCTTTCAGCACTCTGCTTATGACTTTGTAGGATATACAATACTATTAAGAAGAATGTCATCTTAGAAAACAAAAATAATTGCATTATTGTATCCTTGAATGGATCTCTTGAAATAAGGTACAAAGAAGGCTAAAGTATGCACTGGAGAAAATTACATTTTCTCCATCCAAATTCATAGCAAGAAATGAATGCATAAAGGAGTGATAAGTTTATTTTTATGACTGTAAGGGAAAAAAAAGTGGTTTGCAGCAGCAAAAGTGGAATAGAATAGGAGAATACATTTTCGAGAGGAACAATAAGCATTTTCTATTGAAGCCAAACATACTATTTTCCTTCCAAAGAAAATAAAATGCCAGTTTTAAAAGGGTAGCTTGTCATTATTCCCCGCCCCCCCCCAAGATAAACACAGAATAAGAGAGCAGACTACCATGACGTTGTACCAAATGCAAAATACTTCTATGCTGGCTGCATCTGCCAGTTGAATGCAAATTAAAATGTAAGGTGTCTGTGCAGGCTGTATGGAAATTAGGCTGGACAGTGTCTGTGGGAATATCTTGTCTAAGGTGAAAGAAAGATGAAGACAGAAATTATTATTTTGCCAAAGAGATTTATATAAACCTCAGGGCAGGAGAGAGAGATATAAAATCTCTTACAATAACTCCTGTCTTATATGTGCAATAACGTGCTGATTTCATATCTGCTTTTGCCTGTGGATAATACAGACCATCCTCAAGGTAATCACTCTATTAATTAGCAAGCATATGATGAATACATATGTTCTCAAATTCAGTCAGACCTACTTATGTAGTTGCTATATCATGCACTGAAATCAGGATTACTTGGTTATTGACCCAGTCACAACATGTTGTGCTTGATCCACCATTATTTTGTACATCGGGTTTGTATTTGGCTTCGTAAAAAAAAAGGAAGTGCATTTTTTTTGTTTGCTTAACCAACTCAGCTGTGATTATGCTGTTAACAATGCAGAAAAATTAACTTGGAAACCCTGAATGTCACGTGAGCTCTGCAGAAAACACACAATTCAGAAGTGAATGATCATTATTCTTTACAGTGAGAGCAGGAGCAGAACAACTCTTTCAATTTCTGCTTATTGTACAGAGCAAAGCTTTCAGAAGCACTCTTCATTGACATACATAATGTCACAGAACTTTTACCACAACTTCCAGTAGCAGCAGCCTCAGAGTAGCTGGAAGGTTTTTCAACTTTTCCACAACTTACCTTCCACAATAAAGTAATTTATCAGAAGTATTCTTGTTTGGCAAGGTATCCTTCCAACACTTTAATGCACCTAATGCAAGTGAAAATATCGCGACTCAACCTGCTTCCCACCCACCTGCTGTAGGAACAAAACAAATACGGTGCTTACATTTGTGTCATGCATTTTATAGGTTGGACTTGATGATCTCTGAGGTCTTTTCCAACCTGGCTGATTCTGTGATTCTATGACATATTCAGGTTATAGCTAAATGTGTGTGTGTGTAAGTATATATATGTTACATATCTAGATATATTACATATCTAGACACTTAGGAACAAGGGAAAACCAGCAATATTTGTAAGCACCTCTTTGTATCAGAAAGTGCTTCAAACAAAACCAAAAAAAGGGTTTTCTATTAAGAAAGGAGTAATAGAACCTTAGCAAGATTCTCGGTGGAAGAGAATTAATAGTGAGTTTTCCCAGGCTTCTTCACTGGAGGCTATAGGTGGACTCCTTTTAGGCTCAGACTTTAAACACTATACATCTTCTGCTCCTGCATGATGGGTTGTTTGACATATTGCTTTTGGAAGCAATTTTACAGTAGCTAATTTATTTCAAGAATGTCCATATAAGTGGTCTGTGACAGGCATTTAAAGCCATTTCCATTGAGGTACATGTCAAAATTCCCATTAACATCAAAAGGTCCCTTTACTCTTCAGTTGCTACTATAAAATGATACTGATTATCTGAGGTGTGCTTCTGTCCTCCACAGAGAGACAGCATATATTCTATGCACCATTTACACCCTGCTTTTAACCTTTTAAATGGGGTTCCTGCAAGGTATTAATCCTTTATGCAAGTTTGAACATCACCCTGAGGGCTCAATAAGAAAGTAAGTTTGTAATTACAGTGCAGTAAAAGATGCACAGCCCCTTGTCAAGTTTATCTTAGAATTACATCTATTTCAAACATCAGCTTCTGCTTTATGCTCATCACTACTTACAGTCTAATTATAATTAACTGCAGTTCAGTGGCACCCTCTTCATAGAATTATTCCTTGACCCCACAAGTAAAACTGGAAGAAAGCCCATGCCTTTTGTGCTTGGTTGTAATGCAAACACAGAAGTATTCTTTCCACCCGACTACAGATGGTCATAATGGAACCACGGACTAGCCAAAGCACTACAGCAAAATTGAAGCCATCAGAAAAAGGGCTATCCAAAGCTATAGGCTCTTCCACATCCCTGAAAGGTTCTTTAAGGAGCATAATTTCATGAATCAAGCTAGTGCAGAATGATTCAAATGAAGGCTATGCCTAATTCTTCCTGATTATTCCTGGTTAAGTGACAACACTTGCACATTCCCTTTTTTAGTTCTGCTCCTGACTTTCAAGGTTCAGAGCTGCCTAGTGTATGTCTCTGGCAGTGACTACACTCAGATTATTAATCCACTGTGGCAATGCAAATGCTGGCAAGTCAGGCATACTGCTGAAATTCTATTGAGGTACCATTTAAATAGACAGAAGCCATCAATAATATACCAATACCATTGACCTCAGTAGGTAATTTGTATGCTTCTTGTAAGGCAGTCATATATATCTCAGACTGTCTGGGAAGCTCATCCTAAGTTTATATATTGCTGAAAAGAGAAGAATCTGTTCTTTTAGATTCTATAACCAAAGCCTTAAACTAGTCTCTGTTCAAGACTAGAGTTACAGCCTATAGGGAATAATACAGTGTTACCAGAGTGGCTGTTGCTGTTGTACTCTGAGCAATTCTCCTCTGTCACTCTGCGATCACAGCTGCAGCAAAATTTCATCAAGGTTTTGTGCTATTTAGAAACTCAGTGGTAAGATTTTAAATAGGAATTTTAGAAGTGATAGGACTGACCAACCAGTGTGGGGAGACAATTGCTAAAGGCATGTGGCAAAGAACTGTTATCATCAGTGCTTAATTTCCAGTACATCTCTATTTCTGCAAAACAGTGGATGTGATACATCAGAGTAGCAAATAATTGAGAAAGATTACAACTCAGAGGATAAAATCTATGTAAAGAAATGCCACTAACAAAAGCAATCTTTGCCTTACGATGAAACTGAGGAAGGAAATATTCATTATACTCCTTAAACTCTTTGGCACTCATCCATCCATCCCAAGGGAATGGTCAATGTGAGACTTGACTGACAGACTTTATCATCAACTAACACCCCCAAGTCCTTCTCCTCCAGACTCCCCTGGAGCCACTCCTCACCCAGCTGGGATTTGTGCTTGGGATTGCCTTGATCCAAGTGCAGGACTTTGCACTTATCATAGAATCAACCAGGTTGGAAGAGACCTCCAAGATCATCCAGGATCACAGGATGCTGGGGGCTGGAAGGGACCTCTGGAGATCCCCAAGTCCAACTCCCCTGCCAGAGCAGGACCACAGAATCCAGCACAGGTCACACAGGAAAGAAGCTGATTTTGAAAAACTTGTGTAATAGAAAAATCCACTTCTGTTGCAGATTTCATGACCATCTCTTTCGCAAGCATCAGCTTTCAGAGACATCCGTCATCACTGGTCAAAAATCAGGGAACTTTAATTGGTTTAAACATTGAGGACAAAGAAATCCCCAACATTTTCTGTCTGGTTTTGCATCCTCTTTAAATATAACAGATTGTAACTAAAAACAGATAGTGGGTTTACAAGTCCTTCTGCAGATATAGCCAAGCAAATTAAAACACATTACCAGAAGTTATTCCATTAGTAGAGTAGAACCATGTAATAGGCAGGACTGAAGCAGACAATACAGTGAAAAAAAAAAAATTCTTAAAATATCTTTCTGAAACTCTTGCAGCTGAAGACTTTAAAAATACAGTTCTAAGAACAAGAGATGTAACACTGTCCTGTGTCATAAGTAAATGTGAAGTTTGGAATCCCATCTCGTCTTTTTCTGAAGACAAAATCCATTATCATTTTAATCACATAGTAAGGTATGTACTGCTGTGGGGTAAATGGGAGTAGGAGAGGCTTAAAGAGGATGGATCTTAGCTCAACAGTTTGCCAAGCTTTTTGTGGTGATAAGACCAAAGAGAAAGGGAGTGAGCAGATCCATCACTGCCCATAGCCCTGGGACTGCTACTGCAAATGAAATAGGCAAAGTGAGCCTCCAGACTATCCCTATTTAGCCTAAGCTAAATGAATTCTCCCTTCAGGTTTTGAGAAATATTACAACAGTCAAAGAATGGGGAAAATCTAAAATTTTAGAGTGAGCCAGAAAAGATTCTCCATCAAATACAGAAACAAAACAGAGCAGTGAAATGTTGCACTGCTCAGGAGAGGAATCTACATATCCATAGAGCCAAGCACTGTTCCTTCCCTTGCAACAGCTGCCAGCTAAAACGAGCAAAATCCTCCATGAAAAATAAGGTACACAAGACAGCTGTTAACAGGCAAAGTGTTACCATACCTCAGATCCCAAATATTTCCCAGTACTTGCATTATGCCTCTCCACATTTCTTTTAGCCTTTTCATGAGTTATTCTTGAAGCTGTAAAAAAAGCTCTTCACTTACAACCGTGCTGTCTTATCTTGCCATCAGTCCTGAGAGTGCATTAATTGGTGGCATAAACAGGTTTGATTGCCTGTGCAAGGCCTAATGCTTTCATCACTGCAATAACAGGTGAAGTGATTTCTATGTATTACCAAAAGATAAGAAAACAAGCAGAAATCTCTTGGAAACCATTCTTTGTGCCTTTGGAGAATACCCTTTTTTGTTGTGTTTTTTTTTTCTCCTCAAAGATCAGAAAAATTTTCCACTGATTGAGTTTTACAATAGCCACTTACATATTGGACAGTTTTAAATGGCACTAAATAATAAATGCTGACATTTAAGATACATTATCTCCAGATTTTGAAGGAATGAGGTTAATTATGTTCAAGAAAAAATAAAGAATGATCATTGCCTCTCATTTTATTACTCAGATTAAATGCCAGTCTTTACTTAATCATTTCCTGTGTGTTACCAAGGAGTTTATATTCTGACTTTTTTAATGAGTAAGGTGAACGATAATGAGGAAATCAAGGAACTGAAATTTAAACTTTGATCTTAGTTATATAGAAAAGAGATGACAATCATTCTTTCAGGCAATTACTGTACACCTCTCTAATCTATAGCTACACTGTATGTATTACATCAGAAGGAAACTGAGTGTGAAATATGTTAGCTTAGGAGAACAAATGGAAGAAAGGAGAGTGTTGTAACCTATTTAGCATTTTATAGCCAATGCATCACAATTCTAGGAAGAAAAATAGTGCTAGGCAACATAACTGCTTTCTCCATGAGCCCCGTCTTTCAAATAGTCCAGCCACACAGATGGACAGAGATTTTGACATAGCAATACAATGATCTTCTATTTGAGCACTGCAGCAGCATTGCAGCATGTTGTACAACTTCTAATGGATGAATCCT
Organism: Picus viridis; assembly: GCA_033816785.1. NCBI lineage: Eukaryota > Metazoa > Chordata > Aves > Piciformes > Picidae > Picus > Picus viridis. The sequence continues at coordinate 11,579,573 of CM066587.1, read as the reverse complement.
CAGAAACTGCTTATGATGAAGTTCACAGGATATTCAGAGCCTGGACCTTAAGCTGAGCTTGTGTGCAGTGTGCAGCTGTACTGAGTTCAAATCCATGTTTCACACCCGGACTATAAGCCACTTGTACAGACAATAATACAATACAATATTACAATAAACCAGGTTGGAAGAGACCTTCAAGATCATCGCATCCAACCTATCAACCAATCCAACCCACCCAAACAACTAGATCATGGCATCAAGCACCCCATCAAGTCTCCTCCCAAACACCTCCAATGATGGTGACTCCACCACCTCCCTGGGCAGACCATTCCAATGGGCAATCACTCTCTCTGTATAGAACTTCCTCTTGCATTCAGTCTTAACGCTCAGACACCTGCGTGTTAGGTGCTGGAAGCTCAAATGTGCCTGTAGACACCCTTGTATGAATACAGAAACCTTACTATAGACATATACCTTTGAAATGGCTATTAGCTTTCAGTGAGTAGAAAAAAATAAACACACCCACAGATTTTAGAACTTTCTCCCCACTAACTACTTCCAAATGGTGTTATCATGATTGTAATCCTGTTGATACAGAAAGTGCATTAACAACGCACAGAAATAGTTGCCGCTGCTGAAAATTTACACTAAAATTATGAACCTCAGCCAACAAAAGCTCACTTTACTCTAAGCCAGCAAAACCAGGCACCAGCACAAAAATTCTGCAGAGATGAGAGCACACAGACAGATGAGATACTGGCAAAATGTAAGGCATAAGAAAGTTGAATTTTCACCAGAGGCTTGGAGTGACCAAAACAGTGACTGCAGCCAAACAGCCAGTCAGACCCTGTTAGATCTTATAGGCCGTATTTTTCCTCCAGCTTAGAGGGCAAAGCATCTATACACACCTAGAAGCTCATAAGTGCTTAACTAGGCTTTTAATTTGCACCATAGAGACATATTAGGTGAAATTCAAGTTAAAATTCACATTCCCTTTTCCTCGCCTTCCTCCCTTCCCCCTCCTTTTTCTTAAGTCTTTGTCACATTATAGTGCTACTGATAGAAAGCAAAAGCCATTTCATACCTGCTAATACTCCACTCTTCCAGATACCTATCTTCTCTGTATACACATCCAAGTGTATGTTGCCTGAATCGAGATGTTATACAGTATCTCCTTTCCAAAAAATGGATATACAATTATACCAACATTCTTACAGTGCTAAGCATGCTTTTTCAAACTTTCAATAGCTGAACTATAATGATAACTGTATCATGGCTAAGGATGGAAGCAAGAAAGTAGGTGCAGCTGAACATTATGAAAGGCAGTGCTTGTCATCAGCCACTAACAGAATTCTTGTCTGACACTTCTAGCTGCAGGAACGGGGTGTTCCTCAATCAGTCCTAACAGTACCACTCTGGGACTCAGTAAAGTTAAGTAGATGGGAAATGATACCACATAGATCAGTGTTCCCTGAAAAGCTCCATGTTCTTCTTGGACCTGAACAGTGGTGTAATTATTTTTCTTGTTTTCAAAAGTATTACTTCTGATAATGAAATAATCTTTAAGACAGAGGTGTGTGGATCGAGAAATTACCCATTGCATACACACAGACTACCCATCTTTCTTTCTCAGGAGCTAGGCAGAATTTATTAGGCTCAAACAACCATCCTGCAAGGGAATCTCAGTCACAGTTTTCAGTTTTTATCTTATTTGGGGACATCTTTAATTAAAAAAAAAAAAGAAAAAAAAAGGTTTGCTGACAACCATAGTTTAAAGTCTATAAAAAGCTGCTGAAGAAATATAACTCCCTTCTCTTGTAGGGGTGAAGGAGACACAAAGCATTCAATGTTACATGAGCCAGAATAGATTTCAAATGTTTGCTTTGGTATTTTCACTAGTGCATAGGTTTTTCTAAAAAGAACAAACAGGTTTTTCTAAAAAGAACTAATTGTTAAGGCTGACAGTGAGAATTCAGCACTGAAAAGGTAAGGATTTAACTACAAAGAAGCAAAGTTTCCCTATAATAAATATAAACAGCAGATTCTGTATTTGTAAGTGGATCAGTTTCCTTTTTATCTTCATTCTAAGCATAAGAGAGACTTGGGGGTGCTGGTGGACAAGAAGCTCAACATGAGTTCTCAGTGTGCACTTGCAGCCCAGAAAGCCAATCAGATCCTGGGCTGCATCAAGAGAAGTGTGGCCAGCAGGTCAAGGGAGGTGCTTCTCCCCCTCTACTCAGCTCTGGTGAGACCCCACCTGGAGTACTGCGTCCAGTTCTGGAGCCCCTAGCACAAGAGGGATCTGGAGGTGCTGGAAGGTGTCCAGAGAAGGGTCACAAGGATGATCAGAGGGTTGGAGCACCTCTCCTATGAGGACAGACTGAAAGAGTTGGGGCTGTTCAGTCTGGAGAAGAGAAGGCTCCGAGGTGACCTCATTGTGGCCTTCCAGTATCTGAAGGGGGCCTACAGGAAGGCTGGGGAGGGACTTCTCAGGATCTCAGGTAGTGATAGGACTAGGGGGAATGGAATGAAGCTGGAAATGGGGAGATTCAGGCTGGACATGAGGAGGAAGTTCTTCCCCATGAGAGTGGTGAAGCCCTGGAATGGGTTGTCCAGGGAGGTGGTTGAGGCCCCGTCCCTGGAGGTGTTTAAGAGCAGGCTGGATGAGGCTCTGGCCAGCCTGATCTAGTGTGGGGTGTCCCTGCCTATGGCAGGGGGTTGGAACTAGATGATCTTTGTGGTCCCTTCCAATCCTGACTGATACTATGATAACAAAAACCCCAACCAAACAAAAACCAAACAATGAAAACAACTCAAAAACCAAAACCCAAAGCAAAAAAACACAAACAAACAAAATAAGGCAATTATAAAACATATCCATGCATTATGACCTAGCCATTTTATTCGCTTCCTGAGTGCTGACCACTTTGATAAGTTTAAATTCAGATCTTGCCTCATTACTGGTCCATGTTATTTCAACTCCTGGCATCTAAAAACATTTCATAGTAGTATTTCTTTAGCTTTTTTCCCCCATTTGCTGTCAGCTTTGGCTGTGGCCTTCTCCAGGTTTCTGATCATTCTATCCTATCTTCTCTAGGTTCTACATGAGTATACAACCTCAGATTCTACTATAACTGCATACATCAGATCATGTATTTATGGGATGTTTATTTAGAAAGGAAAGTGCTATATTTTTAACACCTTAGTGCTTCCTGACTTTCAGAAAAAAGAGTAAGCACAAATGTTTACAAGTCCATGTTATGCTGCTGGTGTCAATTCACAGAGTAGGTTTTTGCCTTTGGCACACTTAAAAGAGCTCCTTAAAATGTAACCATGCTACAAGATCCTGCTAGCAAATACCTCAAAGATAGAATAATCCATGTGTCGTGCTTTTGCACAAGAAAAGCCAAGTGTGCTCATGAGCCACTTACAGCAGATTGCCTCCACAGCTGCCGTTGAAAACAACTGAAAAAAATGAGTTTAAAACACAGACTGAATTTAGAAATAAGCAGTTTTATGCCTCTCTGTCCTAATATCTTAGATTTGATCTAGGTAAAGGAATCTGGGATCATACAGCAGCTTAAGCTTATAAATTTGCTGTCACATATAGCAACAAAGATCTCTGCTGTAACCGAGGGGATGTCTACTCCAGGTGGTACAACTCAGGTAAGGTGTTATTTTCATGAATGTAGCAGCACATTCCTGCACTTGTGATTGTGAAATTCACATAAAGTCTTTCAAATGGGACTGGAAGAAGATCTGTAGTACAGGAATGCCATGGCAGACTGATGCTGAACTCAAATGGAGAACAACAAATGATGTCCTGAGTTCATCAATGGTTCTCCTAGGCAGACTGCAGGTACACTCCTGACTCTGCCCTTGTTCTCTGCTGTATGTTTTGCAGACATGCAGCTTAAGGGCTGACTTTCTCTAAAAGAAATACACACGCTGTTTCTTTTTAAATGGACAATGCAGGTTGCCAGTGAGTACTTCCTTCCTCCCACAGAGGTTTTCTACAAACACCAACAGACATTGGATCCTCTTTATAATGCATTCAGCCACTGATGCTCAATTTTTGTTCTTCTTTGCAGTGCTCCTGAAAGCAGTTTTGCTATATGCATCTTAACTGAGCTCCTTTAAGAAGCTCTATCCTTTTCTCTGAGAGATAAAATGGAATATATGCTCTGAATGAGATCCTCTATGGGCAGGTATCAGTATGGGTCCAGGAAAGACTGCAGAAATACTCACAGCTGCACCAGAAGGGCCACTGTCTCATATACTTAAAAGCAGAATGAAGTAGAGCTAGGTTTGACAGGCTCAGAAAACCCGAGACATCTCTAGCAGACAGTACCTATAACGAAATCTTCCCTAGAACAAGCTGTTTCATTTATCAACTCAAACCCATAAGGTAATTTTCCTATACAATGTAAACAAAAAAAAAATCTAATTACAGAGTTAAATTTTTTTCTGAGAAGTACTTTTTTATTACTTTGAGTGATTCTGCAGAGATACTTACATTATTAACAGAAGGGCATACTGGTTTCGATCCGTGAAGTCTTTTGGCAGTGACAGCTGCAAAGGGAGTTCTTTTAAGAAAAGAGCAGAACATTAAAGGCTGGTAGTCCCACAGATGAAAAACAGTAACACTGTAAGAAAACTTTCGGGTTGGTAAAACAATATTTTCCCAAATTTACCGTAATCCTCAATGTGAAGCATTTTGATTTCAGTTCTGAAATTCTTTTTCTTCAATGCAACTTCTTTCAACACAGCGTTACTTTCCAAAATATGGAACTCTACAGAAAACAGGGAAGAACAAGCAGAAAGCAATGTGAAAGGTGCAGAGAATCATCCCATCAAAGATAGAATAGAGTAGAGTAGAGTAGAGTAGAGTAGAATAGAATAGAATAGAATAGAATAGAATAGAATAGAATAGAATAGAATAGAATAGAATAGAATAGAATAGAATAGAATAGAAGGAATGGAATGGAATGGAATGGAATGGAATGGAATGGAATGGAATGGAATGGAATGGAATGGAATGGAATGGAATGGAATGGAATAGACCAGGTTGGAAGAGACCTTCAAGATCATTGCGTCCAACCTATCAACTAATCCAACCCATCTAATCAACTAAACCATGGCACCAAGCACCCCATCAAGTCTCCTCCTGAACACCTCCAATGATGGTGACTCCACGACCTCCCTGGGCAGCCCATTCCAATGGGCAATCACTCTCTCTGTGTAGACCTTCTTCCTAACATCCAGCCTAAAACTCCACTGGTGCAGCCTGAGACTGTGTCCTCTAGATAAAAGAAGAGACAAATGTGCAATAGAAAGTTTTGTAGATGGATTCCATTTTGTGAATACTTTTCGATAATGCAGCTGCTCTGCACATTCACAAACTGAGCAGTTAACTCAAAACACATCTCTTCCATTCTCTGGCTTCAGTAGGCGTTGTTGCTATTAAGCACTAAGAATGAATTTGCTGATGAACAACATGAACGGTAGCATCCCTGACAAACACTGACAGCAGCTGTCACAAGAAAAGGTCAGTCTGCTGGTCAATATCCAGAGCCTCAGGCAGGCATCCTTTCCAAGATATATATTCCAACTCAATATTTAGCCAGTATAGCTCTACTTGATCACTGAATGTCCTTCTCTGTCTTCTGCACTTCAATGAAGAATAAGACTTCAGTTTGGTTTCAAGTTGCAGATATATCTGAAGAAAACCTTTCACACATGAAAGGATTTTTTTATTTTATTTTTTTTAATTCAAATGGAATAGAATAGAATAGAATAGAATAGAATAGAATAGAATAGAATAGAATAGAATAGACCAGACCAGACCAGATTGGAAGAGGCCTTTGAGATCATTGAGTCCAACCTATCCTCCAACACCAGCTAATCAACTAAACCATGGCACCAAGCACCCATCCAGTCTCTTCCTAAACACCTCCAGTGATGGTGACTCCACCACCTCCCTGGGCAGCCCATTCCAATGGGCAATCACTCTTTCTATGAAGAACTTCTTCCAAACAGCCAGCCTAAACCTCCCCTGGTGCATCTTGAGACTGTGTCCTCTTGTTCTGCTGCTGGTTGCCTGGGAGAAGAAGCCAACCCCCACCTGGCTACAACTTCCCTTCAGGTAGTTGTAGACAGCAAGAAGGTCTCCTCTGAGCCTCCTCTTCTCCATGCTAAGTAACCTCAGCTCCCTCAGCCTCTCCTCACAGGGCTTGTGCTCCAAACCAAATTACTAACCTTGCTTCCAAAATGCAGATTTGGGTGTTGTTTTTGGTTTTGTTTTTGTTTATTAAACAACAAACCCTCCACTTAGGGCCCAAACAGATAATCTAAGGAGAATGTTCTGGGCAGTAAACCAAAATGGTGTAATTATACTCTGAGGATGGAATAATTGAAGTAATCCTTAATCATTCTTTTATGAATTGAAGAGGATAATCTAATCTTGCAGTGAAACACTAATGGTGAATTATCTCTCTCATTATTTGGTTTCATATTGTTACAATAAACGACATTCCTCTAACCTGACTTGTTTTGTGTTCCATTAAAATGCTGTACATAAATCTGTTTTACAATAATTCACTTTCAACAGTATTTTAGATGCAAATAGAGATGAGTAAAAGTCTAACTCCACAGCACTGCATAGCCTTACAGAAGTCACTGAATTTACTTTGGGAACAGCTTTCGCTTATTGGGTTGGATAAAACCTCCTCCCATTGCTGCGCTATGGCACCGATCTTTGGAAACACTAACAGTGACATAACAAACCCCAACCAACCCCCCCACCCCCCAATAAGTAGACACATTAATTAACAGTTCATAGCATGATGCTATTGATTAGTATGTTACTTCAGCATGCAAGAGTATGTTCACTGTAATGGCTGAATAGAGTGAGAACATGAGAGTGGTGAAGCCCTGGAATGGGTTATCCAGGGAGGTGGTTGAGGCCCCATCCCTGGAGGTGTTTAAGACCAGGCTGGACGAGGCTCTGGCCAGCATGATCTAGTGTAGGGTGTCCCTGCCCATGGCAGGGGTTGGAACTAGATGATCCTTGTGGTCCCTTCCAACCCTGACTGATTCTATGATTCTATGATTCTATGAATAGTGGCTGGCCCATGACAGAGGGGATGCAGACAAGTACAGTTCGGGACATTCATATTCTGGGAAAAACTTTTGGGATAATCTAATGAATAAAATGAGGATATGGAAAGACTGATTTAGTGGTTTTGAATTGAAAGCTGTCTTCTTTCCTCTAATTCACCCCTTCATGCTGGAGTTGGTAGTAGCCGAGTTGCTACCTCCAGTGCATCAGAGACATAGCTAAGTGAGGAAAATTCTGTTGCTGAAGGATAGTCTTCCATTACAAAGCACCCCATGCAACAAGGAAACAGCAACAGATTTGGTGCCAATATACAAAAAAAACCCCAATGAGTAAAACTTGAAAGTTAAAGGTATTGAATACTCAAGTCTTAAGAGCCCTTTATTCTTGGATTTGCTATCACAGCCAATGTCTCTGATTTGAGAAATACAAGAGAAGGACTAAGTTCATCGTATTCAGGTCAGATTTTGTGATCAGTCTTCCAAAGACTGTACCTTACTTCAAGATAATTGGATTGTAACTGCAAAAAGATCTCTAAAGATACAAGAGGTGCATTATAATGGCAGCATAATTTACATAGAAAGTGAAATGGATGAAGACCAACCTGCCAGCTAATTAACTCAAGTGTAAATAGAAGATGAATTACACGAACTTAGCATAAAACATACCTGAAAAGCCAAGGAAAGTTTATTCATTCATTAACTTCTTTCCTTATCATTTGCAGATGTGGATGTTGATGGTTCTTTATATGAAGGAGTCATCTATTAATTTTCTTTCACTTGTAATTTTCTTCTCCTATATACTCCCCAAACCAATCAAGGACAATAATAAAATACACCTACAATATACCTATTCCATAAGGAATACTCACTTGCTGTGTTACTTGTACTGTGCACGCTAACAACTGGAACACCTGGCCCTGTTTTGAGAAAAGAAGAAAAACAGAAGCAGCATAGTGTAATTAGGGGTCAGTATTTCAGCAACAAAGAATGAGAGCATCATTTACCATGTAAGATGAGATCCTAAAAAGCCAATACAAGTGCTTCCGTTCAAGCAAAGCAGTAGCTCTACTGCTGTTTCCTGGGAAGGACACAAGTTAGACTACAGGACTAACAAACCTGTTCAGCAAGCAGTCTAGTTCCCTGCATCCAGATGAAGCCTCTCTTTTTTATTTTTATTTTTTTTTAATCTCCATGTTTCAGCTATAACTGAAGAATAAATTGCTATGGAGGCACTTAATGGCACTGTCTAAACCACAGAAATTCAGGTTAACTGGGAAGTGAATTTCTGATAAAAATTCAGTTCTATTTTCTACGAAAAATCTGCAGAGGTGTTGAAATTATCACATTTTCCCCTTGATTATCTGTTTAAGAAGCTTCTTTGGTGTGCCAGTCCTGCAAGACCAACAGCATCATGGTTAAATGGCAGTGTAATCTAATCTTATTTCATGGTAATGTCATATTGCTACTGTACCACTAAGAAACTAAATGCACCAGGAAATATTGTCCTTGTCAACAGGTACTGTGCAAATGCACAAGATGGCACAGGAAACTTAGTGGCCAAACATACTGCACTCTCAGAAGCACAGTTGAGTTTGCTGTCCCTGCTCTGAACAGCTCCCCCAGTGTAAACTTGCAATAGAAATGTTGCATCTCGCCTCTAACCTGGAATCTGTGTATAGGAAAGTTTTATCTTGGTGAGACAAGTTTAAATTACATGCAGGCAATCACTATTGGGCTAGGAAGGATGATGCAGAAAAGATGAAGTCCCTGAAGACCTAGTGACAGACAAAAGCATGAACTCTCTCAAATTAGAAGTTAAGATTTCACTTTTTTGGAAAACCCAAAAAAAAAACCAAAACCCTTTGAGAGCAGTTCAGAGGCAGAGCTTAATTTATGTGTTTTGAGTCATTCTGAGAGGCTGTCTCTCTCAATTAATTACAGCATGAGCCTAGGGAAACAGACCCGAAATAAATAGCCTGATGCCATTCATAACCTCTGACAGTCTCCACTGAAGACTTTCATCACTTTCACTCTCTGCCTCAAGGGAGGCTATTGACAAAAATCTGAGAGGTAGATTGCTGACAAATCAAAGCTATGTGCCTTAGTTCTCAGAGAAGATAATTTCTTCAGGTGTCTCTTTTTGGTTTTACTTCCCCCCCCCGCCCCAGCTCTTTTTAACCTCTGCTGAATTTCACACTTAGCTTTGAATTCTGATTTAAAACTGACCATTCTTACAGGGCAAAGGACTGCCATTTTCCAGGCCAACTCTATTTTTCATACTAAATGGTGGAAGGACAATGACAGACTTTTAAAAAGAGGGATTAGAGCAGATTAAAAAGCTGATCAGAAAACAGGAAGACAGATTTGCATTACAGGGATCGTTTTTTACAGCTCTTCAAAACTAACATAGAACTTGGATTTCCCACTGACCTTTTATAACTAACACTAAATCCACAACTCATTTCCTGGTGTGTAAAATGGGGAAAATAATTACTCACCTTGTAAAGTACCCTATTTGAGTGGAAAGATTAACATTTGCAGGCGTTTATGAAGTGGTAAAGGAAAAATCCACAAGCAGTGTGGAAACTAAGTGTAAAGGATGTGATTGCCAAAACCTGCAATGCTGTAGAGCCAGTCCTCCACCTACCAGCCTAGCTGTAACTTCTCACTGAGGAGACTCTCTGGAGATAGATAAAGCTGGTATACTGAGAGGTCTCCTGGATGAGGGAGAAACTATCCCAATAAAGTTGTTCATGGGTAAACAGCAGGTGGAAGGAAGAACTGAAACTTCTACAGAAACCAGTCCAGAGCCTCCTGGGGATTTTGCTTTTGTAACAATTCAGTCAGGCTTTTTGTTGTGTGAAAACGAGTGTGTATGCATGAAGATGTGGTGCCATCTGTCTCCTTGAAGCAGTATACCTCGCACTCTTACAAGAAGCTCCCCACAGAAGGGTTTCAGTTTTTGCACTATGGTGATGGTACCATCAACTTTGATGCTATCAAGTATTCAGCCTACCAAAGGCATTTTATGGATCTCTGGCAGCGCATGGGGGGCACACTGCTGCTGTAATTGTCACGTTCTGATGGAACAGAAGAGAAGACCTCTGAATAACCCTAAGCTGACAACTATGCATTAATGTTAGAGGTAGAAAAAAACTTAATGGCAGTGGTTTATCAACCCTGCTCAACACCTGCAGCTTTGGGCAGTCTACTGGTTGCAACTCAGTGGAGTGTAGGTTTAATCCTAGGAGGATGATCTACAGTCTTACCAGCTCAAATGGAGACCTGCCAACTGCAAAGTCACTGAAAGTCATGAGCTTGTGAGCAATTTCATGTGCAACCTTCTCCTGGCATCCACATTTTTACTTCAAAGTTAAAAATTACAGGCTGCATATACTTAGCTAAAACAATAACAACAAGCTGTGTCTTTGGGCCCTAGCACATTGCTGATTCAGGGTAAAAAAGCTTCCCAATTTACAAACCCTCCCTCTTGCAGGAATCTGAGATTTTCCCCATAGGGACTATATCAAGCACAAGGGATAACTCCTCTTAAACCATGAGGAGCTCATTACTAGTGCAGTCTTTGTTCAGATATGAGCTTCAGGATTAGCTCCATAAATTCTGCTGCAGCTTTAAACCTTTATATACCACAAAGCTGCATTAGTTGTTTGTTTTTTACTTTCTTTTCTAATCACCTATGCATTATAGGTGCCCTTCTACAAAAAACTCCACCAACCTTATTTTAGCCAATATATATTCATAGTTTGTATGTTTGAATAGACTCAATTCACAAGCCAGCAGATGTTTTATTTTTGTGCAAAACAAATGTACAGTTGCAAAGAAGAAAAAAAAAGCATGCAAATAGAATGGGCTTTTCATATGTATTTTGGATGAATTATGTTCTACTCTTTTCAGTCCGATGCTAGCTGAACTAAAACACTGGGAGAAGGTTGCGAGTAAAATATTGCAAGCTTCAAGGTCAACAGGTCTACCTATACACCTTACTATGGATTGTCTTATGCTGTTCTGAGCTTATTTCACAATCTTGCTTGTTTCCTGGGTGGAGGTTATAAATTTGCCAGTGTGGGATGGTTCCAGTTCTCTGTTTGTATAGAAACTCTGCAGGCAATTGAGGCCATTTAGTGCTACTGGCATGCAGCTAACAATAAAAAAACCTAGAAGTTATTTTATTGCATTGATAAAGAAGATCTGCCTATGTGGATCAAACCATACCTGGTTTTTGGTAGAGACACACATATCTGGGGGAGTGTGTGTAGATATATATGAGAGTGGTGGAGGCCTGGAATGGGTTGTCCAGGGAGGTGGTTTGGGCCCTGTCCCTGGAGGTGTTTACGACCAGGCTGGATGAGGCTCTGGCCAGCTTGATCTAGTGTGAGGTGTCCCTGCCCATGGCAGGGGTTGGAACTAGCTGATCCTTGTGGTCCCTTCCAACCCTGACTGATACTATGATACTCTATGCATACATGCACAATGTACACACATTGCTACAGAAAGCAGACTGCTACAAACCACAGTACCATCACTATAAATTCCACACTTTTTGGCCAAGGACTTTTTTTTTTTTTTTAGTGTAAATTTAGAAGTCAGTGTCCTTTACTAGGCCTAAAGGGTTAGCAACGTTCTGATATAACTTGTTATTTAGCTTTTGCACTGAACATCTTTAGTTACAGTCATGCAATGAGCTCTGTGTAGAACTTCAAGTAATCCACTACTGAGCTATATGTTAGACTCTGGCCTAATGCACTTCTCAAGGGAATACATTAATTCTGAAGCAAATATGTGCTGTGCATTTGACTTACCTTTGCAGTGCAGTATAAAATGCCTATTCATGGGGCTGAACTTTGCACTGAAGTAGGTGCACTGGTCTTTCAAGAAGTTACATGAGAGACACTGACGATTCAATGATCCCACTGTTGATACACTGGGGAAAGAAATGATCAGAAACAATTTTCATCGGAATAAAATGGGATGAAGAACCTGCTAACACAGCCCCATGTACTTCTTACCTGTGCAGCTGTCTTCCTCTTGGGGATTCTTCAGTGCTTAAGAAATAACTGTGTCCAAAAGAGAAACAAAGTTAAACTCAGCTTGGTAAACTGAAGATCAAATACTTACATATAAGCCTAAACTCCAAGATTAAACTTAGACCCCGTGTAGGCAGTAGTTATTTCAGAGGCTATATGAGTTCATATTCAAACGATGAACAAAGTATTTAATGTTTTCTGTTTAATTTCTGTAATGCCCAGAAGCTCTGCTAGCAACTGGGACCCATTTCTGCATATTATAAATACAGAAGAGAAAGCTTCTCCTTCACTCCAAGAGTTTGCAATATAAATCCAAGGAGTAGAAAAAGGTCACAACGAAATTGTATCGTAAATTTCAATCGGCCTTATGATACCCAAAAGCCTTTTTGAACTATAGAATGACTTTTTCTTCTATCTAGAGACAGAAGCTAGCACCTTAGGCAATGGTTTACAGACAAGGTTGTGTGGGTGGAAAGAGTGCTGCTGCAAGAATATCAAGACAAGTCCTTGGTGTGTCTCATATGAAATCTCCACAGAGTTTCTGTTAGAAGGGGAAAAGGAGGGTAAGGAAGTCTTCTCAAGTGGTTGAGACAACCCATGTGCAGTCTGCAACTTCTCTGCAGGCTGACTACATCTAGACCTCATTTTTTTTTTCATCTGAATCTTGGAGAAGTATCAAAACAATCTCTATGGATATATTTTCAAGACCCATGGAAGGACCTGTCAGAAAGGGTGCCTCTCCAGCACCAATGGAGGTGACAGGCATCATTGCAGCCACAAAAACACCCTTGCTGAAATACCATTGCTTTTAAAGAAAATTAGGCACATGTCTATTTTTTTCCCCCATGTGCAGATACATGGGAAGACTAACCAAGATCCACTGAGGTTCTGTGGAACCTTCAGATGGTTTGTGGCCATTCTGTACTACTCAAAAAGATCACCAAGTATGTGCTGCATTTCCTTCCCACTATAGCACTAAGATGGGCTTTGGAAAAATGTATCTGAGAGCTGGGAGAGAATCAGGGGTTTGGATAATCTTTCTATATAATTTGAATTTACCAGGCTGAAGCAGATCCCCACAGTCCAGAGACGTCATTCAAGAAACAAACAAGCATGAAAACTGAAGATTATAGAGTTTATCAAGTACTAAAAATTTACTATGACTTCTTACCTGGAATTCAATAAAGTCACCAAAATGTTATTACTGCTGCATGGTGTGTTGATTTCTTTTGTTTCAAAAAAATACAATGAGTCAGATGATGTCATGGTTGGGGTCTGGGTGGTTTTTTTGGTTGTTTCATTGGGGTTTTTTAACCTTTTCATTAAAAACACACACAGTAACACACCGGAAGATAAACTACCTTACAACTGCCCTTTATGTTCTAAGGAATACAATATTTATGGTAATGCTCCAAAATGAAAGAAATACTGTTCCTTAATTTTAGATATATCCAGTTAAATGGTTGTGCAGTCTCCTTCTCTGGAGACTTTCAAAACCCACCTGGATGCATTCGTGTATACAGACTACCCTGGGTGATCCTGCTTTGGCAAGGGGGTTGGATTCGATGATCTCTGGAGTTCCCTGGAGCTCCCTTCCAATCTCTAATGTACTGTGATACTGCAATACAGTGATACCTTAACAACTCAGATATGTTTCATAAACAGGCAAAGAAAATAGTGCTTACATCTTTTCAGTATTTTCATCATATGCCAGGATTTTGATAACTTCCCAGTTTCCTGATGTCAAGTGTCTCACACTGATTTGTTCACTTTTAGTCTGGAGAAAAATGGAAAATATTAACTTTCACCTTACTTGTTACATTTTTCTTCACCTAGTAGGATTGTCTGCACATGTCTTTACTGATTACAGCTCTTTAAACTTTAATATGCATCATAACATCTTTAAATCATAAACCACACATTCTTACAGGCCTGAACTTCAATGAAGTATCCTTTCCCTCCCATATACTAACATCTGGCTGGGGTCAGAGTGGCTGGAGAGTGGCCAGGTAGAGAGGGACCTGGGGGTACTGGTCGATGGTAGGCTGAACATGAACCTGCAGTGTGCCCAGGCAGCCAAGAGGGCCAATGGCATCCTGGCCTGCCTCAGGAACAGTGTGGCCAGCAGGAGCAGGGAGGTCATTCTGCCCCTGTACACTGCACTGGTTAGGCCACACCTTGAGTCCTGTGTCCAGTTCTGCGCCCCTCAGTTTAGGAAGGATGTCGACTTGCTAGAGAGTGTCCAGAGAAGGGCAACAAAGTAGGTGAGGGGTTTGGAACACAAGCCCTATGAAGAGAGGCTGAGGGAGCTGAGGTTGCTTAGCCTGGAGAAGAGGAGACTCAGGGGTGACCTTCTTGCTCTCTACAACTACCTGAAGGGAGGTTGTGGACAGGTGGAGGTTGGTCTCTTCTCCCAGGCAGCCAGCACCAGAACAAGAGGACACAGTCTCAAGCTGCACCAGGGGAGGTTTAGACTGGATGTTAGGAAGAAGGTCTACACAGAGTGATTGCCCATTGAAATGGACTGCCCGTGGAGGTGGTGGAGTCACCATCATTGGAGGTGCTCAGGAGGAGACTTGATGGGGTGCTTGGTGCCATGGTCTAGTTGTTTAGGTGGGTTGGATTGGTTGATAGGTTGGACACGGTGATCTTGAAGGTCTCTTCCAACCTGGTTTATTGTATTATATTGTACTGTATCTCAAAGTCATTAAAAACATTTCAGTTTTCATCACTATTTTTCTTCTGGTTGCCCAGATGCCAACAAACAATAGAAGTCCTATACTTCAGGCTAAAAATTGTATCGTTACACATATTTTGTTTCTATTAGCATTTCTTTTTCTTTATGGCTGCATAGTAGTGGAATCTGAACAGACCCCTAGAACCAAATATCTGTATCAGTGTATCACCAAGCTTTAATGTTTATCACATGCTTGTACTGAGCCAAGATTCTGTGTTAAGACAGGACATCAATACCACTTTCATCCATGGAGACAGGCAAACCTTATGAGAAATCCACTGACACAGAAGTTCACAGGATCTAAAACTGTTTAAGACTCCTGCTCCACCATGCACTCTGGAAAAGCCTCTCTTTATCCAGCATCTAGGAATATCTCCAAATTTTGGCAACTGAAGCAACAGCTTCCAAGTTGAGGAGCACCCCTTGCTCCCTCAAATAAATAGTTTCTATCCCAGCACAAGCCTAGAAGAGCAACTGCTATAAAGGGAAGTTAAAAACCTGTCTCGGAGAAAGTGATGGCAGTTTTCTCAGCCAATGCACCTCAAGGTAGAGCCAAACCCTTTGTCTGGAAGCTACAGCAGTCTCCTCATCAGGATAAAAATAAATGAAATCTGAAGAGTAAGAAGATCACTTGAGAGTGCTTCCTAGTGCAAAAGGTACATTTTTTGCTTAGGCCACACACCATGTGAATCTGGAGCACCAGTCCATATATAAACACAGTGGCTTTGGTGGGTTTGTGCCTTACAAAAAGCCATAAAGTTTAAAAGTGTTTTCGAAACCCTGTATTTCTGAACCATATCATGTAAACTCTGCACTTGACACCAATAGTAGTAGTAACTAGAAAGCAGAAAATGCTCGAGGACACCTCTCAAACATGTCTGGAATTGGCAAGGCAGAAACAAGTCCCTTAGAGAAGGAACGACATAGAAACTCTAAACCGAGTCTTGCAGGCACCAACTGAAATCAGAACATTGTGCTAGGTGCTGCACACATGTTTATGACCAGGATTCCCCTGTTGAGGAATGTTCTGACAGTCAGTGCTGTCTCCAGGAATGGTTAAAATAGAAATTAGTGATTTACTGTGACTATTTCATCTCTAGAGAGAGAAGTAGAGACTACTGAAAGAGAAATTTAAACATTGAGATCACAGAATCTAACAAGAAGCAACAATAAAAAGCCCTGCCAAGCATTAATAAACATCATTATTTTTCAAGGTTGCAGCCATAATACACAATTTATGAAGCCTGCAGGAAGTTCTTGCCTTGATCCATTAAATTACTTTACAATTCTTATTTTGTGGTTGGAAAAAAAAGACTTTCCAGAGATTGCAAAACCCCATGTAAGACACTACTAGATACACAACACATGATTCAATCCCATTTTGAGATTAGTTTCTTTTTAAATACTTCATTGGTTACTAAAAGCATTTGAAAACAATACAACACACATCTAGTCCAGACAGTCCCACATTCAGAGATTAAATATATATATGATAGACAGGAACATTTTAAACAGTAACTTCACCCTTGCAAGATGATGTAATTAGATGCTTCCAATGACCTGCTTTGATTATATCATTGACACATGCTTTTTCAAACTACAGTTCAAAGAGATGCAGCCCAAGAAAGATTATGATTTGTCAGTGCTTCTTGTAAGACTGACAATTAGGCCTCCCATGTGTGCTTGCAGCCCAGAAGGCCAATCACGTCCTGAGCTGAGTCAAAAGAAGCGTTGCCAGACCCAGAGAGGTGATTCTGCCACTTTACTCTGCCCTGGTGAGACCTCACCTGGAGTACTGTGTACAGGTCTGGAGCCCCCAGTATAGGAAGGACATGGACCTGATAGAGAGGGTCCAGAGGACGCACATGAAAATCATAGAATCATAGAATCAATAAGGTTGGAAAAGACCTCAAAGATCATCAAGTCCAACCTGTCACCACAGATCTCATGACTACTAAACCACAGCACCAAGTGCCACGTCCAATCCCCTCTTGAACACCTCCAGGATGGTGACTCCACCACCTCCCTGGGCAGCACATTCCAAAGGCTAACATCTCTCTCTGTGAAGAACTTTCCCCGCACCTCAAGCCTAAACTTCCCCTGGAGCAGTTTGAGACTCTGTCCTCTTGTTCTGGTGCTGGTTGCCTGGGAGAAGAGACCAACCCCCTCCTGGCTACCCCCACCTTTCAGGTAGTTGTAGAGAGCAATAAGGTGTCCCCTGAGCCTCCTCTTCTCCAGGCTAAATAACCCCAGCTCCCTCAGCCTCTCCTTGTAGGGCTTGTGCTCGAGGCCTCTCCCCAGCCTCGCTGCCCTTCTCTGGACATGTTCAAGAGTCTCAGTGTCCTTCTTAAATTGAGGGGCCCAGAATGATCAGGGTGCTAGAACACCTCTGCTATGAGGACAGGCTGAGGGAGCTGGGGTAGTTCAGCCTGGAGGAGGCTCCAGGGAGACCTAATAGCAGCCTCCCAGTTCTTGAGTGGGGCCCTCAAGAAGGATGGGGAGAGGCTGTTTACAAGGGCCTGCAGTGACAGGACAAGGGGCAATGGCTTCAAACTAGAGAATGGCAGATTTAGACTGGATATCAGGAAGAAGTTCTTCACTATGAGGGTGGTGGAACACTGGAACAGGTTGCCCAGGGAGATGGTTGAGGCCCCTTCTATGGAGATATTCAAAGGAAGACTCGACGAGGCCCTGGGCAACTTGATCTAGTTGGGGATGTCCCTGCTGACTGTGGGGAGGTTGGACTAGATAACCTTTGGAGGTTCCTTTCAACCTTGACCATTCTATGATTAAATTCATGTAAAGCAAGCCATGAAACTATACCTCTTTGTCACTGCACGTTGACATTGGTTCTGTGTTTTAACTTTCTCATACTTGGAGGCTGATTTTTATACGTGAGCTGATATCTGTACTAAGTAGTACAGATAATTAATGAGAATATGAATGACAAATTCCAATGTCATCCAAGCTCCATCATGAAAAAACCTGTGATCATCTGGGCACTGGTGACCTGCCAACTGCTTTAAATTCTGCAGCGCACCTGTTATGCTGCTGTGGCTCCGACAAGGTGTGACAAACATTTGGTATGACAAAAGACTTTATGTGCAATGGTTAATATAATTTTTATGCCTCCATGTTTGCTTTAGAAATAATGGACAATCAGGTTAATGCACTGTGTAAAACACACCATATAAACACATTTCCTGGTTTTTACTGCTCTGTATCAGCCCCATTACCACGCAGAATGTTGCCTATTGATGAAGAATGGTTGATACATTGGATATTACAGTTCCTCTTCTTCTCAGGAGCATATAGATACTAAAAAGCAAATTTGCCATTCTTGACACCATTCAGACTTGTGTATTCATGCTAACGGTGACCTAAACAAAAGTGGTTTTGACTTTCAGAGCTGTACAGTTCCCAGACCTCAACTTTTGTCTTAAAAAAGGATAGAATACTAAACACTTAATCATAAACCTGACTTTAACCCTTATTCTGGTGGGATTAAACATGTATGTAGAGGCAGGTATACCTTTCATTATTTTATTAAATAGGATTGGACTTAATCCTTTGCTGAAATATTTTCCTTGATTAGGATCAAGTTTACTGGGTTCTTCAACACTGAAAAGTATCAGAGCCTACAGGCTTCAGGCACATTTGATAGTCCAAGGGAATGTTGCAAGTTCATTTTTACATCCACATCGGTACTACTTCATGTAATTTAAAGATAATTATTCATAATGGGAAAGAAACCAAAATAAAACTTGATTGAATAAGTAAGTTTTGCTTCAGTGTGATTTTTTGTGTGGTCACTATATTAATATACCTTTATCAGATTGTCATCTGAGTTGCTTCTCTTTGGAAAATAGAATTTGACATCTCTTTGTTCCCCTCTTCCTTATCTTATTCTTTCTTGATATATTTACTATAATGACTGAGTATCTTGTTCCTGCTCCTTCAGTTCAATTTTCATCAAACTTCTTTTGCTCTTGTGCTGTCTGCAATACACTGTGAATATATTTCTGACTTAATAATGTTCATACCAGAACACTGTCATAAAGGGAGATAATAGAGTTGCCTGGTGCTATTTTGATGTTTTGGGTGCCTTGATAATCCCTCCTATGTCATATGGCTCTGCTAAAGTACCTGGATTAATGCTCTGCTGATTTAAATAGATGCCTCGCAGTATTCCGTTCCAGGGCATAATTTCCTTTATTAGTTCATCACAACTTCATACCGGTGACCTTCAAAGTCACAGCACAAATTAGTCTTCTTTCAGAGTCTTCCTTGGAAAAAGTAATGACTCTGGGAAATGGAAACCACTGGAAAATGTTGCAAAGGGTAATATAAGAGTCCTAATTTTCACAAAATTCTAAGTTTTGGGTAGTACCTCCCTTTACTGGTACATGTAAGACCAGACCAGATTCTGAATGTTCTGAACTGACATTTAAAATGATACTTCTGCATATAAAGTGTATATGAAAAGGATAAGATGAGCATTTCTGCAGGTGTCCTGAATTTCTGTGGCGATAAAACATAATTATTGACAGAAGGGTTTAAAAAGAAAGTATCTCTGCTTGTCTGTAGAGATAAAACATACAGAGGAAATTTTCCAGAGAGAGTACTTTGGAAGTACTTTTCATTTACAGAACATATGTGCTGCCACACATCTATGAAAGCAGAAAGAATTCCACTTATTCTGGAAGAAGATGCAAATACGTCCCTCTGAACTAAGGAAGAACCTGGACAGGACAAATGACTACAACGCATGTTCAGACAGTGACTTCTACTTCTACTGGAAGTGGAAACCTTTGCTTGGGTCCTCAGTAAAAGTTCATTAGGAGATTAAAAATATTCTGAATCAAAACCTTACCTGAACAATAAACATAGCTATGTGGTGAAATTCCCCCGGCCTCCCTGCTTCACTGGGACAGTCATGAAGAACTTACTGCCGTCCTTGGAGAACACTGGTTCTTCATTCTAGAAACATAAGGTTGTGTCAGTTTGTCACACTCTCCATTACACTGCCAAACAAAACATCAGCTTAGGTTTTTTGACTCCTTGGTTTTGGTGGCTGCTGTACTCCTAAGAGAGCTGGGGAAAAATCTTTAATTGTTAAATGTATTCTGCTAAGATCAACAAAAACATGGTGGCTAAAGCTAAACATAGTTCATGGCAGCAGTTACCATTGTGCAGTCTTGTCCTAAAGCATGGGTGACAGTCCTCACAAAACTCTCCCTCACAACAAAATGTCTGTGACTTTTATCCCTAATGTAGAGGAACTTTCCAGGATACATTCCCTTACACACAGAGATAATGACAGAGATAAGTCCTACTAGTGATGAGGAAAACAAGTATTTCCATAGCCTGGACTCAGCAAAATATTTCTAAGTACGTGCTTAACACTCACTGATTTTGACACAGTTGTAGAGAAAAACTAAGTACATTGAAAAAACATTCTGAAACTGTGGTCTTACTACAAATTGCAGCCTGATGTGACACCACCTCCCCATGTCTAACTTCACACAGAAATATTACAGGAAGACATAGAATATTATCATAGAATCAATAAGGTTGGAAAAGACCTCAAAGATCATCAAGTCCAACCTGTCACCCACAGCCTCGTGACTACTAAACCACGGCACCAAGTGCCACGTCCAATTCCCCCTTGAACACCTCCAGGGATGGTGACTCCACCACCTCCATGGGCAGCACATTCCCATGGATAACAACTCTCTCTGTGAAGAACTTTCTCCTCACCTCAAGCCTAAACTTCCCCTGGCGCAGCTTGAGACTGTGTCCTCTTGGTGCTGGTTGCCTGGGAGAAATAGCCAACCCCTCCTGGCTACCCCCACCCTTCAGGTAGTTTCAGACAGCAATAAGGTCACCCCTGACATCTTGCTATAAACCCAGGGGTTTAAAAAAATATTTCTCATTCGCACATTGCAAAATGAAGCCTGAAATGTGTTTTAAATAGAATGTGTTTCATCCGTTTATTTGGATGAAGATCTCTTCCAAAGCTATGAGAATGGAATCATTTGCTGACATATTAGTTCAACATATTGTTCTGGGTATGAATTTAGAGATATTATTCTTATGCATTCCAATTACAGCCAATATGACCTCTAATCTTTGAATTCTTTGGGGTTTAATTTGGTGAGGTTATTTTTCAATCAAAGAAAATCAATAGAGTATACAAGACATGCTTGGAATGGTATTTGTCCCATCTGTGTTTAACCATCCAAGAGTTAGGTAATCAGCTAGTCATCAAAGTACTTACTTAAATGAATGCAGAGAGACCAGATACTGAAGTGAATACTGCTTCTCAAACTCAGACAGGTGTCTCTGTTTGAAGGGCTGAACAGGGCTCTGTGCCAAGTAAACAGTTCTGGGTGTTAGCTGAGAATAGGCTTATGTTTCTGTTTATTGTGAGATGGTCTCTTCTCCCAGGCAATCAGCACCAGAACAAGAGGACACAGTCTCAAACTGCGCCAGGGGAAGTTTAGGCTCGAGGTGAGGAGAAAGTTCTTTCCAGAGAGAGTTGTTAGCCATTGGAATGGGCTGCCCAGGGAGGTGGTGGAGTCACCATCCCTGGAGGTGTTCAAGAGGGGATTGGACGTGGCACTTGGTGCTGTGGTTTAGTAGTCATGAAGCCTTGGGTGACAGGTTGGACTTGATGATCTTTGAGGTCTTTTCCAACCTTATTGATGCTATGATTCTATGCTCTCTGGAAGTGCCTATCCCCTTCTGCCACTGACATGGTCAGCTAGGTAGCAAAATGTCCTCTGTGTGATGCAGAGACAGGATTCCCAACACCAGAGAAACAAACTGCCATTTGCATGTTTACACAGACACTGCTATAATCTTCAGCTGTTAAATTAATTTAGGATCCTAAAAAGTATTCCATTTTATATGGGGCTTAGTAGCTCATAAAATAACATATAATTAAATAAAAATGACATTAAAGCAGTTACACATCACACACCCAGAAAGAGCATTGATACTATACCTGTTTAGGGAGCCACAGGTCTGACTGCATTTCATATTTCTAAAAAGAAAAGCATAGAATAAAGTTGCTTTTATGGAACAGCAAAGGTCTCTAGCTATTTCACACTTCTGCTGTGTAACAATCTTCACATCTTTTCATTGGTGCTTACATCGAAACAAATGCTAATTTAATTACAAAGCTGCTTTATTCAGAGGGTTTTTTCGGTAGAACACCACAAAGGATCTAAGAATACCTTTCTCAGTCCTTTCTGATCAGCTATCAAGAAGTTTTACACAGACAGTTCTATTTGCTTTTTACCTCTAGGCATCATCTGACAACTGGGTACTTTAGGTCCTTCATCAACACTGGGCAAACAGCCATTATCAAACTCAAATGGTGAGACCTTCTCAAATCACTTGCTTTAACAGGTTGTAGTGTGACATTAGTGAAAACAAACAACAACAACAAACCCACAAATGTTTTTTACTGGTCACAATCACATTTCACACCACACCACCTAAAAAAAACCCAACAAATAACATGCACATTTTGTTGAAAAAAAATAAATACAGGATATATATATCAACTGTTGTAAATGGCCACAGTCACATGAAGTCATGAAAATTTATTGGCTATAGAAGCATCTGTAGATACATGGCCTGAAAAATGAAAAATCTGTAGTTCTTGCTGCAGCTGGATTCATACAGTACTTTTTGGAATTGAGAACATGTGCAAAATGCTGAAAATAGATTAGTTTACAGTTGAAATTGAGTGCTGTGAAACAATGCCAAATTCTCACAGTAACACCTTTCCTCATCCATTATTTAAATCGAGAGCATCACCTTATCCCAGTGGATGCAGTGCTGGAAGTACACGGGGCTGCAAGCACGAGCCTGGCCTGAACTGCACCCACTCCAGTGACAGTACCTCACCATCCCTCCTCACCCATCTGAAAAGGTCCTTCACTGCACTTCATTTCTTCTGGAGTGGGACTTCTCAGTCTGTATCTCTTACATTATGTCCCAGATTACAGGTCCCTGGATACCTACTTCAGACAAGTCCAATTGACCTTGCAGCATATAAAGGTTCCTTTTAGAAGAGACTGCTCACAAAGGTTTGCGATCAGCTTCCTAAACAAAATAGCACAAGGCTTGCAGGAACAAGGTAAAAAGCAATCCCATCAACAAGTTTCAATGTTCCCAGTCTTAATCCATTGTTTGGAGACATAGTCACAGTTTCCTGAATCAGGAAAAGCAACCTAAACTATATAGTAAAGGCAGACAAACTTGAATATAACCCTTAACACTTTTACATGACTGAGCAGTATAGCAGGCACTTTTGACTCGGAGGCCAGACCAAGACATATATTAATCACTCATATTCACTTACACTGCCAAATTGTAGCCTGTACTGTTGGTGGACGAGAAGCTCAACATGAGCTCTCAATGTGCACTTGCAGCCCGGAAAGCCAATCAGATCCTGGGCTGCATCAGGAGAAGTGTGACCAGCAGGTCAAGGGAGGTGCTTCTCCCCCTCTACTCAGCTCTGGTGAGACCCCACCTGGAGTACTGCGTCCAGTTCTGGAGCCCCTATTACAGGAGGGATGTGGACGTGCTGGAAGGTGTCCAGAGAAGGGCCACAAGGATGAGCAGAGGACTGGAGCACCTCTCCTATGAGGACAGACTGAAGGAGTTGGGGCTGTTCAGTCTGGAGAAGAGAAGGCTCCGAGGTGACCTCATTGTGGCCTTCCAGGATCTGAAGGGGGCCTACAGGAAGGCTGGGGAGGGACTTCTCAGGATCTCAGGTAGTGATAGGACTAGGGGGAATGGAATGAAGCTGGAAATGGGGAGATTCAGGCTGGATGTGAGGAAGAAGTTCTTCACCATGAGAGTGGTGAAGCCATGGAATGGGTTATCCAGGGAGGTGGTTGAGGCCCAGTCCCTGGAGGTGTTTAAGCCCAGGCTGGACGAGGCTCTGGCCAGCCTGATCTAGTGTGGGGTGTCCCTGCCCATGGCAGGGGGGTTGGAACTAGATGATCCTTGTGGTCCCTTCCAACCCTGACTGATTCTATGATTCTATGATTCTACTGATACCAGCCTGTCTAGAGAATATTTTTTTTTAGCTGGTTCTGGGAAGAGATTATGACTCAGAATGGGAAAATGGCCAACTGCATTCAAGGTAAGAGACTGACTGTGAAAATGGCAAGATGTGAGGCAGGAGTGTCCGCAGTCGAAGGCTGGGTCAAGGGATGTGATGTGGCTGGATTCATACAGAAAAATGCCTTTCAGCTTGGCTTGCATTCAAAATGAAACACCCTTGTTGACTTTCAATTTTCATTTTTTTCCTGAAGTTACTTAATTCTGCTGTCAAATTTCCAGGAATTATCAGAATTTTACAGCTTTTCCTTAAACACATGTAAACTCTGAGAAGCAGAAAGACCTGAAATGAGACTCTGTAGGGGTGTGAGAGGAGAAACCAGGCAGATGGAATTATCTGATGCAAAGGCAAGCTTGTGACTGCACTAGCGATAGTCAAAGTACATCGTGTTCAACAACTGCAGTTTCCACTGAAGTTAATGAATGAACAAAGCTTAGTAATTGTGAAAATGTCACTCAAAGTTGCTAATTGCATGCAATCATTTCACCAGATTTGGAATTTTCTCACATCCATTTCCTCCCTGTTGACTAATTATACTCAGCTTGCAACTACTGCAACTGCAAAGTGATTTCTGAAAACCTTTTCCTGAATATGAAAACAAAATACAGAAGAAACATTGAAGAGAAGACTTAGGAAAAAAATATCCAACTTACCCTGGCACAAGCCCCAGTTGTGGTTTCACAAACTGTAAGGATGGAAATATTCTGAGGTCTGTTTAACCACCTCACTACAGCCTTGGTGTTGCTTATCCATTTCACCATGGTGATGTAATATTCCCTAAACAAACAGTTGAAAACACAATGTTCAGATCATTCCTATTTCAGATTAGGCTTTCTTTAAAATAAACAACAACATACACATTTCATCAAATGCTGGATATGTACTGCATGACAGTGCTGACACTGAGGTGTGAAGCAAACAATGCCCCATCACAGAATTACACAGAGAAGCTGGAAGGTACCTCTGAAGATCATCTCAGAATTACAGAATCACAAAGGTTGGAAGAGACCTCAAAGATCATCAAGTCCAACCTATCACCACAGACCTCATGACTAAACCATGGCACCAAGTGCCACACCCAATTCCCTCTTGAACACCTCCAGGGATGGTGACTCCACCACCTCCCTGGGCAGCACATTCCAATGGCCAATCACTCTCTCTGTGTAGACCTTCTTCCTAACCTTCAGCCTAAACCTCCCCTGGCGCAGCTTGAGACTGTGTCCCCTTGTTCTGGTGCTGGTTGCTTGGGAGAAGAGACCAACCCCTCCCTGTCCACAACCACCTTTCAGGTAGTTGTAGACAGCAGTAAGGTCTCCCCTGAGCCTCCTCTTCTCCAGGCTAAACAACCCCAGCTCCTTCAGCCTCTCCTAATAGGGCTTGTGCTCAAAGCCTCTCACCAGCCTTGTTGCCCTTCTCTGGACACGTTCAAGAGTCTCAATGTCCTTCTTAAACTGAGGGGTCCAGAACTGGACACAGTACTCAAGGTGTGGCCTAACCAGTGCTGTGTACAGGGGCACAATGACTTCCCTGCTCCTGCTGGCAACACTATTCTTGTTGCATGCCAGGGTGCCATTGGCCTTCTTGGCTACCTGGGCACACTGCTGGCTCATGTTCAGCCAGCTGTCTAGTCCAGCCTCCCTGTTAGAGAAGGATCACCTAGAGTAAATCACCCAGAAACATGTCCAGATGGGTTTTGAATGCCTCTAGAAACGGAGAGTCCACAGCCTCTCCTCAGCCCTGCCACCTCAAAATGTGCCCTGAATCTGTGTTCCTACGAGTGGGAAGGTTTGGTCCTAGTGCCCTCTTCTCCTGGGAACTTTGCACTCTCAAGGATTTCTATCTCAGACAGATTACAAACCAGTTCAAAAGTATGTGCTTGTGAAACATACCTTTATAAATACACATGAGCCAGTTCTTGTTGGCCAGCTTAAAAACAAACACTAAAAATTAAACCAGAAGCCAGTATTTCCATATAGCAAACACCTTCAGAAGACACATGCTTTTGCAACAGAATTCAGCCTTACTACCAAAAAGTATTTGTAAGCCTGTGACATTGTGTAAGCACAACTACTTGAAAATGTCACTTGTTGTAAAATAAGTATTTTATAATGAGAATTCTGCATAAAAAGGAAATCACACTCAGTATTACTGTAAGCCAACTTTGTTTAAATCAGTAGTTCGTCAAATTGTCACTCCCTCAACAACCCTGGCTGAGCAAGGGAGATTTCCCAAGCACAGACTCATGATATAGAGTATCTGCCTTCCTCCTCTCAAACTCCTGTGAGGCTACCACACTTTGGATGTTACAGAGGAAGACCTGTTGCAGCTTGTCATCCAGCCAGGCTATCTGCTTCACTTTACTACTTGTGGCAGCTTTCACAGTCAGGCTGAGTTGTGTGCAGCAGCAGGGCAAATTTGTCTGGAAACTCAGATCCTCCTTTAAATGAAGGCTCTTAGACTGCATATAATCAGGCTTTTAATGTAATAGTGATGGAGTTCTCATTACTATTTGACAACACATTAAATTATATATTCAAAAGACTTATGAGATCAACAGCCAACACCAAAGCTGTGTACAACTCTGGTGCTGCACACAGGAGATGCAGCAGACAACAATTCACTGGAACTTCACCCAGCCTCAGGCTAATGCTATGTTTGAAGAACATGGCTGAACACCCAAAATGCATGACTTTCTTTGGCTTCACATTCGACTTTAAGTAAGACAGATATTTTCACATATGAAAACCAGGATGATGATGATTTGAAATAGTGATTTCAGGCATCTTCTCAGTCTAATACTTCTGGGGTTTTGTTTAAAAAGCTTTTCAACTTGCTGAGGAGCAAAAATGTGTGTCAAAAGTAACACAAAAAACATCTAATGTGAGACCAGGTGACACAGCCAACAAAGCAACGATCTCAAAAACCAAACCAATGAGAGCAACACCAAATCTCAGGTAATGGGTTCACTGTAGAAGAACTCAAGAAGCAAGAGTTGAAAACTTCACCTTCTGCAGTTGTCCCTCCATAAGGCCATACAAAATCATTATAATTATGCATACAGAAGCATGAACATAGCAAAAAATAAACGTTCAAAACGTGTATACATGGACTGCCTCCCTCTACCAGTACTTACACACCAAGACAACCTCTGCTGACAACAAAGCCAAATTAACCCACAACCAAATTCTATAAAATAGAGCTTGATCTGTTCCATTTGAAAAAGTCTTCAGTGAGGACCGGAAACAGGTGATGTAATCATTCAGAATCCAGTTGATAGAGTAATTAATAGTCCAGATCAAACCATAACATCATCTTCCAGCACTGACAAACTCCTTGATCACTGAAGTGCAAGTATACATAATTTTAAAAGGCCTTTTTTATTATTTTTCCCCCTTCCATCAACTATGCATAAAATTATGTTCAAATTTCACTACACTATGGCTTACTTATCAAGAGTATAGTGTGCATATATGTATATGTGTGTATGTATATATATGGAGACACATACCCTTCTGAAATACAGCCAAGTCAAAGTTTATAAAAGAAAATAATATGTTTTATTAGATTGGCTGATATCTTTGAATAAAAACAGAGAAGCCTGAAGGGCAAAAACTGATTTAGTTCTGAGGAAGCTGCTATTAGTTTACATCTCTAAGCTGACCAGGCTTTTTTTTGTTCTAGTAATGAAATAAGCACTGTCTTTTCCTCCAGACCAAATACAAAGATATACTGGGGTTATTAAGACCTCTGCATCAGTACATGCATTTAAGTTTCCTCACAACATCATTGTAAAGAGGAAAGACTAAGACTGATTTCTGGACAAAGATCCTCAGTCTGATACCCACTTAATTATGTGGTCTACAGCACTTTGCATGTTCAGAACTTTACTTTCATCCTTGTTTGGGAACATTTCTTAAACCAGACTGTGGATTCATTTACTGCATGTCCAAAGAGTAACAAACACAATAACTGATTACCTGTGCAAGGGTGGTTTAAACTCAGTGTGTCACACAGGGGCTGTGCAGCTGAGACAGAATCCACATTTAGTATTTAATAGGGCTAATAAGAGCTGACTTTTCTCTCTTCTTGTGACTTGCTTTATTCAAGCTGTCCCTATACTCTGTGTAGCCAGTTCCAGGTTTCTCCTTATTAATTTAGTTTCTCAGAATAAGGTCATTGTAAGATTATAATGAAAACCATAAAACCTGTTTGTGGATACCCATTTCCTCTATCCCCACTATCTCATCAGTTCTCAGGATTCCCAGTGAAATCACTGACTGTCAAGAAAACCACATTCAATTCCCACCTATTCATTTTTTATCCAGCCCCCATTTCATGGTCTAGCCAGTTTTTTGTCTCTAACTTTTTTGAGTCTCTTCCTTCGTATTTTTCCTAAGATTTTTTTCCCTTTCTGAATTCCAGAGTTAGCTTTCTTTACTCTGTATAAAGCAGACAGAAGACACAGGAAAGATAGTCTCCTTCCACAGCATCCCATGGTCAATCAATATTGAAGGAGCTTGTATGTTACTTGCTTCATTCTAAGTCAGATTGAGCCAGGCAATGAACAGAAACAAGAGCTGCAAGCTCCTTGACTGGAGAGTGAGCCACTTCCTATTCCACATTTGGTATTTAAATCTGTTGCTTGGCTTGAAATTGACCTAAGGTTGTTATTTAAGGTAGCCAGTGTAAAGAAGGTAGAGCTTTCCCTTAGGCACGTGAACCAGGAACATGACACACCTACAGTCAACTCAACAACAGGAACTGGAAAATCTCATGTATGCCAAAGAGGTGTTGCAAAGTGAGAAACATCAAGTCTTGGGGCCTGAGGGAGATGAAGGATATTCAGTGAGAAAAAAAAATATTCCCAACTGTATGTGTTAAGAAAGCAAATGTATTTCCAAAATGCTGGTAACTTGATGAAATCTGGATTCATTTTGCACTGCTGATAAAAAAACCCAAACATGCTAAATATCAAAGGTGTTTGAAATTTGCCAGGGTGACAGACCCAACTCTTAATAAAATGTTTTTGTTCTTATAGAATGTTTTCCTTTACTTTGATTATCTCAGTTGACACACAATGTGATGGAGGCGTTTTATCAGTTTGTTAATACATTTATCATCACTCAAGAATGTCCAGCACATCTTAGTTCACTTGTAAGTTTTGGGATGCCTGTGACTAGAAAAATACATATGTGTGTCCTGCTGGCTGTGATTGCAAGCACTTAACAAAGTCTAACAGAGTCTAACTCTAAACAGAGACTATAAGCCAAACAAAGGAAAGGGGTTTGCACTGCATTATAATGGAAGCATAGTTACAGTCACAATTAAATTTGAAAATGAGGTAGTTAGGTTTGAATTAGACAGACTAAAATCACAGGAGAATAACTCACAGGACAAAAGTGAACAATAAAAACCTTTCAAGAAAAAGAGTCAGACTTTGCAAGTTCATACAATTCGCTATATTGGAGAAAACTGATTTAATTTAAGCCAATGGGCTTATTATGAAAGAAATCTGAGGATAAGGACAGGTGGAAGATATTTATGG